>OZ012735.1:823789267-824989267 GCA_963859935.3 Lathyrus sativus
GCGAACATGTTCAGTAGCCACTGTCTGCCTTCGCTAGGGAGTTTGCTAGGCGAGCAGCTAGCGAGCGTTCGCTAGGGCTTCGCTAAGCGAATGGGCCAGTGAGCATGACAGCAGATTGTGATTTTTGTACTGTATGGTTTGTTCTGTCGTTTCGTAGGACCCCTTTTGAGCGTGGTGAGTATAGATATGGTGTTTATTGGTGAGGAGTGTATACCTGATGTGAAAGAGGTGAAATTATGTAGTATTGACTTTAATTTGATTAACGTGATTGTTTGGTGTATAATACATAATGTATATGATGTATGGTGATGTGATCAGGAGGATCGTGTGCACTCGGTGTGCTTGAGTTAATTTTGTTTATGCATTTGGTGTCGGGCATATCATGGTGTTTTGGTGGGATGAATCATTGCTCAGGAGGAGTTTATGTGATTCATCCATACTCCCTTGTGGAGAATGGTGGGGATAGATCATTGCCAAGGAGAGGTGTATATGATCTATCCGGGGTTCGATTAAATGAGCCAATGAGTCGGTACCGCATGCATGGTGTTGAGTTGCATATTTTTGCATTGTTGTATGGTGTGTTGATGATTGGACAGTAGGTCATGATTGATGTTGGTGGGGTGATGATTGTATATTTACTGCCTTTTATTCATGTATCTTATTACCGATAATTTTGATCATATTTTCTCACCCTTTTGTTGTTGTAGTGGTCTGTGCTTCTTCGGAGGTACAGATAATCCAGGTACTTAGCTAGCTTGGATAGTGGTGTGCGAGTCGATTCTTAGGATGCTCTGATACGTAGCACGGGACTTGGGTGTTTTATTTGTTTTATGTTAATTTTGTTTCATTCCTGTGACGTATCATTGTGGTGAACCATGTTAATGAATACTTTGGTGTATTTTGGCGGATGGCCGTGAATGATGGATAATAATAATTTTCCGCTTCTTTATTTTGAAAATCATATAATGAAGGGTTATGTTGAACTATTTTGATGTGATATCCCACTTTTGGGGGAAAACTCTAATGTTATTTTGAAATAATTGTATTTTATTTGAATTTTGAGAAGTGGGGTGTTACAATTGGTATCAGAGTCTGGTTGGTCCGTCCGGCCAATGTAGTAGTTGAGTTTATCCTTAGGATAAAGATTGTGTACCTTTTTAACCTGGTGTTGTTATTGTTAAGCAGTATGGCAGGGAGGAATGATGTTACTTTGGCTGCTGCTATGCAAGCGATGGCGCAGGTGGTTTCTAATCAGAACCAAGCTGTGGGTGCGCAGTTCATAGAATTAGCACAGTTTCAGAGTAACAAGCCACCAACGTTTGAAGGAGGAATTTTGGACCCTGGAGCTGCACAGAAGTGGCTGAAGGCAATTGAGAAAATTTTCAGAACAATGGGTTGTAGTGATGAGCAAAAAGTGAAGTTTGGTACTCACATGCTGGAAGGTGAAGTTGAGGCTTGGTGGGATAACAGTCGCCAGAGATTGGAGACTGCAGGAACTGCAATTACTTGGGATGTGGTTCGAACTGGTTTTTTGGAAAAGTATTTTCTGGGAGATAGAGTTTCTGGAGCTGAAGCAGGGTAATCTGACTGTAGCAGAGTATGCTGCTAAGTTTGAAGAGCTGGTGCAGTATTGTCCTCATTACAATACTGAGGCAACAATGACCTCCAAGTGTTTGAAGTTTGAAAATGGGCTGCGTCCGACAGTCAAGCTGTGGATCGCTTGTCAGAAGATCAGAAATTATCCTGAGCTGGTAAGCAGAAGGAGGATTTATGATAATGATAATCGGGCCAAGATTGCACATTATAAGGCTGTGAATGACCATAAAGGTAAGCAGAGATTTGGTGGTACTCCTTACAGTGTTACTGCTGATAAGGGAAAATAGAAGGCTACTGCTGGTAAGAAGCTCAGAGAAGGAAAAGCATCTGGTGATTTGAAATGTTCCCGGTGCGGTGGCGCGGATCATCGTGCTAATGAGTGTCCTAATGAGATGAAAAAGTGTTTCAAGTGTGGTAAGCCAGGCCATGTGATAGCGGATTGCAGGGCCACTATGCCTACCTGTTATAACTGTGGTGAGAAAGGTCATATCAGTATGCATTGTGAGAAGCCGAAGAAGTCTCAGGCCAGCGGTAAAGTGTTTGTTGTGGTAGGAACTTAATCTGCCAGTGAAGAACGTTCTATCAAAGGTACTTGTTTTATCAATAATATTCCTTTGACTGCTATGATTAACACGGGTGCAACCCACTCGTTCATTTTTGTTGAGTGTGTGAAGAGAGTAGGATTGGTGCCGTCTACTCTTGAGCGACTGATGACTATTGAAAATCCCTCTATTGGTTTAATGACTACTTCTTTGGTGTGTTTGAAGTGTCCACTGACTATTTTCGGTAGAGACTTTGGGGTAGATCTGATTTGTCTGCCACTAGGTAATTTGGATGTTTATCTGGGTATGAACTGGTTGGAGTTCCGCCGAGTCTACATCGATTGTTTTTGGAAGATGTTGTTGTTCCTTACTCCTGAAGAGGAAGCATTGGCGAATTCCTTGTCTAATAAGGAATTGAGGGCCTTGTTGGAGGACGAAGCTAAAATGTTTGCTTTATTTGCATCGTTATCTGTTGACAGCAAGACCTCAATGAGAGAGTTGGCGGTGGTGAATGAATTTCCTGAAGTGTTCCCTGATGATATTACAGAATTACCTCCGACGAGAGAAGTTGAATTTAGCATTGATCTTGTTCCGGGTACGAGACCTATATCTATGGCGCCATACAGGATGTCGGCAGTGGAATTGGCTGAATCGAAATCTCAGATTGGAGAATTGTTGGATAAAAAGTTTATCAGACCGAGTGTGTCACCGTGGGGAGCTCCAGTGTTGTTGGTAAAGAAGAAGGGTGGTAATATGCGTCTATGCATCGATTACCGTCAGTTGAATAAAGTAACCGTTAAGAATAAATATCCTCTTCCAAGGATTGATGATTTGATGGATCAGTTGGTGGGAGCTTGTGTGTTCAGCAAAATTGACTTGAGGTCGGGTTACCATCAGATTAGAGTGAAAGAAGGTGATATTCAGAAGACGGCGTTTAGAACCAGATATGGACATTACGAATATGCTGTAATGCCTTTTGGAGTGACTAACACACCAGGAGTATTTATGGAGTATATGAATCGAATCTTCCATTCTTATTTGGATCAGTTTATTGTTGTGTTTATTGACGATATATTGATTTATTCTAAGTCTGATGAAGAGCATGCATGACATTTGAGAACTGCTTTGCAGGTGTTGAAAGATAATAAGCTGTTTGCTAAACTATCAAAGTGGGAGTTCTGGTTGAAGACAATGAGTTTCTTGGGGCATGTAATATCCGGTGATGGTGTAGTGGTGGACCCATCAAAAGTGAGTGCAGTGTTGCAGTGGGAACCGCCGAAGACAGCGACAGAGATTAGAAGCTTTTTGGGTTTGGCAGGATATTACCGAAGGTTTATTGAGGGGTTTTCTAATTTGGCGTTGCCATTGACTCAGTTGACGAGAAAGGATCAAGTTTTTGTGTGGGATGCTGCTTGTGAAGAAAGCTTTGAAGAGCTGAAGAAGAAGTTAACTACGGCACCGGTGTTAGTGTTGCCAACTTCGAGTGAACCTTTTGTGGTGTATTGCGATGCGTCTAAGATGGGATTAGGTGGAGTTCTTATGCAGAATAGTAAGGTGGCGGCATATGCTTCACGACAATTGAGAGTGCATGAAAGGAATTACCCTACTCATGATCTTGAATTGGCTGTGATAGTTATCGTGTTAAAGATCTGGAGGCACTATTTGTATGGTTCGAGATTTGAGGTGTTCAGTGACCATAAAAGTTTGAAGTATCTGTTCGATCAGAAAGAGCTAAATATACGACATAGAAGATGGTTGGAATTCTTGAAGGATTACGATATTAGTTTGAGTTATCATCCAGGAAAGGCGAATGTAGTAGCTGATACTTTGAGCAGAAAAATGATTCATATGTCGGCTTTGATGGTGAAGGAAATGGAACTAATTGAGCAGTTCAGAGATTTGAGCATGGTTTATGGTGTAACACCCATTTTAATTATTTAGTCTTTTTGGTGATTATTTTATTGTGGTGTGTTCTTATGTGGGGGTGTGTCTGAGAGTGTTGGTGGGTACCCTTAAGTTATGGGGATTAATTAATAACTATGGAGTTTAATATTGATATAATACGATTAATGATGGTGATAATTTAATAATTAATAGTAATATTATTATTATTACTATTATTATTATTATTAATATTATTATTATTATTGGAATAAGAAAACTAAGGATTTAAGGGGTATTAGAGATGTTTTGGGGGAGAAGAGGAAAGAACACGATAAAACCAGTTCAGAGGAGGAGAGAAGGGAACAAGGAAGGAAGAGAGACGAGGCTAGGGCTGTCAAATTCTTCAGAGTTCTTCGTCAATCTGAGCATCTAATCGAGGTAAGGGAAGAGAAACTGATTGGGATAGGTAATTACATGAACTGGGTAGAGGGGATTCCTTAACCCCGTAGGGATTCTGAAGAGCATGAATTATATGTTGATAAATTGGTGCATATGTGTTTATAATTGTTATTGTTATGATGAATTTCGTGTACATTGATGTGTTTATGAGTATTGCTACCATTGACGAAATTGGGCATGTGTTGTTGTGAGATTGGTGAAGTTCTGTGTAAGTTCTGTGCTTTTGGTAATGACCATGAGTTTGGTTCTGGAGAGAAAATTGGAGGAACAATTGATTAGAGTTGTGTATAATAGTTGTAGTAATATTAAGTAGAAGATGGATGAAGAATGGTAGGCTTGGAATTAGTCAGAGTGACATTTTGGACAGTGAGGGTTTTGAGTATCGAAGACGCTCGCTAGCAGGTTCTCTAAGCGAGCAGGTAGTGAGTACTCGCTAGGGACTCGCTAGGCGAGCTGGGTAGCGAACATGTCCAGTAGCCACTATCTGCCTTCGCTAGGGGGTTCGCTAGGCGAGCAGCTAGCGAGCGTTCGCTAAGGCTTCGCTAAGCGAATGGGCCAGCGAGCATGACAACAGATTGTGATTTTTGTACTGTGTGGTTTGCTCTGTCGTTTCAAAGGACCACTTTTGATCTTGGTGAGTATATATATGGTGTTTAGTGGAAAGGAGTGTATATCTGATGTGAAAGAGGTGAAATTATGTAGTATTGACTTTAATTTGATTAACGTGATTGTTTGGTGTATAATACATAATGTATATGATGTATGGTGATGTGATCAGGAGGATCGTGTTCACTTAGTGTTCTTGAGTTGATTTTGTTTATGCATTTGGTGTCGGGCATATCATGGTGTTTTGGTGGGATGAATCATTGCTCAGGAGGAGTGTATGTGATTCATCCGTACTCCCTTGTGGAGAATGGTGGGGATAGATCATTGCCAAGGAGAGATGTATGTGATCTATCCGGGGTTCGATTAAATGAGCCAATGAGTCGGTACCACATGCATGGTGTTGAATTGCATATTTTGCATTGTTGTATGTTGTGTTGATGATTGGACAGTAGGTCGTGATTGATGTTGGTGGGGAGATGATTGTATATTTACTGCCTTTTATTCATGTATCTTATTACCGATAATTTTGATCATGTTTTCTCACCCCTTTGTTGTTGTTGTGGTTTGTACTTCTTCAGAGGTATAGATAATCCAGATACTTAGTTAGCTTGGATATCGGTGTGCGAGTCGAGTCTTAGGATGCTCTGATACGTAGCATGGGACTTGAGTGTTTTATTTGTTTTATGTTAATTTTGTTTCATTCCTGTGACGTATCATTGTGGTGAACCATGTTAATGAATACTTTGGTGTATTTTGGCGGATGGCCGTGAATGATGGATAATAATAATTTTCCGCTGCTTTATTTTGAAAATCATATAATGAAGGGTTATGTTGAACTATTTTGATGTAATATCCCATTTTTTGGGGAAAACTCTGATGTTATTTTGAAATAATTGTATTTTATTTGAATTTTGAGAAGTGGGGTGTTACATGTTTCGTTTGAGAGGTTGTTTTTTATTTCTTGTTGTTCCTTTTGGATTGACTAAATTATGGAAATCAACATGGAATGTTCAAGATTCTTTGGTGCAAAGGGACGCATATGGGACGCAATGTTCCAACATGTGTGCAACATTTGACCCTTGTTTAGCAGGCCACTGTTGTTGCGCGTTTGGAGTAAAATTCTTTTTAGGATTCAACCATATTTGTTGCTATTGTTTAGCAATATGTTTGTGTGATTTGTTTGATAGTTGTTTGACGAACAAATCAATTTAAATGAAGATTTAAATTTGAATTTGAATTTAAAACAAATCGTATCTCTTGTTTGAGACTTTTGTGGAGTAAATCAAATCCATGTGTATCAACTATAATCCTGAAAGAAATTAAATTAAATATACAAAGGAGAAAAGGCACATAATTTCATTGCTTTTTAAGGAGACTCAGACCTCACGTTTGATGGTGTGTAAGTTTTGAAGATTCTTAGTATTAGGGTTTATCTTTTTGAGTCTTTGTTTTTGTTTTTGTTGTGCACCACTCTATAGCTTTCAATCATATGATAAAGCATACAATTTTATTCTTTAGTTTAATTGTAATTCAACATCAATATTTTATTTTACTGAGTTGATCACTTGGGATTGATGATTATGGAAAAGTGAAAAGGGGGTTCTCATATTTAGGGAGAGTTCTAAATATAAATATACTAAGGGTAGATTTAAGAAGAGGGGCATAGAGCAAGGGGCTTGTTCATCTAAGACACTATGTATTTATTCTATTAAAGAGTGAAAAAAATTTCTTGGATAAAGTGCCCCCCCAGACGTAGGTGTTGTTTACACTGAACTGGATTGACAATCCTTTGTGTTCTTTATTGCTTTAATTGTTATTTATTATCCTTCTTGCAAACTAGTTTTTTTTGTATACAATGTCCCAGACATTGTGTCTGATATTTATCTCCATAATTCATCATCTATCATTAACCAGTTATACATGTTGTCCCATGCATATGGTACAACATATTTCCCTACCTGAATAAAATCTTAATTGGCATGAGAGCAGGAGCCTGGTTCTTTTTGGCTGAGTTTCAAGGTTCTTATTTTGTTATAGATGGAGAATTTAAATGAAGGAGGAATATTTCATAGATCAAATATTATTAAACTTTCAAAGAATAGATCCAAAGACAGTTATGAAGATTGTGAATACCAAATATATATAATATAATTTTGAAGAAAATTTTAGGCTTGCTAAAATATTTAGTAAAGTCGTGAGAAAACTTGACTAGAGATCTGAGAATAATGTCCCTACCAATGTCAAGAACATTTAGCATATAGAAAATGATGGTGAAAGACAAAATCTCAACTATACAAAGGGGTCCAATGTCTTAAATGCAAATATTTTGGAAATATTCAAGCTGAGTGCTCAAGTGTTTCAAGGAAACAAAGAAAAATCTACAAATGTCACTGAGAATAAGATAGATGAACAAGGTGGATTTAATCAAGGAAAGATTGTTGTGACTTTCAAAGACATGAAAGAGGTTATACATAATGGTGAGCCTTCAAATTCAAAGAAAATACGTATTACTCCTAGTTAAAAAATAGATTGCAGAATGTTAGGTAACATGTCTCAACATCTTATCAAACATGTGTACCAGAAAACAAAATGCAGAATGTCAGGTAACATGTCTCAACAATATTTAGTCAAACATGATTATCAGTGTATTAATTTTATCTCCTTCATTCCTTTATATTATTTTAAGGTGTATGGTAGTCAACCATGTCATCAACATATGTATCCTCAGTTGAATGAGAAGTCTAAAAGGCATCATCCATAAATTTGGCATGACAAGCCTAATATTTGTGTTCATATTGCTTCCTAGAAGGCATTCTCTTGTGAAGATTGTTATTTTGAAAGTAACTACAATAGATAGTTGATAGGAGAAAGAAACTATGTTACATTTTGTGATTTCCATAAGAGAAAGAAATTTGTTAATATGAAGATGGTTGTTGTCACTATAGAGCAGAATGTTAAAGATCATGTTTCAGATATCATGGAAGACATGTTAGAAACTAAAACTAAGCTATGGTACATAAAGCTTAAGATTTGTTGCAGAGAAAGATTTCATATGTGTACTGATCTCGAAACTGAAGAAGGACATATTTATGAAGTTTGTCAACTTAAGAAGCCAACCAAGATGTCATAAAAGATATTTCAAGACTTACTCATGCTTCTGAATTATCACTTATGGACTTTATGAGACTCAAGGTAGGAGTTGTCAATGAAGTGGAGATTGATGGTCAGGCTGGAGGTCCTCCCAACATTAAGCTACCACCAATGGTTTAGAAGAAGAAGCTAAAGAAGAATAGTTATTTTCCTTCTCGCATTTCTGGAGTTTTGGTACATGATATTATATGTAGTGAAGCTGATAATGATGTCCCTCTTAGTATGTTGAATCATAGTTATAATTTATATGTATCATATATTGCTCTCCATAACATTCCACGTGTTGACAACTTTGATCTAGCTGCTGGTGGTAATGTGCTTAATGTCTCACTCATGTATGGACCTATAAGAAACTATCATATTATTTAGAAGTCTTTTGCTAAGGAGACCCAGAAAACCAATATGAGAAATCAATATGTTTATAAAGATGTGCCAGACAACCTGTCTGACATGTTGACAGAGTCTAAAATTCATAAGGAGAATGACAATGTGACCCTTGAGACATTGTGTGAAGATGAAAGCATATTTTTAGGGTGTGCTATTAATAGAAAGGAGAATAGATTGTTTACAAAGGGCACACAAAATTTATATGATGCTCAAAGTAAAATGGATCTCCATGAAGATGAAGGCGAAAATCTCATTGGTCTTAATGTGGAGCAAGTTGTTGCTGATAAAATAGGAAACATCATGTTGTCTGCTGAAGAAGATGGAAGTTTTTATGATGTTGAAACTTTTGCTCCTATTTGTGAGGGAAAAGCCTCATATATAGATGTGATAGTTTCGATGATGTCAAAACTCAGCTCCATAGAAAAATGTATGTTGGACGCTGTCACTGTATCATATTTGCATGTCTTGTCTCTCATAAGTCAAACACTCTTCAAAAACATGATTGTTGCATATAGAGATGGCCAACTCTATGTTTAATTTAGGGTTGGCTTAATTGGTTTTGCTTTCCATACTATAGGTTTCATCAAAAGAGTCGTAATGCATGAAAATTGGCATTTTTGCCTATTTCAGGGCTTTGAGTCGATCCAAAGTCTGCTCCGGTCGACTCACACAGCAAGTCATTTTTATGAATTACTCTTAGGAGGGATCGCGTCGACCCTCCTGTCGACTCATACTGTGACCATTTGTATCTGGATAAATTTGCATGCTATGCGTCGATGCATGTCATGCTCCAGTCGACGCATGGTCTTGATTTCTGCATAATCAAGTATACGGGTAAGCTCAGGTCGACCCTTTTACTGCATACGTCAACCGCTCGTTGTTTTGTGTCAAAATTCTGTTATGTCAAACTGTTTTTGTGAGTCTGTTTTGTTTGTTAAGTCAGTAATGTTTTGTATATAAGTTGAGTTGTACTTTCCTTTCACAACAACTAAGAAAACAAGAAAAGTGAAATTTACGTGTAGATTTGGTTATCATCATCTTCATTCTCTTCATAGAATTTCATAACAACTACACATAATCATTTTTGTTGTGCATTGTGCATGTTCGAGGTGATAACGTCCAAAGCCGAAGATTGGTTTAATCTGGTTTGGGTTGAGTAATCTGCATGTTTTTCTTGAATAAAACTGTTAAGGTTTTATCCTCAAAGAATCTCATATTTTGGGGTTTTTGCATGAATCGTTCCGTCACAGATTTAGCCGAGCGGAGGTAATCGAAGAACGAGAGGTTCTGTCAGTTTAATAGTGGTAAATGGAGGATTATGAGTGGAAGATTCGTGTTCGACACGTGGGTGACTGAAATCAGCCAGGCCAGATTTGAAGACCAAGGGTTGTTCAAAGAGAGTGTCGTAATCAGAGGTTTATTCACCGTGTTCGAAGGACTTGATTCAACTTGAATTAAGGGGCAAGAAGAAATAAGCTCTACAACAACAAATTGTGTTCGATTATTTGATCTCTATTTGCTTCTTGTATAAATATTGACCAACATGTTATATCTATCTATATACAGGTCTCAATTCTAGTGTTAGAATTGAGGGCAGTCGTATCCCGAGCGAGGACGACGAGGAAACTGCCTCAACAAATTGTTGTGTCTTTTTCTTTACGTTTATATTGCTGAATTTATGAGTTTTTTAGTACTAACGATTGTGTCAATCAAATTCTAATTTGAGTTATGCTGAACTAAGCTAATTATAATCATTAATTGTAATATAAAACTTGAGTACTTAACTCTCAAAACAGAATTCACTTGTAGGACTCTACACTCTAAGTGTTTGATAAATTGTGTGAACTAAAAACTTTGTGTTCTGTCTTTTCAAATTGTCTATATTTTAAAGGCATTGGAACTAGTCACACCTTATAGTGAACAAAATCTAATTGAAGTGTGATTAAAGTGGTGATTCTCATATCTCGTTTATTAAATTCCACAAGCTTTGCGCATATCCGGTTTTCTAGTAACCGTTCATTTTAGACGTGTATAGTTCCTCGGTCGCTTCCGCCTTAAACCTTTTTAAAAACCAATTTTTGGTAGCGCCGACTCTGTTTTAAACAAGCGAAATATTCAACCCCCCCCTTTTAGATCCGCGCCATTGTCTAATAAGCGGTATCAGGAGCACCGGTTCATTCTGTGCTTCAAGTATAACTTAGTAGAAAATGGCTAACGAACCTAAAGGGGCTTATAATAGAGCACCTATTTTCAATGGAGAAAACTATAGTTACTAGAAAGACTGTATGCGTGTGCATATAAATTCCATTGACATGAAGGTATGGAATTTTATTTTGAATGGTCCTATAGAAATAACCATGACCTCTGAAAATAACATGATTGTGCCTAAGCCTGAAGCACAATGGAATGATGATGACGAGAAAAAGTATAATTACGATTGGAAAGCTAAAAATATTATGATCTCCTCATTGAGAGTTGACGAATACTATAAAGTTTCCCATTGTTTGACTGCTAAGGCTATGTGGAACTCATTGCAAGTTTCCCATGAGGGAACCAATGATGTCAAACTAGCTAGAATCAATACTTTAACACAAGAGTTTGATCTCTTTCACATGGAGTAAGGGGAACCCGTTGCTGACATGTAAAAGAGATTTTCTCATCTTATCAATAGACTAAATTCACTTGGTAGGCCAGTTGTCAATGATGTTGCTAATAATAAAGTCTTAAGATGTCTTACCAGGGAATGGCAACCAAAAATAACTGCCATAAAGGAAGCAACTGATCTTATGACATTGGACCTTACAACACTCTTTGGAAAGCTTCAAGAACACGAGCAAGTGCTTCTTAGTCTCGAGCAATTTGAGAAAAAGGAAAAGTATGAGAAAACAAAAAATATGGAAAAGAAGTCCATAGCTCTAAAGGCTTCTAGTTCAAAGTCCTATGCAAAAGAGTTGAGTGATTGTGATACGAGTGATGACGAAAAGAATGAGGATATGGGGTTGTTTATGAAGCGATACAATCGCTATGTCAAGAAAAATGGCATCCAACATTCTGAAAAGAATCTACTCAATTTCAGAAAATAAACAAGATATTCTAAGAATGACGACAACAAAGGAAGTAGAACAAAAGGGTCGTGTTTTAACTGCAGAAAAGCTGGACATTACAAGCCGAATTTTCCCTTGATGAAAAAGGACAAAGGAAAGGAAACTAATCGGTCACACAAGAAGTAAGTTAAGCCAAGAAGAGCTTACATCGCATGGGAAAGCGATAGCGAGTCATCTGAGGATGATAGTTCTAATGACGAAGACAAATCTGTCAACTTTTGTCTCTCCGCTCATCAAAAGAAGGGGAAAAAAAAGGTACGACATGCAAAATACGATAATTCTACTAGATTGTCTCATTCCGAATTGCAAACTGCTTTTGATACCTTACATCATGAAGCCAAAGAGGCCTTTAAAAGGCTAGCCTCAAATAAACAAATTTTTACTCACTTAGAGCAAAAGATTCTTGATTCTGAAAGGAAGCTAGAGGTGTTAAAGGCTTCTATAGTGGAAGGTACAAAAGTGGATTATGAGGAAATAAGAAAAAGAGTAGTTAACTTCGGTTTGGGTGTGATACTTGTTACATTTGGCAAAATGAGGTTAGAAATCTCAAGGCCAAACTTAACAAGGCTCTAGAACCCAAAATCACATTTGCTATAGATAAAGCACATTTTAGGAAGAGTATGGTTAACCCTATAAAAAATACACATATGTGGTAAAGAATCATGATAGCAAAAGTGATACAAGAGTTAACTTTTCTTGTTTGTATTGTTGCAAGAAGGGTCACACCATTGCTAATTGTCGCTTTAGGAGGTTTTTGGTTCCTAAAGGGGTTTATCAATGGTTGCCTAAATGCGACCATGTTTTCACTCACAACCAAGGATCCAATAAAAAATTGGGTACCTATTCTTGTTAATTATGTTCATAGGTACAACGTCTTGAGACTACCGAGAGAAGATGGGGTTCTCGATAGTGGCTGCTCAAGGCATATGACAGGAGAGATATCTCGCTTCATTGATTTTGTGGCAAAGAAGAAGGGATTTGTAACCTATAGAGACAACAATCGGGGTGCAATACTTGGAAAAGGTAGTGTAGGTAATTGTAACACGGTGGGAGAACTGACTTTAAACAATGTTGCGGATAGCAAGAGTCGCCACCGACTTTTATTTTATCCATAAGGAAAGGTTATAAAAGAACAGGAAAGACCTTAGAGAATATTTTGGGTCCGGGGGGTAGGTTATGAAAAGGGAAGGTGTTAGCACCCTTTTCATCCATGGTTATCCATGGGCTCTTAGGTACTTAAGCTCACTTTTGAATTGTTTTGAAATTGTAGTGTGTGAATAGAAAATTTTCAGAATAGTTTAATAATAATCCGTGTATGGATGTGAAAAAAACTTGTTTGAAAATTTTGTTGGAAATTTGTTTAAGTGTGAAAAAGTTTTGAAGTGAGCAAGTATCTAGGAGTAGCCTACCCTAATGTTTTAAGGTCTTTCTTATTCTTTATCCTTTCCTTAGTAAGACTATCCCTACTATAATGGAGTAGGTAGTCCTTACTTTGGATGTTAAGGGACATGTGAGGGACAATTGGATTTTTTGAAGGCCATTGTGGGGTGTAGTAAGCACATATAAGGGACCATCATCATTTTTCGAAAGGGGCTCGATTCGTAAAGGCAACCATAAGGGACTTTGATGATTTTTCTATTTGAGGGACTTGCTTTATACACCCCACTTAACCATTATTCGTAGGCAACTTGAGGGATATCCTTAGGAAGTGAGACGGCGATTAAAATCGACTTACGTGTGTGACGTGTTTATTTTAATTATCTTTATTTAAAAGTGATCTAAATTTATTTTAATATTACATACATGTTGTTACACTCCCTAATTACTAACCATAATAATAATTAAATAATTAAACAACTTTACATCCAAGAAACAATTACAAAATAATAAGCAAAATAATTAAATAGCAAAGATAAATAAAATATAAATAAGCAATAATAAATAATAAAGGGGGGTAATTCTAAGTTTACTCGGCAAGACATCGCATCTTGTGCCTACGTATCCTTACGGGAGTGGAATCAGAGTAATCGTAGTTCCCCTCAATAGGGAGGTTAGAAACTTCTTGACTGTGGTCAAGGTCTCAAGGGGAATAAACGCATCTTAAGGACACGCTTACGTGGAGTGTAGAAACTCCAAATCTCTACGTTGAAATGTTAAGTTGTAATTAGGGTTAAATTAGGGATTCCACGGCGGGAAACCCTAAAATGAGCGCGGCGGCTCTTTGACCTAATGCTAAGGGTAAAATTGTGATTTTGCCTGCGGCGAGGCATTTGTGAAAATTAGGGTTTGTAGTTTGTAGTTTTGAGGATTTGAAATTGAATGTGTGAAGTTTTACGGACTATTGGCGCGGCGGCCAAACAGTTAGACCTAACCTTCGGATGTGTGCAATGTGACAGAAATAATAGTAAACGCGTGAGATAATTGAATCATGCAAACAGAGAGAGAATGTCATAATTTAAACCATGCAAGCAGAAATTTAAAGGCAGAATTTAAAGAGCGATTGTTAAGTTCGCGAGGTTACATGAGAGGAGCAGATACAATATGATAATGAAATTTGAATTGAACAATAATAAAATAAAATAAATAACGGTTCTAGTTATTATTTGAAAAAAAAGATTTTAGTTATTATTTTAAATTTATCTAAAAAAAAGTTTTTCTTAAAAATAATAGGTTTTCATATTAATTTGGAAAAGATGTTAATGTTATTTATTTTAAAAAACAGATTTTTATATTATAACAAATTTTAATAAATTAATGATAACAATAATAATAATAATGGTAATAATAATGATAATAATGATAATAATAATAAATAATGATAATAATAATAATAATAATAATAATAATAATAATAATAATAATAATAATAATAAAGCAATAATGAATTTTAAATGTGCCAAATAACCCAACAATGTTGCTAACGCAGAAATGCGCTCATCGCAACCAGATCTAAATCGGACGAAACAAAATTTATCGCAAAGAAAAAGAAATTAAGCAAAAAATAGTATTATTGCTCACACAAAAATGCGATCATCGCAACCAGATCGAACTAACACAAATGTCACGCGTCATGCACACAAATGTGCAAACATCGTATCGACATAATTCGATCAAAAATCTTATATATATAAACTCTAACAATTTAAAAAATTATATATATATATATATATAAACGTAACAGTAATAGATAAAGAAAAAGAAATAACGGTAATAGATGAAGAAAAAGAAATAACGGTAAAAGATGAAGAAAAAGAAACAACAGTAATAGATGAAGGAAAAGAAATAACGGTAAACGATGAAGAAAAAGAAACAATAGTAATGGATGAAGAAGAAAACTAAATAACGGCAAACGGCACTCACTCCTCTTAGGTTTTTTTCATTCTCCCCTTTTTTTTCCAACAAGGCAACACATGTATATATAGGGAACAAATTAGGGTTAACACCAAATTGTCAATAATGTCCCTAAAGCCCATTTTAAAGCCCAAACTAAATAATTAGTTAAGAAAAAATAAAATTTAAATAATTTAAAATAATTAAAATAAACTTAAAATAAAAACTAATAATCCTATTGATTCCTAAAATAAAAAATATTATAAAAAGAACAAAATTTTTTTCAATATTTTTTATTTTATGATTTTTTGGATATTTTTATGAATAATTTAGAAAAAAGTGAAAAAAAATAATATTTTTAAAAAATGATTTAATTAAAATACGAAAATAATAATTAAATAATAATAAAAAACTATTTTTGTTATTTTTTTAATGAAAGATAGAAAAATTTAGAGTAAAAATAATAAAAAACAAAAAAAATGACGAAGGTGAGATTCGAACTCTCAACCTCTCACACTCATAACTCCTTACACATGTCCTCCTGCCAATTGTGCCATTTTTACTTTTTAGAAAAAAAATGCATGCCATATGATATTTACCTGCAAAAAGTCAAACGACTACACAAATTTGTTAGTAATTGATTAAATGCAATGAAATGCGACGACAAATCTTAGGGCAAAATTTGGGGTATTACAGTTATTATGATAATATTTCTCACCCAACCTCTCTTTGATGTTGGCAAAAAAAATCATGAAGTTTGACTTTGGTTTGACCACAGTTGACCTCAGTTTGACCTTTTAACTGCATTGACTGCTTTTGACTTATCTGATCATCTGACTGAGCAAACTTTTGAGAAAAGTCTTGAAACTTGACATGGGGGTTCTTATACACATATAAGATGTTATGAAGCTCACTTGAAGTCTTGGAAGTCCATTTAGCCTGATTAAAGTCAAAACCCTAGTTTTGGATGCACTGCTTAGGAGGTGCATTGTCTGAGGGAATTGTCAACTCTTCTGACCAATTGTGAATTTTGTGAACCTTGTGAACCTTCTTGGAACACAAAGTCTTGTATTGTGAGGGCAAATTTTGGGGTGCAACAGCTGCCCCTGTTCAATTTTCTGAAACCTGAGGGGTTAGATTGGTATATTTGCCAGTCGTAACCTGGAAGGTTGAAGGGGATTGAACACAAAAGCCCAAAAATTTGCACTCACCAGTGCATGGAGTGATATTGATGGTCGGTTGAACATGATTGAGTGGGCTTAAAGATGCCACTAGGGGAAAGTTCTTCAGTAGTATAATGAGAACTGTCAGGAGTCTGGAGTAATACTGATGTAACAGCATGTCTTCATGAGGATAGAGCAATCAATAATGATAACCCTAAAGCAGTCTTGAAGTGATAAATCTGACCTCAGGAGGATAGAGCAATCAATAGCTCTAAAGCAGTCTTGAAGTAATAATGGCTTCAGGAGGATAGAGCAATCAATAGCTCTAAAGCAGTCTTGAAATAATAATGTGATATGTCTTCAGGAGGATAGAGCAATCAATAGCTCTAAAGCAGTCTTGAAGTAATGATTTCAGGAGGATAGAGCAATGGATAGCTCTAAAGCAGTCTTGAAATAATAATGTAATTTCAGGAGGATAGAGCAATGGAGAACTCTAAAGCAGTCTTGAAATAATTAGATGGCTTCAGGAGGATAGAGCAATGAATAGCTCTAAAGAAGTCTTGAAGTAGTAATATGACCTCATGAGGATAGAGCAATGAATAGCTCTAAAGCAGTCTTGAAGTAATAGGATGATTTCAGGAGGATAGAGCAATCAGTAGCTCTAAAGCAGTCTTGAAGTCATGAGAGGCTATCAGGAGGATAAAATAACCCTGAGGTTACAATAAAGCAGTCCCAAAGTAATAAGAAGCTCATCAGGAGGATAAAGTAACCCTGAGGTTACAATAAAGCAGTCCCAAAGATCATAAGATTGTTTGTTGGATAATTAACCTGAAAACAAGGTAGCATTCTGTATAACAACATTAGTTTATGCTTTATGTATGCATGTATGACATGATGCACTTAGGTAATGTACTATAGACATATATGTTATGGTATGATGTGAATGATGTATGTATGCTATGACACTGCTGGAAGTGTCTGGATATCCTTGTATAACAACTGCTGGCCAAGGAAAATAAATCCCGATTCGTTGTTGAAGAATATATAACCCTCCGTCTGCTGGGGATAACAAGGTATAGATAACCTCCCGTTGTTGGGGATAACAAGGTATAGATAACCTCCCGTTGTTGGGGATAACAAGGTATAGATAACCTCCCGTCTTCGTTCATCGTGCCCTTATTGGAAAGTAATTTCCCGTATATCCGTATGAGGATAAAAGAGATGGATATAAAGTTCCAGGGGAGATTAGACTTTGTGAAAATGGATTAGTCCTACTGATGGTTTGTAACTGTCTTGTAAAGATGAACCGGCGAAGCTTCGTTGAAATCCTTCCCTCGTTCGTCCTTAGTAAATACTATTACTGCATTTTCATGCATTTCTGGTAAACATCAATCATATTAAAAGCATACATGCATTTTTGGTAAACATCAATCATATTCAAAGGCATACATACATTCAAACACAACCAATGGACGTTTCGCTTATGTAAATAGGGTAAAAGTAAATCTGGATTCAAAAGATGGAGTTTATTTATATCAAAAGTGACCCATACACGGGTAAGTTTGTACAAGGAGACATAAACCCTAGTAAGAGAATTTGGTCATGAAGTTTTACAAAAAGAATCAGCTATGTGGGAAATAATCCTATTGAGTTTCAATTCTACTATTGCCACTCAAGTATCTCATCTTCTTGCTGTTGAGACGGAAACGATTGGATTGAGCTTCATCTGTTTGAGCTTGAGTAAGTAGTACAACTGGTTGCAATTTCATGAGTGATCCAAACGAGACATAGTCATACGCTTTAATCCCTAACTTTTGCCTGGATTGCCCTTTCAGGTTTTCAATCCACCGGGATACCCTTTTTTGCCCAAGCCGCCTTTTCAGGTTTTCGACTTGCCGGGTGTACATCTTTTTATATATATATCCCTAATTTTTGCCCAAACCCTTTTGGTTTGCCGGGATGCCCTTATTTTTGCCTAGGCCTGTCAACCTAGCGGGTCTCTTTTTATGCGTAGTATTTTTTAACTATGTCTGCGTTTACAGGTTGTGGGAAGTCTTCACCATCCATTGTAGTCAGTATCATGGCACCTCCTGAGAACACTGTCTTGACTACAAATGGTCCCTCATATGTTGGAGTCTACTTGCCCCTAGGATCACCCTGTGGTAATATGATACGCTTGATTACCAAGTCACCAGCCTGATATACCTTTGGCTTAACCTTCTTATTAAAAGCTTTGATCATCCGTTTCTGGTACATCTGGCCATGACAAACTGCTGCTAACCCTTTTCTCATCAATCAAATTTATCTGGTCAAGTCGAGTCTGAATCCACTCATCTTCATCCAAGCCTGCATCCCTCATAATTCTCAAGGAGGGGATCTGAACTTCGATAGGCAGAACTGCTTCCATGCCATAGACTAAGGAGAATGGGGTTGCCCCTGTTGAAGTACGTATTGTAGTACGATAGCCATGCAGAGCAAATGGTAACATCTCGTGCCAATCCTTGTAAGTAACAGTCATCTTCTGTACAATCTTCTTAATGTTCTTATTAGCAGCTTCAACTGCCCCATTCATCTTTGGACGATACGGAGAAGAGTTGTGATGCTTAATCTTGAACTGCGTACAGAGATCAGTAATCATAGTGTTGTTCAGATTAGAGCCATTGTCGGTGATAATCCTTTCAGGGATACCATACCTACATATGAGATTATTCTTAATGAACCGAGCCACAACATTCTTAGTCACAGATGCAAATGAAGCTGCCTCTACCCACTTCGTGAAGTAATCAATAGCAACCAGGATGAAACGATGCCCATTAGAAGCAGTAGGTTTGATCTCACCAATCATATCAATGCCCCACATGGCAAAGGGCCAAGGAGCAGTCAACACATTCAATGGAGATGGAGGTACATGTACTTTATCAGCATAGATTTGACATTTGTGACATGTTCTGGAGTGTTGATAGCAATCAGCTTCCATGGTAGACCAATAGTAACCTGCTCTCAAAATCTTCTTTGCCATGGTATGACCACTAGAATGAGTGCCAAAGGTCCCATCATGCATCTCTTCCATAATTTCTGTAGCTTCCTTCTTATCCACACAACGAAGCAAACAAAGTCTGGCAGTAATCGGGGTATGACAACCTTCAGGGGAACTAATCACAACACTAACACCATTACCATGTGCATTGGAGGCACCATCAAAAACCATAGTCCATCGGGATCCTTGTTCAGGTCCGTCATATTGTCCAGGTTCTTTGGTAACAGACATAATGTCTTCATCAGGGAACTCAAAATTCATTGACTGGTAATCATCTACTGCTTGATGAGCCAAATGATCAGCAACAACACTCCCCTTAATGGCCTTCTGAGTAGTATACTGTATATCATATTCCGTCAAGATCATTTGCCATCTTGCAATTCTTCCGGAGAGAGCAGGTTTCTCAAATATGTACTTGATTGGATCCATTTTTGAAATCAACAAGGTAGTATGGGTCAACATATACTGTCTTAGTCGGCGAGCAGCCCATGCCAAAGCGCAGCAAGTTTTCTCGAGCAGTGAGTATCTTGTTTCACAGTCGGTAAACTTTTTGCTAAGGTAGTATATTGCCTGCTCTTTTCGACCAGACTCGTCATGTTGCCCCAATACACACCCCATTGAGTTGTCTAATACTGTTAAATACATAATCAAGGGTCTTCCATCAACTGGTGGCATTAAAATTGGAGGTTCTAGCAAATATCTCTTGATTTCATCTGAGGCAGTCTGGCACTCATCATTCCATTCCATCACCTGATCTTTCTTCAACAACTTGAAGATTGGCTCACAGATGGTAGTTAATTGGGAAATAAATCTTGCAATGTAGTTCAATCGTCCCAAGAAACCTCTAACTTCCTTCTCAGTACGGGGAGCTGGCATCTCTCATATAGCTTTCACTTTTGCAGGATCCACTTCAATACCTTTTCCACTGACAATGAAACCCAGGAGCTTTCCAGATCTAACTCCAAAAGTACACTTGTTTGGATTTAATCTCAACCTGTATTTCTTCAACCTCTCAAACAACTTGTGCAGATGATCAAGATGTTGTTCTTCATTCTGTGACCTGACTATCATATCATCCACATATACCTCTATCTCATGATGAATCATATCATGAAACAAAGCCACCATAGCACGCTGATATGTTGCCCCTGCATTCTTCAAACCAAATGGCATTACCTTATAGCAAAAGGTGCCCCACTGTGTCACAAATGTAGTCTTCTCCATATCTTCAGGTGCCATCTTGATTTGATTGTAACCAGAGAAACCATCCATAAAAGAGAATACCTTATGCTGAGCAGTGTTGTCTACCAGAATATCAATATGAGGAGGTGGAAAGTCATCTTTAGGGCTAGCCTTGTTCAGATCTCTGTAGTCTACACACATACGTACCTTACCATCTTTCTTAGGAACTGGTACCACATTTGCAACCCACTGAGGATAAGAAGTTACGGCCAAGAACCCTGCATTGAACTGTTTCATTACCTCTGCTTTGATCTTTTCTGACATTTCAGGACGCATACGACGAACTTTCTGCTTCTTTGGACGACAATCTTCTTTCACTGGCAAACGGTGAACCACAATGTCTGTATCCAACCCTGGCATATCTTCATAAGACCAAGCAAAGATCTCCACATAGTCACGTAGCATCTGAATCAACCTGCTCTTGACACTGTCCTCTAAATCAGCCCCTATTTTGACCTCTTTTCTGTTTTCTTAAGTTCCCAGATTCACAACTTCGACTGGCTCTTCATGTGGCTGTATAGCTTTCTCTTCTTGTTGTAACAACCTAGCAAGCTCCACAGGTATTTCACAATCGTCCTCGTTTCCGTCTTCAGTTTGATAGATCGGATTCTCGAAATTGTAATTGGCAATAGTAGAACTGTTATCAACTGGATCCAGAGTGGATGAGGATCTGCATTTTAGTGACGTGGGTGTGTGTAAGAACACATAGCTGATAAAGCAAAAATAAAAGAAAAAGAAAGACAAGGAACACAATATTTACGAAAACGAAACGTCCACTGATTTTATTGAATGAAGTATGCAAATGAAATGACAACCCGTAACAAGCACACCATTGTGCCCCGGGTAAGGCACATGGCTTGAAAGCTTTAATTGTTCCAGAGATTATAAATTTAAAAACATAACACAGTAATAGTATTTACTCCTGACTAAAGGAGATAGGGATAACATCTTCAGCTGTCCAATTATTGAGTCCAGCACCCACAGTAGGAAAAATCCATGCCTCCAAGTTGTAGTCTTCATCTTGATCTCCCACAGCATTGATAACCCCTTGATTGGTGATACGAACAGCACGAGCACGACGAACAGCCTTCTGGGACTCTGCAGTGAAACCCAAACCAAACTTGTCAGACTTGTATGGAATATCAGGAAGCTGACCCCAAATAGTACAACCACCTTCTTCCACCACAGCTTTTGCATCATTGAGGGAGGCCATTGCCATTGTTGGAGGGTTTCTGATGACCACAGGAACCTTCTTCACAGCAGGAGGAGTCACACAATCCTTAACAGCCCAGGGAACCACTTCAAATGACTGACATGGAGTTTCAATGTATTCACCTTCTACTTCCAGATACTTGAAAGTGTTTACATGGCTGACAAAGTATTCTTCCTCTCCAAAGACAGTAACAACTTTTCCATTCACCGGATATCTCAACTTTTGATGTAATGTGGAGGTCACCGCACCTGCCCCATGGATCCAGGGACGACCAAGCAGACATGAGTACGAAGGACGAATATCCATCACATAGAATGTAGCGGTAAACACCTGAGAGCCAACCTTGATTGGAAGATCAATTTCCCCATGCACTACTCTTCTAGAACCATCAAAAGCCTTTACCACAATATTACTGGGCTTCAATACCGTATCTTTAGGACTCAGCTTGTTCAGGACTTCCTTAGGCAACACATTCAGAGAGGAACCATTGTCTATCAGCACATGAGACAGGGTAGTGCCCCTGCATTCAATTGAAATATGCAAGGCCCTGTTATGATCCCTCTTGGCAGGGGTCAAGTCAGCATCAGAAAACCCTAACCCGTTGTCATAGGTCAGGTGAGCAACACAATTCTCAAACTGGTCCACAGAAATTGCATTGGGTACATGAGCCATCTTTAGAAACTTGATCAATGACTTGGCATGAGCCTCAGAACATAATAACAGGGAGAGCATAGAAATCTTTGAGGGAGTATGCCCCAGCTGATCAACAATATCATAATCACTTTTGCGAATTATTTTCAATACTTCTTCCATCTGCTTAGAGAGGTCATCAGCAGCTGGCACATCAGTAGATACAGGCTCAATAACAGGACCCTTGCCCCGAGCATCAGTGGTGGAAGTAACAGCAGGAGTAACTGCACTCTTAGAAGCAACTGAAGGAGAGAAGACTCTTCCACTACGAGTGATCTTGCTAGATCCAGCAATATTACCAATGTCAACAGGCATATTAGGTAAAGGCTCCTGCTTGACACCATGGATGTAAACATCAGACCCATAGTGCCAAGGCACAGCTTTGTCAGATGTATAAGGAATAGGACCAGGAGTGGTAATGATTAGAGGAGCTACTCTGGCTTCAGCAACAACTTTCACAGGACCTTCAACAGTAATCTTGATTGGGCCCTGATGAGTGATTTTAATGGGACCCTTTGAAGTGATTCTTAGTGGTACTTTGTCAACCATGTCAACCTCTTCAATCTTCTTACCCTGAGTCAGATGATCCACCATATTTTCTACAGATGCTGGTCTTCTTTCAAACACTATAGTATATTTATCCATGAGACGTTGAATCCCATCTCTCAAAATGAAGCAACTATCCGGCTTATAGGCACAATATAGACAATCTTCATGACAACCTGGAAAGATCCCAGCTTGTACTAACCTCTTTTTGATAACAGACAATGGTGTGCTCAGCTCCATAACTGAATAGACATGCAGATCTTCATCAATATCTTCATCAATGGTGTTGACAGTCTTCTCGTGATTTGGCATTGGAGCTGTAATCACATTTGGAGTACCTGGTGGATCAAACTCAATTTCTCCAGCATCAATCATATCCTGAATTTTGTTCTTCAAGACCCAGCAGTTATTAGTATCATGTCCTGGACAGTTTGAATGATATGCACATCGTGCATTGGGATTGTACTTGGGAGAGGTAACATTGGGATTCTGAGGAGCCTCCCTCAGGGTAATAAGTTCAGCCTTCAACAAGTGTTGCAATGCCTGAGCCATTGACATGTTGATCTTCGTGAACTGTCTTCTAGCCCTCTGTTGGTTGCCTTGAGGCTGCTCCGTTGTTGCAGGAGTTGGATTTGAAATATGAACTGCACTAACAGACTGATGCCTTCTGTTACGATCAGGCTGACCATACACAGCATTAGATTCTTTCTTCCCAGTGGGAGGCTTCTTTGCAGCACCTGATGAAGAAGTGCCCACTTGGATCTTACCACTCTTGATACCATTCTCTACTCGCTCTCCTGTCATGATCAACTCAGTGAAGCCAGATGATGAGCTTCCAATGAGATGACTGTAAAACGGACCATTCAGCGTACACATGAACATATCAACCAACTCCCTATCAGTCAAAGGGGGTTGAACTCTTCCAGCTAAGTCTCTCCACTTCTGAGCATACTCCTTAAAGCTTTCTTTGGCACCCATAGACATGCTTTGAAGCTGCATGCGAGTGGGGGCTAAGTCAGCATTGTATTGATACTGCTTGTAGAAAGCTTCAGCAAGGTCATTCCAATCTCTGATGTTGACACTCTCCAACTGATAATACCACTCTAGCTGAGCTCCAGATAAACTCTCTTGAAAGAAATGGATCCACAACTTTTTATCAGCAGTGTGGGGTTGCATTCTTCTGACATAAGACCTCAGATGCAATTTGGGACAAGAGACCCCATCATAGACAACAAATGTAGGAACTTTGAACCCAATGGGTATGACCACCCCAGATATCAAGCTCAAATCCTCAAAATCCAGCCCAGATGATTTCTGTAATTCCATAGCATCCATTCTATCCACCAGCATCTTGAATTTGTCTTCGTTAGGCTCATGGTAGTAGTTAGCCTCAGAATCAGAGTCCCCCATAGTGTTGTGGAGACTGCCTCTCTCCTGCTCAGATTCTTCAGATTCATAGTCTTCAACATGTTCCTTGGTCTTGACAGGACCTTTGAACCTTCTTCCCATGTTGAGCAACCCAGCAGACCTTCTAGCCTTCTTAGTCTTCTTGGCCAGCAGTGCCTTCAATTCATCCTGCCCCTTGGATAGGTTCAGGATCAGCTCTTGGAACTGTGCATTCTGTGCCTGGAGATCCTTAACTGATTGTTCAAGAGCCATTGCTGAAATAAACAGCGAGAAGATGAGAAACCTGTGCACAATTATAAACCTGTGATGCAATGATATGGGAATGCATATGCAATATTTTCAAGGACCGCAGGATTTAAATTTGCTTAAACAATCAAGAAAGTAACTTTTTATTAGTAATAACTTGTTTTGCCTTTTAGGCTTACAAAAAATGAAAACGAAATAAGTACAAAAGATGGGGTTTTAAGTCTCCCATGGACGTTTCCTCTTTGTGTTGAGGTATGAGTTGAGGTTTCGTTCCTCATGAAGTAGCTTTGTTAGCTCTAGGATCCTTGCTTGGCTTGCTTTGTAATGAGCCTCGAAAGTATCCCTTTGCTCTTTCAGTTGGATCCATGATCTCTGCAAGTCTTCCATATCAGTAGGCATGTCTGGGTGAAGGATGGTATAAGCTGTGTCTCCTTCAGCAACAGGTTCCATGGTAACTGGTAGGATGGCAGGATATGGCATCATGAGTTTCTGAGCACGAAATCGTACCCATCTGAGATAAGCCTCCATAGGAATGGTGTACTTAGGCTCCAGTGTCTTGCTGTCAATCCTGTTTACCTTTCCCCAAGCTCGTATGAATCTCTGACGGTAACCCTGAAGATCGTTGTCGTAGTCAAACACAATGCCCTGAATCAACATGTCATGTGGACCATCGCTCCGGGCGTAACCAAACTGTCGTAAAGCTAGAGATGGGTTGTAGGTGATGCCTCCTCTTATGCCTAGAAGTGGCACATTAGGAAACTCCCCACAACGGTCAATGATGGTGACATTCTCCATAGATCTGGAGCACCAATGGATGTCTGAGTGAGAAAGTGACATGATCCTCTTGGACCATCTGAACCCTTGCTCATTCTTCATTACTGAGCGAGGAAGGTGAGAAATAAACCACCTAGAAAGTAAAGGTATGCAGCACATCAAAGTTCCTCTTGCCCTTGTAGTACGGGTGTGAAGAGAATGTAGGATGTCTCCAAGTAAGGTAGGCACTGGATTGTGACTCAGGAATATGTTGATGGCATGAACGTCTATGAACTGATCAGGATTGGGGAACAACACTAAGCCATAAATCAATAAGGCTAAGATCTCCTCAAAAGCATCGTAGCTCATAGCCTTCAAGAACATTTGAGCTTTATCCACTAATACCTTGGCAAGAATACCTTTAACTCCACTTCTCGTCTCTAGAACAATGTCAGACTTCTTCAGATGTAGAGCTGCAGCAATAACTTCTGGTTTAAGCTCCTTCTCTAAGCCTGTGAATGGCTTCTGATCAAGAACAGGTATACCCAGAAGTTTAGAGAACTCCTCCATGGTTGGAACCAGCTGATAATCAGGAAATGTAAAGCAATGGTGCTTAGGGTCAAAGAACTGAAACAGCACACTCATCATGTCTTCACTGAACCCTGAAGTAACTAGGTCCAATAAGTGACCATGTCTCTTGTTGAACTGGGAATGATCAGGCACTAGGGAAACCAACTCCTTGAGCTTAGCAGGTATCCCTACAAAGTTGATCCTGATGGTGTTTCTATGAGCAGAAGCCATGACCTGCAACAAAGAACAAAGATAAATCCTTTGGTCCTTGAAATGGTTAGGGAAAATGATATGCTTATGATGCATGATGATGTCATGATGTCATGCTCAATCACAAACATGTGGCACACACAAACAAGTCACACCATAGCCCTAGGTTTAAAGGCTTGCATGAGGTTCAAAGGCAAGTACCCTCCCCTGAAGTTAGATGGTTCATCCTGTCCTACAAAAGTAACCAGGTTCTAAGGGATCTCAATATCATTGATCCTTCACAAGGGTGGTTGTTCAGAAGGCAACTTACTTGCCAACCAAAACCCTCCAAGTTTAAGATCTCAATGAGCGTAGTATCGAGTGTCAACCAACTTCAGTCTGCACCAAAGCCGGTTACCTCACTACTTTCTAAAGGCCAAGATGAGTTAACTAGGGTTCTAAAAGTCAGTTAGTGCATTGACAACATATGGCAGCCTCAATATTATCCTCAACTTGACTTAAGGAATATAAGCACCAACCAAGAAGTCGCACTAACTATGGCCACCAGATCAACCGTATCGATATACGTCGTACAGTTTCCTTGGTCTATTGCCATTTACCTAAGGTACACTAGATCCGGGTTAGGACCTTTCACACATAAGAGCACCCCAACAATATAATAATAAAGCAAACAAGGCAAACAATTTAAAGTGATCTTAATTCCTAAGGGTACCCCTCTTAAATAGATCCCCAGCAGAGTCGCCAGTTCTGTAACACGGTGGGAGAACTGACTTTAAACAATGTTGCGGATAGCAAGAGTCGCCACCGACTTTTATTTTATCCATAAGGAAAGGTTATAAAAGAACAGGAAAGACCTTAGAGAATATTTTGGGTCCGGGGGGTAGGTTATGAAAAGGGAAGGTGTTAGCACCCTTTTCATCCATGGTTATCCATGGGCTCTTAGGTACTTAAGCTCACTTTTGAATTGTTTTGAAATTGTAGTGTGTGAATAGAAAATTTTCAGAATAGTTTAATAATAATCCGTGTATGGATGTGAAAAAAACTTGTTTGAAAATTTTGTTGGAAATTTGTTTAAGTGTGAAAAAGTTTTGAAGTGAGCAAGTATCTAGGAGTAGCCTACCCTAATGTTTTAAGGTCTTTCTTATTCTTTATCCTTTCCTTAGTAAGACTATCCCTACTATAATGGAGTAGGTAGTCCTTACTTTGGATGTTAAGGGACATGTGAGGGACAATTGGATTTTTTGAAGGCCATTGTGGGGTGTAGTAAGCACATATAAGGGACCATCATCATTTTTCGAAAGGGGCTCGATTCGTAAAGGCAACCATAAGGGACTTTGATGATTTTTCTATTTGAGGGACTTGCTTTATACACCCCACTTAACCATTATTCGTAGGCAACTTGAGGGATATCCTTAGGAAGTGAGACAGCGATTAAAATCGACTTACGTGTGTGACGTGTTTATTTTAATTATCTTTATTTAAAAGTGATCTAAATTTATTTTAATATTACATACATGTTGTTACACTCCCTAATTACTAACCATAATAATAATTAAATAATTAAACAACTTTACATCCAAGAAACAATTACAAAATAATAAGCAAAATAATTAAATAGCAAAGATAAATAAAATATAAATAAGCAATAATAAATAATAAAGGGGGGTAATTCTAAGTTTACTCGGCAAGACATCGCATCTTGTGCCTACGTATCCTTACGGGAGTGGAATCAGAGTAATCGTAGTTCCCCTCAATAGGGAGGTTAGAAACTTCTTGACTGTGGTCAAGGTCTCAAGGGGAATAAACGCATCTTAAGGACACGCTTACGTGGAGTGTAGAAACTCCAAATCTCTATGTTGAAATGTTAAGTTGTAATTAGGGTTAAATTAGGGATTCCACGGCGGGAAACCCTAAAATGAGCGCGGCGGCTCTTTGACCTAATGCTAAGGGTAAAATTGTGATTTTGCCTGCGGCGAGGCATTTGTGAAAATTAGGGTTTGTAGTTTGTAGTTTTGAGGATTTGAAATTGAATGTGTGAAGTTTTACGGACTATTGGCGCGGCGGCCAAACAGTTAGACCTAACCTTCGGATGTGTGCAATGTGACAGAAATAATAGTAAACGCGTGAGATAATTGAATCATGCAAACAGAGAGAGAATGTCATAATTTAAACCATGCAAGCAGAAATTTAAAGGCAGAATTTAAAGAGCGATTGTTAAGTTCGCGAGGTTACATGAGAGGAGCAGATACAATATGATAATGAAATTTGAATTGAACAATAATAAAATAAAATAAATAACGGTTCTAGTTATTATTTGAAAAAAAAGATTTTAGTTATTATTTTAAATTTATCTAAAAAAAAGTTTTTCTTAAAAATAATAGGTTTTCATATTAATTTGGAAAAGATGTTAATGTTATTTATTTTAAAAAACAGATTTTTATATTATAACAAATTTTAATAAATTAATGATAACAATAATAATAATAATGGTAATAATAATGATAATAATGATAATAATAATAAATAATGATAATGATAATAATAATAATAATAATAATAATAATAATAATAATAATAATAATAATAATAATAAAGCAATAATGAATTTTAAATGTGCCAAATAACCCAACAATGTTGCTAACGCAGAAATGCGCTCATCGCAACCAGATCTAAATCGGACGAAACAAAATTTATCGCAAAGAAAAAGAAATTAAGCAAAAAATAGTATTATTGCTCACACAAAAATGCGATCATCGCAACCAGATCGAACTAACACAAATGTCACGCGTCATGCACACAAATGTGCAAACATCGTATCGACATAATTCGATCAAAAATCTTATATATATAAACTCTAACAATTTAAAAAATTATATATATATAAACGTAACAGTAATAGATAAAGAAAAAGAAATAACGGTAATAGATGAAGAAAAAGAAATAACGGTAAAAGATGAAGAAAAAGAAACAACAGTAATAGATGAAGGAAAAGAAATAACGGTAAACGATGAAGAAAAAGAAACAATAGTAATGGATGAAGAAGAAAACTAAATAACGGCAAACGGCACTCACTCCTCTTAGGTTTTTTTCATTCTCCCCTTTTTTTTCCAACAAGGCAACACATGTATATATAGGGAACAAATTAGGGTTAACACAAAATTGTCAATAATGTCCCTAAAGCCCATTTTAAAGCCCAAACTAAATAATTAGTTAAGAAAAAATAAAATTTAAATAATTTAAAATAATTAAAATAAACTTAAAATAAAAACTAATAATCCTATTGATTCCTAAAATAAAAAATATTATAAAAAGAACAAAATTTTTTTCAATATTTTTTATTTTATGATTTTTTGGATATTTTTATGAATAATTTAGAAAAAAGTGAAAAAAAATAATATTTTTAAAAAATGATTTAATTAAAATACGAAAATAATAATTAAATAATAATAAAAAACTATTTTTGTTATTTTTTTAATGAAAGATAGAAAAATTTAGAGTAAAAATAATAAAAAACAAAAAAAATGACGAAGGTGAGATTCGAACTCTCAACCTCTCACACTCATAACTCCTTACACATGTCCTCCTGCCAATTGTGCCATTTTTACTTTTTAGAAAAAAAATGCATGCCATATGATATTTACCTGCAAAAAGTCAAACGACTACACAAATTTGTTAGTAATTGATTAAATGCAATGAAATGCGACGACAAATCTTAGGGCAAAATTTGGGGTATTACAGTTATTATGATAATATTTCTCACCCAACCTCTCTTTGATGTTGGCAAAAAAAATCATGAAGTTTGACTTTGGTTTGACCACAGTTGACCTCAGTTTGACCTTTTAACTGCATTGACTGCTTTTGACTTATCTGATCATCTGACTGAGCAAACTTTTGAGAAAAGTCTTGAAACTTGACATGGGGGTTCTTATACACATATAAGATGTTATGAAGCTCACTTGAAGTCTTGGAAGTCCATTTAGCCTGATTAAAGTCAAAACCCTAGTTTTGGATGCACTGCTTAGGAGGTGCATTGTCTGAGGGAATTGTCAACTCTTCTGACCAATTGTGAATTTTGTGAACCTTGTGAACCTTATTGGAACACAAAGTCTTGTATTGTGAGGGCAAATTTTGGGGTGCAACAGTAATCTCTCATCTACTACTATCTCTGATGTATTGTTAGTTGAGGACCTTAAACACAATCTCATTAGCATTAGTCAATTATGCTACAAAGGATACAAAGTATCGTTTTCAAAAGATTGTTGCTTAATTGAACACAACGATAAATTAAAGGATATGTTTAATGGTCTGAGGGTAAATAATGTCTATATGCTAGATTTAAGTGAAGTATCATTGACTAGCGATAAATGTCTCATGACAATGAATGAGGACTCATGGTTGTGGCATAGACGTTTAGTGCATGTCAATTTTGACTTGCTAAATAAGATAGTTTCAAAATATCTAGTCATAGGCTTGCCCAAAATCAAGTTCACCAAGGATCACTTATGTGATGCATGTTAAATGGGGAAGCAAACAAGGATCTCGTTTAAATCTAAAAACATTGTTTCAACTACGAGACCTCTTGAACTTCTTCATATGGATCTATTTGGGCCATCTAGAATTAATAGTCTAGGTGGTAAATATTATGGTTTTGTTATAGTCGATGTTTCTCTAGATTTTACTGGACTATCTTCTTGGCTAGAAAGAGCGATACATTCTCCGCCTTTGAAAAATTTGCTAAGCTTTCTTAAAACAAGTTAAACACAAACATCATATTAATTAGAAGTGATCATGGGGGGTGAGTTCGAGAATTATCTATTTGAGGAATATTGTGGTAGACATGGAATTGATCATAACTTCTCCGCTCCGCGTACCCCTCAACAAAACGGGGTTGCGGAGTGCAAAAATCGCATTTTGGAAGAGTTAGGGAGAACTATGATCAATGAAAGTGTGCTTCCTAAGTATTTCTGGGCTGACGCCATTAGTATGGTGTGTTACGTTTTAAATAGGGTGCTCATTCACCTTATTCTAAACAAAACATCGTATGAACTTTTAAAAGGGCGGAAGTCAAATGTGTCTCACCTACATGTCTTCGGTTGTAAGTGTTTCGTGTTAAACAATGGAAAAGAAAGTCTAGGTAAATTTGATTCCAAGGCAGACGAAGGGATCTTCCTCGGATACTCTCAATCAAGTAAAGCCTATAGAATATACAATAAGAGATTACTTACTATTGAAGAGTCTGTTCACGTCACGTTTGATGAGTCTTATCCAAAAAGTGTTAGAAAAGGTAGTTTATTTCATGGTGCAGGTGTATCTTCTGAAGACATACTCAAAGGTGCTGAGGTGGGAATTGATCAACCTGACCCAGCCAAAGTTGAGGAAGAAAAAGATCACCGCCATGAGGAGACTAAGTAAGTTCATCCGTCTAACAAAGATGATCTCCCTCCAGCTTGGAAGTCTTTCAAAGACCATCCCATCGACAATATCCTCGGTGATATCTCAAAGGGAGTGACGACTCAATCAAAGCTAAGTAGTTTCTGTTATTATTTTGCTTTTGTTTCTCAAGTAGAACCTAAAAACCCAAAAGAGGCTTTACTCGATGAACATTGGTTCCTATCTGTCGCTACTCGAAAAAGGCAACGACCGGGGAGGCGAGAAAAAAAAATAGAAGAGTCGCCATCGAACTTTATTTATCCCATAAGGGGAAAGGAAAACATTGAGCAAACCTTAGGAAAGAAACGGATAAGATGGTCTCGCAACCAAGAATGGGTTCAGAAGTCGGTTATGCGAAGGGAAGGTATTAGCACCTCTCACATCCATCGTACTTGATGTGAACCATTTGTTTGTCATATGTGTGAAATTATTTGCTTAAAGATGTTGCTTTAAAGAGTTTTCTTAGGGGATAAAGGGAAAGGTTAGAAACAGGGAAATGAGAGATAAAGGGAGAAGAAGAGACTCGGTAGGACTTCGTGGTCCTAGGCCTACGTATTTTCAATAGATATGAGAAAGTTAGAGTCAACGTAGTTCGGGGAACCACAGATAGAAAAAAGATAGAAAAGTGTGCTCGGCAAGGATTGGGGCCCTCGTGCCTACGTATCTTTACTTAAAATAGGTAAAGAATCAGAGCAGCCGTAGTTCGGCCTACTACAGGTAAATAAAAAAAAGGGGTGCTTGCCAAGACATCACCGTCTTGTGCCTACGTATTCCCATCTAGTATGAGAAATCAGAGCAACATAGTTCGTGATACGGTTAACCGGTGTTTTTGTGGATGATGTTAACATAGCACACTCTAGCAGTTTAGGTGCATTGTTGCTCGCTCGTTGGAGACTTAGGCGTTACCTGTTTGCGGTAGAACGGACGTAACATATCCTTTTCGAAAAGATTAGTTTTCGTCATCGAAGCAGGATATCACATTTGGTTTGTGGAAGTTGTTTTTAAGGGGTGAAATAGGTCCTCGGATAGTAACCCCTTGCGGGTAGTATCCAATTCTTTATCTCAAAGTTTTGTTATGAAAAGGTGTGTCGAATACAATCGCGTCTTCATATTGAAAGACGAGTATCGAGACCACACACTCTTCAGTGAGTATCCTAACACTCGGAGAGGAAGATGTCTACACTCAATCTTCTCTCTTTAGTTCAATACGAAGAGAACTTCATTCTCTTATTAAAGATGTTTTTGATCTTTGAATGGTAAGTGTTTTGCGACAGTGAACCCTAACGGTAATGTCAAGCACTCAGGATAGGAGAAGACCTATGCCTAACCACTCCACGACCATTCAAGTTTTATTAGGAAAAAGAGTTTGAAAATGCACTCGGTACAAGACCGAGGTTTTAGGAGAAAAAGTGTTTCGGAAAGAAGTTTTGAAAAGATGTGAAATAAGATAGGAAATGAATACGAGTATATACATGATACATATGATATATAGGATATATAACCAACAGTCCACCAATTAGGATTTTATGGTTTCGATATTTATTAGGTGTTTTGAAAGAATGTAGAAGTCAGTTTGAATATTTACAAGATAAAGCTAATATACAGAATATATAACAATATATACAAGAGTATAATGTCTGAATTTAAAGCAGTTGATATTTGATAGAAAGTAAAGCAGTTGTATATTGACATAAATTAAAGTTAGTGGTTAGATTGTTAGTGAATTAAATCGGGACAAAATATAACGCTAAACTGTCGTAGCTCGACTTATGATGGAAGTCAAACTATAGGAGGTCGCGTAGATTGATATCCGTGCTAAAGACAAGATAGAGAAATAATATTAAGGATCATTCTCCAATTTAATCGTGTCACACGGACAAAAGAAAGGTGGGATCCCGTCTTAATCGCAAAAATTATGTCGATTAATCGAAGGTAGCCCATCACGATCCCAAAGTAAAGAAAATGACCCAAATGGTCATTTTCCATAGATTTGAAATCGAGAAGGTTATCGACTTCGATAAACGGTGCTTACGAATAGAAAGACATCATAGATCAGGGAAAATAAAATAAAATCGAAAAGAAGAAGAAATTGAAAGAGAAAAGGAAGGTGGTCTCAGGCAAACCGTCATCTATCAATAATTTGACCGATAATGGATTTGTGGTCTCGTCATCGACCAAAAAGAAAGATAAAATGGATAAAAATCGAAAATGAAAAGTTGTAAAGAAAAACGACATCTGACTTGTCGCTATTCGTCAATAATTTGACAAACTACAACTTGGAGGTCTCTTTATCGATCAAAACGAAATAATACGAAACTAAAAACTCAAAGATAAATAAAAATACTAAAATCTAACTTTAGGAAAAAAATGCTCAAAGGCTCTAAAAACTAATTTTAGAAAAATATTATAAAGTTCTAAAAAATTATTAAACTTCTAAAAACTTAAATTAGAAAAATAATATATTAAACTTTCTAAAAAAAACTAAATAGAAAATGTATTAAAGACTTAAGAAAAACTAAATAGAAAATATATTAAAGACTTAAGAAAAACTAAATAGAAAATATATTTACAATTAAAAACAAGATGCAGAAAATACATTAATAATCTAAAAAAGGTTTAGAAAATATATTACAATTAAGAGGAATAATTTACAAAAATATATTAACAAATCTTTAAAAATGGTTTTAGAAAATAAATTACATTAAAAAATAAAAAGGGGGGTCAGGATCAGATCTACAAAGGAAAGACCCAACTCATTAAAGGGAGGCAAGGCAGAATGTTGGGATCATCAGTTAAAATTATGATTAATATTAACAAACCCATGAAAAACTCAGCACAACGCCTCGCGAAACAGAACATGGTAAACGAAAAAAACAAAACACAATCGTTCATCTCGTCTCAGCCTCCTTAGCCAATTCAACCAAAATGGTTTCCGATTTCCCAACTCTCACCACTAGATCCGACCCTCTTGCCTTAAGACTCTTCCGAAGATCCGAAAACGATTTGATCAAAAAAGTAGCATGAAAAGGACCCGTTTTGTCAAACCCAGAAGATGATTTACCGTAATCCGCAGGGTCGAAGCAGTAAATTGGAAAAACAGATAGTGACTCATTATTAGCTGTGTTGAGGGACTCGTTATCATGAACACATAGGTCATTGCGGAACTAAACAATGGAAACACGACGAAGTGCGGCCGCAGAAGAAGGGTCGTTAGGACGGTTAGGAACTAGAGAAAGCGATGATTTAAGAGGGTTAGCAGAGAAAGTGGATTTGTAGGAAGTTTTGGTTGAAGGAGAAGATTGGGTTTTTTGGTTGAAGAAGGTTCTCGGTTGGGTGAAGAAGAAGAGAAAACAGTGAGGGTTGCGGTTCGAGTGAGAAGAAGGAGAGGATGAACAGGAAAGAGGGGCGGCTAAGGTTAAGCAAATTGGGGGAGATGATGAATAGTACTCCCCCTTTTATGCTGAAGGAAAAAAAAACGTGTCTCCAATTCCATTTTTTTATTTAATTTCTTTTAATTTTTCTGACTAATAAATTACAAATCTAAACTAATTCTAATAATAAAAAGAATCTAATACTAATTCCTAATCTAATTTTTAATCTAACTATTAATAAAATTCTAACTTACATTCTAATCCTACTTAATTAAAAAAAATCCTAATCCTAAAATCTAATTAAAAAGCTATTTTCTAATATAATTCTATTCTAATCCTAACTAATTAAATATATTCTAATTTCTAATAAAAATTCTAATTAAGTCTATTTTCTAAACTAATTAATTTAATGAAAATTTCTAACTAAAATATAATTTCTAAATCCTAATTTCTAATTAACTAATAATCATTTTCTAAATTAAAAATAAATCTAATCCTATTTTCTAAATAAAATTCTAAATCTATGTATTTCTACTATATTAACAAACAAAAACAAATGTATAAAATATTAATATTTTGAGAAGAAAAAAGTTTAAAAACTAAAAAATGGAATTAATATTTACAAAAATAACATCCTTAGGCCACGTGTCACGCTCCCATTGGGCAAAATAGCAGAGATTTGAAAAAATCACCTAATTGTGGGTGGACACGTGTCTAAATGGCATGAAACTCAATTATTTGATTCAGAGAAAACTCCTGATCCCATATCTAAAAAAAAACCAATGCAAGATATGATTACGAATTATGACCTAATGAAAATGCATATGAGTACGAAGCAAAAACCAGTCAAAGTTAGAAAAAGCGAGGGCAAATTTTGGGGTACAACACTATCGATGCAAGAGGAACTTAATTAGTTTAAAAGAAATGAGGTTTGGGACCTTGTCCCTCCTCCGCGAGACCATCGAGTAATAGGGACCTGAAGAGTGTTTAGGAACAAACTAGACGAAAATAGAGTAATAACATGTAATAAAGCGTGTTTGGTCACGCAGGGGTATAACCAAGAGGAAGGCATCGACTATGAGGAGACTTATGCTCCGGTTGCCCGACCCGAGGCTATACGCCTTCTATTTGCCTTTGTTTGTGCAAAAAAATTTAAGTTATTTCAAATGGATGTGAAAAGTGTGTTCCTTAATGGCTATATAAATGAAGAGGTTTATGTTGCTCAACCTCTAGGGTTTAAATCCCATGAGTATCCTGATCATGTATACGAATTAAAATGTGCCTTGTGTGGACTCAAGCAAGCCCTTAGGGCTTGGTATGATCGTCTAAGCAAGTTTCTCCTTGACCAAGGGTACTCAAGAGGAAAGGTTGGCACAACTCTTTTCATTAAGCATCAAGGAAAACACTTTTTGGTACAAATTTATGTTGATGATATCATTCTCGAGTCAACTAACATGAATCTGGTAAGGGAGTTTTCTACTTTAATGCAGGGAGAATTCGAAATGAGTATGATGGGGGAGCTTACATATTTCCTCGGATTGCAAATCAAGCAACTGCAGGAGGGTACCTTTGTGAGCCAGATGAAATACTGCCTTGAGCTTCTCAAGCGGTTTGACATGGCAAACTCCAAAGTTATCAACACTCCAATGCCAACGTGTGTGAATCTTAGCCGAGACGAAAATGGTAAGGATGTAGAGTGAAAAAGTATCGAGGTATGATTAGATCTCTCCTCTATCTTACTGTCTTTAGACCCGACATTATGTTTAATGTCTGTATGTGCACTAGATACCAGTCATCTCGTAAAGAATCTCATTTAAAAGCATTAAAGCGCATACTTAGATACCTCTCGGGTACTCTAAATTATGGGCTCTGGTATTCTAAGGGAACTGATTGCTCCTTGGTTGGCTTTTTTATTCTGATTTTGTGGGATGCAAATCAGATAGGAAAAGTACGAGTGGCACGTGCCATCTATTTTCAAACTCTTTGGTAAGTTGGCATAGCAAAAAGCAGGTCTCTGTAGCTTTATCAACCGCCAAAACAGAATATGTTGCGGCCGACAGTTGTTGCGCTCAAGTCTTATGGCTTAAGCAACAATTTATCGACTTTAACCTCAAACTTGAGCGTGTTACAATTTTTTGTGACAACACGAGTGCTATTAACCTAACCAAGAATCCTGTGCTACATTCACGCACCAAACATATCGAAATTTGACACCACTTCCTTAGGGATCATGTGGAGAAAGGCGGCATGATGTTTGAGCATGTTGACACTAAAAATCAACTTGCGGATATCTTTACAAAACCACTCGCTACAGAGCCTTTCTTTCACATTTGATAGGAACTCGGTGTTCTTGATATTTCGGATCGTGTTTAGAAAATATCTTTCGCATACTATATATATCTATATCTATATGTGCTTTTTCTATCTTTTACCTAACAAATGAAGATGTTTAGATCCATATGTGAGGGCATTTTGTTACATTTGGAGCTGAGGTAATATCCTTCCTTAATTAGAATCTCTCAAAATTCCCATGTTCACAAAATGTAATGTATCAAATTATGTGTCCTTATTGTCGTATATATCATGATTGCGCTTATTTCACTCCTTTGTATGCTTGAAATATGTTTTGGCTTGGTATTTATGTCTCCTTGTATGCTAATTTGAACAAAATTGAAGTTTTTGTTGTTTTTTGTCAGCATTAGTCGACCTATGCAGGGTAATGGTTGACTCACAAAAGTGACATTTTTCATGCCTGAGAAGCGAGTATGCTCAGGTTGACCCTTTGGTCGACGCATACCCATGTAATTTCCAACATGTTATTTTTCACACAGTATGCGCCGACGCATGACCCTTCCGGTCGACGCATCGCGCGAATTTTCTGGAATAATGTCTGCTAAAACTGTTCATTTTCCACTATTTTCAATACAATTTAATTCATATTGTCCATTCAAAGTCATCATCATTAAGACATTTTGAATTGAGCTTTGTAACCTACATCAAGGCTATCTATCTTCTTCTCTTCTTCCCAAAACTTAGCATCTACAAAAAGGGGTAAAATCATCATCTTATCTCCATCTTCAAGAATACCCTCTTCATCACAAATTTTTCATCTCCAAACTTGAAAGTGAAAATGTCTACCCGAAGGATCACCGACAAAAGAACTACCAGACCATCCTCCTCCCATGCAGGTCCATCATTTGGAACCCTACCAGTAACTTCTATATCCCTTGTACCCCTTGAGTTTTCAGAAATCTATGAGAAAAGTTTCAGCAAACGATATGTGGTTAAGCAACATGCTTACTACTGAAAGACTGCTGAACGTATGCATATTCCACAAGTGATTGATCTTCTTGATGCTCAAGGTTTTAATAACTTTTTAGAATGCAACACTAAGTTCAATGAAGACCTTGTGAGGATCTTCTACACCGGCCTTCAAGGGAAATTTCAAGATTTCGAGTTCAACACGAAAGTAGGAAATACTAAGGTATGTGTGAATGACATGGTATGGAAAACTCTGTTTGACATGTCACCAGTATCCGCTGAGCCCATCATTAAAGCCACAGATGCTCGTATTGTCATTGGCTACGAGTTCAAAGAGACTTTGAACTCCATGTTGAAGAAACCTTATGCTGATGGTATTATGGCAAGTGACCTCTTCCCTAACACGGTCACAACGGGAAAATTAAAACCAATGGATAGAATCTTACAGTGGATTATGGCGCATATTCTGTGGCCAAAGAAAGGAGGTTATTCTCGCATCGATCAAGCTAAGGTACATTTGATCTATATTCTGAAGAAAAAGATTAAAGTCAGTTGGCCTTACTACATCGCAAGTCGAATTTATTCGCTGAGGGATTCAGGTAGAGGAACTACTCTATCGTACGGGTCCTTTATCCAAGAGGTTCTCAACAACGCCAAAATCAAAGTTCCAGCCATCCCTTACAAATCACTAACCTCAGATAAAGAGTTTTTCCAAAAGACTCTTACCATGATGAGATATATTTGGGATCGAACATAAAGTCGTTATAGGTTCATTGTCAAGGCGACTACCTCTCGGTTGGAAGAATCAGAAGAGAGTGATTACCAGAACGAGGAAGCACATGAAGAAGAACAAGAAGAACAGGTAGGCAGACAACCTATGGAGGCTGATGACCAATATAATAGCGGGTGGCTGAATCAATCATGTCACTCAGATCATGAGAATGACCAAGGGTGGGGCGCCTGGAAACATACAGGATGGACATCGTTAGGTGGCAACTATATGCCACAACAACATTCGGAGTATTAAGACACTCCGAACTGGAGCTATGAGCCTCAACCATCCCCGAATTTGCAATAACACTCCGATGAAACCCTCGACATGATGAGGACTATGCAGCTTGAGCAATAATCATTCATGACTGCTCAGGATGAGTGATTCTCTCAACTACAAAGCCAATTTCAAACTCACACCAAAACTTTCAATGCATTTTCATCCGGTGTCATGAGAAGGTTTGATGGGTTTGTTGAAACAACAACCAGTCAACATAGGTCTCTTGCCACCAGCTTCAACACCCTCAATAAAGTGGTATTGGAGTTCACTGAAAGAGCCGATGCACAATTGCCTCCAGAGTATCCCTCTCGAGGGTGTAGCCATCCTTTCAGGGGGAGGAGACCTTGAAGATGTCTTGCATACTGCATATTTCATCTGATTATCTATTCATTAATGTTTTTATGTGTTGTTAAATGGCTTATGTACTTATGTGTGTTTAATGACATGTCTTTTGTTCATGACTGAGATAGCAGACCTTATTGTTGTTCTATTTTGCATGGCTCTATTTATCCTTTTGTTTATGTGTTCATTAACTATATTGTATATGAATGTCTGTTAATGTATAGCCTATTGCGAGTGTCTAGAACTTGCGTCTCTTTTTACTTGTATACAATTCATTGACAGGTGTTTCTTTCTTTTTGATGTTGTCAAAGGGGGAGAAGAGTATCAAGCATCACAGTAGAAACAGAAACATCACATGTGAAGACTTAGTATTCATGCAGAAGAGTGTGTATGGATGAAGGCATCAAGCAAGGGGGAGGATAACATGACACATCATACATCAAGGTTTTAAGTGTTTTACCATCATAAAAAAGAGGGAGTATGTGAGGGCAAAGCCTCATATATATATGTGCTCGTTTCGATGATATCAAAACTCAGCTCCATAAAAAAATACATGTTCGACGTGTCACCGTGTCATATTTGCATGTCTTGTCTCTCCTAAGTCAAATACTCGTCAAAAATATGATTGTTGCATATAGATATAGCCAAGTCTATGTTTAATTTAGGGTTGGCTTAGTTGGTTTTGCTTGCCATACTATAAGTTTCATCAAAAGAGTCTTAATGCATGAGAATTGACATTTTTTCCTATTTTAGGGCTTTGAGTCGACCCAAAGTCTGCTCCGATCGACTCATATAGCAAGTCATTTTTATGAATTACTCTTAGGAGGCACTACAAGAAAAGTGGCAGATTACGACGGTTAATTTTAGCAGTTTACGGCGGTTAGAACCGACGCAAGTTGCAATTCATGACGGATCCTCTTCTGTCGTAAAAACATGTGTCGCGAGGCTGTTTTATGACAGTTTATAAAACTGCCGCTCCAACTTCTATAACATTCTACGACGGTTTTGAAACATCCATCAATATATTATTATGACGGTTATAACTGTCATAATTATATAATATATATTTCATAGAAAATAACGACGGTTGTAACCGCCATAATCATATAATATATATTTCATTTAAAATAGTGACGGTTTAGAACCGCCGTAATTATATTATTAATTTTAAAAAAATTAAAAATTACTACATTATATCCTCTCTTCATGTTGGTAGAATACCAGTACTATTACAATATTCAAATCTAACTATACAAAATACCATGAAAAATTATAATTTTATTAAACAAAAATAACTATCAATACCCACAATAAGGTCAACAACCTGTTTAAATTCACCATGATAACATTTTGAAGACACAAGTTACATCATCACCATTCACCTTACTAACTTGCATTGTGAAATAAATACTACTTCGTGTATAAAATAGGTTACATCAGAAAGATGACTGTGCCCATAATCCCTGGCATGTTCCACAGTTATTTTAATAGCAAAACCGGTCCATCCCACATCAACATTCTCATAATTTTGCATTGCTCTAAAAACTGTTTCCACTATTGCAACCCATTTCCCTCATCACAAGCATTCATCCAAAAGTTGTAGAACAGAACATTGCGGAGCACTTTATTTCGTTTCATTTGCTAGACAAAACATCCCAGTTCATAGAGCTTTATTTCCAGCTAAGTCAGGTGTACTCATAACTGAACAAAGTTGCTTCATCTCCCATTTGATATTCAGCCAAAGCTTGTTTAAGTTCCTCACTTGTTACGTAACTGAACAAAGACATAAAAACAAAATTTCAGGTGGGCAAAAATCTGAGAAAATTTACAATCCAAATAGACGAAAATCTGATAGTGACTAAATTAAACCTAACTTGTACTTGACTTCTAAATTACTTGTTAATTAGTGATTCTTATTCAAGTTATTGAACATACCGTGTTACATAAATATACTAATAGAATTAATTAGGCAATATTGACCCGCTGTTATCCTTGTCAAAGAATTGAAAAGCCTTGAACAAATTCTCTTCCCTCTCAAGTTTATGTCAGTTTATAGTGGCAGTACTGAATTCATGATAGTCAATAGTTCCATTCTGGTCAACATCAACCTGACCAAGCATTTGAATTAGGAGAAGTAGGTAAGAATTCTTGTTTCTTTCTTCATGAAAATAGAAGGGCAGTAACAATAGGGTCTATTTGATGTGAACAAATGTATTTTGTTTTCATTTTTCTATTTCAAATTGTAGATGTTTTAACAATTTAAAAGAACTTCTCATGGGACCACAAATTGTAAATCAATTTAAATCATAAATTATTTGTAGAGTAATTTGAATGCGATTGCATGAATATGCACTGTGCAGGTGGAAACGATTACCTAAGGTTGGATCATAGAACCGCTCCATGAGTGGAATGATACTACTTTTTCCAAAGTCATTTCTGCCAACAAGTGTAACAAGTGCCACACCTTTCATAGCATGAACTGTGAGATAAAATCAACTTAAGATAGGGATTTCATGTTGTGAAAGATAAGTTAAGTCAATATTCCAAAAGTATATTTCCTTACACTGACACAAGAGCACTTATGTCTGTTAGACTAAGGCACGGATCTAGAAGGGGGGGTTGAATAGATCCCTTTTAAAAATTTGAGTGGCGCTACCAATAAAATTGGTTTTCAAAATTGTTTTCAAATGCGGAAGCGGCCTTGGAAAATATAGTCTAAAACGAACAACTATTGGAGAGCCGGATATGCGTCAAGCAGATGAATTTAAGACGATAACGGATAGTAAATCACTACACACTTTTATGCAAAACTCAGATGTGATTCACTCGTACTATTTCCTTATTCCAATGATCAAAAATTACACCAAAACTAGCAGCAAAATTAAGGCAATTTTAGTTCAGCACTTTTGTCGAACAGTTGGTGTGCACAAATACCTTAAATGATATTTGTGTTGAATGAGTGATTGAAAAAGCCTTAGTACAGTATTTCTATTGTACTTAGTAGTTAAAAAACAGTGTTTCACCAACTCACTCAATCAATACTACAATTTGACAAAATCACTTATTCTAGAATCACTTAATTTTTAAGCTGTAATTGAAAATGCAGAAAATAAAGGAACACAAGATTTGATGAGGCAGTTCCCCCAGTCGTCCTCGCGTTGGGGTACGTCTGCCCTCAATTCTACAATGAGAATTGAGATATGTATTGAATAGATATCACCTGTTTGGTAGAACAGTTATACACAAGAATCGATAGACAATTGATACAAACAATCTTAATGTTGCTGATAATTTCTACCACTTCTTGCCCCTTGATTCAAGATGAATCAAGTCCTCCAATTTGATGTGAATGACCTCCGATTGCAGCCACCTTATTGACAACTCTTCCGTTGATCAAACCTTCGGCACGGCTGATCTTAGACACACCCAAATTGAACCCGGAACGTCTTCAACCTTTCAACGCCCTAGCTACTAGATTGATCAACCTTCCGCTAATCAATCACCTTCGCACTCGCTTGATTGTTGAACCGACGATTCCGTAACAAAAGCCTTCAAAACCTGTAGTCTTGATAGGTAAAACCTCAAAGGTTTTCTCCCAAGAAACACCTGCACCAGCTTCCACTCGAACCGGATCTTCAATCACGCGTTCGAACCTTATCACCGTCGAGCAAACCACAAACCGCAGCAAAAAATTGATTATCTGTAATTTGAGGATTTGTGAGTTGATTGAACGATGAAGATGAAGAACACTGATGCACCTCTTTCACGTTTCTTGACCTGAACACTTTCTCACAATGCTTTCAAAAAATGTTCTGTGTTAAAATTGAAAAGACAGCAATTTATAGTAATATACAAAACAGACAGTTGACAGATCAAAGAAACATAGCAGAATTTCTGTTTCTGCGCGCGAACGGTCGACCATAGGGTCGGCGTGCGCTGAGCCGTGTGACACTCAAACTGTCATGCGCCGAGTCAGCGGTCGACGCATGATCTTCATGCGCTGAGCCGTCTGATTCTTAAACCTGCATGCGCCAAGTCAGCGGTCGACGCATGGTTCCATGCGCTGACCCGTGTGAACTGAATGAAACTGTGTGCTGACGGTATGGTCGGCTCATGGTTCAAAAATCTGCAAAAACATAAATATGTTTGTTGTTTCGTGCATCTTGTCACGACCAAACATTAGTCACATATATTGCCAATTAAATATGATGATTTAAAAGGATATAGGAAGGATGTAATATGTTAAGTATTGCATGACGATTCTGATTCATCTGAGGTTGTACTTTGTCATCATCGTAAGTATGCATGACGACTCCGATTCATCCGAGGTTGTACTTTGTCATCATCGAAACTTGAGAACGTATGTTGTGAGACAGTTTTCCCTCACATTCTCCCCCTTTTTGATGATGACAAACCTGTGCGAAGCTTGGTGAACACAACATGCGATATCTTTAACATAGTAGTAAGCTCCCCCTTTCTTTTACAGTCATAGCTGTTGTGGTCTACAATCTACTTGTCTTTTCTCCCCCTTTGACAACATCAAAAAGAGATGGAGAAAGGTAAAGTTTTGGCATATTAACAATTAACAAAATACTCAACAGGTTATAAGTAATCATATACCAATATCCACACAAAATATTGACAATGAGCAAAATATTGAAAATAGATTAAACCAGATTAAGGACACATAAGTCATAACATTTTATAGGAATCAAGACTGTAAAACAAACATTAGTGTGCACTTAGGAGAGATAAAACAGAACATGATAACAAAAACAACATGGAGAATGAGCAAATGCAAAAACAAATGACTAATATCCTTGTCCCTTGCCCATATCAAAGGAAGACGGATAACGATATGGATCAGCCATATCAGTGAGGTAATCCACTGCTTGATTCAGGCGATTGATGCTGCGAGAGACGACTGTTTCTTGGTATCCATGGGCAGTTGTGAAAGCTGCAAATCTTTCATTCATTCTTGTTGAAAAAGAGTTGAACTGTTCAGATTTGGTGTGTAGCTCAGTTCGGATGCACAAATGTAGATTTGCACTTAATGTCACATATCAAGCCATATTTGATGCCTACCTAAAATGCCACAAAACAATTTGCATCCAAACAGTTTATCATACAAAAAAAAGTTTCATACATATGCAACATAGGTCAAACGATACAATTGTTGATCATGAGAGTTATTAGAGAGAGATAGAGAGAGAAATGGAACAATATCACCTTAATGCCGGAGTAGCTTGATAAACAACATACTTGTACTTGCAAAAACGTCAATTTGTTAGAAGTACAAAAGTATGGTTTTAAATGAAATAAGATAGAGTAAGCAATTTATGACTCCCGCTCTGAAATGTCGAGAATGCCAAGTTCTCGGCGGATATGAAAGAAAGGTTCCGTTGCTAGCGGCTTTGTGAAAATGTCCGCTAGTTGGTTTTTAGTGTCAACGTGTTCAAATACAACATCACCTTTCTCAACATGGTCCCTAAGAAAATGGTGTCGAATTTCTATATGTTTAGTGCGAGAGTGTAATACGGGATTTTTGGTAAGGTTAATAGCGCTAGTGTTGTCACATAGGATAGGAATACGTTCAAGTTTAAGATTGAAATCTAGTAGTTGTTGCTTAATCCACAGAATTTGAGCACAACAACTACCAGCGGCAACGTATTCCGCCTCGGTCGTTGATAAAGCAACTGAAACTTGTTTCTTGCTATGCCAACTAACCAAGGAGTTTGAAAACAAATGACATGTACCACTAGTGCTTTTCCTATCCGATTTGCACCCGGCAAAGTCGGAATCGGAGTAACCTACCAACGAGCAATCACTACCCTTAGAATACCACAATCCATACTTCGGGGTACCTGACAGGTATCGAAGAATTCGTTTAACAGCTTTTAGGTGGGATTCTTTGGGACATGATTGGTATCGTGCACACATGCACACACTAAACATAATATCAGGACGTGACGCAGTAAGATAGAGAAGTGAACCAATCATACCTCTATATCGTTTTACCTCTACGTCCTTGCCATTTTCATCTTTATCCAAATTTACGCATGTAGGCATTGGGGTGTCTATGGCCTTGGATTTTGCCATGTCAAATCTCTTGATCAAGTCCAAACAATATTTTGTTTGGCTCACGAATGTCCCTTCTTGGAGTTGTTTAATTTGCAGGCCGAGGAAGTATGTGAGCTCCCCCATCATACTCATCTCGAATTCGCCCTGCATGAGGTCAGAAAACTCTCTCACGAGATTCATGTTAGTGGATCCAAATATAATATCGTCAACATAGATTTGCACCAAAATCAAGTGCTTTCCTTGACGTTTAATGAAGAGTGTAGTGTCAACCTTTCCTCGTGAGTACCCCTGATTAAGTAAAAACTTACTTAGTCGCTCATACCAAGCTCTAGGAGCTTGTTTGAGACCATATAAAGCTCTTTTTAACTTGTAAACATGTTCAGGGTATTCATGAGATTCAAAACCGGGAGGTTGAGACACATATACTTCTTCATTTATGTGACCGTTAAGGAACGCACTTTTAACATCCATTTGAAATAACTTAAAATCCTTTGCACATGCAAAGGCGAGTAAAAGGCGTATAGCCTCGAGTCGGGCAACCGGCGCATAAGTTTCCTCATAGTCGATGCCTTCCTCTTGGTTATACCCTTGAGCGACCAATCTCGCTTTATTACGGGTTATTACCCCGTTTTCGTCCAACTTGTTCCTAAACACCCATCGGGTGCCGATTACTCGATGGCCTCGCGGAGGAGGGACAAGGTCCCATACCTCGTTTCTTTTAAACTGATTTAGTTCCTCTTGCATCGATAAAAACCAGTGCTCATCGAGTAGGGCCTCTTTGGGGTTTTTAGGCTCTATTTGTGAAACGAAAGCGAAGTGATAACAAAAGTTACTTAGCTTAGATCGAGTGGTGACTCCCTTTGTGATGTCTCCGAGAATATTGTCAATTGGATGATCTTTACACGACTTCCAAGCTTGAGGGAGATCATCGTTTGTAGGCGGATGAGCTTCCTCAGTTACCTCATGGTGTGCATCCTTATCCTCCTCAATTTTGACTCTATCGGGTTGATCAATCCCCGTTTCGCCACCTTTGAGTATGTCTTCTGTGGATGTACCTGCACCATGAACAACACTATCCTTTCCGACATTTCTCGGATAGGACTCATCAAACGTAACGTGCACAGACTCTTCAACAGCTAGTAATCTTTTATTATAAATCCTATATGCTTTACTTGATTGCGAGTACCCTAGAAAAATGCCTTCATCGGCTTTTGAATCAAACTTGCCCAAGTTTTCCTTTCCATTGTTTAATACAAAGCACTTGCATCCAAAAACATGAAGGTGAGAAACATTAGGCTTTCGCCCTTTTAAAAGTTCATACGGAGTTTTGTTTAGAATGGGGCGGATGAGTACCCTATTCAAAACATAACATGCCGTACTAATGGCGTCGGCCCAAAAGTATTTTGGTAAACCACTATCATTAATCATTGTTCTTCCCAATTCTTCTAAAATTCTGTTTTTACGCTCCACAACCCCATTTTGTTGAGGAGTTCGTGGAGCCGAGAAGTTATGATCGATGCCATGGTTACCGCAATATTCTTCAAATAAATGATTTTCAAATTCACCTCCGTGGTCACTTCTTATTGACACAATGTTTGTATTTAACTTATTTTGGGAGAGCTTGGCAAATCTCTCAAAAGCGGCAAACGTGTCACTTTTACTCACTAAGAAGATGGTCCAACAGAACCTAGAAAAGTCGTCCACTATTACGAATCCGTAATAGTTTCCTCCTAGACTTTTGATCCTAGACGGCCCAAACAAGTCCATATGAAGTAGTTCAAGAGGTCTCGTTGTTGAAATAATCTTTTTGGATTTAAAGGAGATCCTCGTTTGTTTTCCTTTTTGACAAGCATCACAAAGGTGATCCTTGGTGAACTTAATTTTGGGAAGTCCTAGTACTAGATCTTTTGAGACAATCTTATTGAGTAAGTCAAAGTTGACATGCGCTAAGCGCCTATGCCATAGCCATGAGTCTTCACTCATAGATATGAGACATTGATCGCTTGTTGGGGATACCACATTCAAGTCAAGCATATACACATTGTTTACTCTAAAACCAATAAACACATTCTTCTTATCACTTTCATGCACAATTTTGCAGCAATCTTTTGAAAAGGAAACATTGTAACCTTTGTCGCATAATTGGCTAATGCTAAGGAGATTATGTTTAAGGTTTTCGACAAGCAACACATCGGAAATTGTAGTAGAGGAGGGATTACCTATACTACCTTTACCTAGTATCGCTCCGCGGTTGTTATCACCGTATGTTACATACCCTTTCTTCTTAGCCACGAAGTCTATGAATAAGGATATGTCTCCAGACATGTGCCTTGAGCACCCACTATCAAGAACCCATCTTCTCTCGGTGGACTCGACACATTTCACCTGTCAAAATATAACTTACAAAAGGGAGGTACCCAATGGCATATTGGGTCCTAATAGGTTAGCGACAAGACGGTTGCGTTTGGGCAACCATTGGTAGATGCCTTTAGGAACAAGAAATCTCCTAAATCGACATTTACCAATGGAGTGGCCTTTCTTGCAACAGTAAAAGCATACAAAGTCGACATTAGAATCACTTTCACTTGCTTGATCCCTAATTACATATGCATATTTTTGATATGGGTTTATCATACTTTTTCTAAAATCCTTTTTATCGATTGCAAATGTAATTTTAGGTTCAAGTGCCTTGTCTAATTTGGCCTTAAGGTTTCTAACCTCACCTTGCCAAATATGACAAGTATCACAACCAAAGTTGAAAGGATTACTATTGTCCTTACAATCCGATTCATTATCTTTCACAATGGAAGCCTTAAGGTCCTCTAATTTCTTTTCGGACTCTAAGACTTTGTGCTCTAAATATGTAAAAATTCTTCTATTAGAAGCAAGTTTCTTAAAGGCTTCAGTTGCTTCCTTGTGTAAAACATCGAATGCGGTTTGTAATTCGGAATGAGACATATTAGATGACATATTATATCTAGAGTGACGTACCTGTTTCTTTTTCTTTTTCTGATTTGCGGAGAGACATAGATTCACGGACTCTTCTTCATCACTAGAGCTTTCATTAGAGGAGGAAGAATCACTGTCGCTTTCCCACGCGATGTACGCCCTCCTAGGCTTTGATGCTCTCTTATGTGACTTCGATTGTTCCTTTTCTTTTCCCTTGTTGTTCATTGGACAGTCCGGTTTGTAGTGACCGGGCTTTCCACATTTATAGCACGTTCCTCTAGTCTTTTTGCCTTTTTGATTGTCATCTTTGGAGAACCTTGATTGCCTTCGGAAATTTACCAGGTTCTTCTCCGAATGTTGGATGCCGTTCTTTCTCACGTACCGGTTATACCGTTTAACGAACAGCCCCATGTCCTCATTTATGTCTTCTTCTTCGTCGTCGCTTGAAGAATAATCACTTTGCTCTTTTGCTTTAGACTTCGAGGAAGAAGCCTTAAGAGCTATGGACTTCTTTTCACTCATCTTTACTTTGTCCTTCTTTTCTTTCCTTTCATGTTGGTCAAGACTCAAGAGTACCTGTTCATGCTCTTGTAGTTTGCCAAACAATGTAGTCAGGTCTAATACCGTAAGATCATTTGCCTCTTTGATGGCGGTCACTTTCGGCTGCCATTCCCTGCTAAGACATCTCAAAACTTTATTAGTAGCAAGATCATTGGAAATAGGTCTTCCTAGTGAATGTAATCTGTTTATGAGATGAGTAAATCTCTTTTGCATGTCAGCAATGGTTTCCCCTTGCTCCATGAAAAAAAGATCAAACTCTTGTATAAGAGTGTTGATTCGAGCCAACTTAACATCGTTTGTCCCCTCATGGGCAATTTGTAGTGCATCCCACATAGTCTTAGCCGTAGGGCAATGGGATACACGGTAGTATTCATCTACACCTAATGAGGAGATTAGAATGTTCTTAGCTTTCCAATCGTAATTATACTTTCGCTCATCGTCGTCGGTCCATTGTGCTTCGGGCTTTGGCACAACTTCGTTATTCTCATTTGTCATGGTTATTTCAATCGGACCATTGAGAATAACGTTCCATATCTTTCTATCTATGGAATTAATGTGCACCCGCATACAGTCTTTCCAATAGCTATAATTTTCACCGTTAAAAACGGGAGCTCTATTGTACGCCCCTTTTGGTTCGTTAGCCATTATTCTATCAATGTTGTATTTGAAGCACCGGAGAACCGGAGCTCTTGATACCACTTGTTAGACTAAGGCACGGATCTAGAAGGGGGGGTTGAATAGATCCCTTTTAAAAATTTGAGTGGCGCTACCAATAAAATTGGTTTTCAAAATTGTTTTCAAATGCGGAAGCGGCCTTGGAAAATATAGTCTAAAACGAACAACTATTGGAGAGCCGGATATGCGTCAAGCAGATGAATTTAAGACGATAACGGATAGTAAATCACTACACACTTTTATGCAAAACTCAGATGTGATTCACTCGTACTATTTCCTTATTCCAATGATCAAAAATTACACCAAAACTAGCAGCAAAATTAAGGCAATTTTAGTTCAGCACTTTTGTCGAACAGTTGGTGTGCACAAATACCTTAAATGATATTTGTGTTGAATGAGTGATTGAAAAAGCCTTAGTACAGTATTTCTATTGTACTTAGTAGTTAAAAAACAGTGTTTCACCAACTCACTCAATCAATACTACAATTTGACAAAATCACTTATTCTAGAATCACTTAATTTTTAAGCTGTAATTGAAAATGCAGAAAATAAAGGAACACAAGATTTGATGAGGCAGTTCCCCCAGTCGTCCTCGCGTTGGGGTACGTCTGCCCTCAATTCTACAATGAGAATTGAGATATGTATTGAATAGATATCACCTGTTTGGTAGAACAGTTATACACAAGTATCGATAGACAATTGATACAAACAATCTTAATGTTGCTGATAATTTCTACCACTTCTTGCCCCTTGATTCAAGATGAATCAAGTCCTCCAATTTGATGTGAATGACCTCCGATTGCAGCCACCTTATTGACAACTCTTCCGTTGATCAAACCTTCGGCACGGCTGATCTTAGACACACCCAAATTGAACCCGGAACGTCTTCAACCTTTCAACGCCCTAGCTACTAGATTGATCAACCTTCCGCTAATCAATCACCTTCGCACTCGCTTGATTGTTGAACCGACGATTCCGTAACAAAAGCCTTCAAAACCTGTAGTCTTGATAGGTAAAACCTCAAAGGTTTTCTCCCAAGAAACACCTGCACCAGCTTCCACTCGAACCGGATCTTCAATCACGCGTTCGAACCTTATCACCGTCGAGCAAACCACAAACCGCAGCAAAAAATTGATTATCTGTAATTTGAGGATTTGTGAGTTGATTGAACGATGAAGATGAAGAACACTGATGCACCTCTTTCACGTTTCTTGACCTGAACACTTTCTCACAATGCTTTCAAAAAATGTTCTGTGTTAAAATTGAAAAGACAGCAATTTATAGTAATATACAAAACAGACAGTTGACAGATCAAAGAAACATAGCAGAATTTCTGTTTCTGCGCGCGAACGGTCGACCATAGGGTCGGCGTGCGCTGAGCCGTGTGACACTCAAACTGTCATGCGCCGAGTCAGCGGTCGACGCATGATCTTCATGCGCTGAGCCGTCTGATTCTTAAACCTGCATGCGCCAAGTCAGCGGTCGACGCATGGTTCCATGCGCTGACCCGTGTGAACTGAATGAAACTGTGTGCTGACGGTATGGTCGGCTCATGGTTCAAAAATCTGCAAAAACATAAATATGTTTGTTGTTTCGTGCATCTTGTCACGACCAAACATTAGTCACATATATTGCCAATTAAATATGATGATTTAAAAGGATATAGGAAGGATGTAATATGTTAAGTATTGCATGACGATTCTGATTCATCTGAGGTTGTACTTTGTCATCATCGTAAGTATGCATGACGACTCCGATTCATCCGAGGTTGTACTTTGTCATCATCGAAACTTGAGAACGTATGTTGTGAGACAGTTTTCCCTCACAATGTCATGATCAAAAGACAAGGATGTCCAGCTTATCATTTCAAATAGTCTATAGGCAGCTATTCTCCTTTGACAAAATGAGTAAAAAAAATTTGTCGCATGGTTTAATTCTCTTAATCAAGTAACAAAAATGGTAAGAAAATTATAAAACAAAAATAATATATATAGAACTTAGGGGTGATGCTTACAGGCCACATAGAATTACAGTAATCATAGTTGTTATACTTTCCCCACCATGAGGTTTTCCGTGTATAACCAAGAACCTACCACCAACTGATAGTTAAAACACAGGAACATATTGCAAGCACATATGTAAATCAAAGGCAAGGCTCTTGGACAAGACTTCTTACTATACCATATCTAAGAGTTGCTTGCACTGACGCTGCATATGAATATTTATAACCGATGTTAGATTTGTAAATGCTGACAAGATCCATATATAGAAAATTACTTGCGTGACAAGAAAACTATACAGGTTCAGAACCAACAACACTTGAATAATGCATCAAATAACGAGAGCTTCACCATTTTACGAGTCAAGGATCAACTCTCGCAAAAGCTTGAGTTGTTACTTAGGTTATGCTTTATGAGTTAAGACTGTGATAAGTTGATAACTACTTCAGCATCCAAACCAGCACAAGCATGGTATTTTCATACAACAGTAGGAAACGTTTTTAGGATCTTCATATTTTAAAGAAAGTGCTTTAAAGAAACACTTCGGATCCAATCCAACACATGGTATGAAAAATTAAGGAACTAGAAACTGACACTATATAAGTAATCACCTCATGGTACCAAGAGAACAAAGAAATTATCCCTAATGCACTGACTACCATTGGAATACATCAAGCATATCATATCATTGGTTCAATGCAATAATAAATAAAAAGTACAAGCAATAAATAACCTGTTCAGCAATGATGGCTTCTTCAGAATCAACGCAATTGTCGCTACTCGAAAAATGCATCGCGCAACGACGGGGAGGCGGAAAAGATAGACAGAAGAGTCGCCACCGAACTTTATTTATCCCATGAGGGGAAAGGAAAATATCGAGAAAACCTTAAGAAAATAATATGGATAAGATGGTCTCGCGACCAAGAACGGGTTCGGAAGCCGGTTATGCGAGGGGAAGGTATTAGCACCCCTCGCATCCATCGTACTCGATGGGAACCATTTGTTCGTCGAATGTGTGAATTTATTTGCTTAAATACTATGCTATGAAAAGTGTTCCACGGGGTAAAAGAAAGAGGGTTTAGAAACCAAGAAAGGAGGCAACAGGGAAGAAGATAGAAAGAAAGGACTCGGTAGGACTTCACAGTCCTATGCCTACGTATTCTCAATAGATGTGAGAAAGTCAGAGTCAGCGTAGTTCAGGGAGCTACAGATATATGGGGTAATGTGCTCGACAAGGATTGTGGCCCTTGTGCCTACGTATCTTTACTTGAGAGAAGTAAAGAATCAGAGCAGCTGTAGTTTGGCCTATGGTGTGCGGGGAAGCGGGGTGTACTGGTAGACGATGCTATCATGTGCATTCTAGCAGTTAGGTGGATTGCTGCTCGCTCGTTGGAGACTTAGGCGTTACCTGTTTGCGGTAGAACGGACGTAGCATGCCTTTCTGGGAAAGGGTGAAAAAGGAAAATGGTGCTCGCTAGGATATTGCAATCCTATTCCTACGTATTCTCAACATGCAAGAGAAATCAGAGCAACGTAGTTCGTGCCTACGGTGCGGATAACCGGTGTGTTTATGTGGATGATGTTATCGTGCGCATTCTAGCAGTTTAGGTGTTTTGCTGCTCGCGTGTGAGGAGACTTATGCGTACCTGTTTGCGGTAGAACGGACGTAACATATCCTTTGGGAGACTGGTTTTCGCCATGCGAGGCAAGATATCATGTTTGATTGATTGAGATTGTTTTTGGGGCGAGATAGGTCCTCGGATAGTAACCCCTACAGGTAGTACCCAATTCTTTATCTCAAAGTTTTTGTTGTAAAAATGTGTGGCAAACGTAGCGTCTTCGTATTGAAAGACGAGTATCAAGACCACACACACTACAGTGAGTATCCTGACACTCGGAAAGGAAGAAGTCTACACTCAATCCTTTCTCTTTAATTCAATGCAAAGAGAACTCCGTTCTCTTATTAAAGATGTTTTTGGTTTTGAATGGTAAGTGCTTTGCGACAGAGAACCCTACGGTAAGCGTCAACACTCGGGATAGGAGAAGGCCTACGCCTAACCACTCCACGACCATTCAAGTTTGGTTAGGAAAAGAGCTTGAAAATGCACTCGGTGCGAGACCGAGGTTTTAGGTTAGAAAGGTTGTGGAAGGAAGTTGAGAATGCGAGATGGTGGTTAAAGTCGCATCTTCGTATTGAAAGACGAATATCAAGACCACCCTCACTACAGTGGGCATCCCGACATTCGGAGAGGAAGAGGTCTACACCTAATCCTCTCTTTTTAATTCAATACAAAGAGAAATTAGTTTATTATTGCAAGAGTGCTCGGTACGGGACCGAGGTTTTAGGAGGAAAAGTTTAGAAGCGTCTTCGTATTGAAAGACGAGTGTCGAAACCACACTCACTACAGTGGGCATCCCAACACTCGAAGAGGAAGAAGACTATACTTAATCCTATCTTTTTTAATCCAATACAAAGAGAATTTAGTTCATTATTGAAAGTGTGCTCGGTACGGGACCGAGGTTTTAGGAGGAAAAGTTTAGAAGCGTCTTCGTATTGAAAGACGAGTGTCGAAACCACCCACACTACAGTGGGCATCTCGACACTCGGAGAAGAAGATGTCTACACCCAATCCTCCCTTTTTAATTCAATACGAAGGGAAATTGATTCCTTATTGATGAGTACCTTCCAAAGAGATGAAAAAAACAGAGACAGATATATACAGATAATATACAGAATATATAATCAACAGTCCACTAATTAGGATTTTAATGATTTCGATATTTTATTAAGTATTTTTGGAAGAATGTACAAGTGTTGAATATTTACAAGATAATAATATACATAATATATAATATGTACAAGAATGTAGATGACTGAAATTAAAACAGTTAATATTTGACAAAAAATTAAAGCAATTGTATATTTGACAGAAAGTAAAGGTTAGTGGTTAGTTGGTCGATTGAATCGGGACACAAAAGAATGAGATCTCGTCTTAACCGCAAACATAATGTCGATTAATCGAAGGCAGCCTATCGCGATCCCAAAGTAAGGAAGAAGACCCCAATGGTCATCCCCCATAGATTTGAAATCGGGAAGGTTATCAACTTCGAAAATCTGACGCTTGCGGATAAAAGACTTCATCGATCCATAAGTCAAAAATAAAATCGAATCGGAATAAAAAATAAGAAAGAAAAGAGGTGGTCTCAGATCCTTCGTTTCACGTCAATAATTTGACAGAGGGTCGAAGGAAACGTCGTCATCGACCAAAACGGTGAAAAATGAAATGAAGTCGAAAAGTGAGAAAGAAGAGAAAATCGGTCTCAGATCCTTCATTTCTCATCAATAATTTGGCAGAGAATCGAAGGTGGTCTCGTCATCGACCCAAAAAAAGGAAGTAGAATAAAATGCTCAATGATAAATGAAAAATAAATTCCATCTTCTAAAGAAAATATAAATCAAGATTCTAAAAGAAATTGAAATAAAACTATAACTTAGAAAAAATAATATAATAACAAAAATAATATATAAATAATATATAACTTATCAAAATATAATATATAATAAAAATAATAATATAAGTATAAATTACATAAATATTCACATGATAAAAAATAAAAATAAAAATAATTAAGAAAACAGGGGTATGGTGTATAATAGAAACGGATGGGTGCAGAATGGAGTAAATGGAAACAGGCCTCATGGCCACAGCCCAACAGCAGCAATCAAAATACAAAAACAGGAGGCATGAAAATCAGGGGGTGTGAAGAGCACAGTGGGCTTATTGCAAGCCCATCAGAAATAAATAAATAAATAAAAAGAAAAAGCAAAAATGGAATTCTTCTTCCCCTAAATCGTATTCTGTTCACTCTCTCAAATCTCTCTGCTCTCATTCTCACTCACTCAATCCCATCGCCTCTCACTCCGTTTCTCATTCCGTTTCAGTTCGACCTCTCACTGTCTCTCGATTCACTTGCTCTCTGTTTGTCTCTCTGTTTGAATCTGTGTGTTGAAGTTTTCATCAATGCTTGTTGTTCTGTTTTGAACGAAGGATTCGTGCTCGAAGTCGTTCGGAGCGTATGGTTGTTGCAGGTCGTGGTTAAGATGTTGTTTGTTGTTTGAAGGTAGTTTCATGGAGTTTGATGGAAGTGTTTGGGTTTTTCTGCGGTAAATTTCTGGGCGTTGAAGGTTGTTTTGAAGATGGAGATGTTGAGTTTTCTGTGATTTCTGAAGGTGTGGGTTGCTGAAGATTGAAGGGTTAAGAAGTTGTTTCTGGGTTTGCATTTTGAAGTTGTTTTTGCGGTTGACAGAATGGTTTATGTTAACTGGGTTGAAGAAGTTTGTTAGTTTTTCTGGGTTGAAAGTTAAGTGAAGAAGTTTGAGTTAAAGGTTGAGTGACAATGATGATGATTTTCGGAGGAAGGGGCGCCGCTAGGGTTAGGACCTTTTGGATTAGGGTTTGGAGCTGGGAGACAGTGAATAGGACACTCTCCTATATAGGGCTGCCACGTGGCAGCTGAAGGGGTTAATGGCTGATTAGTGCTGAATTAAAAGGCTAATGATGTACTAAACATAACTTAATAACTAATCTGAATAAACAATTAAATAATTAAATATTAAAAACTAATCTAAACAAATGATAAAAGAAAATAATAATAATCTAATTTCTAGTAAAGCTAAATAAACTTAAGAAAATAAAATCTAAATTATTAAAAATTAATTAAACAAAATCTGACTATTAATAATGAAACAAATTAATCCTAATTTAATAATACTAATAAATATCATAAATCCTAATTTAATAATACTAATAAATATCATAAATTCTAATTAAACTAATAAATACCATAAATCCTAATTAAACTAATAATAATATTTTACACAAAAAATAATATTCTAATAAGTAAATAAATAATTAAAAGAAAATAATCCTAAAAAGATAATTTAAAATAAATCTGACTGTTAATTAATAAAAATAAATTAATCCTAATACTAAAAATAAAATCTTAATTAATTAAATTAATACTAATCTAAATGAATAGTAAAAGAAAATATAAATCTAATTAACTAATAATAATAATCTAGTTTAATCTTATTTTCTAATAAAATAATAAATAAATAAATAAGCTAAAAACTCTAAATAACTCTAATTAATTCTATAAAAAACTTAATAAAATTCACACAATACAAAATTCTATACAAGAACAAAATAAAACTCTATTTAGCTCCTAATAATAAAAATACACTAGAAATTATATTTTACCTAAAAGCTATTTCTAAACTATATAATTAAATCTATTTAAAATAAAAAAACTATTTCTAATAAAATTAAAAACTGTTAAAACTCTAGAATAAAAAATCTAAATCTAAAACTATTTAAATTCTAAAATATCTCTAACATTACTAACTTAATTCTAAAATTCTAAAATATCTCTAACATTACTAACTTAATTTTAAAATCCTAAAATATCTCTAACATTACTAACTTAATTCTAAAATCCTAAAATATCTCTAATATTACTAACTTAATTCTAAAATCCTAAAATATCTCTAAAATTAAATCAAATCAAATTAATTCTAATATTAAAATAATTCTAAAAACAAATTAAATCTATGCTATAAAAATAATCTATTTCTATTCTAAATAAATAAAAAACTATTTCTAATAAAAATTCTAACTAAATTAAAAATCTATTTAAAAACTATTAAAATAAAATCTATTCTAAAGAAATAAATAAATAACTATTCTAATTCTAAAAATATAATAAAACAAAATTTTACATCTAATTAAATTAAATAAATGATAAAAATAAAAAAAGAAAAAATAGTAATATTTGCAAGGAAAAAGAGAAATTAAAAAAGGATTGAAATATTTACGAAAATGCCCTTAGGCCACGTGTCGCGCTCCCATTAGGCAAAATAAATCAAGATTTGAAAAACGCTCAAAGTGGACACGTGTCTAGACGGCATGAAATTAAGTGAAAAATGCGAAAATATTTACAAAAGTTGGCGGGCAAATTTAGGGTATGACAGATGCCCCTATCTAATCGGCTTAGACCGAGTAAGATGAATTACTGCAGCATTCATCTTTCAAGGTATAAGTCGATTAGATACAAAGAAGACCCTGAATTTGTCCAAAAAAGGAAAACAAAAATTTGAGAAATGAAATACAAACAAACCTGACACCCAAAAGGATGTAGGGAGATAAGCTTCTCCGAAGAGATTGCCACTTATCGCTGACTTTAAATGATATGCCCCTGACTGGGCTAAATTTGTCGTTGAAGATTTGATTAACCATGGGGTTGAAATACATCATGCGATACACCCATGGTCTTGAAAAGGTGCCCCTGTCTGGGCGGAATTTTGCTTTGATATTCTTGAATTTCACGGGGAGACCCGCGGTCTTACGGAGATTGCCCCTGACTGGGCTGATTATGATCTTGAAAATCTTCAAGATTAATCCTGGATCTGACCTCGCATACGCGAATGCTTGATGATAATGATATTCCATAACGAATGGAAATGCAAATGCAAATGCTAACATGCGAAGATGCAAGAGCTGGGGAGATATGACATGATTTGGGTATGCATATGATGCAAGATGATTATGACATCAAATGCGATGCGTATGATGCATATGATGCGTATGATCGCAGACAAGTGATTAGAAATGTAGGTGCCGACAGGGTGGACTTTGGTGGTTGCCAATGCAGATTGGACTTTGAGTTGGAAGTACCAGGTGAGGGCTGGTATTCGGAGGGTAGACCAGATGGGACTGGTTGGCGAAAGGCTAAGTTGTCAAAGGAGGGCTGATTGTATGGTTTGCCAGATGGGAGCTGGACTTTGGGATGAGGTTTACCAGACAAGAACTGGTGAAATGGTAGGCTGGTTAAATGGTAGGCTAAAAGGAAGGGTGACCAGATGGGAGCTGGTTTAAAAGCTGACATATACCGGACGGGAACTGGTATTCAGCGGAGGGTAGACCAGGTGGGACTGGTTTGAAAGCTGACATATACCGGACGAGAACTGGTATTCAGCGGAGGTTGACCAGACGAGGACTGGTTTGAAGGTTTGCCAGACAAGAACTGGACTTTGAAGGTTTCGAATTGGGCTGGTAATAGGTTGTGGGGATGAAAATCCGATGACAGCAAGGCCTTTTCGGAAGGTTAGGGTTGGGTGAGTTGGCGGTGTGATTCCCTGACACTTGTTTTGAACTCAATAGTTGCTGATGAAGATGAACTTGCTTGAGTAGCTTGCAATAAGGCGACCTCGAGATGGCTTGTCCCAGAGTTTGTACCATGAAAGGATTCATCATTGATTAACTAATTCGTGTGGTATTTGTCTTCAATGTACTCTTGAGGTAGCTTGCCCTTGAAAGAGCGTTTGAAGCGACTTGACTTATCCTGATTGAACATTGGTGGGATATATCCTTAAGTCAAAGAAACTCTGGATGGCCTGCCCCTAATTGGTATGATTCACTTTTGATCAACCGCTTCTTGAATGATTTTCCCCATAATCAAATGTTGTTTGGGGATTTGCCTTTGGCTGACTGATTCTGAATTCGTGGGGTGACAATGCCCCTGATTGGTATGATCTTGAGATGATTCACTCAGGATCAACCGCTTCTTGAATGATTTACCCCATAATCAAACGTTGCTTGGGGATTTGCCTTAAGCTGACTGATTCCATATTCACTGAATGTCAATGCCCCAGATCCACAGATCTACAAAGCATTCTCGATTTTGATCCAGACTGCTAAATGGTCCAGTCCTGCTTGATTGCTTCTTGTTGGAATTTCCTTGATGCCAACTACTGACTTGCAATTAAAATTGTTTGTTCACAAATGGTAATTTTAACGCGAAGTTCATGCAAGTTTTTTGAAAGAATTGTCGTTTATTGAGTGTCGTGGTAGTGAGACGAATGGACCGTTAGTCCAAACGTTGTGCTAATTTGATTGGTGTAAAAGATATAGCAAGGATATTGACACCAAAGCTGATGATTAACAAATATGTGGGGAGTCAGGTTACGCAACCTTGCGATAGTATGCTTTCAGAATAAACCTCGACTCAATTAGGTCTTTCGAGGGTTGTAACATGGTCTGGTTCACGGTTATAAAACAAAGGATATTAGGCTCAAAGTATGATTTGTACCCACCCTTTCTTCTCGATGATCTCCATACCTACGTTCAGTTAATTTTGCACCTGCTTGACGGTGTAAGCTTGATGGTTAAAGATTTGCTTGAGATGGCAGTCTCCTTATTTTGATGGATGTTAGTAGCTCCTTGATTTGGGTGGCCACTGAATCTTATTTTTTTTGTTTTTGTTGAGGGTTTGAGGACCTCTTTTGCTCTTGTTTTTGATCCCTAACTTTTGCATGGACTGATTCTGCTTGTCAGATCCATCGGGATTGCCTTGATTTTTGCCTAAGTCCCCTTTTGAAGTGTTTGACTTAGCAGGCTTTTGATTGATATTTTTTTTGATTTTGTTGGAGGATTATGACTGCCACGTCATGGGTCATTGATGAACAACCGTCTTATCTTTGGATTTTGAGTGCGAGGTTGGATTAACTGAATAACTACCCTGCCCCAGGTTGAGTGTTAAAGGTTTGAATATCCAAAGGAAACTCCTACTTCTAGGCTCGAAGTGGTTGACTAGGGATTAACTCCTTATATCTCCGGTGTTTATGGGAATTGAAACAATGCCTGTACATCATTGACGAGATTTTATCCGAAAGCATATAGTTTGCAATTATGGGTATTTCGTTTTCGTCATCCTCCCTCCAATCTTTGCTAAAACAATAGTGATAAAGTGGAGTGGATAAAAAGTGTATGTGTCTGTGATAAGTGGAAATAATGAGTGAATACGACGTGACTGATTCGGAAAATGCATAATAACTCCATTAATATTACCATTCAAAACAACAATGTTTAAACACAAGTAGCAATTAACAGGAAATAAACTACAAGATGCAAATGATAAAAGCGTTCAAGGACTGCCAATGTTGAGGACGTCTGCCTGTCTAGACCACTGGCTTCTGGAAATGACCCTTGAAATATTCGAGTTTAGACAGCTGAGAGGTTGACATGGACAACCAAACTTCCTTCTGGAAAAGAGATGTACCCTTTGTCAATTAGTTGTTGCACCTTGGCTTGGAAGGCTTTGCATTCTTCAGTCGAGTGCCCCATGGATCCACCATGATATCCACACTGAACATTGGGATTGTACCCAGGAGGGTAAGGTTCTGGCACAGGCTTAAGAGTTTTAGGCTCCACCAATGAGTTTTGAATCAGATGTGGGAGAAGTTGACTGTGCGACATAGGGACTGGATGAAGAGGAACAGTCCTTCTTTCCAAGTTGTTGTTGGGCCTATTCTGATTTTGGCGCTGATTCGGATGACCTCGGCCATGGACTCGTTGATTTTCATGAGGAGCGACCCATGGCTTGTGGGATGAAGCTTTAGGCATGGCCGATTGTCCATGAGGATAACATGGCACTGGTAATGATGCATGTTGAGCAGACGAGGGATCATAGAGTTTTGTTGGTACATCGTGAGAATACTCAACATTTGCTATGAGTGCCCTGGTTTCATCCTTCTCTTCCTCATGGAAATCATCGAAAGATTCAATCTCACTGGCCTGGCTGCCTGATGCGTCCTGGATTTGTCCATTTTTGAGGTAGCTTTCGAGGCGCTCTCCTACAATCACAAGGTCAGAGAAGCTTGATGGCGTACAACTAGCCATTCTTTCAAAATAAGAGCCCTGCAAACTGTTGATGAACATGTCAATCAGCTCCCTGTCCGAGAGTGGTGGTTGCACTCTTGCTGCGAATTCTCTCCACCGCTGCGCATATCCCTTAAAGGGTTCATTCTCATTCTGAGATAGGCTTTGTAACTGCATGCGGATGGGAGGAGTGTCCAAATTGAACTGGTAAAACTTTAGAAAAGTGCTGGCTAGGTCCCTCCACGATTGGATATGACTCCTTTCTAAATCTGTGTACCAACTTAATGATGCCCCACTCAGACTTTCTTGAAAACAGTGGATCATCAGCTTATCGTCATGAGTATAGGGGGTCATTTTTCGACAGTACATCACCAAATGACGCCTCAGGCAACTAAAGCCTGTGTTCTCAAAGTTGGGTATCTTGAATCTTGGAGGAATCACCAAGTCTAGCACTAGACACATATCAGCAGCATCGAGTTTGGGCATGTCAGACACTCTTATAGCCTGAATTGTCTCCTCAAGGGCACGAAGCTTTTCTTCCATGGGATCAGTCGTTGGCATCCTCTGGGGTCGAGTAGGAACGTTTACTTGCGGAAGATCATACAGTGGATTATTCGTCACAGTAAATCCTTGTGGGGGATCAACATTATGGCGGTCATTCTCTGACATAGCTATCTCAGCTTTCTTCGTTTTGACTTGGCTTCTCGAAGCTTCTACGTTCCTCTTTCTTCAAACTCTTTGTAGCACTCACAAGTTTGACATGAGTGTCGGGAAATCAACTGCAGGTTATGGACAGAGGACGGGTAAGCTCTTGGTATCTGGTTAGGGAAGAAAATGCAAAATGATGCAGATATGCTTATGCAAATGCAATGCAATGAGTGCACACGAGAACAGATCCACAACAACGATTAAAGTCACAGATCCTGCAAGACAACAACAAAAGGTATCTCTCCCCTCGGGTGGGCAATCTACTGGTTTAATAAGAGGGTATCCCCAAAGGCCTTTAAACAAAGTCCCATGCACTAACCCTCAAAAGTTTTCCATCAGAATGACTACTCGTAAGATGGTATTCCCTTCAAAGGATGAACACAGAGTTATGTTTTAGGAACCTTCGGAATAAGGTTCTACAAAAGGTCCTCAGAGTCACGAACTCCCAAGTTGGAAATAAAGACGCCATTACGACTACACGTAAGACATAATCATCCCAAAAGGGTCTCATCTGAGCGATGGAATTCGATCCAACTCAACGAGTCCTAAGTCTCGCAAATCAGAAAGAAACCACCTCCTAATCTTAGTGTATACTATAAAGCTCGGTAGAAAGCTTTTCTCCTCACAAACCAACCCCAAATAAACCCAACAGGTTAGAAATAACACAACACAAGACAAATAACAATAGCAAATAAATCACAAACACGACAAACAAATTAGGCTTGGCTCGCTAGGATTCCCCAGCAGAGTCGCCAGCTGTCGCTACTCGAAAAATGCATCGCGCAACGACGGGGAGGCGGAAAAGATAGACAGAAGAGTCGCCACCGAACTTTATTTATCCCATGAGGGGAAAGGAAAATATCGAGAAAACCTTAAGAAAATAATATGGATAAGATGGTCTTGCGACCAAGAACGGGTTCGGAAGCCGGTTATGCGAGGGGAAGGTATTAGCACCCCTCGCATCCATCGTACTCGATGGGAACCATTTGTTCGTCGAATGTGTGAATTTATTTGCTTAAATACTATGCTATGAAAAGTGTTCCACGGGGTAAAAGAAAGAGGGTTTAGAAACCAAGAAAGGAGGCAACAGGGAAGAAGATAGAAAGAAAGGACTCGGTAGGACTTCACAGTCCTATGCCTACGTATTCTCAATAGATGTGAGAAAGTCAGAGTCAGCGTAGTTCGGGGAGCTACAGATATATGGGGTAATGTGCTCGACAAGGATTGTGGCCCTTGTGCCTACGTATCTTTACTTGAGAGAAGTAAAGAATCAGAGCAGCCGTAGTTTGGCCTATGGTGTGCGGGGAAGCGGGGTGTACTGGTAGACGATGCTATCATGTGCATTCTAGCAGTTAGGTGTATTGCTGCTCGCTCGTTGGAGACTTAGGCGTTACCTGTTTGCGGTAGAACGGACGTAGCATGCCTTTCTGGGAAAGGGTGAAAAAGGAAAAGGGTGCTCGCTAGGATATTGCAATCCTATTCCTACGTATTCTCAACATGCAAGAGAAATCAGAGCAACGTAGTTCGTGCCTACGGTGCGGATAACCGGTGTGTTTATGTGGATGATGTTATCGTGCGCATTCTAGCAGTTTAGGTGTTTTGCTGCTCGCATGTGAGGAGACTTATGCGTACCTGTTTGCGGTAGAACGGACGTAACATATCCTTTGGGAGACTGGTTTTCGCCATGCGAGGCAAGGTATCATGTTTGATTGATTGAGATTGTTTTTGGGGCGAGATAGGTCCTCGGATAGTAACCCCTACAGGTAGTACCCAATTCTTTATCTCAAAGTTTTTGTTGTAAAAATGTGTGGCAAACGTAGCGTCTTCGTATTGAAAGACGAGTATCAAGACCACACACACTACAGTGAGTATCCTGACACTCGGAAAGGAAGAAGTCTACACTCAATCCTTTCTCTTTAATTCAATGCAAAGAGAACTCCGTTCTCTTATTAAAGATGTTTTTGGTTTTGAATGGTAAGTGCTTTGCGACAGAGAACCCTACGGTAAGCGTCAACACTCGGGATAGGAGAAGGCCTACGCCTAACCACTCCACGACCATTCAAGTTTGGTTAGGAAAAGAGCTTGAAAATGCACTCGGTGCGAGACCGAGGTTTTAGGTTAGAAAGGTTGTGGAAGGAAGTTGAGAATGCGAGATGGTGGTTAAAGTCGCATCTTCGTATTGAAAGACGAATATCAAGACCACCCTCACTACAGTGGGCATCCCGACATTCGGAGAGGAAGAGGTCTACACCTAATCCTCTCTTTTTAATTCAATACAAAGAGAAATTAGTTTATTATTGCAAGAGTGCTCGGTACGGGACCGAGGTTTTAGGAGGAAAAGTTTAGAAGCGTCTTCGTATTGAAAGACGAGTGTCGAAACCACCCTCACTACAGTGGGCATCCCAACACTCGAAGAGGAAGAAGACTATACTTAATCCTATCTTTTTTAATCCAATGCAAAGAGAATTTAGTTCATTATTGAAAGTGTGCTCGGTACGGGACCGAGGTTTTAGGAGGAAAAGTTTAGAAGCGTCTTCGTATTGAAAGACGAGTGTCGAAACCACCCACACTACAGTGGGCATCTCGACACTCGGAGAAGAAGAGGTCTACACCCAATCCTCCCTTTTTAATTCAATACGAAGGGAAATTGATTCCTTATTGATGAGTACCTGCCAAAGAGATGAAAAAAACAGAGACAGATATATACAGATAATATACAGAATATATAATCAACAGTCCACTAATTAGGATTTTAATGATTTCGATATTTTATTAAGTATTTTTGGAAGAATGTACAAGTGTTGAATATTTACAAGATAATAATATACATAATATATAATATGTACAAGAATGTAGATGACTGAAATTAAAACAGTTAATATTTGACAAAAAATTAAAGCAATTGTATATTTGACAGAAAGTAAAGGTTAGTGGTTAGTTGGTCGATTGAATCAGGACACAAAAGAATGAGATCTCGTCTTAACCGCAAACATAATGTCGATTAATCGAAGGCAGCCTATCGCGATCCCAAAGTAAGGAAGAAGACCCCAATGGTCATCCCCCATAGATTTGAAATCGGGAAGGTTATCAACTTCGAAAATCTGACGCTTGCGGATAAAAGACTTCATCGATCCATAAGTCAAAAATAAAATCGAATCGGAATAAAAAATAAGAAAGAAAAGAGGTGGTCTCAGATCCTTCGTTTCACGTCAATAATTTGACAGAGGGTCGAAGGAAACGTCTTCATCGACCAAAACGGTGAAAAATGAAATGAAGTCGAAAAGTGAGAAAGAAGAGAAAATCGGTCTCAGATCCTTCATTTCTCATCAATAATTTGGCAGAGAATCGAAGGTGGTCTCGTCATCGACCCAAAAAAAGGAAGTAGAATAAAATGCTCAATGATAAATGAAAAATAAATTCCAACTTCTAAAGAAAATATAAATCAAGATTCTAAAAGAAATTGAAATAAAACTATAACTTAGAAAAAATAATATAATAACAAAAATAATATATAACTTATCAAAATATAATATATAATAAAAATAATAATATAAGTATAAATTACATAAATATTCACATGATAAAAAATAAAAATAAAAATAATTAAGAAAACAGGGGTATGGTGTATAATAGAAACGGATGGGTGCAGAATGGAGTAAATGGAAACAGGCCTCATGGCCACAGCCCAACAGCAGCAATCAAAATACAAAAACAGGAGGCATGAAAATCAGGGGGTGTGAAGAGCACAGTGGGCTTATTGCAAGCCCATCAGAAATAAATAAATAAATAAAAAGAAAAAGCAAAAATGGAATTCTTCTTCCCCTAAATCGTATTCTGTTCACTCTCTCAAATCTCTCTGCTCTCATTCTCACTCACTCAATCCCATCGCCTCTCACTCCGTTTCTCATTCCGTTTCAGTTCGACCTCTCACTGTCTCTCGATTCACTTGCTCTCTGTTTGTCTCTCTGTTTGAATCTGTGTGTTGAAGTTTTCATCAATGCTTGTTGTTCTGTTTTGAACGAAGGATTCGTGCTCGAAGTCGTTCGGAGCGTATGGTTGTTGCAGGTCGTGGTTAAGATGTTGTTTGTTGTTTGAAGGTAGTTTCATGGAGTTTGATGGAAGTGTTTGGGTTTTTCTGCGGTAAATTTCTGGGCGTTGAAGGTTGTTTTGAAGATGGAGATGTTGAGTTTTCTGTGATTTCTGAAGGTGTGGGTTGCTGAAGATTGAAGGGTTAAGAAGTTGTTTCTGGGTTTGCATTTTGAAGTTGTTTTTGCGGTTGACAGAATGGTTTATGTTAACTGGGTTGAAGAAGTTTGTTAGTTTTTCTGGGTTGAAAGTTAAGTGAAGAAGTTTGAGTTAAAGGTTGAGTGACAATGATGATGATTTTCGGAGGAAGGGGCGCCGATAGGGTTAGGACCTTTTGGATTAGGGTTTGGAGCTGGGAGACAGTGAATAGGACACACTCCTATATAGGGCTGCCACGTGGCAGCTGGAGGGGTTAATGGCTGATTAGTGCTGAATTAAAAGGCTAATGATGTACTAAACATAACTTAATAACTAATCTGAATAAACAATTAAATAATTAAATATTAAAAACTAATCTAAACAAATGATAAAAGAAAATAATAATAACCTAATTTCTAGTAAAGCTAAATAAACTTAAGAAAATAAAATCTAAATTATTAAAAATTAATTAAACAAAATCTGACTATTAATAATGAAACAAATTAATCCTAATTTAATAATACTAATAAATATCATAAATCCTAATTTAATAATACTAATAAATATCATAAATTCTAATTAAACTAATAAATACAATAAATCCTAATTAAACTAATAATAATATTTTACACAAAAAATAATATTCTAATAAGTAAATAAATAATTAAAAGAAAATAATCCTAAAAAGATAATTTAAAATAAATCTGACTGTTAATTAATAAAAATAAATTAATCCTAATACTAAAAATAAAATCTTAATTAATTAAATTAATACTAATCTAAATGAATAGTAAAAGAAAATATAAATCTAATTAACTAATAATAATAATCTAGTTTAATCTTATTTTCTAATAAAATAATAAATAAATAAATAAATAAATAAGCTAAAAACTCTAAATAACTCTAATTAATTCTATAAAAAACTTAATAAAATTCACACAATACAAAATTCTATACAAGAACAAAATAAAACTCTATTTAGCTCCTAATAATAAAAATACACTAGAAATTATATTTTACCTAAAAGCTATTTCTAAACTATATAATTAAATCTATTTAAAATAAAAAACTATTTCTAATAAAATTAAAAACGGTTAAAACTCTAGAATAAAAAATCTAAATCTAAAACTATTTAAATCCTAAAATATCTCTAACATTACTAACTTAATTCTAAAATTCTAAAATATCTCTAACATTACTAACTTAATTTTAAAATCCTAAAATATCTCTAACATTACTAACTTAATTCTAAAATCCTAAAATATCTCTAACATTACTAACTTAATTCTAAAATCCTAAAATATCTCTAAAATTAAATCAAATCAAATTAATTCTAATATTAAAATAATTCTAAAAACAAATTAAATCTATGCTATAAAAATAATCTATTTCTATTCTAAATAAATAAAAAACTATTTCTAATAAAAATTCTAACTAAATTAAAAATCTATTTAAAAACTATTAAAATAAAATCTATTCTAAAGAAATAAATAAATAACTATTCTAATTCTAAAAATATAATAAAACAAAATTTTACATCTAATTAAATTAAATAAATGATAAAAATAAAAAAAGAAAAAATAGTAATATTTGCAAGGAAAAAGAGAAATTAAAAAAGGATTGAAATATTTACGAAAATGCCCTTAGGCCACGTGTCGCGCTCCCATTAGGCAAAATAAATCAAGATTTGTAAAACGCTCAAAGTGGACACGTGTCTAGACGGCATGAAATTAAGTGAAAAATGCGAAAATATTTACAAAAGTTGGCGGGCAAATTTAGGGTATGACAGCAATCTGCCACCAATAATAGATAAAAGCAACAACAACATCATATTATAGATAAATACCAATGATAGATAAATACCAATAATAGATAAATACCAATAATAACATACCATTTGGGGTAACCCAGTATGGTCATGATATTCTCTAATAGCTTCTGAAAGCTCAAGTAGTTCACATGTATGGAATAAATATATAAATTTTTTAGAAAGAATTTTGCAAATTTTTAATATTAGAGAGACTCGTGAATATAAACTATTATAGTTGAATCAAACAACGAATGCACTTCAATAAACTCAATGGTGTATAATCCACATGCTAGCCAAATTCTACCACATAACATAGAAGTACAATAATTTCCAATATTCAAATTGTGAGAACACAATAAGATACAAACATACAACAATACTAAAAAATATCTTAAGAATTAATGAAGCCAAAATAATATTCAAATTTATATTTATACACATACAAACTACAGGGACGCATGTAAGTCCCTAAAACCATTTTCGATCAAATGAATATCATAGAAGCCAAATGGTTACAATTGCATCAACTAAATACAGTTTTCACTCTATGTTTATGCCTATGTAGTAATATAGAAAACAAATGTCCATATGGGATAGACTAACAGAAGAATCATGCCAACTGTATTTGATAATTCCATGAGCTTTTTATAATGAATCTCTAAAACCACTAGAATTGATATGCCATGCCATGATCTTTTCTTAATGAATCTCTAAAAACACCAAGTATGTTCTTGCAGCAAATAAGATGCAATTATAAGACATACTACCACCTCTACTACACTGCTTTGCAAACAGATCAGGAGCAACAACAATAAGAAAAACCAAAGCAGTAGGCAATTCTAGCCAATCTGTTTAAATACTTAATTATACTAAATCTTAAGGGAATATGACAAGACATCAAATATAGTTATATCGAGACAGAACCATTAAAACAGAATTATACCATATAGATGAAAAATTAAAACCATTAAAATAGTAGATATAGGTCAATAACCTAAAGAAAAAATATATTTGACAGAACCTTCGAAACTTATGTTCATCAAATATTTCAATAGCAGAACAATTATATTCTTGATAACAAGGTTCCCAAGTTCATATAAAAGCAAAGATGCATGTTAATCAAAAAACACCGAAACAACATACCATTGAATACCTTTAACCTAGTAAACACTTCACTGAAATCACCATCAAACAAGTTTATCTGCAATCAAACAATGTCACTCATCATATGATATTCTCCCCCATTTAGTCATTTTTTTAAAAATGAAATTAGAACTAAGGTACCACAGTGAAAAATAGGTCACACAGATGGAAGGACCAATAAAAAACAAGGACGATTTAATAAAATGAATAACTAAAGTAAATGGATTGATTGATATCACCTCACGAAGCTTAGATAGACAAGGCACAAAATTGGAAACACGAGCTTTCTTTCTTCCTCTGGAGCCCGTTGAACTCGACTTAGGCTTGGGCTTTGTATGGGTAGAACTAGATGAATGAGTTTTGGGAGTAACTTGTTCCTCATTCGATGAGATAACAACAATGCAGTTTTGCTTTGGAGACCCTCAGAAATGTATGGTCAGCAATTGGCTACAACATACCCGAATGTAGGAGGAAACAAAAACAACAATAACTATCCTAAGCAAATCGGGACAACAAAAATCCCATCGAACTGTAGACCAAATCAACATAAAGACATTGAAAATTTTGTGTTAATCTATTGGATAGTTAAAGCAGGTTTACATTGCGATTAAACTCTTGAATCTACAAAAATACAAAATTGTGAAAGATGGGAGCAAATTTACCTCAAAAAGAAGGTGTTGTTGCTGAGATGAGATGTTGTAGCCACTAGAAGTAAAATCAAGAACAAGTTAAAGTCGAGAGAGATGAATACAGTGATGGTTAATTAAAGGATATCAAGTAAGGTGAAATTGATTTGATAATAATATGAAAGAAAGGTTAAATCGAGCAAGTGAAAATCAATTTAGTCAAATTGGTTTTGGATAGATGTTCTAGGGTTTACGTTCATAATGTACTAAGATGAAATTTTGGGGTAGAAGTTCTACGGTGTGAGTACGCACTTAAAACATAATGTGAATAAAATATAAATAGAAAAATAATGAGAAAATAAAAAGATTTAATGTTAATTAGTCCTCTACTCATCGCACTCATAATTTGGCTAGACTTATAACTAATATTATAATTCATGGTGCTCATAAAATATTTTACTATTATTTTAGACAAAAATATTAAGCTACATTGTCATGAAAATTATAATAATTATTTATTAAGTTAATTAATAAAATTGAAAAGGTTAGAAAATAAAAATAAAAGAAAAAAGTGGAAAATTAAAGGAATAAAAAAAATAGTAATTATGATTGGTTAAAGTAATTGTGACAGTTCGCCTTAACTATCGCGAGTGTGGAAAGAGGGTGGTTCTTTGGTACCTGTCCCATTATTTTATACAACATGCCTAAAAAAATTGCGACGGTTGGCTCAAACTGTCGTGAGAACTGTCGTAGTGCAGGAATAAGGACGGTTTTTTGATAACTGTCGCAAAAAATCTACGACAGTTGACCCTAACTGTCATGACAACCGTTGCAATCCAAGAATAAGGACGGTTTTGTGATAATTGTCGCAACTCAAGTGTCGTAAATCTCCTTTTTTTCTTGTAGTGAGGGCTTGCGTCGACCCTCCTGTCGACTCATACTGTGACCATTTGTATCTGGCTAAATTTGCACGCTATGCGTCGATGCATGTCATGCTCCAGTCGATGCATGGTCCTGATTTCTGCATAATCAAGTATACGGGTAAGTTCAGGTCGACCCCTTTACTACATAGGTCAACCGTTCGCTGTTTTGTGTCAAAATTTTGTTATGTCAAACTGTTTTTGTGAGTCTGCTTTGTTTGTTAAGTTAGTTATGTTTTGTATATAAGTTGAGTTGTACTTTCCTTTCACAACAACTAAGAAAACAAGAAAAGTGAAATTTACGTGTCGATTTGGTTCTCATTGTTGTACCCCAAAGTTTGCCCAACCTTTTCTCTCTTCTTGGCTTATGGTTCATTGCATTCTTTAGCATTTGCATCTGCATAGCATTGTCTTTTGCAGGGGATCAAAAGAGATGTGCCTACTCAAGAGAAGAGTTATCAAGGGTTTCAAGCTCAACCAGGAGTTCTTATTTAAGTTATCTAATGCTTACAATCATCAAGAAGTGGTCAAAGCTCTTTGAGAGAGAAGATTGACAAACTTTGCTTACCACCTATCTTGGAGGGAAATTGAGGATCACCAGGGTTTCACAAGGCCATGGTTATAGATAAGAGGTGTTTGAGAAGCCCAGTGAGTGCTTTTGAGATCATTGTGTAGCTTATCTATACATTCATTTCACTTGCAAGAGGTTGCAGTCAAGGGTTGTGCACCTAGGGTTTCATCTGCTTGGTTCAAGGTCAACTGTGAGCTTGAAGGAGTTGGAGACTTGATTCCAAGTCATTGAAGTCATAGGAAGTCATGTTGAGACATCTAGAATGTTATGTCAAGTTCAAATCAAGGAGAATCAAGAGTCTAAGAAGTTACTAAATTAGGGTTTCAGTGTAAAATCCCCTTCTTTAGTGCCTAACTTCAAAGACCATTTACGTCAAGATACATGTTCAATATCATTTTCATGTAAACATGAGACTTGTAGGGCATGTTCTCAGATTTCTTTTGAGTACTAGAACTCATCCATTGGGTTTGTGGAACTCAAGTTATGATTCCATTAAGTTATGGGTCTCAGATGAACATATTTTTCAGTCAACAAAAGTCAACTCACTTCCAAGGGACTTTTGACCTAGAACCATGTTTCTTCTCAACTTTTTATGAACACAAGAGTTATTTATCATGATCTTAGCTTTCAAAAAAGTCCTAGAAGTCCTTGATATCATTTGTGGAACTCAAGTTATGAAACTTGAAAGGCAAGGGTATTTTGGGAAACTTTGATTATAGGCCATTTTCATTATAGGTCATTCTCATGCACTTAAGTACTTCAAATGGAACTTCAACCAACATGAAAGTTATTCCAAATGACTTATGCATGGTTATAGACATTGGTGGAGAAATTCAAGTGAAAATGCAACTTTAAATCATGATTCCAATTGATGTGGTTATAGGTCTTTTTCATGCCATATTTTGATTCAATTTGTTCACATTGACTCAACAAGAAAAATGGACAAAACTATGTTGGGTCATGAGGTGCAAAACACGTGGAATTTCAAGTAACTTCACAAGAAAGTTTCCCATTCAAACTTCATAATTGGACCATGTACAAAGCCCATTCCAATTCCAATGCAAAATTCAAGTTGTCAGCTGCAAATCCAAGTTAATTCCATGTGTGTAGCAAGCAGTTTTCACGTATGCATGAGCACATGACAATTTTTGGGCATTTTCAAATTACACCACAACAAGGCTTCATGGGCCTTCCTTTCTCATCCAAATCCAACATATATAAGTTCCAAATTCATTTGGAGCTCTCAGAAGGGAAATTTCGTGGAAGAGAGCTCAAAATCAGTTTTGAAAATTGAGAGAGAAATTCAAAATCGTGAATCACAATTCAGAGCATTTCAACTAAAATTGAAGCAAGCTTTGTAAGAGCACAGATTGTGTCTTAGTAATATCTCTATGTTTTGATGATAACATTAATGATAATTTGTATACAAGAATTATACTCTCTAAATTTGTTCTAAACTGTTTTCTACAGGCACAAAAGATTTTAATCTTAAAGAGCAAATTTGATGTGAACAATAAATTCTGAATGGCTCAAGAGCATCTGAAGATTAGAAGAATCTGAAGTATAAGAGCTTAGTCATCAAGATTCTGAAGATACAACACGCTGCATATATTATCAAGAATCTGAATGAGAGAAGACTCTGATCTGAGTGAAGACTCTGATCTAAGAGCATGATACGCTTCAAGCACACAGCTGCACCAGACTCTGATTCAGCAACATCTGAAGAACATCTTAGGCTCTGAAGTTTCCAGAAGATTCTGAAGACTGAAGACTCTGATATTGATTGTTGATCTGAACTATCTGAAGAATTATTTGAAGAAGATTATTTTAATATATCCGTTGGAATATGCCAGCAAATCTTTCCTTATTTGGGATAGACAAAAATCTCTGCAAGAAGATTATTCCTCTGATACATTCCACATATGGTAAATTCACAGCTCAGCAGACAATTGCTACACCCACATTTTGTGCGCCGTCTCTCTGCTGCAATAGTACAAAGGACAGTACTATTTGATATTGGAAATATCTTCCCCAACGGTAAAATATTCTCTCCAATATTCAAGTGGCTATATAAAGGAAATCATAGCTCATTCTTCAAGTGACGAATTTTGAGACGAAATCAATTGCAAGAATACTCTCACGCAAAAACTCTCAAGCTCTCATATTCCTTGCTGTTCATACATTGTTCTAAACTTAGAGAAATAACACAGTTGTGTTTATAGCTTTCATAGAAGCAATTCTTACTCTTACATTGTATTACATTAATTTGTAAAGGAAGTTTTCCTTAAGAGGATCTAGGTTAGATCAGTAGCTCTTGAGAAGACTAAGAACAGTTGTTCTTAGGTGTTGCTATTTGTAATCAGTTGATTTGAATAGTGGATTAAGTCCTTGTTGAGAAAGGCAAATCACTCTTGAAAAGGGTGGACTGGAGTAGTTGAGTTCAACGAACCAGGATAAAAATACTTGAGTTTTTATCTTTGATTATTTTCTGTCATACTTATTCAACCCCCCCTTCTAAGTATTTTCTCACCTTCAGTTGGCATCAGAGCTCCGGTTCTGAGTGTGCATTCACTTAACCGTGACAGATAAAGATCCAGTGAGAAGAATACTCTGTTATTTATTTGGTTGCTAATATGGGTGATATTCCTACATCAAGCAACAAATATGAAGGAGACAGAATCAGCACCAAACCTCCAATGTTTGATGGAGAAAAATTTGATTATTGGAAAGATAGACTTGAAAGTTTTTTCTTGGGGTATGATGCTGATCTCTGGGATTTAGTCATTGATGGATATGAACATCCTACTAAAGATGGCAAAAAGATTGATAGAAAATCAATGACTGAGGAGCAGAAGAAAGAATTCAAGAATCATCACAAAGCCAGAACCATACTTCTTAATGCAATCTCTCATACAGAGTATGAGAAGATTACCAACAGAGACACTGCTCATGATATGTTTGAGTCTCTCAAAATGACTCATGAGGGAAACTCTCAGGTGAAAGAAACAAAGGCTCTGGCGCTGATACAGAAGTATGAAGCGTTCAAGATGGAAGAATCTGAGAACATTGAGACTATGTTTTCCAGATTTCAGATTCTAACAGCTGGGTTGAAAGTTCTGGACAAGGGCTACTCAACATCTGATCATGTCAAGAAGATCATCAGAAGTCTTCCTACCAGATGGAGACCTATGGTGACTGCATTGAAGCTGGCCAAGGATCTGAACAAAATCTCATTAGAAGAACTCATCAGTTCTTTGAGAAGTCATGAGATTGAGCTGGAGGAAGATGAACCCCAGAAGAAAGATAAAGGTAAATCCTTAGCTTTTAAATCTAACAAATCTGTTAAAGCTTTGCAGGTAAATGAAGAAAGCTCTGAGGAATCTTCTTCTGAAGAAGAAGATGAACTATCCATGCTGTCCAGAAGGATCAACAAACTCTGGAAGCACAAAGGGAAGAAGTTCAACAACTTCAGAAGATCTGATCAAAAGAGAGAATCTTCTGGACACAGAAGATCTGGCAAGAAAGAGGTCACTTGCTATGAATGTAAAGAACCTGGACACTACAAGAGTGAATGTCCCAAACTTCAAAAGGAAAAACCCAAAAGGAAGTTTGATAAAAAGAAAAAGGTTCTGATGGCTACATGGGATGACTCAGATGAATCTGAATCATCTTCTGAATCTGAGGAAGAATGTGCAAATGTTACACTGATGGCCAACACAAATGATCAAGATGAAGGAACGTCATCATCTGAATCTGAGTCAGAATCAGACTCTGACTCTGAAGAGGTATTTTCTGAACTCTCCAGAGCTGAACTTGTTGAAAGTTTATCTGACATGTTGGAAAGCTACAGCAAGATTAAACTCAAATACAAGAAGCTGAAAAGCAATCTTGAATCTGAGATTGATCTTCTGAGAACAGAACTTGTTGAGCAGAAAGAAATAAATTTAAAACTCAAAAATGATTTAGAAACAACTCAACAAGAATCTGATACTGAAACAGAGTCAACTGAAAATATTTTAGAAAAATATGACTCCAGTTTTAAAAGATTCCTCACTAAAAGCATAGACAGAAGCAAAATGGCTTCTATGATCTATGGTGTTAGTGGGAACAACAGAAGAGGCATTGGATGTGAATCTTCCTCTGGAAGCAATCCAAAGTCTGTTGATAAACTCTTCATCAAGAAGACTCCTCTGTATTCTCATTTTAAGTTTGGTCATCTGAATGATATTAAACATACAAGCTCTGAAAAGAGTACTTATGTGTTTAAGCCAAGGGTTAGCCAGAATAAACACTATGTTGAAAAACAGAAGTTTAGGCAAAACCACAGAACATCTAACCCCAAAGGACCCAAGAAGATCTGGGTACCTAAAAGTAAAATTATACCTGTTGCAGATGTTCTTAGCAGCAAAATCCAGACACCAATCATGGTACCTGGACTCTGGATGCTCACGACATATGACGGGCGAAAGGTCTATGTTCCAAAGCCTGGAACTTAGATCTGGAGGGGACGTGAAATTTGGAGGGAACCAGAAGGGCAAGATCATTGGCTCTGGTACAATAGGTAATGGTAACCTACCCTCTATTTCTAATGTTCTGTTAGTTGAAGGATTGAAACATAATCTATTGTCCATAAGTCAATTAAGTGACAATGGTTATGATATCATCTTTAATCAAAAATGTTGCAAAGCTGTATGTCAAAAGAATGGTTCAATCCTATTTAGTGGAAAGAGGAAAAACAACATTTACAAAATCAACCTTTCAGAACTTAAAGTTCAAAATGTAAAATGCCTTTTATCTGTGAATGATGAGCAATGGGTCTGGCATAGAAGATTGGGACATATTAATATGAGACGTATATCTCAGATTAATAAACTCAATCTGGTCAGAGGACTCCCTAATCTGAAGTTCAATTCAGATGCTCTGTGTGGCGCATGTCAAAAGGGTAAATTTTCAAAATCTCATTTTAAACCAAAAAATGTTGTTTCCACTTCTAGACCATTGGAATTACTTCATATTGATCTGTTTGGACCAGTGAAAACTGCATCCATCAGAGGCAAGAAGTATGGGTTAGTCATTGTAGATGACTACAGCAGATGGACATGGGTAAAGTTTCTAAAACACAAGGATGAGTCTCATTCTGTGTTCATTGACTTCTGCAATCAAGTCCAGACTGAAAAAGAATGCAAAATTATTAAAGTCAGAAGTGATCATGGTGGTGAATTTGAAAACAAATATTTTGAAAAATATTTTTCTGAAAAAGGAATTGCACATGATTTCTCCTGTCCTAGAACTCCACAACAAAATGGAGTTGTAGAGAGGAAAAATAGAACATTGCAAGAAATGGCCAGAACCATGATCAACGAGACAAATCTGGCAAAATACTTTTGGGCAGAAGCAATAAATACAGCATGTTATATTCAGAACAGAGTGTCTGTAAGACCTCTTCTGGAAAAGACTCCCTATGAATTGTGGAGAAACAGAAAGCCCAACATTGCTTATTTTCATCCATTTGGATGTATTTGTTATATGCTTAACACTAAAGATCATCTGAACAAGTTTGATTCCAAAGCACAGAAGTGTTTCATGCTTGGTTATTCTGAACGCTCTAAAGGCTACAAAGTATTCAATACTGAAACACAGATTGTGGAAGAATCTATTCATGTTAGATTTGATGATAAGCTTGGCTCTGAAAAGCCAAAGCAAGTTGAAAGTTCTGCAGATAGAGAAGTTATTCTCACAGACTCTGAAGGCTCAGAGGCAGACAAGACTGAAGACAAAGACTCTGAAGCAAACCCAGATGCTACGCCTCTAACTTCCCAACTTGACAATCTGCATATTTCTGAAAGACCAACAGTCAGAGGATCTTCTTCCAGAATGAAAGCTTCTCATCCAGAGGATGTGATAATTGGAAAGAAAGATGATCCAATAAGGACAAGAGCATTTCTCAGAACTTCTGAATCTTCCTTCTGTGGCTTAGTGTCAATTATAGAACCAACATCTGTTGATGAGGCTCTGGAAGATAATGAATGGATTTTAGCTATGCAAGAGGAGCTGAATCAATTCACAAGGAATGAAGTCTGGGATCTGGTTCCAAGACCTAAAGGTTTCAATGTCATTGGAACAAAATGGGTTTTCAGAAATAAACTTAATGAGAAAGGAGAAGTTGAAAGGAACAAAGCAAGACTGGTTGCTCAAGGCTACAGTCAACAAGAAGGCATAGACTACACAGAAACATATGCTCCTGTTGCAAGGTTAGAGTCTATACGCTTGCTTATTTCATTTGCTGCACAACATAACATCACTCTTTATCAGATGGATGTTAAAAGTGCTTTTCTTAATGGAATTATAGAAGAGGAAGTGTATGTCCACCAACCTCCTGGTTTTGAAAATGAAAATTTTCCAGATCATGTTTACAAACTGAAAAAATCTCTTTATGGACTAAAACAAGCTCCCAGAGCTTGGTATGAGAGGTTGAGTAATTTTCTTCTGAAGAAAAATTTCATCAGAGGAAAAGTGGATACCACACTATTTTGTAAAACCATTAAGAAAGATTTGTTGATTTGTCAAATTTATGTAGATGATATTATTTTTGGATCAACAAATATTATGCTTGGAAAGGAGTTTGCTAAATGTATGCAGGCAGAATTTGAGATGAGCATGATGGGAGAACTGAGATTCTTTCTGGGAATCCAAGTAAATCAGACTCCAGAGTGCACCTACATACATCAGACTAAGTATGTTAAAGAGCTTCTGAAGAAGTTTAACATGCTGGATAGCAAAATGGCAAAGACTCCAATGCATCCTACAAGCACTCTAGGTAAGGAAGAGGTAAGTAAGAAGGTAGATCAGAAACTCTACAGAGGTATGATAGGATCTCTTCTTTATTTGACTGCTTCTAGACCAGACATTCTGTTTAGTGTTTGTTTATGTGCTAGATTCCAATCAGATCCTAGAGAATCACACTTAACTGCTGTTAAGAGGATTCTAAGGTATCTGAAAGGTACTGCTAATGTTGGTTTGTGTTACAGAAGATCTGACAAATATTCACTAGTTGGATTCTGTGATGCTGACTATGCTGGAGATAGAGTTGAGCGCAAAAGTACTTCTGGAAGCTGTCAGTTTCTTGGAAGTCATCTGATCTCGTGGTACAGCAAGAAGCAACCAACAATTGCACTATCAACCACAGAGGCAGAATACATTGCTGCTGCTGGATGTTCCACTCAGATGCTCTGGATGAAGAGTCAACTAGAAGATTATCAAATCTATGAGAGTAATCTTTCTATCTTCTGTGATAATACTTCTGCTATATGTTTATCCAAAAATCCAATTTTACACTCTAAGGCCAAACATATAGAGATTAAACATCATTTCATCAGAGACTATGTTCAGAAGGGTGTAATAAATTTAGCCTTTGTTGATACAGATCATCAATGGGCAGATATTTTCACAAAACCCCTTGCTGAAGATAGGTTTAAGTTTATTCTGAAAAATATTTGTATGGATTTTTGTCCAGAGTAATATTTCTCAGAGTCAACTTCTCAGATGCTAAGTGTTTAACACTCTGAAGTATTTCATCTGTTTTGCTTGTTTAATTTATCTGATTTTTTTTGTGAAACTCTGTACTGACCATCTCAGAGGATCTGAAAGTTGAAAACGTTTCATTTCTTAAGAGTTATAGAATCACATGCAAGCAAACACGTGTCACTCAGAATCTGAAAAGATGGAGTACACCTACTGATTATGACGTTTAAGGTATTGCTTTGAAAATCTCAATCTGTCTTGATTTTCCCCCAAATGTCATATCATAATTAAAAATGATTACTTTTCATTTAATGCAAACGTGCGTATGTGTCCTATGTGTGTCTGTTGTGTTTCCCATGCTTGCTTTATTTGTCTATATAAACCACTCTCATAACACATTCACACTTTTCACATTCTCAAACACATATGCGCTTTTGTTTGTTGTTCTCTCTCTTTGCAAACCCTAAAAGAACTCAGAAACCTTCATCTTCTTCATCATCGTCAACAATGGCATCTACTTCAAAAGCTGTTACTACCAAGAATGCTACCACTGTCGTAGAACCAGTACGCACTCTCCTAACTGCTGTTGATTCACTAGAAGTACTGTGTAAAAGTTTCGTGGATTTAGAAGATCTTGCTGAAAATGGGTTTGATCTGATTTCTTCAATCAAAGCACAAGGCTGGGACGGTTACTTTGACAGGCTTATGGGTCCTGTGTATCCAAAGTTAGTGAAGGAGTTCTGGATCCATGCATATGCTACTCCAAAGTTCATTCACTCCTCTGTGCTGGGAAAGAAGATAGTTATCACTGAAAATCTGATAAGAAAACTCATAGGCTTTAAGGCAACTGATGGAGTAACCTCTCTGTCTTCTGCGCGTGAAGACCTGAAAGATGTATGTCAAGAAATCTGTACTACTGGTGAACCTTGTAAGAAGGTTAAGTTCTTGAAACCCACTTACAAGATATGGGCTAAGATTTTCATGAACACCATCTTTCACAGACCCTCTTCAAACTCTTCTGATTATGTTAATGCTGAACAACTTTACTTCATGTATTGTTTACATCAAAACATTCAGATTGATCTTCCATATTTGTTGTTTAATCATCTGGTGTCTCACGTCAAGGAAACAAGGGAAACAGCCAGAGATAAATCTGGAAAAGTCAGAACATGGATTCCTATGGGAAGGCTGATTTCAGATATTCTGATAGAAAACCAACTTGTGGCGCATCTGCAAGAGGCTGGGTTGACAGAAGATCTGACTTATATCATTGGCTCTGAAATAAATGGTTTAACTCTGAGAAGGATGAAACTGGTTGATGATTTATCTGAGAAACCAAGGAAAACTAACTCTGAAGAAGTTAGGGGAAGAAGGATTCCTGTTGAGGATTTTCCTTTATTCACCTCAGATGAACCAAGAGAACTTATTGCTGAGTATGTTGCTCGCTGTATAAGAGATGGTGTTGAGATTCCTGCCAATCTTGTGCAGAAGGAAGGCCAAGTTCTTCCTGATTTGACAAGGGAAAGAAGACGTAAGAGAAAAGCTGATAGTGAAGGTCATCAGAAGAAAAGGAAGCATTCAGATGCTGATAAGAAGAAGAAAAGGAAGAAGCTGAAGAAGGTTCAACCAAATCCTCCTGCAGCAACTTTTGAAGAAATTAGAGATACTCTGAAACAGGTATTTAACACTGATTCTAATCCTGTTCATCATTCTGCTACCCCCACACCATCTGACTCACCCTTTATATTTAAAAGATCTAAACCATCTTCTGTCCCCCCTCATACACCACAATCCAAGCAACCAACAAACATACAAACAGAAATTCCACAACAAACTCAACAAGCAACACCACAACCACAAAACACTATCCCAGAATATACCATTCTAGAGGATGTTCACCCTGAACACTCTGACCAACCTGAAAATCTCATTGATCCTAATGAGATATTAGATGTCACACCTTTAAACCAGTCTGTCATTTTATCTTCAACTTCTGAAAAATCTAACCACTCTGATACATCATCTGATGATGAATCATCTGGTTACATTAATGAATGCTTGAATGATCTCAAACAACCTCGTTCTGAGAGTGTTTGGAAACAGCTGTTTAAATCTCCAACTTCTGAACATCCACCTTCTCCACAAAATTCCCCAACTCAAACTCTCACTCCACAACCTCTTGAAATCCAAATCACTCCACAACCAACAGAAACCCAACAAATTCCCTCAATACCTCAACCACAACATTCTGACCAACAAACATCTGAACCACAAACCAACCAACCAACATCTGAACCACAAATCAATCCTCAATCTTCTGAACCACAAACATCTGAACATCCATCTTCACAACCTCAACCTTATGAACAAACACCACAAACACACCTAACCCAACCAAGAAAACCCAGAATCCCTGATGAAGCAGAATTGGGATCAAGTGTTTATACTCTGTTAAGAGATTTTGATAAGGATAATGTCTCAGACTTTGCTGACATTATGGATGTTTGCATGACTACTATGGACAAAGAGGCTGCTAATGCTGTTTGGAAGAAATATCTTTACAGACTGAATAGGGAGGCTTTGAAAATCAGGACTCAATGTCTTAGATTGTCAAAAGTAAGGCTTGCTGCTTATCAAAAACGGATTAAGAAAAACACTCCTCCTATTCTTCTTCTAGAAGCTCCTCCACCTCCAGAAATTCCTGCACCTGATGTTACTCAGACTGTTACTCAGATTGTCTCAGAATCTACTGTTCCAGAATCTACTGTTTCAGAATCTACAGATCTTCAGAAGGATGTCAAAGAACTTAAGGATTTTATGGTTGATCAAAAGAAAACAAATGAAGAAATGAAAACTTGGATGGCTAAGCAAGATGAAAATTCAGAAAGGATTACAGCACTGCTGCAACTCATTGCTTCTCAACAAGCCTCATCTGCTAAACCTACTTGATGTTTTGCACAAGTTTTTCATGTTTTGCTTTGTTTTGATTTTCTTCTGATATGTTTTGTTTGCTTTTATCTGAATCTGGATGTTCTCTTGACTTAATGACAATGATCTTTTTGCTTATCTGGATATGTGTTTCTTCTGCATCTTTACTGTCTTTTAAAATTCTTTTTGATTATGACAAAAAGGGGGAGAAACAAAATAGAATCTGATTGTTCAAATCTATAAGCAATTATCTGAACTAAGTCAGACATGTTACTAACATTCTTTGAATTTAACCAGACTCTGACAAATTTCATTGAAGTTTTTCCTGAGATCTATCTTTTCAGAACCTGATCAAAAATAGCTAAATCTGAGTAGACCAGACTCTGATATCTAACCTTGAGTACTATGATCTAAAAGATAACTCAAGACAGGAAATGGCAAGATAAACAACCAGGTGTTCTGAAGTTGTTCATCTGGCATCAAGCTTTAATATGGAATCAAGCTTTGACTCTAGAAGTCAAACATATGTCAACCAGGCTTCAATCAGGCTCTGAATCTGAAATGTAATCAGGCTCTGAAATCTGAAATGTACTCAACCAGAAAGGGAAGTATCTAATTCCATTAGAGTATTCATTTCAGGGGGAGATTGTTAATCTCAGGGGGAGTAATTTTAATTCATATTTTTATTGAACAAATTTCTCATGTTTTGTCATCATCAAAAAGGGGGAGATTGTAAGAGCACAGATTGTGTCTTAGTAATATCTCTATGTTTTGATGATAACATTAATGATAATTTGTATACAAGAATTATACTCTCTAAATTTGTTCTAAACTGTTTTCTACAGGCACAAAAGATTTTAATCTTAAAGAGCAAATTTGATGTGAACAATAAATTCTGAATGGCTCAAGAGCATCTGAAGATTAGAAGAATCTGAAGTATAAGAGCTTAGTCATCAAGATTCTGAAGATACAACACGCTGCATATATTATCAAGAATCTGAATGAGAGAAGACTCTGATCTGAGTGAAGACTCTGATCTAAGAGCATGATACGCTTCAAGCACACAGCTGCACCAGACTCTGATTCAGCAACATCTGAAGAACATCTTAGGCTCTGAAGTTTCCAGAAGATTCTGAAGACTGAAGACTCTGATATTGATTGTTGATCTGAACTATCTGAAGAATTATTTGAAGAAGATTATTTTAATATATCCGTTGGAATATGCCAGCAAATCTTTCCTTATTTGGGATAGACAAAAATCTCTGCAAGAAGATTATTCCTCTGATACATTCCACATATGGTAAATTCACAGCTCAGCAGACAATTGCTACACCCACATTTTGTGCGCCGTCTCTCTGCTGCAATAGTACAAAGGACAGTACTATTTGATATTGGAAATATCTTCCCCAACGGTAAAATATTCTCTCCAATATTCAAGTGGCTATATAAAGGAAATCATAGCTCATTCTTCAAGTGACGAATTTTGAGACGAAATCAATTGCAAGAATACTCTCACGCAAAAACTCTCAAGCTCTCATATTCCTTGCTGTTCATACATTGTTCTAAACTTAGAGAAATAACACAGTTGTGTTTATAGCTTTCATAGAAGCAATTCTTACTCTTACATTGTATTACATTAATTTGTAAAGGAAGTTTTCCTTAAGAGGATCTAGGTTAGATCAGTAGCTCTTGAGAAGACTAAGAACAGTTGTTCTTAGGTGTTGCTATTTGTAATCAGTTGATTTGAATAGTGGATTAAGTCCTTGTTGAGAAAGGCAAATCACTCTTGAAAAGGGTGGACTGGAGTAGTTGAGTTCAACGAACCAGGATAAAAATACTTGAGTTTTTATCTTTGATTATTTTCTGTCATACTTATTCAACCCCCCCTTCTAAGTATTTTCTCACCTTCAAGCTTCTTCTTCCTCAAGCTAATTGGAGTAGATCTGCACATTTTGGAGCCAGCTAGCACTCAATTGAAGCAGCAACGGAGTGTCTCCGTTAGGTAAACTTCTCATCCAGTTTTCTCTCATGTTAGGCACTGATTTAGGTCATTGTTGGCTGCATCTGAAGCCCTACCTCCTGTAGGCAATGTTTGAGTGCTTAATTTCCATGTTTGATGAAGTTTGCAGATATACATTCCAAACTTGATCCGTTCGATTCTCATAATTTAGCCGTGTTTGAAACAAATGAACCATGGATTTGGAATGTACACGAGTAGAGCTTCAATTTGGTATAAAATTTGGCATGATTTGGTGAAGTTTGTTGACCTGAACTTCGGCCACCTCACCGGAGAAGACGACCGGAGCTAGGGCTTCAACGTCTGGTTCAAACTCAGATGAAGGTGACGTGTGCTTGTTTGACTTGTTGACTTGATCAGATGTGTGGTCCAGATTTGATTGACCCTGCGTGCGTGGAGATTGACTTCCACGTCAATTAATGATACACAGCGTTTGATTCAGTTTGCTGATTTGAGTGGATCTGGGCTCAAGTTGCTATTTACACACCCTCTTTGGGAAGCCCGGTGATTCTCAACATGGACCATTGCTATTTGTACCATTTTGGTTTATTTTATTTTAATTTCATTTCTGTTTTGATTTTAATTGGTTAAAAATACTTCCAATCATGATAAAATTCAACCAAAAATATTTTATAACACTTTAATGTGTTATTTAATTTTTCATAATTTTTAATTTCATTTCCATTTATTTTTCAATTTAAATTGAATTTAATGATTGGAAGTTTTTTTAATTTGTTCTTAATTGTTCTTGCTTGATTCTTGAGCCATTTGTAACCACCTATGAATGAGGCTTCTTCCTCATTTTAATGATGAGTTGAGGTGCCTCTGAGGTTGGTTTTGCTCAAGGTTTGACCCCTTTTTGGTTGACTTTCATTTGCTTTTATTTGACCCTCGACAACCCTCCTTCAAAGTGGAGCACCCTTAGTGGATCAATTCCTTTGGTGATGCTTTGATTGGACTTTGGTTGTGTTGCCTTGGCCTCTGGTTTCCAACATGTGTGAGAGCTTTGTGCATTTTATTTAGATTTATTTGAATCATTTTCCTATTTTTGGTGTACCTTGCAAGTCAAGTCACCCTAGGAATGGTTCACACATACTAGTTGACCTAGTTCTTGTGGGAGATGACCCTTGTGGATCCCATATGCTTCCAACTCCTCTTGATTCACATTTTAACATGTTGAAGATTTTGGTTACAAATTTATAGGTCCTAAAGTTGGTTAGTTTATGTTGCAAGTTGCATTTGTTTAAGGCTTTCCATTTGATGTTGAATGTTGAAAGTGTTTAGAACCTAGGTTCTTTACCATGCCTCATCTTGCAACTTGTCTTGCCTTGATTTCTTCTTTGGTTTTCCAACCTCCTTCTCTTGTTCTCACTTCTGTCCTAGGACCTTGGGGACTCATTCAAGTTGATTTGGTGCTTGGGTATTGCACTTTGAGTTTGACTTGGATGAAAGTACTTTCTTTTGGTTTCTTTCTTGCATGATCATTTTGATATTTATGGTTGAGATTTCATTTGATGTTGCTTGCTGCCCAAGCCTATTCTCCCATCCTCATCTTGATCATGTATTTTTTTTCTTTCTTATTTGCTTGCCTCTTGGTTTAGTGATTCATGCTCAAATGGTTGTAGGAATTATATTTCTCCCATTTAATCTCACTTTTGGCTTGAGCTTGTTTAAGTTCTATTGTTTGCATCTCTCATTTATTTTGCATACCTTTGTTTGCTTGAAGAGGTTGAGATGTGCTTGTGGTGGTTGTTACCCCACACCTTTTTCCTCCCTCTTCTTCTTTGTGTTGCATTACATGTTTGCATCCTTATCTTCTTTCTCATTTGTGTTTGATCTCTCTTGCTTCTTTCTTCTTTGCCACGATCCCTTAGGACTCTCATCCTAATTCATTTGGGGTGAGATAGCCCTAAGTTTAATCCAAGCATGACAACATTAGGTTAGTCTTTCATTTTCATCTCAATCATAGGTGTACATTGCATGATAACATTAGGTTGAGTTTAGTCTCCCTTTTAGAGTGTGTCTTCTCTTCTCACCTCAAAACTTCTTCAAAACATCTAATAAAGGTTAATGAGTGTTGTATGCTAAGATCCTTAAGCATTTGGGAAATGATGATTGGAGGGCCTCCTCTCAACTGTCTAGAATGTTTAGCGTATGTCCTTTGGACGATATGTGACACATTCGCTCCTAAGTCATAGCCTTTAGTGCAACATGAATTACAAACAAAATTCAATTCACTTCTTCTTCTTAAAAGACTCAAAAACAAACATCAAACTTTTTTATCCTTCGGGATTAATGGAAATTTTTTTCATAAAGAGAGTTTTGTTAACTCTTGGTTCTACCGCAAACAGGTAACGCCTAAGTGTCCAATGGTCGAGCAACATACACCTAACTGCTAGAACTAAGGTTTAACCCTACTCAGTTAAAACACTTAACCAACCTGTGGTCATGTTAGCCCGAACTACGTTTGCTCTGATTTCTCGTACCAAACGAGGATACGTAGGCACAAGACGACGATATCTTGGCGAGCAACCTTCCCCACCTTCACCCGTAGTTTTCCGAACTATGTTGACTCTGAATTTCCCATTGCACGAGGGAGTACGTAGGCATAGAGCGGCGATGCTCTATCGAGTCTCTTTTCTTTTCTTTTGTCCCTGTGGCATGTAGCTTAGATAGATTAACACCCTTTTAGATAGACAACAAACATGGATCCCATCGAGTACAATGGACGTGGGGGGTGCTAATACATTCCCCTTGCGTAACCGACTCCCGAACCCAAGATTTGGTTGCGATGACTTGTCTTTTCCCTTTTCGTAGGTTTTCTCTGATCGTTTCCTTTCCCTCCTTTTCGTAGGTAGAAGCAAAACTGCAGGGCCTGATAATGTTCTCTCAATTTGTAATATTATCATCATGGAAGAGGAAATTGCAAGTGAGGATGAAGAATAACATTATGTTAAAAGAACTGAATTATAATGAAATTGTGGAGCTTTTTTGTGATACTCAGTTATTGAAGACAATATCGAATGTTTGATCTAGTTATCCTCATTGGTAAAGTAATTGGTGGTTAAGAATGATGGTGTTTCTCATGGGTTGCTGAATTTGAGTTCTATAATAAATGTTGGGAAAGATGTTCTAGAGATTATGTTACACACATATGCACCTGTTTTTGAAACTAATCTGGTTTATAATGGAGAAATATTGGAAATGTTTACACCTCAACTTGTTGTTGCTGCTATTGTAAGTGTGTGTGGGAGACGATGATATGATTATATTCAAGAAAGGATCCTACTTCTACGTAGTGTTCATAAGTAGTTATATGTTGTTGTTATCTGAAGAATGACTAGGAGAATGTGTGTAGTATCATGTATGTCTATGGGATCTATTACTGGGTTCTTTGTTTAATGGCGGTCCTATGTCATTTCTCTCTTTTTAGGAAAAGAGGAGGATAAAAATAAGGTCACACTTGAAAAGGTCACACTTCTTTGATAATGTTTTCTATGATAATCTTTGTCTCTTGCGCACTAGTTGTGGTGCAATCTTGAATAAGTGTTCAATTTGTGCTTTAACTAAAAAATAGCCAAAGGGGAATGTTGTTTCTTTGATTGGCTTATAGGAAAAATGGATAGCAAGATGTATAAAACATGTTGCATGACATCTTAGCGTACGTGCTATACTGGTTGGATTCTCATGCATTTCAAATTTATTTCAAGTTTGTTCAAGTTTAATTTTCTGTTGTAGTTGCTTTAAAAGAAAGATTTAGATTAATTAAGAAGATTTGGAAGATTGGATTTGCATTGAAGAAGAAACCTACTCATATGATGATGAAAACTAGGTTAAGTTTGTTTCATCAAATGTTATTCTAGCTTTTTGTTACGATGTTCTAATCTTAGTCCTAGTGTTCAGGCTTTTTGTTCAACATTTGTGCTCATAATTATTATTAATATTTTTTACTCATGAATTTGTGAGTGCTTTTGTCTAAAAAGTTCATTGACCGTGCTCATGGCTAATACTGACTAATTTGCTGTTGATTGTGCAAATGTAGCTTTGCCAAATTATGGTAAAAAGGGGAGTAATGATGTGTAGGGGAGGTGTGTTCAAAACTACTATTTGCTGACTTTGTGGTGTATGAGTACTGCTGATATGCCACTGAGTGATTTACTTAGTACCAACTAGTGTGTTTGGTACTAGCTGTTCTGACATGGTGTGTGCATACATGCTAGAGCATCTGCCATGGAATCTGGCCCTTATGTGAGCTGATATGCGTGTTAGTAGTATCTGTTGATTTTGACTTGACTACTAATTGTGTGTTCATGCATGACTGAATTTGTGATTGCATAAATGACAATTATTGAGCATTGATTATGTGTAGCAACCTCGTGATTTCTGACTTGTGCTACTGATATGTTTTCTGTTGCTGCTGATGTATGCTCTAATTGATTTGTACTTCTGTTTTTGTTGATGTTTATTCTTAGTATGGGTTGCTTATGATACTTACTTATGTTATATCTTGAAAAGTTGTTTTTTCCAAAATTCTCCAAAGGGGGAGATTGTTGTTCCTTTTGGGTTGGATGCATTAGGAAAAACAACTTGAAGTGTTAAAGTTGTTTTGGTATAGAAGGGACACATTTGGAATGCGATCTTACAACATGTGTGCAATATTTGGCCATTGTTCAGCAGACCTATATTGTTGCGTTTTTGGAGCAAAATTATGGCTGGGATTCAATCAAATTTGTTGCTATTGTTTAACAATGAATTTGTGTGATTTTTTTGACAACTGTTTGAAGATGAAATCAATTTAAGTGAAGATATAAATTTAAATTTGAATTAAAAAATCAAATACGTTGTTGGTGACTTTTGAGGAGTAAATCAAATCAATCTGTATTTGCTATAATTCTGGATGAAATGAAATCTAATATCCAAATGAGAAAAAACCCATAATTGCATTGCGATTTAGGGATACTTAAACCTTATGTTTAAGGGTGTGCAAGTTTTGTCGATTACTAGTATTAGGGTTTATCTTTTTGAGTATTTGTTTGAGTTTTTTTTTTTTGCAGCACTCTAGAGCTTTCATTCATATCATAAAGCATAAAGTTTGGTTCTTTAGTTGAGTTGTAATTGCAATCAATATTCAATTTTATTAAGTTAATCACTTGGAATTAGTGATTGAGAGAAAGTGAGAGGGGGTTATCGTATTTAGGGGGAGTCCTTAATACAAATACACTAAGGGTATAATTAAGAAGAGGGGCATTGAGCAAGGGGCTTGTTCAGATAAGACACTTTGTACTAATTCTATTAAAGAGTATATTTCCTTTCTTGGGTGTAGTTTCCATAGATGTTAATATTATTTACACTAAACTGATTTAACAATTCTTTATGTTCTTTATTGATTTAACTGTTATTTTTTAACTGTTATTTTTTTATCTATATTGGTGTTTTCTTGTATACAGTGTCCCAGACATCGTGTCTGGCATATGCATTGAGAATATTTCATCTGTAATAAACCAGTTGTACATGTTGTCCCAGGAATCTGGTCCAGCATTAGAATCTTCCTGAACATAATTTCATTTTTGAGAAAAAGGATTTAATGGTAGGTCCTACCCATTCAGTGTTTCGTTTGAGAGGTTTTTTTCTTCTTATTTATGAGCAACAGTTTTCTATGATGGGGTCGATGAGGAAATAGGAGGGGGTTAGTGCTCTTGGAATTTTAGGTGAAGGTGTTTCTTCTTTTTAAGGAAGAAGAGATGTCAGTGGAGTTCCTTCGTTCGAGCGCAGAGGATGTTAAGTAGGGGCAGGCGGATGTAGGGTTTTGGCTCCCCAATCTTTCGAGAGGTTTCTCAGTGATCTTATTACTTGAAGATTTTCGCTTTGGTGGTGGTGTGGGTAGTAGGTTGGGCCAGGTGCGATAAGTGTTGTATAAGGCTTGGAAGAGTTGGCCTCCTTTAAATGTGGTGGTTTTCTCTAGATAATTACTTTAAGATAGGTTGCCGAATTGGCATAATTTGGCTAGGCAAGGACTGGGTTTAAGGTTATCCAGGAAGGATTTGTGTTTAGTTCATATTTTTGTAGATTTTGTGGGTTATTTGTTTATTCAATGTGAGGTATCCTCCTTGATTTGGTATAAAGTGCTTATGTGGATGGGGGGCCACTTCCACTTCCTTTCTCTATTTTAGGTGTTGTATGGGTTATTCACTCGCTTAGGTCTTCTTTCGATTTCGAATCGAATAGTTTGGATTATTTAGAAAATGCAAACTAAAATTATTTCATGTCAAGAAAGTTTATTGGTTAATCACTGGGTAAATTTGATTATCAACTTGGCTTGGAAGTGGGTTTATTTCCATTTTCGTTTCCTTTTATATCCTTGTTAAATTCGAAGCAAGACTCGCTCAGCTGTATTTGAGAATAAGGGTGAGCTGGGTGGAGATCTGCTTCTTTCCATTTCTTGCAGGTGATTGTGTTTGCCTTTTTCAGCTCTTATCATCAGGTGGTGAATTGCTCAATGCGAAGAAGATTTCCATCTTCTATCATAGTTTGATTTTGATGAAGATAAAAGCTTATTAAAGAAGAAAAAGGTTGAACGCTATCTCAATGAAGCTCAAATGATCATACACACTGGAAGTTCAAAGTATAATGGAATTGATCTAACATATCATTCGCAATCCATTATATAATACTTAAATGGCTCAGAAAATATCATGCATATTCATCCCAAACCTTTTATGCATTATAAAAATGTACTAATTTTAGTTCAACATCATAAAAACAAGTGTTTGGCATTTTTTTAACAGGTGTAACCAGTTATAGTTTTATGGTAACCGGTCACAGGTACGAAAAATATGAAAAATATAAATGTTTGTGAGGTGCAGCGAGTTACAACATTAGATACAATATTCGGTTACCACTGAAGAAGAATGTTTATATCTAAACCAGCATAAGTCTAAAAGGTTGCAAATCTTCATGGTAATGTTTCCAAACATATGCATCAGTTTATAAAGGTAAATTATGATCATATAAAGGTTCAAAAATCAGAATTCAAAATTACCTCTTTCATACATCATTTGCACATAATTCAAACTAGTTTTTCAAGTGTCCATATATTCATTAAAAAAATAAAACTTTGTGCATAACTTTCATTTCATTGAAAATAGTTTCATTCATTTTATTTTAAGAACTTAAGTATATATGTTTTGATTGTGATCAAGAGAAAGATAAGATCAATTTATCATTCTTAGAATTCAAGTCAAGTCTTCAAATTACTCAAATTCAATACTTTGTTTATATTGTTATTTCACCATTGTTGTTTGGTATGGTCATCAAGTTGTTGGTGATTGTTGTAAAAAGGTCCCTTGAATTGGTTTGATTTAATGTCCACCATATTTTTTAGTGTTGTTCTAAATCAAGAAAGTGGTGTGCTTCTTAGTTGTTATAAGAAGATTGTAGGAGAAGTCTTGGTGTGAGGTTTATACAAAGATCTAACAATAGTGAAAAACTCTCAAGGGGTATGAGGGGACTAGATGTATCCTTGATTAGAAAGGAGGACTAGTATACATCATTGTATTATTTAATTTCTTCACTTTAATATTTTGTGTTATTCATCATTCAAAACAGCCCCCATATCTTATTCTAAACCAGAAAATTAAAAAGAAAAGGAGCTTGCTTAAAAATCAAGAAAAATCCAACAAGTCTAATTCACCCCTCTTAGATTGTGCATTATGAACTTACAATTGACATCATACCAGGTTAAGGTAACTTGCTCCTAAATCTAGAAAAATGTATAACGTTAATCTATTTTTTTAGATTGTAGCTTTAGCAACAAACCTCCATGTTGTGTTGGTGAACATTATGATTTTTGGAAAATTCGCATGCAAACATATCTTAAGGGACAAGGCGATGATATATGGGATGCAGTTAAAAATGGTCCTTTAATTCCCATGAGTGATGTTAATGGCGTTGGTAAATTCAAGAGAAAAAGTTCATGGAATGATGATGATAAGAAGAAAGTCCTTTGTGAGAAGAAGGTAAAGAACATGATTCAATCAACACTTGGTATGGAAGAGTTCTTTTGTATCTCTTATTATAAAACAACAAAAGATATATGGGTTATGTTAGAAGTCACTTAGGAACCATGCAAGTTAAAAGATCAAAACTGAACACATTATCACAAGAATACAAAATATTTAGAATGCAACCCAAGGAATCTACTCTTGATTTACAAAGTAGATATAGTCATTTAACAAATAATTTGATGGATCTCGATAAAGTTTTTACAAATGATGAATTAAATCTAAAAGTGCTTAGATCTTTGAAAAAAACTTGGTAACCAAAGGTAACGTCTATTTCGAAAAAGAAAATTATTTCAAAAAACATTTATGTAGCATTGTTCGATAAACTTCAAGATTACGATATAGAACTTGAAAAATAAGAAAGGCATAAAGATGAAGGAAAGAGTTCAAAAAGTCTTGCCTTAAAGACTAAAGTAAAAAATCATGATAAAAATCAAGAGGATGAGTCCACTTATGATGATGATGATCTTATCAAAAAGTTTGTGAAGTTCTTAAGAAAAGAAAGGATAAATAAGATCATTCAGAAAGAAGCACCAATAAAGAAGGTTACTTGCTTTGAATATGGAGAAAGATGAAATGTTAAAAGTGAATGTCCTATACTTCAAGAGAAAGAAGGACAAAAGTCCAAAGAAAGAATATGTAGCATAAGATGACAATGAAATAAGTTCCTTTTCAGATGAAGATCATGCAAACAAGGCATTGTTGACATCACATTATTCAAGTGATGAAGATCACGAGGTTAGTGATTGTGAAATTGATGGTAGTCTTTCATATGATGAATTATAAAGTGCTTTCAATGAATTACATGTTAAATTATTGAAACTTTCTATAAAATGTTAAAAACAAAAGAGAACTACTTTAAATCTAGAAAGTGAGATCGGTGACACAAAAGTGGAGTTGGACTTAATAAAAAATTCAGCATGCAATAATTGTTCATCTCCTGAGTCAAAATTTGTGGAATAAAACCAATTCATTATCAAATATGAAAAAGGGAAAATTGGCTTAGATAATGTATTGAGTAGTCAAAGATATTCAAGTAAAAAATGTGGACTTTGCTTTTCTAATTTTTATAAACCTAGTATAAGTTAAACTATCTATGTAAAGACTACTAACAAATTCAACAATAAGAAATCAAAGAAAGTACATGTTGTAAATCATTATAAAAGGCCTCATGATAAAAATAACTTTTTGTCAATTAAAGGAATCATATTTGTAGGCCTACTTCATTTTATTGTAATGCAAAAAGTCATATTTTTAATACTTACTACATAAGAAATTATGATATTCCTTATGGTGAGTATGTATGGTTGAGAAAAGAATCTAACTGAAGAGGACCCAAAGAATATTGGGTACCTAAACATTATTAATTGTTTCATAGGTACTTAAGATCATATGTTAGTATTGTCAAATCAAGACCGATCTTTTAAGATACAAAACCATATGATATGGTAGTTCTAAAAGTTTCATTAAATGAAAGATGATATGAAGAAGCATCAACTTTAATATCATCTTTTTTATCAAATAATTGTGAAAAAAATAAGTACTCTTATATATCATTTCAATGATACTAATTTACTATGGATTTTATTTTTTTCTGTTTGAAAATGTCAAAAGGGGGGAGAAGAGATGGTTGTTTTTTGTTTTTTTTTATAATACCAAATGCAATGCATAAATTGAACAAGATAATGGGAGATATCCAAGACAGGGGGAGATTAAGTGTCATTTTTTATGCAAAAGCATCCCATTAATTATTTTGTCATCATAAAAAATGGGACATTGTGAAGAAGATTTCCACCATCTATCTTATATTGATTTTGATTAAGACAAAAGATTATCAAAGAAGAAAAAGGTTGAAGGCTATCTCAATCAAGCTCAAATGATCATACATGTTTGAAGTTCAAAATATAATTGAATTGACCCAAGGTATCATTTGTAATTTATTTTATAATACTTAAATGGATTAGAAAATATCATGTATATTCATCTCAAACCTTTTATGCATAATTAAAATATTATTACTTAGGTTCAGTATCATAAAAAAGTATTTGGCATTTTTGTAACAGATGTAACCAGTTATATATTTTTGGTAACTGGTTACAGCTATGAAAAATATGAAAAATATAAATACTAATAAGGTGTAACGAGTTACAACATCAAATGTAGTAACCGGTTGCCACTGAATCAAAATGTTTTTATCTGAACTAGCATGAGTCTAAAAGGTTATAAATCTTCATAGTAATGTTTCCAAACATATGCATCAATTCATAGAGGAGTTTTATGATATATATATATATATATATATATATATATATATATATATATATATATATATATATATATATATATATATATATATATATATATATATATATATATATATATATATATATATATATATATATATATATATATATATATATATATATATATATATATATATATATATATATATATATATATATATATATATATATATATATATATATATATATATATATATATATAAACATTCAAAAATCAGAATTTAAAATCACTTCTTTGATACATCATTTTTACATAATTTTAACAAAATTTTCAAGTGTTCATATATCCATTAAAAATTAAACTTTGTGCATAATTTTCATTTCATTGAAAATAGTTTCATTCATTTTACTCTGAGCACTTAAGTATATATGTTTGAATTGAGATCAAGAGAAAGAGAAGATCAAATTATCATTCTTGGAGTTCAAGTCAAGTCTTCAAATTACTAAAATTCTATACTTTTTTTTTATTGTTAGTTCATCATTGTTAGTTGGTGTGATCATCAAGTTGTTGGTGATTCTTGTAAAAAGGACCTTTGAATTGGTTTGATTCGAAATCCACCATAGTTGTTGGTGTTGTTAGAAATTAAAGAAGTGGTGTGCTTCTTTTTTGTTGTTAGAAGATTGTAGAAGAAATCTTGGTGTGATGCTTGTGCAAAGATATAACAATAGTGAACATCTCTCACGGGGTATGAGGGCACTATATGTACCCATGATTGGAAAGGGAGAACTAGTATACATCATTGTGTTCTTTATTTTCTGCATTATAATTTTCTGTTATTCATCATTTAAAACAGCCAGTATATATTACTCTAAACTAAAAAAATTAAAAATAAAATAAATTTCCTTAAATATCAAGAAAAATCCAGAAAGTCTAATTCACCCCCTCTTAAATTTCGCGCTCTAGACTTACACTTTAGTTGCTCACAAGGCAGTTTGTATTTTTCTTTCTTCTATTTTAGTTTATTTTTGTTTTGTGTTGGTTTTGTTTGTTAAGTTATTATGCTTTGTTTCATGGTTGGGTGTTACATGTGCTTGTTTTGTTTTCATCAAACCTTTATTTGTTTTGGTTTGTTTGTTCTAAGCGTTGCTTGTGCTTATGTTATTTTTTGTACTTTTTTAATTAATATATTGATTTTCTTTGCGAGTTAAAAAAGGAATTTTAGAAAAATAAATAAATATATAATAAATAAAACTTAAGTAAGAACAAAAGGGGTACGTGTGAGTGAGAGAAAGAGAAAGAGTGAGAGAGCTCATTCTTATTCATTGAACCATTTGCAATTGTTATTATTGTGTGTGTGTGTGTGTGTGTGTGTGTGTGTGTGTGTGTGTGTGTGTGTGTGTGTGTGTGTGTGTGTGTGTGTGTGTGTGTGTGAATTTGTAATTTATATTTAGATATACTTTTGAATAGAAATGAAACTATTTTGACAATGGAACTCTTGCTTCCCTAAGCTTTAACATATTTCTAGCCAACTTGGTAGGATTGTTACGAAGGTGGAGATATGGGTGAATGGAATGTTTGTCTTGGGACTTTAGGTGAAGATCACTTTTTATTTATGAACAAGAATTTGTTAGTTATCTACTCTTTGTTATTCATGATATGATTCTCTCTCATGATTCAGATAGATGGTGTTTCAGTCACTCTAAAGATGAAGGGTTTATTGCTGGCTCAACGTATTCTATTTTCTTTAGATGAAACTTCCTTTTATTTTAGTTTCTAATTGATTGATTTTATCCCACTTATCATTTTTTGCAACTAGGACTCCTATAAAATTTTCGTTTTCTCTTGGCTACTCTTATTGGATAGTATTCCCAATAGGTCTAACTTGTTTAAGCATAGGGTGTGTTATGTATAAAGTGTAGTGGGACGATATAATGCTTAGTTTTACCTAAAGATCTTTCGTCTCGTTTTGAACTTTTTATTTCCTTGGGAAAGGTATCTAGGATTAGAGGTGGTAAAGCCATGATTTGACCCTCAATTTTTTATCGTTATGGAAATCCCAGAATGATGCGGTCTTTACTTGTACATCTATTATAGTGGAAGACGTAGAAGATAATATAAATTTCCTTGCTTAGAGATGGTATCTTAGTAGGTTTATGACTACCTCTTGTGTTTTCTCTGCTTGGTTTGGTAACCCTATTCTTGTTGAACAAGCGACTCCAAACATAAGAGAGATGAGTGAATTGTGATATTAGGATTTCAAAAAAATGGTTTATATTCTGGGCCGCCTATAAGGCCCAAAAGAACGGAATCCCAATATATGTGAAAAGAAAACTGTAAAGTGCAAAACACCTGGTCTCTTTTACCAAGCATATAAACTCTCCCACAAAGTATATACTTTCCATCTAGATTAACAGGACAACTTACTGCATTTCATGCTCCTTCACATGCATTCAATTTCTAACTAACTTCCTATTTAAATAAGGGATCATGCCATTTATCATGTATTCAAGTCCTTCTCATTCGACCTTCACTTCTTACTCCCCTACTGACTTGAATGTTGGATTGCTATCTGTCATACCCCAAATTTGTCCTACCTTTTCAGTTGTTCTTATTGCAAGCATGTGTGTAGTATGGTTAAAATTCAATTGAGTTTGACCTAATCTTGTTCAGACAAGAGGTTTGCTTCATTACCAAGTGTCACACCCTAAATTTTACCCTTAGATTATTAGGTTCTTTTCGCATCTCATCTCATTCTGCATCGCATTTTAACTGACCGTTAACCAGTTTGTCCAGCCTGTTGGTTTTATTTGCAAGAAAATCACGCTGGTGCGAGATGATTAATTATCGAATTCGGGGTTTGGAACGTCAAAGCTTAATCAGATAATTTTAATTGGATGAAGTTAATCAGACAAATTTATTTAGATGAGTTTCATCACAGGAATTTAGTCGTTTGAATTTAATCGGATGATTTTGATCGGTGGAACATAATCGAGCAAATTTAGTTGCTTGAGTGCAAGCAGGTGAATTTACACGGAAATATTTGATCAGGAATTAAATTCAGTTTAGTAAGAAAAATGGAATTTATTTATTTATATTCTATGTTTTTTTTATTACAATGTACAAAGACAATTACAATTCCAAATTAATTTCTAATTATTTTCCTAAAAAGCCTAATTGTCTCCGCGTCCAATTCTTCAACTTTCGACTTTTCGGACCCGACAATAATCTGTCCAGTTTGTTTCCAAGAGAGAGAAAAAGTAATTTTTTTTTTGAAAAAGTGCTTTTTGGAAAAGTGTTTATGTGGAAAAAGTGATTTTTCTTGGTTTTAGCCAAACAAGACTTAAGACATCCAAAATCCATAGAACCAAAGTAGATATCCAGATCCGTCAAGGAAAAATGGACATCCGAGTTCAGAAACAACTTTCCCAAAATTTTTGCAACCAAACAGGGTCAAAGCCAGCAGAAATAACTTTCCCAAAATTTTAGCAGAACAAGGTCAAAGAAATCAACAAACCAGCCATGAAAATTGCAACAACCAGCATGCCCAGGCCCAAGCAAACAAGTATTATATAAACAACAGCCTCACCATCAGTTCATCATAAAAAAGGAAATTCATAACGGGGAAGAAAAAGGGAAGTTCAATCAGCAGAAAAATAAGGAAAAGAGGCGAAAAAGAACCAACTCAAATCGCTTCAAACCTCGCGAAAAAGGTGAACAATTTTGATACTAACAGGTTTTTTTTCCGTTTACTTTGTGTTTTCAGAAATCTACCGGGAAGAGCAAGAATGGTGGAAGGAATGAATGAAAAGCTTCAAAAGAAAAACAATGGAGAAGCTGCGCCGCCCCCTCCCCCATTTTTATTTCAATTGCTTTATATTCTTTTTTCTTTTTCTTTTTCTTTATTTCATTGTTTTATTATTATTATTAGTATTATTTTATATTTTTATAGTTTAAGGAAATTAAATTCATTAAAACCATTCATTTATTTTAATTTGATATTTTGGATTAATTAGGTTGATTAAACCTTTCATAAAGTTAAAACCTTTTTTATTATTTTTATTTTACAATTTAGTTTAATTAGGTTAAATTAAAACCTTCCTTAAGTTAAAACTTTTTTTTTTAAAATTAAAACCTTTCTTAAACTAAAACTCCTTTTTTTTGAAGATGAAAGCCTTTGTTTTTTTTAAAAAAATCAAAACCTTTTTTTTAAAACCTTTTCTTCAAGTTAACTAGAAACCTTTTTTTAAAGATTGATTAGAACATTTCTTTAAAATTCAACATTCCTCAATTGAAAAAACCTTTTTTGAAAAAATAAGATTTTTCTTAATCCATTAAAATTAGGCAAAATTAAAAATTAACATTTTAAATTCAAACTCTTTTTTTGTAAATTCCTCATTTAGCTTAAATCCATTTCCTAAAATCGTCTAACGTTGCGCTTTCAATTTCACATTGAACCTTGTCGGTTATTCCCGTATAATTTTTATGTCGGTCCATTCATTGCTTTCTCAGTTGTACTGTTATAATACTTCATTTTTCATATTTTATTTTATGGTTGTAATTTACGCAAGGATATTGTCGCTTTGCAATTCCCTTACTTTCAGCATTTTATTTTCTTTGGGTTGTAATTTATGCGAGGATATCATCCTTGTGCAATTCCTTTACCGTTTTCGTACCTTTCCCGTATTTTCATACTGCCGCTTAATCGTATTTTCATTAATTTATTTACCGTTAAATCCCTTCTGAAGGAATAGGTCTAGCCGTTTGACCGACGCGTCAATAGTCCTTTACCTTTGACTTTTTCACCGCTCAAACCCTAATTGCATAGGCGTCCCCGCTGCGAACCGAATTACCCTTTACCCTAGCATCAGGTTAAGGAGTCACCGTACTTCGTTTTAGGTTTTCCGCCATGGAATACCTAGTTTTACCCTTTTTAATTCAACTCTTTACAACATAGAGATTGGAGTCGCCGCACTCCATGTAAGCGCTTCCTTAAGAACACTTATTCCCCATTGAAACCTTGACCACATTCAAGAAGTTTTTAACCTCCCTTTCGAGGGGAACTACGATTACTCTGATTCCATCCCCTACCTCGGATACGTAGGCACAAGATGCGAATCTTGGCGAGTAAACTTAGGACTAACCCTTAGGTCTCTCTTTCACCTTTAACCCTTAGCATATATCCTAAAGCAGATAATAAAGCAAAATAGTAAACTTTAAATAAAAGGTTCCTGTAGAGTACTACAGATGTTTAGGGTGCTAATACCTTTCCTAGGCTTAACCAACCCCTTACCAAGATGTCTCCCCGCATTGTTTACAATGCAAAAAGTAGGTTTTCCTTTCTTTGACCTTTCCTTCGGATAAATCAAAGACCGGTTGTGAATTAAAGATTTGCGATTTAAATTAATTAATAATTTGATATCCTATTCTCACCCAACGGAAAATGGCGACTTCACTGGAGATAGTCCTAACTTTTAAGGGTTACCTCTACCTTGTTTATTATTTTTACTATTTGCTTCATTATTTTCTTGCTTGTATATATATATATATCATGTACCTTGCTTGGGGTATCCTTGTTGTGAGATAAGTCCTACACCCGAACTTGAGTGACATTATTATAGGAAGGTGATATATTCGACGAGGCTTATAGGGAGTGAGTCCCGACCAAGCTGACTTGAGAATCACCGCTTAGTTGAGACCCTTCTGAAATTTAGTTCGGTTGAACGAGTATAGTCGTGAAAACCCTTACTATTTTTGGCTAGGATTTCGTGATACTGGTGATCGTAGTACCTTAACACCATTTTGGCCTTATATAGGACGTAGTGCAAGGACTATAAGGGAATAGTCCCAAAATAGTTGCTACGCGATACTACACTCAAAAGAGGTTCTCTTGAGAATATTATTGACCACAAAGTCAGTCGGGAAATTGATAATATTCGAAAGATGGACTGATGACTTTGGGCACTTCTTTAGAACCCTTGTTTTGCAGGTACAACTACCCTATAATACACACCTTTTGGGATGGGTAGACCTTGACTCCACTCATTGTTCCTCTAATCTAGGACCCTTGTTTGCTCGTGTGTGTTGCATCCTATCTTGCATCGTATTGCATTCTATTTGCATCTTCACATGATCCATTGCATACCATATGTCTGTCCGGTAACTCATGTCCCGTTGTCTTTATCTTCTAGTGTCCCTTTGAGTCATCAAGTTGATTCCTCCACACAGATATCAGACTAGAGCTAACTATAGACTCCAAATGTCAGAACAAGAGACATATAATGCAGAAATCCGAACGGAGATCGATGAGTTGAAATCAGGCATGACCAAGCTCACTAATATACTTCAAGTATTGATTCTCAGGGGAGAGCTACTGCAGAGGACCGTCATTCAGGAAGTTTCAAGAGTTGATCCACCTCCTGTTCAAATGTCAGCCTCGACTTGGCCAGAGTTTGGTTTACCTCCTAACTACTCTCCACCTCTTGCATCTGCTGCTATGATTGGTCAGAATGTCAAACCGGTTTTTCAAGCTCCCGTCCTTGCCGAGCCCAGATGTAACACCCTTCTAAACCCCGCAAATAATATATGCATAATCAGAGTAAAAGTTAACATGCATCCATAAAAGGGCATCACACAAAACTTGCACCACATTAAAACAATCTGTCATGCTCATAAACACCTTTCCATTTAGCAGCGGATTCATTAATGAAAATCCTTTAAAAGAAACATTTACTTTCATCATATAAAATCAAAATCTCTAGGCACTAAGGCCAACATCTCATTATCTCAATTACTCCAAATATGAAAACATAACTTAGGTTATATAATGTAATCCTAAAACATAAGCAATCGATCCCCGTGTTACACGACCAGAGCATGACTCGACCCATAAATAATTACTAAACCGCTACACACGTAGCGACCTCGAACTACAAGCAGAACTTCATAAAGGCCTCCAGCAACCTAATCTGCAATGCCTCATAGAGCATTATAAAACAGCAGAAGGGTGAGAAATATTACCATAATAATCAAAGCATAAAATCATGTATACATAGGTATCATATAATTAACTCCCTATTTCTCACCACAATTTAACTCATAGTCATTTACATCGTCACTTATATATATATATATATATATATATACAACATGAATATTCACCAAGCATTTTACATCATGCATACATCCACAATTCCACAATCTTAACATTCACACGTAAGCATCTCTTCATGCACGCTTCATAAGTATTCAACAAACATCTCATTCACATGCATACTTCATATATCAATGACATTATACAATGTGACTCAACAACTCAATGCAACTCAATGCAATGCGGTACCGACTTCCGTTATCATTTTTCGGTTTTTACATTAAACCGGGTCCACTCTTCTAGACCGATAACTCGTTATCATTTTTCGGTTTTTACATTAAACCAGGTCCACTCTTCTAGACCGATAACAACAAAGGCCCGTCCTCTAAGCCTTCAAACCCACTCTTCTAGGTTTGGGACAAGCCACTAGTTTCCACGAAACTAACAGACATTGCCTCTTGACTAAATGATGCATGTACAATCAGCCACAACAAATGCACTTAAGACCGACATCTTAATCTCATGCATTCAAATAATTCATCTCTTCAAGAATTACATTATGATTGCACACACAACATTTTCACATAACATTCATCGATGTATTCATAATTCAACACTATCACCATATTATCACTCACAATGCACACATATCCACGATATGTTCTCATGCATTCTTCACAGTTATCAAACAATGCACACATATCCACGATATGTTCTCATGCATTATTCACATTTAATCACATACATACAATATGCATTTACAACATCTATCAAGCAATGCACACATATCCATGACATGTTCTCATGCATTCTATTCATACCACCATATACCAAAAATATACATTCACAATTCAATATCATCACCGCATTATCAACAATGCACACATATCCACAATATGTTCTCATGCATTCTCAAGTAATTCATCATACAAGAATTACATCATGCTTACACGCATAACACATTTACCACGCAATGTACATATATTCACGATATATTCTCACGCATTGTTCATACATAATCGCATCCAATCAATACAAACATCATATTTATCAAACGATGCACGCATATCCATCAATATGCTCTCATGCATTCTTCATGTATCTTAACATACAACCGCATATAAACAATATACATCCACAATACATTTTTGTATTATGTTTATTATTCATCTCATGCCATTTCATACAAGGTATACATGTCACAGTACCAATAATACAATTATAAGTTATGCACACATATATCCACAATGTTCTCATGCATACTTATTACCTAATTGTACACTACATCAAACCTTCACAAACTCATCAAATAATACGCACATTACCATTATTAAATAATACACACATAATCATTATCATGTTCTCATGTATTTATAATCGATCTGATTAATACTCATACCACAAGTCTAGGATTCACGCCCAAAGGCTACCCACAACACATATCATCACCATGGATCACATACTTATTCATATCATAGAGGTATTAACCTATGTGAATCAACCAAACAATCACCACATGAACAACACAATAAAAAAAAGAATGCTGTCTGATTCGCCTTCATTCGCCTGGCGAACCCTCGCAGTGAATACTCGCTGGACCTTCGCCCGGCGAACTCCCCAGCGAGCGAAGTCAGTAGCTACTGACTTGGTTCTCCACCATTCACCAGCATGCTCGCCCAGCGAACATTCGCCAACAACCCTTCGCCTGGCGAACCCGCCAGCGAAGTCCACTGGGACTTAATCATATTTATTCGCCAGCATTCGCTGGGCTTCGCCCGGCGAAGCTTCGCCTTCACTCGCCTGGCGAGAGCCAGCGAACCTGCGCAGAACAGAACCCCATTCTGTCTTCTCCCTTTATCCCACCATCAACCAACCACTTAATCATCAAAATCAGCTCAAACAACATACCCTCATGTTACCCGACTATTCTACGGCATTATTTCCAAGTTTCAACCGATTAAATCATCATTCTACCGATTAATCCAACTTGCCCTAAAATGGAAAGTGATGAAAAACATCCACAAACCCAAACCCAACATTCATAGTAGCATACAATGATTAAATAGCAATGTTTCTCACCCTTACCTCGATTAATCGGAGCTTCGAAATTGGTTCTTGAAGATTCTCCAAGCTTTTTCCCTTTTTCCTCATCATTTCTCCTCTTCTTCTTTCTTTCTCTTTTCTTTCTTTCTTTCTATCTTTCTCTTTCTCTCTAATCCCCTTTTTATATCCTTTTATTTCTTTTTTTTTTCCTTCCTCTCTATTATTTTCTTTCCATTCCATTTCTCTCTTCACAATTATCTCATTTTATCATTAATTGGAAAATATCTACTAAGCCCACCTTATTCCACCAAATAGAATAAATTAGTTAAATCCATTAACTCATATTAAATAAATCTCATAACTTATTTAAATCAGATAAACCACCTAAACCAATCCATTAGTACAATTAATCAGTTATCGAAAATTGGGCTGTTACAACCCTCCCCCACTTTAGAAATTTTCGTCCTCGAAAATGTTATCTGATCCAAACAACTTTGGATACGACTCTCGCATTCCAATTCTTCCAAATCCAATTCTCCCATAACTACTTCCACCAAAGGAATCTCTATACTTCAAAGTTGTTTCTTATCAACAACTAGAACTAGCCACGCCTCCGAAGTCAAATTCTCTCTCACTTGTACACCATCCACCTGAATCAATGTACCTCTTCAACTTAGACATATGAACACCTCATGCAATCCTCTCAAGCGACAGCGGTAAAACAGTCTAACATGCTATCCGCCTCACGCTTCCGCTGCGCTACTCTGATACAGATCAACAAAACACAGGGTGCTCACGAGACTTCAAGCTCGACCAACACCAATTACTACCATAACTCTCAAAACACGGCCTTACTTGGATTCTTTGATCGTTTCCATCGTCCCTTGCACGGTCTTTGATCCGAGTACAACACTCCCGTTGGACATGCAACAACACAAAGGAGTCATACCCTCTTACCCAACGAACTTCATACGATGTTGTTTCCGATACGAAATGGCAACAGTTATTGTAGGCAACTCCATCAACGACAATTAACTACCCTTAGATCCATCTTGGTCCAACACACAAGCTCTCAACGAGTCCTCTTCATACTGGATAGTTTTCTTCGTTTGTCCACGCCATTCACGGACGCTAGTCAGAGTTCATCTTCAACATGGCACCCAACCGCTTTCGCAATCTTTCCCATAATCTTAACGAAAAACTTGAGTTCCCATCTAACAGAATGATTCATCTTCACTGGTAGGCAACAAGATACTCTTGTTAATCCATTCTTAACTGTCCAAATCGGATCATACTTCCTCAAATTCATCAGAAAACCTGGCACAAAGCCCATGGGAATACTATCCCATCCCACTCGAAATACTCAACAGTTGTATCAGATCCAACCATCTCTAATGTCCACACTTCAATTCCCAGCAAGTCTAATCAACATATACAAACTCAATCAATTCCTTCTCCATCTATGGCTATCCAAAACTATTTCTCAAATTCGGTCGCATCTTCCTAGTACCTGCACGGATACTCCATCTTTCTCGATGTACTTCTCCCTGAGTACTCTTATCCAACTCACACTATTCAGAATACACACTTCATCACGACATCTCACAATACCATTTCCCTTAATCCGAAAATAAGCCCTCTGACTTTTATCCATTAAATTCAATTAATCTATCAACTCAACTCAGAATTCCGATTTCCTCGAACCTCATCAAAATACCAAAAGTCAATCTCAACATCCAAGGCTCAACTCCATAAGAAGTCTCTTCACAGGCCGAACTCATATCTGAATTTGCTTAATCAGTTCTAACTTCCTTACCATCTTCATTAGTGTATACCGAAATTCCCGATTCGATATCTTAGCTACCACTTGGTCTCATCCGAATGGTAATTTAACCAAAACCATACTCCTTCAGGAGTTCCAATTACTTCTCTGTCTCATATTTGACTCTCTCTCAAATAAAACAAATACCTTAAGGTCAGTAACCATCTCAAATCTCAACTAAACAATTGAGGCTTCCAAACTCCGGTACAAACACACAACAACAACCCACTCCAAATTACTTGTCAGATAATCCCTCTCTGTACTTTATATTGCCTTCAAGCATAACCAAAACTCATTAATGTTGTACTTAACACATCTCTTAATCATATCAACAAAGTATCTCAAAACACAACGACAATCCTGTCGGACTTGGCAAAACCAATACACGAACTGTTGACAGCTTTCTCAAAACTCTTTGAACTTTCTTCACAGTAGTACATCACTGCCTCTTCCCCAATACTAATAACTCAAGTTCCCGACGCTCAACATGAACCCCTATACTCTCCGAACATATCCAAACACCATCGGTTACATAACCATTGACTCTCTCAATCAAGTCTGGAAAATCATTATATCAAACGGACACTCAGCTGTGAACTTATTGTGATAACACAAACCGCACTCTCCGCGCTTACCATAACATCCAAACATTTTTCGCCAATAAATACTTAATTCCATGTCACTACTTTCCCATCACATAGAGCACTGTAATATCTTCCAACGCTTCTAATCTTGCGTCATTCCGAATTACGGTTTTCCGTTACGACAAAATCACGGAAACAACCCTTCCACACTTAAAGGTCATCCAATACCTCTCCAACTCTTGAAATGCTTAAGGGTCCAATTATACCAACCATGTATTCCACATCTCATTTCCTTTAGTAATCACTAGAAGTCATTATCCACCCTTATACTCAACTCCACAATCTGTTGCCGTAGCACACACACCATACATAATTCTCAACACTACTCAATCAATTTAATTCTTCGACTGTCCAAACAGATATAATTAGTCGGCAAAACCGCCATCTTCCCACTTTCATTAGCACCCCGAATTCCCATCAAAATTAACCATCTCCTCACTGTCTCGTGCCGACTCATCAACACACTTCTTAAGCACCTGGCTTAGCTCCAAACAATTCTCTGCTCACGCCACCTAAGCTTGCAAGACACGTCCATCCCATCCAACAGAACTCCAACTACTATCAACAAGAGATTAAGGGTGATCAGTTCCTCAATTTGTCAATAGGCAGCTGAAAATCATGATGGAGTATAGACTATCTTTACCAAACCACAAGAGTGTTAACCACCCACTGAGCTACAACTTCTACACCTGCAGCATCTTGGAGAAGCACAACTTCTCCCCCACTTAGATCATTCCCACTTCTCCAGAAAAGGTTAAGCAACAACATGTATCGACAGTGTTTTCACACACATGTCGCATACAAGGGAACAAATAACATTAGACAACTTGGCCGGACGGGCCGACCTGCTCTGATACCACTAATGTAACACCCTTCTAAACCCCGCAAATAATATATGCATAATCAGAGTAAAAGTTAACATGCATCCATAAAAGGGCATCACACAAAACTTGCACCACATTAAAACAATCTGTCATGCTCATAAACACCTTTCCATTTAGCAGTGGATTCATTAATGAAAATCCTTTAAAAGAAACATTTACTTTCATCATATAAAATCAACATCTCTAGGCACTAAGGCCAACATCTCATTATCTCAATTACTCCAAATATGAATACATAACTTAGGTTACATAATGTAATCCTAAAACATAAGCAATCGATCCCCGTGTTACACGACCAGAGCATGACTCGGCCCATAAATAATTACTAAACCGCTACACACGTAGCGACCTCAAACTACAAGCAGAACTTCATAAAGGCCTCCAGCAACCTAATCTGCAATGCCTCATAGAGCATTATAAAACAGCAGAAGGGTGAGAAATATTACCATAATAATCAAAGCATAAAATCATGTATACATAGGTATCATATAATTAACTCCCTATTTCTCACCACAATTCAACTCATAGTCATTTACATCGTCACTTATATATATATATATATATATATATATATATATATATATATATATATATATATATATATATATATATATATATATATATATATATATATATATATATATATATATATATATATATATATATATATATATATATATATATATATATATATATATATATATATATATATATATATATATATATATATATATATATATATATATATATATATATATATATATATATATATATATATATATATATATATATATATATATATATATATATATATATATATATATATATATATATATATATATATATATATATATATATATATATATATATATATATATATATATATATATATATATATATATATATATATATATATATATATATATATATATATATATATATATATATATATACAACATGAATATTCACCAAGCATTTTACATCATGCATACATCCACAATTCCACAATCTTAACATTCACACGTAAGCATCTCTTCATGCACGCTTCATAAGTATTCAACAAACATCTCATTCACATGCATACTTCATATATCAATGACATTATACAATGTGACTCAACAACTCAATGTAACTCAATGCAATGCGGTACCGACTTCCGTTATCATTTTTCGGTTTTTACATTAAACCGGGTCCACTCTTCTAGACCGATAACTCGTTATCATTTTTCGGTTTTTACATTAAACCGGGTCCACTCTTCTAGACCGATAACAACAAAGGCCCGTCCTCTAAGCCTTCAAACCCACTCTTCTAGGTTTGGGACAAGCCACTAGTTTCCACGAAACTAACAGACATTGCCTCTTGACTAAATGATGCATGTACAATCAGCCACAACAAATGCACTTAAGACCGACATCTTAATCTCATGCATTCAAATAATTCATCTCTTCAAGAATTACATTATGATTGCACACACAACATATTCACATAACATTCATCGATGTATTCATAATTCAACACTATCACCATATTATCACTCACAATGCACACATATCCACGATATGTTCTCATGCATTCTTCACAGTTATCAAACAATGCACACATATCCACGATATGTTCTCATGCATTATTCACATTTAATCACATACATACAATATGCATTTACAACATCTATCAAGCAATGCACACATATCCATGACATGTTCTCATGCATTCTATTCATACCACCATATACCAACAATATACATTCACAATTCAATATCATCACCGCATTATCAACAATGCACACATATCCACAATATGTTCTCATGCATTATCAAGTAATTCATCATACAAGAATTACATCATGCTTACACGCATAACACATTTACCACGCAATGTACATATATTCACGATATATTCTCATGCATTGTTCATACATAATCGCATCCAATCAATACAAACATCATATTTATCAAACGATGCACGCATATCCATCAATATGCTCTCATGCATTCTTCATGTATCTTAACATACAACCGCATATAAACAATATACATCCACAATACATTTTTGTATTATGTTTATTATTCATCTCATGCCATTTCATACAAGGTATACATGTCACAGTACCAATAATACAATTATAAGTTATGCACACATATATCCACAATGTTCTCATGCATACTTATTACCTAATTGTACACTACATCAAACCTTCACAAACTCATCAAATAATACGCACATTACCATTATTAAATAATACACACATAATCATTATCATGTTCTCATGTATTTATAATCGATCTGATTAATACTCATACCACAAGTCTAGGATTCACGCCCAAAGGCTACCCACAACACATATCATCACCATGGATCACATACTTATTCATATCATAGAGGTATTAACCTATGTGAATCAACCAAACAATCACCACATGAACAACACAATAAAAAAAAAAGAATGCTGTCTGATTCGCCTTCATTCGCCTGGCGAACCCTCGCAGCGAATACTCGCTGGACCTTCGCCCGGCGAACTCCCCAGCGAGCGAAGTCAGTAGCTACTGACTTGGTTCGCCACCATTCACCAGCATGCTCGCCCGACGAACATTCGCCAACAACCCTTCGCCTGGCGAACCCGCCAGCGAAGTCCACTGGGACTTAATCATATTTATTCGCCAGCATTCGCTGGGCTTCGCCCGGCGAAGCTTCGCCTTCACTCGCCTGGCGAGAGCCAGCGAACCTGCGCAGAACAGAACCCCATTCTGTCTTCTCCCTTTATCCCACCATCAACCAACCACTTAATCATCAAAATCAGCTCAAACAACATACCCTCATGTTACCCGACTATTCTACGGCATTATTTCCAAGTTTCAACCGATTAAATCATCATTCTACCGATTAATCCAACTTGCCCTAAAATGGAAAGTGATGAAAAACATCCACAAATCCAAACCCAACATACATAATAGCATACAATGATTAAATAGCAATGTTTCTCACCCTTACCTCGATTAATCGGAGCTTTGAAATTGGTTCTTGAAGATTCTCCAAGCTTTTTCCCTTTTTCCTCTTCATTTCTCCTCTTCTTCTTTCTTTCTCTTTTCTTTCTTTCTTTCTATCTTTCTCTTTCTCTCCAATCCCCTTTTTATATCCTTTTATTTCTTTTTTTTTCCTTCCTCTCTATTATTTCCTTTCCATTCCATTTCTCTCTTCACAATTATCTCATTTTATCATTAATTGGAAAATATCTACTAAGCCCACCTTATTCCACCAAATAGAATAAATTAGTTAAATCCATTAACTCATATTAAATAAATCTCATAACTTATTTAAATCAGATAAACCACCTAAACCAATCCATTAGTACAATTAATCAGTTATCGAAAATTGGGCTGTTACACCAGACCTGTGGTCCACACTGTTAACCAGACTGTCCAAGCTCCCTTTGAGAACCCTCCCTATGGGTACAATACTGCCGGTGTTCAAAGGAAGACCATGAATATTTTTTTGAGCCTGAGATTACCCGTGAACAGTTTCAGATCATAAATAAGAGACTCCAAGCTGTCGAGGGTACTGGTTTCTTCAACGTAGATGCAAACAATATGTGCCTAGTTTCTGGTCTTGTTTTGTCTGCCAAATTCGAGACTCCTGAGTTTGTGAAGTATAAAGGTCACTCATGTCCAAGAGCCCATCTAGTTATGTACTTCCGAAAGATGGCAGCTTACACCAACAATCAGAAGATGCTCATCCACTGCTTTCAGGATAGTTTGAGTGGTGCTTCTCTCAAATGGTATATGAACTTAGAGCATAACAGCGTCCACTGCTTCCTGGATGTCACCAATGCTTTTATGAAGCAATAAAAATATAATTTGGACATGGCTCCTAATTGCCGTCAACTTCAAAGTATGTCTTAGGGTGAAAGAGAGTCCGTCAAGGAGTACGCTCAGCGTTAGAGGAAGTTAGCTTCCCAGGTTGAACCTCCTATAGAAGAGAAAGAGCTAACAGGAATGTTCATGTATACTTTGTCTCCTTTCTATTGGAAAAAGATGATTGGGAGTGTCGCTTCAAACTTTACAGATCTGGTGACTATTGGCCAAAGGTTAAAAGACGGTTTGAAAAATAGTAAGGTATCCAAAGCTACCAAATCTTCTAATGGTGCAAAAAAATCCTATGGGAATTTCCAGAAGAGGAAAGAGGAGCAGACCAATGCTATCATGACTGAAGCAAGAAGGCCTTGCCATGGACCTCAATCTGTTGATCATCATGTTGTTTCTACTGTTGCTGCTCCACAACCAGCTCTGGTTCCTCAACGTCCAGCTGTTAGACAGACCCAGTATCAGAATAGGAATCAATTTGATCCTATTCCCATGACTTACACAGAACTATATCCTGACTTGGTTCGACAAGGGATGATCAATACAAGGGTTTTACCACCTCCTCCTAATCCCCCTCCAGCTGGATTTAGGGCTGATCTCCAGTGCACTTTTCATGAGGGTTCCTTAGGCCACGACTTGGAGCATTGTTTTGCACTGAAAGCTAGAGCGCGTGAATTGGTTAGATCCGAAATACTTGATTTTGAGGATAGTCATCCGAGTGTTCAGAAAAATCCTTTGCCAATGCATCAAAATTGAAACTTTGAATTCACCCCAGCAGATTTATTTTCCTAAACGCCAGTGTTTCAGACAGGACGACTCATCTTTGTACTGATTTAGTCACTAGGCCTTTTGTTTCTCATTTTTTGTACTTTCCTTATTTTTATATTAGTTGTTTGCCTTCAAATTATGTTTGCACTTTTATATTAATGAAATGAGCATTACGACTTTTGAGTCAATTCGTTTTATCCATTGTTTGCATCTTTATGCTTTATCTTTTAAAATATGCACCTTTTGTTCAAATTTTTGATATGCAAAGATTGGAGGGAGGATGACGAAAATGTTATACCCATAATTGTTGTCAGTATGCTTTCAATCAAACTTTGTTGACAATGTAAGGCATTGTTTCAATCCCCAAACACTGGAGAAATAAGGAAGTTAGTCCCTTGTCAACCCCTTCGAGCCCAGAAGCTGGAGTTTCTTTATTTACAAAAAACCCACAATCTTAAGTTGGGGCATGGGTAGTTCTCAGTTAACTTAGTTGTGTGTTCCTGTAATACAACTTTCATGTGAAGGTTTCATTCACAAGTTTTCCTTCGCACACCACAAGCGAGTGTTGGAGATGTCTTTTAAGTCGATGATGGTTCACCGTAATCATTAGAGCTATGTTAACTTTCTTCCACACAAAAAAAAATCAAAAGAAAGGCCGCTAAGTCAAAAAGCCCTGAAGGAGACTTAGGCAAAACTGAGGCATCCCGCTGACTGTGCGCTTTACTAGAAATAGTTCAGGAAAAAGTTAGGGATAATAAAAAGAGGAGATCTTTAAATCCTTATCCTGAAAATTCTCAATGTCAAAACAACCAAATGTTATAGGGAAGTAGTGGCTTCCTTTTCATAGATCCCTTGACCTCTGAACCATCATTGCTACCATAAGTGCAATTCCTAACCTATAGGAACCTGAATGCATAATATGAGTTAACTGAGCGTAGGACTGAAGATTATCACGTAGATTGGGTGGGTACAAATAAATTTTGAGTCTTTATCCTTTGTTTCATAAACCGTGAGCCAGACCACGTTACAACCCTCAAAAGACCTAACTGAAGCAAGGTTATTTTGAAAGCATACTACAGCAAGGTTGCGTAAGCTGACTCCAAAAGATCTTTTGCGAATCATTCATTTTGGCAGTACACCTTTGTTTTAAACTTTGAGTGTCTTGAACCACCGTGTTCTGACCAACGACTCATTTATTTTTCATCTTTCAAAAACGATTTTGGTTTCAAAAGTTGCATGAAGTTTGCATTACCATGGTCATATGAATATTTTTTTTTGCAAACTAGTTTTCCTCTAAGGAATTTTCAAACAATGAGAAACTTGGTCGGTGATCCTAGCAGGGGCAAGTCCTTCTCGGATTTAGTTTATCCAGAAGATCCTTCAAGACTCATACTGGGGTAGACCTTCCAAGGGCATAATAGCGCAATCGTCTATAGAATCAGACAAGCTGAAGTAATTATCAGGTCATCTATAACAGACGGTTTAATCTGGGGCAGTTTATTTGGAGGACCATCAACTTGCTACAATTTAGAAGTGTGGCAGAGATGTGTTCAGTAGTAATATCTTTGGTCCCCAAGCAGAATATTAGTTATCTCCGTGTTGAGGAATCAGTCTTCCAATCTTGTCATGTCACCAAAGGAGTCGAGCCTTGGCGTCGGTGTTTGCATTTGCATATCATTTGCATAATTCATATCATATGCATATCATGAGTGTTTCATCTTCATTTGTATTTCTCACGAGGTCGTGGTGTTATTCATGTCTCACCTTGTGGTCAAAGTCCAACTCACTTGGCACCTACCAAACAGTTTTGTCTTGACTTATCTGATGGTTTTCCAGATATCCCTTTTGATTCTGATGTTTTTCCAGAATTTATCCGATGTTTTCTCGGATTTGTTTCTCTTTCTGAGGTTTTTCTAGAGTGAGTCTATGTTCCGATGTTCTTCCAAATCTTATCTGATGGTTTTCCAGATATTTCCCTTCGATTCTGATGGTTTTCCAGAATCTACCCGATGTTTCTCCGAACTTGTTTCTCTTTCTGATGTTTTTCCAGATTGAGCTTTGGTTCTGATGTTTCTTCCAGAACTTCTTTGCTGCTTATCTGATGTTCTTCTAGATATGTCTTCAAACTCTTCTTGTACATTTAATGTTTTCCTGAATGTGTCGGATGTACCTTCAGAGACTTGTCTTCATCTCCTGCTCTTCTAAATGTTTTCATTTTGTTTCTGGGTGTGTTTTAGAGTTTATTCAATATTTTTCTGAGTATCTCTGGTGGGTTTCAGAGTTCATTCGATGTTCTTCCGGATGTTTCTGATGTTTTTTTCTCCTTGTATATTTTCTGACGATTCCTGAAGATCCCGCTCGATCTCTTCGTTTAAAGGAATGTCCTGAAAACTCCAACACTTGTCGTTTACCTGATCATACCGCCGTGTGGATCCTGTGTTACCTTGTCATTCTAGAGTGCCAGTCGGTCATACCTGAATCCGTTGCACAATTACTCTTGGATATTCCTCAGTGGAGGTTGTCTCACCGGTGCCATCTCCATTGAGGATCCCATTCTTACTGTTCCTTCTAAAATGACAATCGGTCGTACTCGCACCAGTTGGCCGTCACTTTAGAATTCCCCAGTGTCGTGTTGTTTCCCTAGTGCGTCATATTCCCTAGTCTGGGTTGTTCGCCATGTCGTCTGCATTCTTGCATTTATCATTCCAGCCTACGCAACATATTAGACTCATGGCATTGTCAGCAATATAGTTCGGTCCATTTTGTCCATAGTATTGCATAACACTGCATCTAAGGGCAAAATTTTTGGTTATTTGTATTTAAATCCCTTTCACCATGATTTCTTGGGCCTACGTCTCTCAAATCATCTGGTGAAGCTGTTTAAATAGGGGCCTACGTGGAGAAATTTAATCAGGAATTAAATTCAGTTTAGTAAGAAAAATGGAATTTATTTATTTAAATTCTATGTTTTTTTATTACAATGTGCAAATACAATTATAATTCCAAATTAATTTCTAATTATTTTCCTAAAAAGCCTAATTGTCTCCGTGTCTAATTCTTCAACTTTCGACTTTTCGGACCTGACAATAATCTGTCCAATTTGTTTCCAAGAGAGAGAAAAAGTGATTTTTTTTGAAAAAGTGCTTTTTGGAAAAGTGTTTATGTGGGAAAAGTGATTTTTCTTGGTTTTAGCCAAACAAGACTTAAGACATCCAAAATCCATAGAACCAAAGTGGATATCTAGATCCATTAAGAAAAAATGGATATCCAAGTTCAGAAACAACTTTCCCAAAATCCTTGCAACCAAACGGGGTCAAAGCCAGCAGAAACAACTTTCCCAAAATTTTAGCAAAACAAGGTCAAAGAAATCAACAAACCAGCCATGAAAATTGCAACAACCAGCATGCCAAGGCCCAAGAAAACAAGTATTGTATAAACAGCAGCCTCACCATCAGTTCATCATAAAAAAGAAAATCCAGAAGGGGAAAGAAAAAAGAAAATTCAATCAGCAGAAAAATAAGGAAAAAGAGGCGAAAAAGAACCAACTAAAATCGTTTCAAACCTCACGAAAAACGTGAACAATTTTGATACTAACAGGTTTTTTTCCGTTTACTTTGTGTTTTCAGAACCCTATCGGGAAGAGCAAGAATGGTGGGAGGAATGAACGAAAAGCTTCAAAAGAACAACAATGGAGAAGTTGCGCCGCCGCCCCCTCCCCCATTTTTATTTCAATTGCTTTATATTTTTTTTTCTTTATTTCATTGTTTTATTATTATTATTATTATTATTATTATTAGTATTATTTTATATTTTTATAGTTTAAGGAAATTAGATTCATTAAAACCATTCATTCATTTTTATTTTAATTTTATATTTTGGTTTAATTAGGTTGATAAAACCTTTCATAAAGTTAAAACCTTTTTTATTATTTTTATTTTACAATTTAGTTTAATTAAAACCTTTCTTAAGTTAAAACCCTTTTTTTTAAATTAAAACCTTTCTTAAACTAAAACTCCTTTTTTGAAGATGAAAGCCTTTGTTTTTTAAAATAAATCAAAATCCTTTGTTAAAATTAAAACCCTTTTTTAAAAAAAATTTCTTAAAGTTAACTAGAAACCTTTTTTTAAAGGTTGATTAGAACATCTCTTTAAAATTCAATATTCCTCAATTGAAAAAACATTTTTTGAAAAAATAAGATTTTTATTAATCCATTAAAATTAGGAAAAAAATAAAAATTAACATTTTAAATTCAAACTCTTTTTTTGTAAATTTCTCATTTAGCTTAAATCTCTTTCCTAAAATCGTCTAATGTTGCGCTTTCAATTTCACATTGAATCTTGCCGGTTATTCTCGTATAATTTTTATGTCGGTCCATTCATTGCTTTCTCAGTTCTACTGTTATAATACTTCATTTTTCATATTTCATTTTATGGTTGTAATTTACGCAAGGATATTGTCGCTTTGCAATTCCCTTACTTCTGCATTTTATTTGCTTTGGGTTGTAATTTATGCGAGGATATCGTCGCTGTGCAATTCCTTTACCGTTTTCGTACCTTTCCCGTATTTTCATACTGCCGCTTAATCGTACTTTCATTATTTTATTTACCGTTAAATCCGTTCCGAAGGAATAGGTCTAGCCGTTTGACCGTCGCGTCAATAGTCCTTTACCTTTGACTTTTTCACCGCTCAAACCCTAATTGCATAGGCGTCCCCGCCGCGGACCGAATTACCATTTACCCTAGCATCAGGTTAAGGAGTGGCCGCACTCTGTTTTAGGTTTCCTGCCGTGGAATACCTAGTTTTACCCTTTTTAATTCAACTCTTTACAACGTAGAGATTGGAGTCGCCGCACTCCACGTAAGCACTTCCTTAAGAACGCTTATTCCCCATTGAAACCTTGACCACAGTCAAGAAGTTTCTAACCTCCCTTTCAAGGGGAACTATGATTACTCTGATTCCATCCCCTACCTCGGATATGTAGGCTCAAGATGCGAATCTTGACGAGTAAACTTAGGACTAACCCTTAGGTCTCTCTTTCACCTTTAACCCTTAGCATATACCCTAAAGTAAATAATCAAGTAAAATAGTTAACTTTAAACAAGACGTTCCTGTAGAGTACTACAGAAGTTTATGGTGCTAATACCTTCCCTAGGCTTAACCAACCCCTTACCTAGATATCTCCCCGCATTGTTTACAATGCAAAAAGTAGGTTTTCCTTTCTTTGACTTTTCCTTCGGATAAATCAAAGACCGGTTGTGAATTAAAGATTTGCAATTCAAATTAATTAATAATTTGGTATCCTATTCTCACCGCAACACCAAGTTATCAAGGTTATGTCATGTTCATATTGCTTCATGGTTTATTTTTCAGTTAGGGTTTTGTGGAGTTGCAATGAAATTCATATCACAGGTCATAATCTTTTGATTTCAAGGCACCTTCTCGCTCATTTAGTTCATAATGAAGGCTTTGGTTTCTCAAAGTAATAAAGTTCAGAGATTGATTCATTATTGGATTCATTTTTCAAGGCTCTAGTTCATTCAAAGTTCAAGGTCAAGTTATGCTTCATTCTATTTCTCAAGGAATTGCTTCAAGATGCTAAGTTATTTCAAGTGAAAAGTTCAAGGTATTCATTTGGTTTCAAGTGTTTTCATATGGAAAGTTCAAAGTATTTGTTTTCGAGCGCAATTCAAGTCCAAATGGAAGGGTGTAAAAGTTATTCAAAGTTCCACAAAATAAAAGTCCAATTCAATTCAAGTTTTCAAAAAAAGCCCAATCATATTATTCTACAAAAAGGTCATTCTTATTACAAAAAAAAAAAATCAGCCCATGACACATTTACAATACTTCACAAAATTACAAAAAAAAAACAAAAATAGAAACAAGATACAACCAAGCATTACTACATAACCAGCCACACATGAGCCAAACATGGCTCGATTTCATTCCAAACACATCCCGCCCTACACGAAAGCTAAAGCCAAACAATTAGCCATTGAAGCCAACACAAATTTACACTACGCCTTCCAAAAGCCATATACGAGTTGTATATTCCAAACATTCAACAACATTACAAGCTATACAACATAAACAAGGCCCCACACAAGCTTCAACAACCAAGTAACTTGAAGCCTTCATACTATTTGCAAATCAAACCACAAGCATACCAAAAGCCTTACACGAAGCCCAACTATAATACACCAAAACTCAGCCAGCCACAACAAGTAAATCCATAACCAAGCTACAACTTCATCCAAGCCATCTTCAGCAATTCACAAGCCAAACACGTTAGAAATTTCCAAATCACATGAGTCAATCTTCACACAAATTACGTAGCCAAATTTTCAAAATGACCAATACACAAAAATGTCACACACAAAATACACTTGAGCCACAAACGACATGACCAAAACAACCTGCAGCCACAAAATACACTTGAGCCACAAACTACACGACCAACGCGATTTCTTATAATAGAGAATACATATATAATGTATACTTACAAGTATACTTTTGCTTTAGATAACTCCAATAATAATCGTTAATTCTACGGAGTACAAAGCATACTTGTAAAATACTAAGGTTTCACCTTTGGTGCCAATATCTTCTTGGACCCATGTGCATTAGTTTCAAAGGATCTAAGGTTGTTACATTTAGATCTTTTTAAATTTTCAAAATAAAAAGGCTATAAATGGCCAAGTCTTGTGCGTTTTTGCATTTATAAATTAGATGATTATTCTTATGATCTACATCGTTACTAGGTTTTCTGTCCCTTTTAAATCCTAGTCCATTTCTATTTGAGGAAGATTTTTGGCTTCATAGGATCAAATCAAGATTCTATTTCCTTTGGGTAAACTTGCCTAGGGTCTCACATAAATCAATTACTTCCTTTTTTTAGGGAGACATGCCTCTTACATGTTTGTTTTGAATTTCTAATAGTAGTTATTTCTATTTTGAATGATTTATTAACTTCTTCAAGAGATTTTAATGACTATTTAATACCTAAGTTGCGTTCCCTGAGTTTATCATTTTCTTTAACTAATTAAGCACTCATCTAACCAATTGTTTGTAGGATGATTTAGTTATCTTGACAATATCTTCCTCATTGGATGTCTTTAAGAAAACTTCATCTTCTTTGTTGGAAGAAAATTCTTTTATACTTCTCCCCGAGGTTGATGTCTCTCCTTCGTTTCTTGTCTCAAATATTGAAGATAATTCTTTTCCTTCATCATATTTTCTTAAACATGAGGTTCCTTCATTTGATTTTGAATCTTTCGAAGATCTTTCAACTAATGAATATATTCTTTCGAAGGATTCCACCAGAGTCGCTTGATATGAATATGATGAAGTTAACGATTCTTCAGTTTTTATTACTTCATCTTTAAGTAATTGAACTAGTTCATTCAATTTTTCTGTGATTTCCTTCTTTGATGATTTTTCCTAAAACTCATGAAGGCACCTATCTTTTGTTTTAAGAATTGGATTAAACTTCAAACTCTTAACTTTTAGACATTGGTTAGCGACAAGCGTTCCAATATAATTTCTAATATTTATAACCTTTTAATAACACTTAAAGATGATCTTTATCTTCTTTTCCTCATGCACTCATCTCCTCTTACTAGATACTTGGATAAATTTCATATATCGTGTTAAGAGTATCCCACATTTCTTTGGTAATTTTGTAATGATGAACATAAATAAATTTACTATCATCTAAAGACTCTAATATAAAACTCTTGGTTTTGAAATTTATCACAAACTTTATCTTTTCATCTTTGGTCCAAATAGAATTTAGTTTATCTACTACTTTTCCATTCACTTGGTAAGTAGGGATAAACGAACCATTGATTATAGTATTCCATAATTAATGATTTATACTTTGAATAAAAATTCTAAACCTAGTATACGATATATCAAATCTACTATTATTAAAAGATGTTGGTGTGTGTGATACCCTAAATTTGTCCTACCTATATGTAGCTTTCATTTTGTACCTCCATCCACTAATCATCATTTAGAAGATAAAAAAATGTGTTGTTTCTATCGTGAGGTTGGGTTGAGTCGAACCAAGTTCATTTGAGGTTTATCAAATCAGGAATGCTTGTAGACATCTGTGTGTGGATCAAATTATTATGTTGTGCTAAGTTCAGAGGGTTTCGTGATTGAAGATCGTTAAGAATTAGTTCATTTGCAATCAAGAATTTGGGACCAATAAGTTCATATCAAGTCATGTTCTTCTAGTTTTAACTCCAGTCATGTTGAAAGATTCATGTTATTAATACAAGTGGCAGGGTTCAAAGGATTGATTCAATAGTGGATTTATTTTGATTCAAGGTTCTGATTTATTTCAAAATTCAAGATCAGTTCATGTGTTGTTTGTCCATAATCGAATTATAGTTTGGTGCATTACATCAAACTTCTGTTTTTTAAGACATATTCAGTAGATCCACATTATTGTCCAAAAAAATCATTGAGAATATTTATGGTCCGTCATGATTCTTTCAAAAATACAAGATTGGTCTACTTTCGGTATCATGATTTCATTCTTTAGCGAAGATTTGAGACTTGAAAATTAATATGGAGGGTGTGTCAATAATGTTGGAAGTCCATTCAACATTTCTAAAGCCCATTCAAGAAAATCTTTTGGTTGAGAAAATTCAAAAAATAAATATACATCATAAGACCCATTGTCTTTCTTTCAATAATTATAAAAATAAGAATCATGAATTCACATGGCCTATTTCATAATCCAAGACCACTGTCTATTTTTTTAGGGGCCCAACTTCATTTACAACAAGTCCAAAAAAACTCAATGGAAATCCACAAAGAAACGACATGACGGCACGAGTGGTAATAGGGGCATATCATGCACAAGATTACCACAACATAAAAGTGGGGTCACATTCTACCCAGGAGGGGTACCTGCAAAATTCCAAAGAAATATGACCAAAATCGGATATGATATCGGAAAAAAAAAGGCAGCGGCTACACAATGGAACTCCTGACCAAATAAACCACCTCCAGAATCACCCAACATTCTCTAACCCTCGTTTACCCTTAAAATCGCAAAACGACACCCAAAATTGGGAGTGACCTTAAAGCTCCATCAACCACTTTCCCCTTCAAAAATTTATTTCTCCATCTTTTTCACAAACCCAATCAAAACCTCACTCTTTTTTAACTCGACCCAAACCCATCTTTACCTCATAACCCCAATCGTGGTAAGAGTGATTAAACCAGAAACAGAGATGAAGAAGAATGAAAGGTTGAGATGAAGTAGAAAAAAAATAAATCCGAGAAAACCAAGTAAATCGTGAAACCCAAATCAAATCTGAGAATCGAGTGGAGCGAATGCGAAAACGAAGCCAGACGAAGTGGTTTGAGGCGGAGGATCTTCATCACGCATAAAGTTGAACTGAGATGATGCTTCGATCATTTTTATTTCCTGTTAATTCGATTGTTTTGTTTTATGTCAAAGAAAAATGTTGAAGCCATTCGAAATATGGAAAGCTTCAACCAGATTTGCACAAATATTGTATCTTGTATGAACAAAGTGACAGTCTCTATTTAATTTGCATTGTTTTATTGTTATTATTATATTAGTGGGTTTGTATGGACCAGACCCTAATGTTGAGTATGTTGGGCTTTCCAGCCCATCCGAGTTTCCCATTATACACCCCCATGCTTTCACTTGCTGCATTAGTTTTTTTTGGTGGTGTTTAGGCTTAGTGAAGCCCATGATGGATTTTCTTCACACACTCCAAATCTGGTCCAATGCCCTTTTCTTGTTTTAAGATTTTAAGCTTTTTAATTGGTATTGTTTCATGTTTTGTTTTATAAAAAAAAACAATAGTAATTACTATTTCATCATTTTTTTTTTCGATTTAAAGTATGTTACTTTATTTTTGTCTTGGCCAATGAAAGTCAAATATCATAAATGTCGACTTATCGACTTATTAACCTTGATTGAGATGAGGCCAGTTTTATTTCAATTCTCATTTTATTTTAGATCTTCATTTTTATTTCAATTTCGATCAATGAAATTCTTTTATTCGTAAACGTTAGTTTATCAAGGTTGATAACCTTCATTATGTCAAATCTGTAGAAAATGATCATTGGGATCATTTTATATACTTTGAGATCGTAATAGGTTACCTTCGATTAATTAAAACGAGTTTATGATTAAGACGAGATCCCACCTTTCCTTTAGTCTGTGCGACACGATTAAATTGGAGAATGTTCCTCAATATCATTTCTCTATCTTGTTTTTAGCACGAATATCAATTTGCGCGACCTCCTATAGTTCGACTTTTGTCTACCGCAAACGGTAACGCACGAGTCTCTGACGAGCGAGCTGCATACACCAAACTGCTGGAACTGTTTGTTAACCCTACTCGAAAAAACAGATGAATCTGAATCCCCGTAATCCGTATCATCCCGAACCACGTAAGCTCTGATCTCTCATATTTGTTGAGAGTACGTAGGCACAATACTGACGTATTAGCGAGCCACCTTCCCCGTTACCCGTAGTTAGCCGAACTACGTTGACTCTGATTTCTCGTTCTCTGATGAGAATACGTAGGCACGAAGCGTGATGCTTTGCCGAGTCATTTTTCTTTTCTTTTCAGACCAGCCTTGATAGGTAGATAAATTAAACCAACCTGTCAGATAAACACAACAAGCGTGGATCCCATCGAGTACGATGGACGTGAGGGGTGCTAATACCTTCCCCTTGCATAACCGACTCCCGAACCCAGACGTGGTTGCAATGACCTTGTCTTATACCTTTTCGTCAGGTTTTTCCGAACGTTTCCTTTCCCGTTCTAAGGGATAAATAACGAAAGGTGCCGACTCTTCTGTTTTGCCAGCACCTTATTTTCGCGGTAGCGACAAAAAGCATGCTAAGTCAAACACCTTAAAGGGGACTTAGGCAAAAACTAAGGCAATCTTGATGGACTCGAAGACCAAAATCAGTCCATACAAAAGTTAGGGATCAAAAACAAAATCAAAAGGGGCCCCGAAACCCTCAACAAAAATAAAATAAAATTTAGTGGCCACCAAATCAAATCAAAAGGGTCACTGACATCCTTCAAAACAAAATAAGGTGACTGCCATTTCGAGCAAACCTTGTGTCATCAAGCGTACACCATACATATGCAGAATTAACTGAACGTAGGAATGAAGATCATCACGAAGAAGGGATGGGTACAAATCATACTTTGATCCTAATATCCTTTGTTTCAAAACTATGAACCAGACCATGTTACAACCCTCAAAAGACCTAATTGAGGCGAGGTTTATTCTAAAAGCATACTACTGCAAGGTTGCATAAACTGACTCGTCACATATTTGCTAATCATCAGCGTTGGTGTCATTATCCTTGCTATATCTTTCACACACTAAACAAATTAGCACATTGTATGGACTAACGGGCCATTTTTCTCACACTATCACGACACTCAATAAACAAAACGTTTTCAGAACTTGCATGAACTTTGCGTTAAGATTACTATTTGCGAATGTACAATTTTAATTGCAACTCAGTGTTAGATATCAAAGACACTCCAACAAGGGGCAATCAAGGAAGAACTTAACTTTCAGTAGCTGATACAAAGCAAGGTCACTTCCAAACCCACAGGCTGAGGCAAACCATTCAACAGCTCGATCAGGGGCAAGCCAACCCAAAACATCAAAGTCCAACTTCAACTTCAGAACTAGTTAATCAGGGACATACCATAACATGTTCAGACTAGGGCAAGACTAGGTCGTCCTAACCATCAAGAAGAATTGTGATCTTCTCTGTAGCGAATTCACAACAAACCACCAAGTACCCAGACTTGGGGCATCTAGAGCATCTTCGTTTACTTCAATCATGGCGTCTTCAGCAAACTGCGTTTCGAGGAAATCAAACCCTCCCACCACTCAAAGTCCAATCCGCATTGGCAACTACCAAAAGTCCACCATGCTGGCACCTGCATATCCAATTACCCGTTTGTGATCATATGCAACATACACATTGCATTTAATATCATAAGCATCATATGTATCATATGCATACACAAACCTTTCATACTTCCCCAACTCTTGCATCCCCGCGCGTCAGCATTTCCATTCGCACTTCCATTCGTTATGGAATATCATTTTCAACATTAAGCATTCACATATACAAGTAAAGGTCCAGGATCAATCTCGAAGATTTCCAAGACTATCTGTAGCCTAGTCAGGGGCATCCTCCGCAAGACCGTGGGCTTCCTCCACGAAGTTGTTCAACCTTTTGTTAGGCAAATTCAAGAGCTTCAAAACAATCATCAGCCCAGACAGGGGCATTTTCTTTCAAGTTCATGAGCGTTCCCCATAGAATTATTTTAATCTTTTATGGTCAAAACTGCAACCTCCAAGCAAGTCAGCGGGTGTTCGCTGTTGATTTTGTTTCAATCCAATCTTCCTCTTGCATATTCCCCAGTGAGTTGTCTCTGGCAAACGTGACCTTTGTCAATTACCTTGCTATCATCCTTTTGGTGATAACCAAACCTCGTTGGTTCAACCTAGCCTGCATCCTTTTGGTGTTGGTGGCCTTCAAATTTGGGAAGTTCCTATCATCCTTTTGGTGGTAGTAACTTGTGTGTATATCACTCCATTATCCTTTTGGTGATGGGTATGTCATCCTTTTGGTGCCAGATTGTGCGAGTGTTGCTTTACCATCCTTTTGGTGGTAGTAGCCTATGTGTGTGTTACTCCATCATCCTTTAGGTGATGGGTCTGTCATCCTTTTGGTGCCATATTGTGCGAGTGTTGCTCTACCGTCCTTTTGGTGGTAGTAGCCTATGTGTGTGTTACTTCATCATCCTTTTGGTGATGGGTTTGTCATCCTTTTGGTTCCATATTATGCGAGTGTTGCTCTACCATCCTTTTGGTGGTAGTAGCCAGTGTGAGTTCACTCTATCATCCTTTTGGTAATGGGTCTGTCATTCTTTTAGTGCCAGATTGTGCGAGTGTTTCTCTACCATCCTTTTGGTGGTAGTAGCCTGTGTGAGTTTGCTCCATCATCCTTTTGGTGATGGATCTGTCATCTTTTAGTGCCAGATTGTGCGAGTGTTGCTCTGCCATCCTTTTGGTGGTAGTAGCCGGTGCGAGTTTGCTTCATCATCCTTTTGGTGATGGGTCTATCATCCTTTGGTGCCAGATTGTGCGAGTGTTGCTTTACCATCCTTTTGGTGGTAGTAGCCGGTGTGAGATTGCTCCATCATCTTTTTGGTGATTGGTCTGCCATCCTTTGATGCCAGATTGTACAAGTGTTGCTCTACCATCCTTTTGGTGGTAGTAGCCGGTGTGAGTTCGCTTTATCATCCTTTTCATGATGGGTCTGTCATCCTTTGGGGCCAGATTGTGCGAGTGTTGCTCTGCCATCCTTTTGGTGGTAGTAGCCAGTGTAAGTTCGCTCTATCATCCTTTTGGTGATGGGTCTGTCATTATTTTGGTGCCAGATTGTGCGAGTGTTTCCCTACATCCTTTTGGTGTTAGTGTTGTGTGTGTGTGTTTGCTCTATCATCCTTTTGGTGATGGGTCTGTCATCCTTTTGGTGCCAGATTGTGCGAGTGTTCCCCTACATCCTTTTAGTGTTAGGGTTGTGCCTGAGTTTGCTCCATCAACCTTTTGGTGATGGGTCTGTCATCCTTTTGGTGCTAGATTGTGCGAGTGTTCCCCTATATCCTTTTGGTGTTAGGGTTGTGTGTGTTTCACTCCGTCATCCTTTTGGTGATGGGTTTGTCATCCTTTTGGGTGCCAGATTATGCGAGTGTTCCCCTACATCCTTTTGGTGTCGGTATTGTGTATGTAACTATTATCCTTTTGGTGATAGGTCTGTCATCCTTTTGGTGTCAGGTTGTCTCTGTTATCATCTTTTTGGTGATAACGCCGTAGTAATTCATGTTACTAGGTTTAAGCCAATTAGATAGGGGCATCTGCCATACCCCAAATTTGTCATACCTATATATAGCTTTCATTTTACACCTCCATCCACTAATCATCATTTAGAAGATAAAAGAATGTGTTGTTTCTATCGTAAGGTTGGATTGAATCGAATCAAGTTAAATTTGTGGTTTATCAAGTCAAGAATGTTTGCAGTCATTTGTGTGTGGATCAAATTATTAGGTTGTGCTAAGTTCAGAGGGTTTCGTGATTGAAGATCGTTAAGAACTAGTTCATTTGCAATCAAGAATTTGGGACCAAGCAGTTCATATCAAGTCATGTTCTTCTAGTTTTAATTCCAGTCATGTTGAAAGATTCATGTTATCAGTACAAGTGGCAGGGTTCAAAGGATTGATTCAATAGTGGATTTATTTTGATTCAAGGTTCTGATTTATTTCAAAATTCAAGATAAGTTCATGTGTTGTTTGTCCATAATCAAATCATAGTTTGGTGCATTACATCGAAGTTCTTTTTTTTTAGACATATTCAGTAGATCCACATTATTGTCCAAAAAAAAAATTCATTGAGAATATTGATGGTTCATCATGATTCTTTCAAAAATACAAGATTGAATGAAATGAGATTAAGAAACACTCATGACTTCTTAATCACCAGATAATAATGAATGCAAATGAATTAAGAAATACTCTTTATTTCTTAATCATCAAATGACAATGAATGCAAACTGAGTTAAGAAATAGTCTCGATTCCTTAAAAATAGTTAAGAAATAGTCTTGATTCCTTAAAAAATAGTCCTGATTCTTTAAGAATGAATGCAACTGAATTAAGAAATACTCTTGATTTCTTAATCATCAGATGACGATAAGATGAATGAAATGAGAAATACTTTTGATTTCTTAATCATTAGATGTTATGCAAATTTTCTAGGGATGGATTTATTACAAAGTATCTTGTTCGATTGTTCTTCAGATGTTCTTCGTTGAAGGTAGACTCTCCTAGGGAAGAAATGATCATTTTCAACAACTCTTGGTTGAAACTATTGCATCAAACAACTCTTGGCTAAAAGCAAATCTATACAAATAGAGTATCCAACCACTCTTGGTTGAAAACAAATTTGTGCAAATATAGTATCAAGCTCCTCTTGGATGAAAACATCATCTTTAGTAACTCTTGGTTGGAATTAATTTGTGCAAATATAATATCCAACTACTATTGGCTGAAAACATCATATTCAGCAACTCTTGGCTGGAACTAATCTGTTGGGGAAATATACCTTCTGCCGAGGTTTACGGGGAATCTACTATCAAGATTAACCATGGAATTTGCTAATAATATTCTTTGAAAGGAATACCTTCTGCAGAGATTATCCAGGGAATCTACTACCGATATTTTGCTGAAAAAGATTCCTACTCCCAAGGTTTAATTTGGAAATCTACAACTGAGACCAACCAGTGAATCTTCTACCGAGGTTCTGTTGAAAAGACTCCTACTGTCGAGGTTTAACTGGGAAATCTACTACTGAGGCTAACTAGGGAATATACTTCCGAGATTCTGATGAAAAGATACCTACTGCCGAGGTTTAAATAGGAAACCTATTTCCGAGACTAACTAGGGAATCTACTACCGAGATTCTGTTGAAAAGATACCTACTATCGACGTCTACTAGAAAATCTACTGTCGAGACTAACTAGGGAATCTACTAATGAGATTTTTCTGAAAAGATACCTACTGTCGAGATCTACTGGAAAATCCACTACCAAGATTAACCAAGGAATCTGCTGGCGAGATTTGCTTTGAGAGTCCTATACCTTCTGCCGAGGTTTAACTGGGGAATCTTTCACCGAGATTAATCAGGGAATCTACCGCCAAGATTCACTTTGAAAATTCTAGAGTAGTTTATTGTAGTGATAATGATTGTCTTCATAAGCAAATAAAACAAGGTTCATGCTATGCTCATGACTGAATATGATCTTTTGTGCGTTTTGTTTGATTCATTAAATGTTATGCTTAACTTGGTGTAATGGTTGATCAATGCATGTATGCACGCCAATGAGAATTTGACTTTGAGGGCTACCAAGCAAGGTTGGACTCTTATTTTTTGTTCGTTTTCAAAGGTTTCATGCTATGGGAATATGCCATATGAATGTTATGTTGTTCATGGCATAACACTAGAGTTGAGTGTTCAAACTGCAGTAAAGCGGAAATAAGCAAAAATTTATATTTGGAAGAATTCCCTCCTGGATTTTCTATCGTTTCCATAGGGATCGGTGCAAGGGAATTAATATTGTTCAACGGTCTCCATATTTCTATGCTTGTTGAAAACATTTGTTGATAGATCAACGGTACCCTAAATAAAGCAGAAAATATAAAGATGAAAAATATAAAGTAAAAACTGGAATATAAATGGAGCCTTGATGGAATTGGATCTCATCAACTGATAACACATGCATTCTTTTAACCAGTTAAACACATATCAATCATTCATCTAATACCCTTATGTATCACCCACAACCGAGGTTATGTCTAACGCAAATTCGAGAGAACAACCGTATGTCCTCATTGGTGATGTCTCACACAACTCAACAAGACAGAGCATTAAGAATTGATACTCTCAACATGATTTTTGAACACAATGGGCCTAAGTTCCTTAGGGATGTGATCAACTAGCATGAAATCAGTACCAATGTACTCAACAACAATTCCATTTTTCTTTAGAAGGTCTCTAGCTGTCAAATACTTCAATTTTAAATGCTTAGAACTGCTAGAAGTTTTATTATTCTTATAGTAGAATACAACTGCACTGTTATCACAATAAAGTTTTGGTGGCTTTGTAATGGAATCAACAATACAAAGTCTAGTTAGTAAATTTCTCAACTAAACAACATGAGTGGCAGCAACATAACAAGCAACAAACTCTGTCTGCATAGTATAAGAGGCGACAAGAGTTTTCTTTTTACTCTTCCATGATATCTCACCTCCAGCCAACATAAATGTAACCAGAATTAGATTACCTATTATCTACATACCCAGCAAGATCAGAGTCAGTATACCCAACTATTTCCAAGTTCTCAACTCTCCTAAAAACAAGCATATACTCTTCAGTTATTTGCAAATATCTCATCACTTTCTTAACAATAATCCAATGATTATTCTCAGAATTAGACCGGTATCTTCCCAAGACGCGAACTCTGAAAGCAATGTCAAGTCTAGTGCATACTTGAGCATACATCGGGTTGCCCATCGCACTATCAAATGGTTTTCCCTTCATCTCTTCCCGCTCAATCTTATTTTTAGGACATTGATCTTTACTGAGTTTATCTCCTTTAGTAATGGGAACATCTCATGGCTTACAATTCTGCATATTGAACCTCAACAGAACTCCATCAATATAAGCCCTCTATGACTAACTAAGTACACCATGTGATCTATCTCCGTGTATTTCAATTCCCAACACAAAGGATTTTTCACCAAGATCTTTCATATCAAAGAACTTGGTTAGCGTAAGTTTGGTCTCATGAAGTAGACTAAGATCACTGCTTGCAAGCAAGATATCATTAACATATAACACATAAAAGATGAATTTGCTCCCACTGACCTTAAGTTAGATGCACTGATCAACTTTATTTTCTTCAAAATCCAATGAAGTTACCACTTCATCAAATTTCAAGTACCATTGTCTAGAAGCCTATTTCAAACCATAAATATATTTTCTTAATTTACAAACCAAAAGATCATTACCACTTGTCACAAAACCCCCAGGCTGCTGCATGTACACCTCCTCATTGAGATCACTATTCAGAAAAGTAATCTTGACATCCATCTGATGCAATTCTAATTTAAAATGTGCTACAAGGGCCATAGTGATTCTAAAAGAGTCTTTAGTGGAAACAGGAGAAACATTTTCATTAAAATCAATCCCCTCATTTTGTGTGAAACCTTTAGCCACAAGTCACCCCATAAAAGTTCTGGTAAGTTACACCTACTCATCATGCTTCTCATCATATCCTTAAGGGTACAGTTTTGCCTTTCGGCTACACCATTTTGTTCAGGAGTACCAGGCATGGTGTATTGTGAACAATTCCACAATCTTGTAAGTATTTTGCAAAAGGCCCCATGTGTTTCCCAATAGAATCATATCTACCATAATACTCTCCACCACGGTCAGAACGTACCACAATAAGGAGGAATTTTCTCTAATTTTATACCTTTTAGCAATGAAGCTCTCAACATTCAAGGATGAGGAAATATTATCACAATCGAAAGAAAACTCATATAGACAAACTAATAAGAACTATTACTAATAACTTGAGATTTCAACATCAAATTTACATAACTAGTTCTCTTAATAACACACAAGCAAAGTCAGTCACTCACCTCCCACTTAGCTATTTTTTCTTTCTCTTCAGGTGTACTCTGATCATTGATCACAAGTTTGGTTTCACGCTATGTCATCTCAAGATCAACAATCCGTAAAGAAAACTCGAAGTCTTTCTTCCATTTCTTAAAATTATACCTATTCAGGATCTCAATAGAAGCATAAGAATTGTTCATAGAGAAGGTCATTGTTGAGACAAAATAGGAATGCATTAGAACAAATAACAAAGGCAAGATATGGCTTTAATGAACATAAGTTATCACGGAGAGGCCAACATTATCACGCAATCCTTTTTCGGTGGAATGTGCAAACCCAGGTCATAACAAAGGTCATAACCTTAGATGAGTTACTCAAGGAGCATACATTGGGTTCGAAAATCTATCTCCTTTGAGTAGATAAATTCTATAAACTAAAACACCTCCAATAAATCCATCTACAAATTTCAAGAATAAGCTACTCAGTAAGCATACATCGGGTTTAAAAATTTATCTCCTTTGGATAAATAAATTCCTTGGACCTAAGCATCTCCAATATCTATATTCTTAATCAACCACAATCTATACATACAATTGTCCACCTTTGGGAAGACAATCATAGTAATAACTTAAAACCATTCCTCAAACTACAGATACTTTTATAAATCAAAATGAATGATCTTACTTTGGTGGTAATCACATACAATTATTTATAGAAATTCTTGCATTGAAATTAAGTTTATCTTGGCAAAAAAAACCATGAGTCAATCATAAATTTAAACAATATAACATTCTCAATAAATTTTATCTTCAACAATATCAATCTCAATAGAAGTAATATTATACAATATTTCAAAATATTATATTACAAAATTATACTATTAAAATCAATTGATTTGTATATATCATAATAATCAAATCAATATTGCAAAACTTAATATTATGATAATTATCAAGAAACACAAACCACTTTAATTGAAATAGCTAACCTATTTTGTTATTAGGTTGCGATATGATAGGGTGCCGACCTCCCAAAGTCTAAGGCACAAAATCAATCAATTATCATGATGCTCATTCACTAACACCTTTCAATTTATAAGCAACATAATATTTATTTCTTACTTATCAGGGTGTTAATATAATTATAGCATTACTACCAAGTTTTGCAAGAAACACGTGCAAACTTGAATAAACAAAGAACACATTATCTATTGTTTCTTATTTATGTACACGACTACACGTTTTGTTCAGTATAACAATTAGCTAATGTTTCCAACAAAAAAAAATTGAATAGCTCAAGATTTCTAACATTAATCATAGCTGGGAATGGAAGCTCGAGAGACAAAGTTCAAATCCTCTCCTTAACTATATTCCAGTTTCTAAAGATCATAGAACCTGGTTCTATTTCCACTTCCATTGAAATACTTAGGTGACTAGTTAACACATTATGTGCGTAACGATCGCAAGTAAACAAAACTCAAAATAGAAAGATGCTAACATCTTATTCACTGTAGTAACTTTTTGTTTAAATTAGTATCATCACTAACTAAGACTATAAAACAGATGCAACTGGTAGATTTTACACTTAGATCACAAGTACACCTATAATTAAAAGTAAATATACAATCACATTAATTAGATGGTTCCTCTACTGACATTGCTCATTTTTCTGACTCATGGCTTATTTAGATTATTTCAATATAATCTCAGTATATAATTATTGAATCCGTTATGGAAAAATAGGTGTAGGCAATAGAATAACACTTCCTGAATATTCGCCTTTTCACTTAACGAAGACATTAAAATAATAATTTTGTGAACATGTACATTTCACTTTGCTTCCTTTACTAACTGCTTAATTATATACCGCTTAATTAAAAACTATCTGAATAAAAACATACATTTAATTCAAGTACTTTCAAATCATGAACAAATTGTTGGTCGGTTAAAATAGTGTGTATCCAATTAAATTGGCTTGTTTTCGATTTCTATTTGAAAACGATGAAATTGAATGCAATACTGTGAAATAGAAGGATAAAGAGTGTATACAATAACAATTCATTATATAATTATATAATAGTAACTAAAAGTAACTATTCACATAATTATACAATTGAAATGTGAGAATTGAAAATTGGAAATATATATATATTTCTTAATAATAAAATTATATAAAGTGATACGTACTCTATATTTCATAGAAACCAAAAATTATATATATTTACTTTCACGAAAATATAGTGGTACATGTTATATCAAAACTGAAATTAAAAAGATATATACACACTTACAATTGAAGTAAATAAGAATACATGTGACTCTTGTTTCACGTAATGATTTTTCAATTGCAGCAAATATCAATTACCGATCCATTTTAAATCGAGGTAAGAATCATTTAAACCATAATTATATATTAAATCATAATTATATATTAGCAACAAATAATTGAGTCGTAGCTCATATAATCTAAGCTCTGATACCAAATGTAAACGGAAATATTCATTGATCGATTATATGAAATTAGAAAATCAATATTTACTTCTTGAAGTTATGATTTAAAATCTCAAAAAGATGAATGATCATATCTTCCTATGTATCTCACATAATGTTCTAGCAAGACCAAATCTGATATTTTAGAATTCATATTTTCGTCAAGAAGAATATTGCTTGTCTTGAGATATCGGTGGATAATCCTTAGTCTAGAATCTTCATGAAGATAAAAGAGTCCCAGAGCAATCCCACGGATAATTTGGAAATGTCGAGTCCAATGCAGTAAACATTTTCCAAGAGTTGCAGAGTTGGTTTTGAAGATGTTGTTGATGTGTTAGAGGACCATATCATAACACCTTTGGAATCACCAACAATAACAAGAGTTCCTTTATCAGTGAGATTCAAAACTCCTGATGAGTTTTCTACTGCAGAATCTCGGTTCGCTATCCACACAACAGTTCTTGGTGAAATGTCCTTGTACAATATACCAAAATATTGGTTATTTGAATTATCAAAAATGAAGAAACCTGCTTCAAAAGTTCCATCTGTTGAGATTAGAGTTTCATTTCCTTTGATTGATTGTCCTGGAAGAATGGTTTCCAAGGTATTGGAGATTGGTATGAAGTGGAAGAGAAGAAAGCAATAAATTAACACAAATGTGTTTGAAGTCAAACTAATTTTATATTTGTCAATATAATACAACATCATTAACTTCCATCCAATTGCCACCAAGCTAATATTTATATTTGCCATTAAATATAAAAGTCTATTGCAAACTTCACTCATATATATATATATATATATATATATATATATATATATATATATATATATATATATATATATATATATATATATATATATATATATATATATATATATATATATATATATATATATATATATATATATATATATATATATATATATATATATATATATATATATATATATATATATATATATATATATATATATATATATATATATATAAACGTCTATTACAAAATTGTTGGAAAATATCTATATATATCTCAACAATTTTGTAGCCCCACATTGATGATTGAGATAAAAAATATTTTTTAATTAGATGAAAAAGATGACTAAGATAATTATTAATTATTATATTTTTAAATAAAATTAATATTTAATAAGTTGAATTAATTTTTCTAAATTAATTAATTAATTTTTCTAAATTAATTAATTAATTAAAACTTTTAAAATTGAAGTCTCTCAGCTTAAACTCATTCTTTTACAACTAAGGCTCAATATACTTATTACATTTTATCTTGTGTCGATTAACTTTATAAACACTCAAATTATTTCTAACTAAAATATCGTGAGACTATATTCTAATCAATTGTGTTCAGGCATTTGGAGCAGATCAATTTGAAATCAACCATTTATAGGAACGCAAGTCTAGAAGCTCCTTTTCAATTGGTGGTATTTTACCAAATCTCAAACCTTCCTTCACCACCATGCCAACCAACCCCTGCTATTTTTATTTTCTTTCAAAATTTAAAACATAAAAAAGTGTCTTAAGTTATCAACCAACCCCTACTACAAATCTGGGTAAAAAAGATTAGGATGAATTGACTAGGATAAGCCATATTCTAAATGGAGCAATTTTACCTGAGTCTGATGTAAAATAGAGGAACACAAGGAAGGAGTGAAAAATGGCACAAGTTGAAAGATGCATATGTCACTTAAATGGCACAAGCTTGTAATTGAGTCCCACTGGTTAAAAGTTTCTCATCGATTAACATCACGTCCAAGACTCAGATTGTTCATGTTGCTTCTTTGCATGAGATTCTGAAACCCCATTATTTCTTCTTGTTTCCCAAAACTTCCTTCTGATGAACTGCGATAACTTCCTTCACTTCCAAACATGGCCAAACTCTCTCTCATAGGATGATGATATGGCATGGAATTAAAACTACTAGTACTAGCTAGTGCTAACACCACTGAGCAAAAACTCTTGTTAACTGTGCAAAAATAATTGACCATCTAAAATTCCAAGATAACTGTTCAACGATAATTTCCTTATTAAATTTAGGTAAATTCTGCATAAATCTTGATCTGATGCACTAGCGTGCATAAAGGGTATCCATGTTGATTACATGAGTACGTATTATTAATCAGAACTGCATAAACAAAGAAAATAGTTTATACTTTTAATTGCTCTGGCACAAGATTTTCAATGGGAGTATCAGAGACAAACATCCATACATCCATGTTTTGTAGTAGCTCGAGGCCCAATGTTTTGTGAATAAAAAACACACATTCATGTATTTTGGTTCATTCAAAATGTGAGAAAAAATGATGCAGATATGTTAAGTATTGCACTTAGCACCTTTCTTGCAACATCGGTTCCAAACAGATCACATGTATCCCTCTGCGCAGCCAATCATTATAATGGCTTGCTACGCCTGAATTAAATGTGCAGTCCACTAAAACCATGTTTGGTATAAAATGATTTCCATGCACATGTTGAACAATAACTTTTTGCTAGGTTTGAAGAATGAGTTCCTTGTTCGTTTCCTCCTAATATTATGAAAGGGTTTATAAAACATGATCAAGTATAAGGTATTGCATAAATGAAATGGGCTTTATGCACTTAATGTTTTTTCAAAATTTTAATTAGTTAAATAACAATTTAAATTATTAATTCTCTAAAAAGATTAAAATATGAAATTAATTAAAAGTATTATTAAAAATTAAATATCCTAGTCATCCTTACCAGGTAATTAAAAATTAATTTTTTATTCTAATCATCATTGCATGTATGCAAAAGTGGATAGGGACCACAAAAGTTCAAAGACCGTCAAAATTAAGGGACCAAAATCATTGGTTTTGTATAGAGGGACCAATTGTTTAAAACGTCCAAACTAGAGGAACCAAAAGTGCATTTAAGCCTTATTATAATTATGGACATTTAATTTAGTTAAGTTAATATATCATGGATGGAGCTAAACGTTGTTGCAATAGTACCACAAAGGTATCTAAGTATACGCTTTACCGCTTTCAAATGTGATTTCTTGTGACATGATTGATATCTAACACACATACAAACACTAAACATAATATTCGCTCGAGATGCAGTGAAGTATAGAAGAGAATCTATCATACTTCTATACTTCTTCACGTCAACGACTTTACTATTTTCATCTCGATCTAAAATTACATTTGTGGGCATTTGAGTGCCAATAGATTTTTTGTTTGCCATATCAAAGCGCTTGAGTAGATCATAGCAATACTTTGTTTGACTCACAAAAGTTCCTTCTTCGAGTTGTTTGATTTGAAGTCCAAGGAAGTAGGTCAGTTCCCTTATCATACTCATCTCAAACTCACCCTGCATTAGCTTTGAAAATTCCTTGACCAAGTGTATATTAGTAGATCCAAAAATAATGTCATCTACATAAATTTGGACTAAAATAAAGTGATTTCCTTGACGCTTAATAAAGAGTGTAGTATCAACCTTCCCTCTTAAGTATCCTTGATTGAGTAAAAATTTATTAAGTCGCTCATAGCAAGCCCTAGTGGCTTGCTTTAGACCATACAAAGCACGTTTAAGTTTATAAGCGTAATTTGGATACTCATGACTTTCAAAACCGGGAGGTTGAGATACAAAAACTTCTTCATCAATATATCCATTTAAGAAAGCACTATTCATATCCATTTGATATAGTTTGATATCTTTTGAACAAGAATGGGCTAGCAAAAGGCATATAGCCTCAAGGCGGGCAACCAGAGCATAAGTCTCCTCATAGTCAATGTCCTCCTCTTGGTTATACTTTGAGCCACTATTCGAACTTTATTACGAGTTATTACTCCGTTTTCGTCTAGTTTGTTCCTAAATACACATTTTGTACCAATTACTCGATGGCCTCGCGGAGGGGGGACAAGGTCCCATACCTCATTTCTCTTGAATTGATTTAATTCCTCTTGCGTTTCCAAAATCCAATGTTCATCAAGTAAGGCATCTTTGGAGTTTTTAGCCTCAATTTGAGACACGAAAGCAAAGTGATAACAAAAGTTACCTATCTTAGACCGTGTAGTTACTCCTTTTGTGATGTCTCCGAGAATACTGTCGATTGGATGATCCTTAGAGGATCTCCATGCCGAAGGAAGGTCATCTTTGCTAATTGGATAATCCTCCTCAATCTTTTAAGAGTTGTGATCTTCCTCCTCCTCAACTTCATTGATTCGGGTTGATCAATCTCTTCTTTAGAGTCTTTGAGTATGTTTTGCAAAGAAACACCTGCACCATGAAAAGAAATACCTTTCCTGAAATTTTTTAGACAAGATTCATCAAAAGTTACATGCACATATTCTTCCACAATAAGTTATCTTTTATTGTACACTCTAAAGTAATTTTTTATTGTACACTCTATATGCTTTGCTAGATTGAGAGAATCCGAGAAAGATACCTTCATCGACTTTTGAATCAAATTTGCCAAGATTTTCTTTTGCATTATTTAAAACAAAACATTTACATCCGAAAACATGAAGATGTGATACATTTGGCTTCCTACCTTTTAAAAGTTCATAGGGAGTTTTGTTGAGTATAGGACGTATAAGTACCCTATTCAACATATAACATGCCTTACTAATAACATCGGCCCAAAAGTATTTAGGAAGACCACTTTCATTGATCATAGTTCTTCCTAGCTCCTCTAAAATACGATTTTTACGTTCCACCACTTTATTTTGTTAAGGAGTTCTTGGAGAAGAAAAGTTATTACCAATCCCATGTTTATCACAAAACTCCTCAAAGTGGTGGTTTTCAAATTCACCTCCGTGATCGCTTCAGATAGTAACGATGCTAGAATATAGTTTGTTTTGAGAAACCTTGGCAAAAATTTTAAAAGCTGAAAAAGTTTTACTTGTACTAGCCAACAAAATAGTCCAACAAAATCTAGAGTAATAGTCTACAATTAAAAAAAAACCATAGTAATTTTCACCCAATCTTTTGATTCTAGATGGCCCAAAAATGTCCATATGAAGAAGTTCAAGAGGTCTCGATGTAGAAATAACGTTTTTAGATTTAAATGAGATCCTCGTTTGCTTCCTCATTTGGCATGTGTCACATAACTGATCTTTTGAAAATTTAATCTTGGGTAGACCGACAACTAGATCTTTTGAAACTACTTTATTTAGCAAGTCAAAGTTGACGTGCGATAAGCATCTATGCCATAGCCAAGAGTCTTCACTCATGGTGACAAGACATTTAGTGCTAGTCAATGATACTTCATTCAAGTCAGCATATATACATTATTTACCCTCAACCCCTTAAACACATCATCCTTCTTATCATTATCTTCAATCATGCAACATTCTTTTGAAAAATAAATTTTATATCCTTTGTCGCACAATTGACTAATGCTAATAAGATTGTGCTTAAGACCTTCAACTAAAAGGACGTCTGAGATAGTAGTAAAAGAGAGATTACCTACACTATCTTTTCCAAGTATTGCCCCCTTGTTGTTATCACTATAGGTTACAAATCCTTTCTTATTTTCCACAAAGTCAATGAAAAAGGAAATGTCACCTGTCATATGCCTTGAACATGCACTATCGGGAAACCATCTTCTCTCCGTAGATTCAAGAAATTTCACCTACAAAATTAAGCAAGGGAAATAGGTACCTAATTTTTATTGGGTCCTTGTGTGTGAGTAAAACTTTGGTTGCATTTGGGAAACCATTGGAAAATACCTTTAGGAACCAAGAATCTCCTAAATCAGCATTTTGCAATGGTGTGTCCCTTATTGCAACACTATAGACAAGTAATGTTTAAATTGGAGTTACTTTTGCTACTTTAATCTCTTATCACATATGTATATTTCTGATAAGGATTATTCATACTACTTCTAAAGTGTAAGTGATCAACAACAAATGTAACTTTAGGTTCTAAGGCTTTGTCTAATTTGGCTGTAAGAATTCTAACCTCCTTTTGCTAAATGTGACAAGTTTCACAACCCACCCAATCAAACCAAAAGAACTTGTCATCCTTAGTTTTTTCTTTTGTAGCATCTACTATTGATTTTTTAATAGCTTCCAATTCCCTTTCAGAATCGGAAATCTTGTTCTCTAAATGTAAGGAAACTTTCTTATTTGAGGCTAACCGTTTGAAAGCGTCTTTAGCCTCATGTGGAGAGCTACAAAACCATTTTGCAAATCAGAATAAGACATTTTATCAATATGTTCATATTTAGAATGACTTACATTCTTTTTCTTCTTTTGATGAGCCATGAGATAAAGTTTGATCGTTTTGTCTTCACCACTCGAGCCATCTTTGCTTGATGACTCACTATCACTCTCCCATGCGAAGTATGCCCTTCTAGGCTTGCTTGATTCCTTTTGTTGATGATGTTTGTCTTTTTCTATGTCTTTCTTCATCAAGGGACAATCCAGCTTGTAGTGACCGACCTTTCCGCAATTAAAGCATGAACCCTTTGACTTTGTATTCTTATTTCCTTCTTGCTTTAAGGATTTTGATTGATGTCTAAAGTTAATGAGATTTTTGTCCGAATGTTGTATTCCATTCTTCCTGATGTATCTATTATACCTTCTTATGAACAACCCCATTTCATCATTTGAATCTCCATCATCATCATTTGACTCACGTTCAGTAATATCTTTGGTGGCGGACTTTGAGCTAGAAGCCTTTAGAGCAATAAAATTCTTGTCTGTGTCTTTTGATTTCTCTTTATTTTCTTTCTTTTCATGTTGCTAAAGACTTATGAGCTATTGGTCATGTTCTTCAAGCTTATCAAACAATGTTGTGGTGTCCAATGTCATGAGATTGTTAGCTTCCTTGATCATCGTGACCTTAGGTTGCCATTGAAGGTGTGAGAAAACACAAGAAATGGGGGTTTGAATTGTGTTTTCAAAAATGAAATCTTTTTGTGAAACTTAAACAAAGACCACAAATAAACTAACAAGAGAGAAAGACACACGATATATCTTGGTTCACTAATCAAGCTAATCCAGTCCATTCACCAAAGTGATTTTTCCTTATACACAAGGACTTAATCCACTATAATCAACCGATTACACTGCACAAGCAATCACTGGTGACTAGCTGTCGCAACGATGAAAAACAACCGGCAAAAACAAACAGAAGATTCGCCACCGAACGTTATTTATCCCAAAGAGAGGGAAAGGATCAATGAAAACCTAAGAGAAAGGAAAAGACAAGGTCATCACAACCAAATCTTGGGTTCGAGAGTCAATTACGCGAGGGGAAGATATTAGCACCCCTCACGTCCGTTATACTCAACGGGATACACGCTTGTTGTCTGATTAAAAAGGTGTTGTCCAAGAGTTGTTGCTAAATAGGGTTGGGGGAAGAAAAAGGAGAATCGATTGGACATCGTTTCCCTATGACTACGTATTTCCTCGTGCAATGGGAAAGTCAGAGTCAACATAGTTCGGAAAACTATGGGTGATGGGGGAAGGTTGCTCGCCAAGACATCGCCGTCTTGTGCCTATGTATCCTCATCTGGTATGAGAAATTAGAGCAAAAGTAGTTCGAGTAAACTAGACCACTGGTTGGTTAAGTGTTTTTTATGAGTGACGTACACACCCTTTCTGATGCCTGTTTGTAATAGAACGGAAAAGTAACGTACTCTTTCTGAAAATTTATTTTAAGAACAAACCCTAAGGATAAAAGATTTGAATGTGATTTGTGAGTTTTAATGAAGTGAAATGAATTTTTTTGAGACTCGCGTTGCACTAAAGACTATGACATAAGAGAGAATGTGTCATGTATCGCCCAAAGGGCATACACTAAACACTCTAGACAAGTGAGGAGAAACCCCCACTCATCATTTCCCATATACTTAAGGCTCGTGGCGCACAATGTTCATCATTATTTATTAAGTGTCTTAAGATTGTTTGAGATGAGAAGAGAAGGCACAAAAGAAAACACTAAAGGAAAACTGAAAACCCTAATGTTATCATACAAAGTGGTCCTAACGTTAGAATGAAAAGGAAGTCTACCTAATGTTATCATACAAAGTGGTCATAAGGTTGAGATAAAAGGACTATCCTAATTATTATCATGCAAAGGATTAAAAGCTTAATGTCTCTCCTACTCCCATCTTAATTAGAGGGACTAGGAATCCTAAGGGATCATGTGAGCAAGCACAGGTAAACACCAATCAATTCAATCACAAATGAAAACAATAATGAAACTTAAACAAGTTCCAAAAAGAGGAGAAATATGAAAAAGAAAGAAGAGGAATGAAGAATGGGAAAACAAGAAGTGAATATCAACCCAAGATGAAGATAACAAGCACACTCATTTCAATCTCAAGCAAAGCAAGCATCACCATCAAACATACATCAAACAAACATTCACCATCACAAAGCAGGATGAGATGAAGTCAAATGGCACAAGAAGCAAAGTAGGGCAGCAAGCACAAAACATCATACTCAAGTCATATCAATGATCAAAACAAGAGCACACAAGAAAATAATCACGCATCCCATCCATACACAAACCATACCATACATACATGCATACAAACAAGTGCAAAGAAAACATCCCAAGGGAAAAGCATATGAACATGACATGAAAACAAAGTGAAACCATACATTAACATGATCAACAAGCTTATCCATCAAACATGCACACATAAGATTGATCATACAAATAGAATCACACAAATGAAAACCAAACATTCTTCAAGAAGAATCAAACATCAAAATCATCCACAAAAAGAAAACCACCATCATGCAAACATCAAACACTCAAATGACTTGAAGAGGAGCAGAATAACACTCAAACATGAATTAAAATACAATATCTCATCAATTTGCAATTTAAAATCAAAATAAAAAGGCAAATAAAATCTAAAAAAGGATGGAAAAAAGTTAGCCCATAAACAAAAGTTGAAGAACATCACCATAGGTCAGAAACCATCATAGAATCATGTGTTAATTTCCTCACAATTTTAAATGGCTCAAAAATAATTTTAAACCACTTAAAATTAACCAAATAAAACCAAAAATGCATGAAAAATAGCAAAACCAAAAATAAAAATCTCATAAAATCACCATACATTCAAAACCATCATTGGATCATATAGTATTTTTCTCCTAATTTTAAAATGTCTAAAAAAAATTTTAAACTAATTAAAATTAGCACAAACAAATTAAAATTCAAGAAAAATAGAAAATGGGAAAATAAAAATGCACAAAAATAAAAATGAAAATTAGAAAGAGAAAAATAAAAGGAAATTTTAGAAAATATTTTGGTATTTTTCTGATTAAAAATGAATTTTCTATGAATTTCTGAAAATAAAATGAATTTAAAAACAAAATAGAAAAAGAAAATAAAGCAGAAAAAACAAGACGCGTTGGATCCAACCTCATTAAATGACGTGGCTAATCCAAGGATCGAAAAGCACGTATCCATGATGGATTCAGGTCAACTCACGCACACGAATCCAACAAAAGTCAAAGGTACCAGATTAAAACAACTGTCAGGCATGGATGGTCAGATGATGCTAGCGCATCATCTTTAACCGCCAGCCATTTTAAAACCAAAGGAATTTGCATAAAATCTTGGATCCATCAAACCATAACCATTGGAGCTCATAGTGCTTTCATTTGATGCGTATTTTTAAGACGATCTCAACCATATCATCACGCCATATTTCTTTAAACCATAGCTCACCCGATTTGAAAAAAACCAAAAGAAAGAAAAACACGAATTTGAAAATTAAACATCAAAACTCCACCAAAACCAAAATCTAACAATCCTAACAGCATTAGCTCATCAAGGACTACATCTTAGGAACAAATTTGAGTTGAAATGGTTAAGAATTGTACCTATTGAAGTTCAACTTCAAAGCTCTGAAAATGAAGTCCTCAAGCTTGATTCAGGCCATGATCTTTCAAGTTCTTGAGCTGGTTAGCTTCACTGAATATTGGTGAAGCTAACTGAATGGAGAATTTGAGTGTTTAGGGTGTGAAAATGAAAATTTAAAGTTCAAGCTTAAGATTCCAAATGGGATCTCAACAGGGTGATTCTGGTTATGAAAGCTTGTCAAAATGAGTGGAGTGAGTCCCTTATTTATAGGGGAAACTTTATGAATGAAAAGGGAGGGTGAATGATGTGAATTTCAAAAAAATCATGCACACCTGCAGCATGAGCAAAGTTTGACTTGAAAGTTGTCAAAACTCACCCAAGCCTTGCGTTTCAAGGCTCTAATCAACCCAGGAAAGTTGGTTAATCATGTTTAGATTAAATTTGTGGCTTAATTTGGTGATTAGAGGTTAATTCAAACAATTTCAATTCTGACTTGAAGTGGATTTTCAGCTTTGAAATTCAATTTTTGCCACCATGGTTCTCACAATGTAAGAGACTTTTTGAGATGATTCTTCTTGCATTGGATAGAGGATGTTGAAATCTTTGTAATGTGAAAAAAAATTATTGATTTGGAAATCTTAGTTGAGAGATATGATCCTTCAAAGTAGCCTCCATGAAAAGATTGAAAATTGCAAAACACATAAAAAATTTCAAGTCTTTTTAGGGACCAAAATGACCTGTAATGTTTTAATAAAAACCAAGGCCTTCCATGGGTTTGTTTCTCTTATTTATTGAATCAAAGTTGTATAGTACATCTTCAACTTCATTTTAGAAAAAGAATGGGATCAAAATCATGAAAATTGATCAAGTTATGATATTTTGAAGTTGACTATAAAATCCTTCCAAAATCCAAAATGACCTATAATGTCTTCCAACGTTCGATGACTTTCCAAGCATAATTGGATCTTGCCTTGCAAAGAGAACTTCTTAGGGATGATGAGAAGAGTTCATTATAAAAAGAACCACCTCAGGATGTTAAAAATTGTAGGAGTTATGCCTATTTTCTATTGACATTCATAACTTGCAAAATTAGGTTAAACACCTTGAACCAACTTTGAATCTTTTGATCATTTTTTGAAAAGCAAGATATGATGAACCTCATATGACCTTGAAATGATGTTTCCTTGAGTCACACTTGATGATGATAGGCCTTTGGGGCTTAAGAATGCCACAAATTTAAGTAGAAAACCTTGCTTGGGGTTGAAGAAACATGTCACTCTTCCTTGAGAAACAAACCATGATACCTTGATCTCGTGTCTTAGAATAATGCTATGCAAGAATGAGAATGAGAATGCGATGAAACATAAGCGAAAATACAAAAGAAAGATGGAGAAACTTTGGGGTGCTACACTAATAACACATACTAACTGTCTCATCTTAAGGATTCTGACCCAACAGGTCCCTTAAGGAATCACAATCTGCACTAGAAACCGCTGATGACTAACAACACAAACTAATTGTCTCTTCTTAAGGATTCTGACCCAACTGGTCCCTTAAGGAATTTCAGTCTGCACTAGCAACCGCTGGTGACTAACAAAACAAAATAATTGTCTCTTCTTAAGGATTCTAACTCAACTGGTCCCTTAAGGAATTACAAAAATCTATTTGAACAAAGATGTTTACGACGAATTGTTTATACACAAGTAGATATAATAGCTTATATGACCTAAAGAAACTTTTACAGTATGAACAATATTCTTTCTTTGTATTGTGGTGTTTCAATATTATTGCTTCAGTTCTTCATAGATCGTTTAATTCTTGTCATTCATTCTTCTTTTTCAATCATTACTTTTCTTCAAGTAATCAAGTCCTTATATAGCCAAAAAAAGATCCGTTGGTAGGCAGATTGGGAATCTCCTTTAGATAGATGAGGACTTGAAATAATTTCGTTACGCAGGGATGAAAGTCGTACATAAAAATTGTCCTTTGTACCACCAAATCAGGGTAGCGGAATGGAACGTTGAAACGTACTATCTACTATTTTTCCTTGTAAACGTTTGCTCTTATCTTCTGTACATCAGAGGCTTCTGAATAGAGATGATTGAAGGATGAATAAAAGAGTTGATCATTAGGTATTTAGAGTCTTGAGTCTTCAGAGACTTCAAAATTTGTTCACCAGAACCTTGTCTTCAGAGTCTTAAGCAAGCAGTCCTTAGAACCTTGGTCTTTTGTAACTTAAGTCTTCAGAGTCTTCAGAACATTGTTCAGTATAACTTTGTCTTCAGCACTTAATCTTTAAAAACTCAAGTCTTTAGAACTTTGTGTCACAACTGCGAAAAACACCCGACGGAAAAACAGAAGAGTCGCCTCCAAACGTTATTTATCACAAAAAGAGGGAAAGGAAACGATAGAAGAAAACCTAAAAGAACAGGAAAAGACAAGGTCATCACAGCCAAATCTTGGGTTCGAGAGTCGGTTACGCAAGGGGAAGGTATTAGCACCCCTCACGTCTGTTGTACTCAACGGAATCTACGCTTGTTGTCTAATCAAAGGGTGTGTTATCTATAAGCTACTACTGAATGGAAACGAGAACAAAAGAAAAAAAAGGAGACTCGATAGGACATCGTCGCCCTATACCGACATATTCCCTCGTGCAATGGGAAAGTTAGAGTCAACGTAGTTCGGAAAACTACGATTGATGGGGGGAAGGTTGCTCGCCAAGACATCGCCGTCTTGTACCTACGTATCCTCATCTGGTATGAGAAATCTGAGCAAACGTAGTTCGGGGCAACGAAAACCAAAGGTGGGTTAAGTGTTTTTTACGAGTGACGTTAAGTTCCCATTCTAGCAGTTAGGGACGATGCCTGTTTGTGATAGAACGGAAAAGTAACATACTCTTTTCTGAAAATGAAGTTTGAAACAACAATCTCGAAGGATAAAAGGTTTGAGTTTTGTTTGTGAGTTTTAGGGAAGTGAATTAGTCTGTTTTGTGATTTGCGTTGCACTAAAGACTATGACATAGGAGCAAATGGGTCGCATATCGCCCAAAAGGCATACACTAAACACTCTAGACAAGTGAGGAGAAACCCCTCACTCATCATTTCCCATGTGCTTAAGGCTCGTAGCGTACAATGTTCATCGTTTTTATTAGATGAGTTAGAATGGTTTTGAGATGAGAAGAGAGACGCAGGAAAGGTTTAAGGGAAACTCGGCCTTAACGTTGTCATGCAAAATGGTCCTAAGGTCAGGATGCGAAAGGAGACTTTATCCTAATGTTAGCGTGCAAGAGATCGACCTAAGGTTGAGGTTAAAAGGGACTAGCCTATATTTTATCATGCATGGGTTAAACTCATAATGTCTATCTTACTCCAAATTTAATTGGAAATTAAATTGGAATAAGAGTCCTAAGGGAACATGCAAAGGAAAAGCAAAAAACAAGAAAGCAAGGCAAAAACAGCAGCTACAATAGCGCCTCCTGCATAAGACAACAATAAAATTCAGCACATAAGCAAGACAACACATAACAACACATGTTTCAGCATAAAAACAGGTGTGAAAAGCCAGTGCATCATACAAGAAGTGACAAGATCAAATATCCATTTCAAAAATGAACGATCAAACAATCAAACGAACACGCATCAAAGTGGAATCGGAAACAAATGCAATCATGCATCACATTATTTAGCAATAAGCCTTCAATGACAATCATATAGTCATGCCACAAACAAGCAAAGCAAATGATCACTCGTCAATCAAGCAACATCAACATGTTAAACATTCAAAACAGAAACTAAAAGTTGCGCGTCGAAGAATTGAGATCAAACATTCAAGAATGATGAGACATGTCAAAAACAATCCACATAAATACATCATATCAATCCATGAAGTTTACGTGTGGAAAGGTTACCGAACAAGCAAGAAAATGCAAGAAAATCACATCTTGATTCAGTGGTAACCGGTTACTCAATATAGGGTTACCGGTTACTCTATTGAAAAATAGCTGAAAACGTGAAATTTGCACTGAGTAACCGGTTACTCTATATAAGGTAACCGGTTACCACTGAACCAGAAGCAGAAAAACAGCTTTAAAAACCAGTTTTGAGCATCAAACAACTTCTCCAATCACTTATATGAACATGATATCAATCAAGCACGAAATTAACATAAAAAAAACAATGATCCACCATCATGTAAACACAATCAAACATTGAAAACACAAATCACCAAAATCCAAATCAACAAAATGGATCAAAAAGCATCAAAAGCCATAAATATACATGTGATTATTTAAATAAGCTCAAAATTGGATTAGATCTAAAATTCACCAACCTTCAAAGCTAAGATTTGCTTTGGTAATTGTTGATTCACTTGAAATTATTAGATCCAACCAAGAAACCCAGAGATTATTCAAGATCCAAGAGATTCTTTTTGGTAGAAATGTAGATCAAGCAAGATCAAGCAAAAATGATCCAAAAAGCACTTCCAATCTAGCTTCCAAATTCAGATCTAAAACCAAACGAAAATTGAGTGATGAATTGAAGATAATGGAGATGAATGATGGAGGTTTAGCTCTAGAATTCAATTATTTCAATGAAGAATCCAAGAACTCAAGTGAAAGAGCTTTAATGGAGGTTTTGGGAGTGAAAAAGTGGAGAGAAAATTCTCAAGAATGAGAGTGAAATCTGAAAAATGAAGTTCAATTTGTGAATGAAGGTAATTGTGTGAGGTTTTGAGCTAATTCACTTAAATAAGCTCTAGGTTTGGAATCAAAATGTGGTTTGGAGTGTGGATTAACATTTGGAATGGAAATTAGGAGTTAAATTACGAATGGAATGTTTAAAATTTGGAGGGAAATGGTGAAAATTGAAACAATTCTAGATCCTTCCAAATATGATCAAGTGAAATCAATGGTTGAGAATGATTGGAAATTGCACATGCTGAAAATTCAAATTCTTTGCAAATTTCCTTTGAAGTAACCGGTTACTCTATATGCAGTAACCGGTTACCACATATTGGCGCCATGTGGAGGGAATCATGTACAACTGCCCGTTGCCACCTGTTCTGAGCTCCGTTGAGCCTCTGAAACTTGCCCTTGGATATTATAATTGTGAGAACGCCTGAGATAACCTGTGTATTGTCTCCTGAGCTGAAAATTAACCTACTGAATAAAATAAAATCGACCGCTCGGCCAATGGGAAAAATAAATGTCGGGGCCTCTGATGCTCGCTGTTTAAGCTTTTGCACAAAAAGGGAACCCTGAGCCACAGAAACACCTTGATTCCATGTCTCAAGAATAAATGCTATGATATGTAGAAATGCACAATACAGAGAAACCAAAGCCAGTAAAGGTTAAAACGAACGGGCATATTTTGGGGTGCTACAGCTGCCACTATTTAATCGACATTGACCTTAAGGTATGAAAAGCAATCGCTTTCAAACACTCAAGGTAAGAGGTGATTGAATACAAAAAGAACCCAAAAATTTGCAGTATGTTAGGATGTATGAAATTGGAGCCCAGTCACACATAGTCAAAAGAATTTGACGGAAATAAAACATACCCAAAGATCACATCAGTGAACTTCAAAACCATATCATCAATGGGAATTAACATAAAGAAAACCAAATCCAGAGAAACACATCGTCAATGGGAATTGACGAAACGAAAACCAAATCCAGAGAATCACATCAGTGAACTTCAAAACCACATCATCAATAGGAATTGACAGAAAGAAAATCAATTCGGAAAAACACATCAGTGAACCTCAAAACCACATCGTCAATAGGAATTGACGGGAAGAAAACCATGCTGGAGAAACACATCAGTGAGCCTCAAAACCACATTGTCAAAGGGTTGACGAAAGGACACAAATCCAAATATCACATCAGTGAACTTCAAAACCACATCGTCAAGGGGTTGATGGAAAGAAAACCAACTGTAGAAATACATCAGTGAACCTCAAATCCACATCGTCAATAGGAATCAACGGAAAGAATACAAATCCAAAGATCACATCATTGAACTTCAAAACCACATCGTCAAGGGGTTGACGGAAAGAAAATAAATCCAAAGATCACATCAGTGAACTTCAACACCACATCAACAAAGGGTTGACAGGAAGAAAACCATATATAGAGAATCACATCAGTGAACCTGAACACCACATCGTCAAAGGGTTGACGGGAAGAAAACCAATCCAAAGATCACATCAGTGAACTTCAAAACCACATCGTCAAGAGGTTGGCGGAAAGAAAACCAACTAGAGAAACACATCAGTGAGCCTCAAAACCACATCGTTAAAGGGTTGACAGAAAATACACAAATCCAAAGATCACATTAGCGAACTTCAAAACCACATCGTCAAGGGGTTGACGGAAAGAAAACCAACTAGAGAAACACATCAGTGAGCCTCAAAACTACATCGTCAAAGGGTTGACAGAAAGAACTCAAATCCAAAGATCACATCAGTGAACTTCAAAACCACATCGTCAAGGGGTTGGCGGAAAGAAAACCTACTGGAGAAACACATTAGTGAACCTCAAAGCCTTATCGTCAATAGGAATCGACGGAAAGAACACAAATCCAAAGATCACATCAGTGAACTTCAAAACCACATCGTCAAGGGGTTGACGAAAAGAAAACAAATCCAAAGATCAAATTAGTGAACTTCAACACCACATCGTCAAAGGGTTGAAAGAAATAAAACCAACTGGAGAAACATATCAGTGAACCTCAAAGCCACATCGTCAATAGGAATTGACGAAAAGAACACAAATCCAAAGATCGCATCAGTGAATTTCAAAACCACATCGTTAAGGGGTTGACGGAAAGAAAACAAATCCAAAGATCACATCAATGAACTTCAGAACTACATTTTCAAATGGTTGATGGGAAGAAAACCATATCCAGATAATCACATCAATGAACCTCAACACCATATCGTCAAAGGGTTGACGGGAAGAAAACCATATCCAGATAATCAAATCAGTGAACCTCAACACCACATCGTCAAAGGGTTAACGAAAAGAAAACAAATTCAAAGATCACATCAGTGAACTTCAACACCACATCGTCAAAGGATTTACGGGAAGAAAACCATCTCGGAGAATCACATCAGCGAATCTCAAAACTACATCGTCAAAGGGTTGATGGAAAGTAAACCAATCCGGAGAAACACATTAGTGAACCTCAAAACCACATCGTCAATAGGAATTGACGAAAAGAACCAGCTTGGGGATGTCATCATCAAAGGGTTGATGGACAAAGTATGATTGACGTATGGTTTAAAACCCAAAAGAAAGTAAGCAGAAGAGTAGACTGAAAAAGGATATTAGGGATATGTCATCGTCTTGATTAAAGGGTGATTCAGGTTGCCACGAAACGTAATAAAACTAGCCTATGCTTCACATGCATATGTTTGAATTTTTTTTTCTATGGTGTAATGCTCCATACGAAATAGAAATGCTACACATTTGAGGATGCAATGCAAACAAGCTTATGAGGATGCAAAAAGACCACTCCAGCAAAATAAATGCTGAAGAGACGAAGCCAACTCCGTCGGGGATGACAAACTGAACTGTCTCTAGGGTTATAACTCTGCTCGATATCCCAACCAAACTTCTATTCTGAAGGACAGTTGGAACAACAGACGACTTCTGGGAAAAAATCACTGAGATTTGATCTTTTGTCCCTCCATGGGGAAATATATCACCTCTGTTGGGGAAACACCAAAGACGATTAGGCTGTGACCTGCCGGGGAAACCAACCACTATAGGCGACTTCACTAAGGAGAGAAAAATAATCACCAAAGATGATACCCACTACACTAGGGGATGATGCCAGACTCACTTCTCTGTTGTAGCAATGAACAAATACGCCAACATTTGCTGGAAAAGTTATAGATCCTCAACTCCCAGTTGAAAAATACTACTTAGCACAACGTTGGAAAATGTCAACAACCATTAGAATTTTATCCTTGCTGGAGATAAGCATTTCATGAATGGACCTTATCTATTAGAAATGATTTTGTCGTTGCTTGGGGAAGCATCAAACTCCTTAGGTCTTTCTAGAAAAGATATACGTTGAAATTCTGCTAGGGGAGAAACCAAAGTCTTCACTGAGAAGCTTTAACTCTACTGGGGGTGCTGGCTATCAACATGAATCTTGCAATATCCTGCTACAATACTCTGAACCTCAGAGATTTGACTTTGATTAACTGTCTTCTAGAGAGGATAACTCTTTTGTGCTCTTGAAATGATTTGTTTCAAAATGAGCCTTCGAAGTAACTTTTCCCCTGCCTGATTGGTCTTAAAAAAAATTGTTGACTCTCGACTTGATTGCCCTAGATTAACCGATCCTTAGAGAGATTTCTCGAAATAACTGCCCCATATTAACTGAACTTTGGGGGGAACTTCTTGACGTAACTTCCCCAGATTGGCATCTTCTGACTGAGTCCATTGGCCACACGCTCCACAACATATCTGTCCAAAAAATTCCTTCTGGGAAGATAAGACTTCTTGACTGACATTCATTATGTAAACCTCATTGATGTCGAATACTTGTATGCAAGAAGAAAATGTTTATTATGAGAATGAGAAATCTAATGCAACGCACATGATACTCTTGAAGTTTTTGTTGAAAAGATATCGCCAAACTTTGCGAACAAGTCACTAGTTAACATGCGACACTGATTTTTGAATGAAATGACACCATGCGCATGCAATACCAACAAAGTCTTTTAGCATAACTCATGGGAGTCAGGAACACTATCTCGTTGAAGTACCCCTTCAAAATAAACCTGCTTCAATTAGGACTTTTGAGGGTTATATTGTGGCCTAGTTCACGGTTTCAGAAAAAAAGATTTTTGGCTCAAAATTTATTTATACCCACCAATTTTCCTTGATCTTCTCCGGTCCTATGTTCAGCTAACCCGACACTGGTTGTCTTGATTTCCTCGAAAGGGTTGTGACTGCCTCATTCCTTGATTAATGAGGTGTAACTATTGTGGGATTGTGAAGGATGAAAGGTAATGGATCCTTGGATGCACACTCCTTTTGAAATTTGAATGCTTGGTTAGACTAACTGAAGACTACCCAACCTCTGGGTTAAGATTGAGGGTTTTTTCGTTTTCAGAAAGAAACTCCTACTTCTAGGATCAAAGGGGTTAATAAAGGTCTATCTCTTTTATATCTCCGGTGTTTGAATTCAAAACAATGCTTGTACATCATCAGCAAGGTTTTATCCAAAAGCATACAACCAGAAAGTTTGCGTTTTTGCTTCGTCATCCTCCCTCAAAGAGTTTAAGCAAGAAAGTTGGTATTGTAATGCACAAAAGTATATATGAGTGAACACGAATGAATTACTTCAAGAGAAACATACTCATTGCATTAAGATCATCATTAAAAAACAAACAAGTTTTTACATGCAAATAGAGCATTAACAAACAATGAAAAATACAAATGAAAAATGCAGCAAAGGAAATTGATAATTTCCATTGCTGAGGAGGCTCAGCTCCACATGGACTAATTGATTCTGAAAATGTCCTTAAAGTATTAGATGCTTACTTGGAATAATTAAACTAATGTGCAGACCTTTGTTACTTTTCTGGGTGAATGATGTGAATTTTAACAAATTTGGCACAAATGCAGCATAAGCAAAGTGTGACTTGAAAGTTGTCAAAACTCACTCAAACCTTGCGTTTCAAGGATCTAATCAACCCAGGAAAGTTGGTTAATCATGTTTAGATTTAATTTGTGACTTAATTTGGTGATTAGAGGCCAATTCAAACAATTTCAATTCTGACATGTGTTGTACCCCAAAATTTGCCCAACCTTTTCTTTACTTGGTTTATGTTTCATTTCATTGTTCTAGCATATTGCAGTGCATAACATTTGATAGGAGATAAAGAGATGTGTGTCTAGCAAGAGGAATTTACCAAGGGTTCTAAGCCTAATCAAGATTTTGTATTCAAGTCAACAGGAGGGTTATCATCATCAGTGACAAGTCAAAGCCCTTTGGATAGGCAGATAAGTGTATGTGGTTCACCTCCTGTCTAGGAGGCCATTTGAAGGTCATCTGAGGATCACAAGCCCATGGTTATGGAGGGAGATCATCATTTAAGCTCATTGGAGGTCTTTTAGGTCATTTTGGAGTTCATTCAAGTGTTTATACCAAGTGTGAAGGGCTACAGTTGAAGATGGTGCAATTAGGATTTTCATATGGTCAACCCTAAGTCAGCTTTGAAATTGAAGGAGATTAAGACTCAATTCCAAGTCTTTATGGTCATGGAATGTTATTTTCAGATACATAATATATCATTTCAAGATCCATTCAAGAAGAATCAAGAGTGTGAGGAGTTACTAAATTAGGGTTCTTAGTGTAAAATCCCCTATTTAGTGCGTAACTTCAAAACCACCTATCTCAAGATACAAGTCTGATCTCATCTTGACCCCAACATGAAACTTGTAGAGCATGTTTCTAGCTTTCTTTTGAGTACTAGAAGTCGTTCATCTGATTTGTAGAACTCAAGCTATGAAGCAGACAAGTTACAGGTCCTCAGATGAATGTGATTTTGGGCAATAAAAGTCAATCAACTTCCAAGCCACTTTTGACCTAGAAGGATGTTTCTTCTCAACTTTTGATGAACATGAAAGTTGTTCCTCATGATCATATCTTTCCAAAGAGTACTAGAAGTCCTTCATATGATTTGTAGAACTTAAGTTATGAGGCTTGCAAGGCAGGGGTATTTTGGGAAAGCAGGATTACATGTCATCTTCATTATAGGTCCATTTCACCACTTTGCACACTTCAAATGGAAATCTTACCAACTTCAAACCTGCTCCAAATGGGGTCATTTTATCAATCAAATATCAAGGCATCAATGGTTTGGCTTGGATTGAAGAATCCCTAAAGAAATTTCCATGAAAAAGGCCTTAAAAGGGGAAAATCAAATTAAATTCACTTGGATCATTTTGGACGAACCTTGTGCATTTTTTGAGTGCCAAATACATTTCAAGCACAATGCCATTTTTGGATTTGAGATTTGAGCTCATTTTTGTGGCCATTTTCATGATTACATCAAGTTTATGTAACATATCCAAACCATGCTATAAGATTAAATTAAGGGGCCATTCTCAGCCCTTGGATCAACCTACTTCAAATGCAAGCTAGATGAGCCATTTTTACAGCTTGACAGGGTGATTTTCGTGTACTTTTTGAAGTGGCCATTTGGTGAAAAAGTGAAATTCAATTGGGCTTAAGGAGCATAGAATTGGGCCTACTTGGTATCATAATCCATCACACATATTCTCAGGATTACACACAAGTTTTCAGAACTGATTTTGGAGAGAAATTAGACAAGAACACATTGAGAGAAAGTGAGGAAAAATTCAAAATCTTTTTTCATGTTTCATTGAGTTTCAATCCAAACTAAACATTTCAAAAGATTCCTTGAGGTTCTTAGAACGTTTCTGGGTGGTTTATTTTAAGCTTCACTAACAAACTGTGCTCTGTGGAAGCTTGATTTTAGGTTTACTTTCATTCCTTTTTTCTCACAGTTTATGCATTGTTATCACGCCATTTTTATATATTTGTAAACCTCTTGATGTGTAGATGGTTTATGGATTGATTTTGTGGTTGTTCATGAGCTTTTGAGTTTTGAGCTCATTTCTTTTTCTTTTTGTTTGTTTTATTTAAGCATGATCAATGAAAATGGGTAGTGAATTTGAAATCTACATGACCTAGAGATCATTTTTGACTATTTATTTGTTGATTTTGGTTGAGTTTTGAAGCAGCTGCGTTTTTTGCCGTGAACTGGTTTGAAGTGTCGCCGGAGAAGACGACTAGAACAGTGGTTCCGGCCGTCTGGTTTTCCCTCCATGGTTTGAACTCCACCAGAGCCACGTGTGTTGTTTCTGTCCTTTTGATCTGATTACTTTTTCATTTAATGGTTCTGATTAATACATATGGTGTTCATTGTTTGACTTGCCACACACGATCCACATTCAAACTCACCATTTCACTTAAACCCTGGCCCGATCCACGTGTGATGCTGTGAGCCCTCTGATGTGATTACTTTTTGATCCAACTGCCACGAACGCTTTCCACCATGCGCCTGGGTTGACTCCCCACACTGGATCCTTGTGACTTCAGTGCCCCTTGTTGGACTTGGGCTTTCCATTGCTGTTTGCACCCCCTTTATGGGCCCAACTTGGTTTTAAACTTGTTTTTATTGCTATTTGAACCGTGACTTTATTTATTTTATTTCTTTTTCTTTCTTTTTTATTTTATATCTGTTTAGATTTAAATCATTTTTAAATACTTTCAAGAGTGTTAAAATTCCATAAAAATATGTTTTAGACTCCTTGAGATGTCCTCTAAATTTAGGAAATTTTTATTTTATTTTATGAATTATTTTTCAATTAAAAATGGAATTTAACATTAAAAGTGTTTTATTTGACCTAAATCTTGACATGTTTTAGTTTTTATTTTGTTTCTCTCATTTCCTTTTGATCCAATGAGTAAAAATTAATCCTTATATCAATGGTGAGTTGATTAATTTTTGAGGACCATTTTGCCCCTGTTGGTTGACTTTTGAGTTGACTTTTGATGCACTTCATTTGACCTTAGACAATCCTCCTTCACAATGGAGCACCCTTGTGAATCAATTTCTATGGTGATGTTGTGAAGTGAATTTGATTATAATCTCTTGGCCTCTGGTTTCCAACATGTTTATGAGCTTCTTGCATTTTATTTGGTTATTTTTGAATCATTTTCCTAATTTTAGGGTAACTTGCAAGTCAAGTTACCCCAAAGGGAGGTTCATACAAACACATTGACCTAGTTTGCTTTGGATATGACATTTATGGATCCTTTGAGCCTTCAATGCCTATTGTTCCATGTTGATAACATGTTAAGGATGATGTTTGCTCATTTTTAGGTCATTATATTGTGTTTTGCTTGTTCATTTGATTGTTTACTTTTGAGTTTCCAATTAGGGTTTCTATGTGAAACATGTTTGCTTTCCTTTGGGAATTTGCTTGCATTTCCTTGTGGCTTATTTGCTTTTAATTTTGAGAACTTTTATTTCATTTCCCTTGCTGTCCAATGACTTTGGAATCTCAATTAAGGTAGCTTGGTCCCTCCTTTGGAGGTACTTGAAGCATGCCTAAAATGTTGAATCCATGAGGACTTCTTTGTGCTTTCTTTTGCACCTTTCTTGTGATGCTCATGGTTGAGTGCGCATTATGAGTTCCTTGTTGTCCTCATATAGCCTCCCATCCTCACTTTGTTTTATGTTTTCTTTGCCTTTCATTTGTGTTTGAGTTTTGACATTGTGGTTGATGTTTGAATGGTTTAGGCCATTTCGTCCCATTTTAGTGCACTTGTGTGTTTCTTTTGATGCATTTCTTTTTCCTTTCATCTCTTGCATTTGTCATATTGTTGCTTGAGGTTGAGATGAGCTTGTGGAGGCTAATGCCCCACACCAATTTCCTCCCTCACTTGCATTCCATGTTTGCATTCTTACATGTTTATGTTGTTTCCTGTTGCTTCTTTTGTCTCCTTTCCCTTAGGATCTCTAATCTCTCTTGTTCAAGGGAGGTTATGATAGACATTAGGATCTTAACCATGTATGATAACATTAGGTAGCATTCCCTTATCTCAATCTTAGGATCACCATTGCATGACAACTTTAGGTTTGAGTTTAGTCCCCCTTTAGTGTCCTTTCTCTTCTCATCTCAAAACAAACATAAAACACTTAATAAAGGTTAATGATTATTGTGCGTTACGAGCCTTAAGCACTTAGGAAATGGTTGTTGAGGAGTTTCTCTTCAATGGCTTGGATGTTTAGTATGGCATCCTTTGGGTGATATGCGACGCATTCACTCCTAAGTCATAGTCTCTAGTGCGATATGAATTGCAAACAATTCAAAAAAAACACTCCTTCTCTAAAAAACACAAAAAACAAATCATTCAAACTGCTTTTTGCCCTTTGGGGCCTTTAATCTTGTAAAATCATTTTCATAAGGAGAGTTTTGTTAACTCTTGGTTCTATCGCAAACGGTAACGCCTAAGTCTCCAATGGTCGAGCTGCACACACCAAACTGCTAGAACTACTTGTTAACCCTACTCGGGTAAAAAACTGTTGAACAAACTTGTGTTCCCTTTTAGCCCGAACCACGTTTGCTCTGATCTTTCATACCAGATGAAAGTACATAGGCACAAGACGCGATGTCTTGGAGAGCAACCTCCCCCCCGTTCACCCGTAGTTAGCCGAACTACGTTGACTCTAACTTCTCACTTCAGATGAGATACGTAGGCACAAAGCGCCGATGCTTTGCCGAGTCACTTCTTTTTATTTTGTCCTTGAACCTTTAGTTAGATAGTTTCAATCACCCTTTTAGATAGACAACAAGTGTGGATCCCGTCGAGTACGACGGACGTGAGGGGTGCTAATACCTTCCCCTTGCGTAACGGACTCCCAAACTCGAGATTTGGTTGCGATGACCGATCTTATCCCTCTTTTCGTTAGGTTTTCTTTGAGCGTTTCCTTTCCCTCTCTTGGGATAAATAACGCACGATGGCGACTCTTCTGTCATTGCCGGCCCCTCTTCGCAGCGATGCGACAGCTGGCGACTCTGCTGAGGACAGGAATATCCCCTATGCAAGTCAATCCTAGCACTTGTTTGTTTATTTTTTGGGTGTGTACATTTGTGCTTTATCTTTATTTGCTTTCCGCACTTTACTTTCCGCATGATTCATTATTGTCGTGCTTTGAGGAGGGATTGTTCCATTGAGAGATAAGCTAGACCCAAGCTTGAGTATAGACTTAGCATTAGAAGTGAAGATTAATGGTGAACCTGTATGCTTTGCATGCACCAGCTAGCCATGAAATTTGAGCTCAGACAAGATTCTCTTTAACGATTTTCTTTCTGCCCCTTTGGGCTCGAAGGAATTTTGGATCTGAGGATTGTCGACTCTGTAAACCGATCATTTGGGATTCAGCTAAGTGAGGCCTCTTCGGGAGGTGATGATGCCAAACATTGTCAGTGGATAGGTCCTTACCTGTGAGAGGGACAGGGTTGTGCAGGAAACTCTAGCCTTCAGATTACCCGGTTCTTTACAGTTTGGATTCTTGATATCAAGGGGTCCTAATATCAGTGTTTGGTTATTACTAAAGCGAAGCGCCGATCTTCTCAAACTACAGCACAACAATCTTGATCTCCTGTTTGCATGTGCATTTGCATTTTCATTTTCATTTCATTAACATGTATCTGTGTTGCAGGTGCATATTTCCTCCCCGATTCTAGTGATCTTGTTCTTTTTTTGACATGGAGTCTTTGAAGAAGACCGTTGCCTACTAGCTCCTTTCTCCTGATATCAGTTCCCTGTTGAGTTTGGTTGTTCTAGCAAATCAAAAAGTGAAGGGAGAGTTCAAGGAATCTTATGGGAAGTTGCTCAGTTTGGTGTGCAAACCTTCAGTGTTCAAGTTGAATGGCTTATATGCTCTGCTACAGTTTTATGACCCTCAGTTGAGATGTTTTATGTTTCCTGACTATGTCCTGGCGCCGACCTTGGAAGAGTATGCCGCGTTACTAGGAGTTCCAGTATTGGATCAGATGCCTTTTTACCATGATGATGCTAAGCCTAATCTAGCTAGGCTTGCTGCAGTTCTTCATCTTGATGCCTCAGAGTTCTAAGGAAAATTGACCAAGCTGAATGGAGTGTATGGGTTTCCTCTACCTTTTCTGGTTGACAAGGCTTTATAGTTCGCAATGGACGATTGTTGGATTGTATTCAATGTCATTCTCGCTCTATGCATATATGGTATCATTTTGTTTCCTAACTTGCCAGACTTTGTGGATACAGATGCATTCTATATCCTTGCTTCAGGGAATCCAGTGCCTACCTTGTTAGGGGATGTTTACCATTCTATCCATTACAAGAATGAGAAGCGGAGGGGTAAAAATGTGTCTTGCTGTGTACCCATGCTGTATAGGTGGTTCTTCAGTCACCTTCCGAAGGCAGGTCCGTTTGTTGCTACTGCTGGCGCCTCAGATTGGCCTGCTAGGCTAATGGGTTTATCTGCAGAAAACATTGTATGGTTTGATCGGGATATACTTGGCGCTGAAATCATATATAGCTGTAGTGGTTTTCCGAATGTCCCGTTGGTCGGAAGGAAGGGTTGTATTAACTATAATCCCTCTTTGTTGATTAGACAGTTTGAATATGCTTTGAAGAGTCCTCCTAAGGAAGAAGAGATACAGGAATCTTTGTATCTCACAGGCTTGCTGGGAGTTGATACTTTGGTTAGAATAGAGTATGCATGGAGTAACATTCACAGGCGAGGTAAGACATTGCTAGGAAAGAGTAACAATCGAGCTTATGACCCTTACATGGTTTGGATCAAAGATAGAGCTGCTAAGTCTCTGATGCCATTTCCCTCAGTTGCGCCTTTGTATCCCATCATGACTGAAGAACCCACTACCGTGGATATCTAGAAGTACAACCAACTGTTGCATGAGAAAGAAGAGTTGAAAAGAGTCAATGAAGAATTAGAGAAAGAAATCATTCAAGTCCGAAGCGAGAAGATTGATGTTGTCTATTCTTTCAAAAGGTAGACTGAACTTGTCAACAAGCTAGGTATGGACTTGACAAAGGAGACTAGCGCTAGAGAACACTCAGGCAAGGATTTGAACGCCGTCAGTAGTGTGCTTGCTACCAAGAAGAAGGATCTGGACATGGCTTACTTGGAGATCTCTAAGTTTGACTCAGTATGGAATGCCACGCTCACTAACAACAAAGAGCGCGAGGACAAGCTGAAACAGCAGATCGCCAAGTTGAAGATTCAGCTCAAAGCGAAGGACGAGAAGATTTCGGTGGAAGAATCACTCAGATATAATAGTGAGCACAGATTGAGCAAAGCTATTGCAAACTTGGAGGATTACAGATTAAAAGCATACACCAAGAGGTGCAGACTTGAGGCGTGCTTTAGGAAAGGAGCCTGGGAAGACCATGTTGATAGTCTACAACGCACCATTAGCCGGTGAGAGCTACTCATACTGGGTCTACTCGCTAGACCATATCATCCCGAGATGCGGAAGCTTCTAGAGGATTTCCAGTCTCGACACCCAGCTTGACTGTCTTCCTTTGTATCTTGTTATTTTGCTTATGTATTGACCATCACCAGGCTTGTTGGTTGAGGTCATCTCTATTTTGTACTTAGCTGATGTATGCACACTGTTGGTTGGCTTGTTATTATATGAGGAGTTATTATTCTATCTGCTTGTCTGTGGGGTTTTCCGTGGTCGTTTCTTCTTCTGGAAACTAGAATCGAGGGGGAAATCTCCCTGTTGCATATATACATGTCTGCATTTAGCATTTTTTCGCATTGCAGGTGCATCGGAACTGTTTTCTTATCTCCTGTCTTCATTTAGTGTGTTTCAGGACTGCTGATAAAACAAATCACCGGTACGCGACTAGAGGAAGACAGAAGTGGATCATGGAACAAATGCAGGAGCAAATGCAGGAAATGAGAGATAGAATTGTTTAATTTATGGAAGTAATGCAGACTATAGCTAGTGGACAAGACCAACTCAGGACCTTGGTGCAACCTTTGATTGCACGGGTTTATAATGACGGCGTATTACATGGAGGGGTAACTATCAACCCACCTCATGGTGAGACTCAGCATGCTAATAACGCTATCCCCAATGCTGGCGGGGTTGGAAATGGCAATGGTGCTGGAAATGGGAACGCAACTGGGAACGGTAATGGAAATGTTGAAACCAATGGTAATGTTGGCGGAGTGTTGCACCCCAAAATTTGACCAACCAATTCTCGTTATTCGACTTATGTTTCGACTCATTTTGCATTTTGCATTTGCATACCACGTACATTGCATTTTTCAGTCAGATTGACTTTATCAGGATTACAGCCTTTTCCTGGCGTTTCAGGCAGTTCAACCAGTTCGAGTACGGAGATTTATTTTGGGAGTTGTGCTCTTCCCGGTGTTTTCAGCTTATGCTGTTGTTTTTGAGGATATTTCAGTGTCCGTATTTTTACCGGTTATCTCGTTGCGTTCTCGCAGTTTTGTTCGCCGATTTAATCAACTTGCATTGTTTTTATGCCTTATGGAATTATTAGCATTTTCCTAAGATTTTATTCCGTTAATTAGGTTCTATATTTTTAAGACATTTTTTTATTAGAAAATAGATTTTATTAGGTTTAAATAGTTTTTCTATTTTTTATAAATTTCTAGATATTAATTGATTTTGTTTAGAAATTAATAGATTTAATTTTTTTTTAGAATAATTGAGTTGTTTAGAAGTTAATGGGTTTATTTTCTAGATTTTAATTTCTTTTTTTTAGATTTAATTGGTTTTAGAAATTAATAGAGTTTATTAGATTTTTTTATTAGATTTTAATAAGTTTTTCTCTTAGGATTAATTGATTGGGGTTATTAGCAATTAATTAGCAGTTTTTAGTTAATTAGCCTTAATTTTCGTTAGCAATTAATTGAGTTTTTTTAATCAGGTCTTAATCATTTTAATTGCATTAATTGAGTCATGTTAATCCATTTTTGTTTACCACTAATCAGGTTTTAATCAGTTTTAATTGCATTAATTGAGTCATTAATTGGAGTCAATTAGATCAGTTTGATGGGCCACTTGTCCGTTTTGGGGGCCCACGAGTTCAGTCTTGCGCCACTTGGCGTTGTATAAAAGAGTCCACGTTTCCTTCTCTCTCAAGGCCACATCACTATCCACCAGACCCCACACGGTGACACCTCACTCTTCCCATGGACCCACATGCTGCCACGCGCCCTAGCGCCACCTCACCCCTCCGGCCATGCAAACAGCCGGAGTTCTCACCAGAGAAATCATCACGGCCAAAACCTCCATAACCATCACCAGAACTTCAACTGCTCGCCGGAATCTTCATCACCTTTATTGTTTTTCTGGAGAATCTCCAAGGATCTTCAATCACCTTAACCTTCATCGAATCTCCAGAATTATCCAGATCCAACAAACATCTTCATCCGTTCATGAGATTCATCAATCTCCGTCTAGAGTTCATCATTGTTCATCCAACTCCTCACCGGAAACTTCATCAAGAACATTCAATCATCATCCAGGTCCAGTTCACTATGATCTTCATCCCACCTGCATCGGAGTTTCCAGATCTTCAAGATCTTTGTGTTCTTCGCTCAATTTCTAGATCAACTCGTAATAATCTTCATCAAGACTTTCCAGAATTTCAAGAACTTTCATAACCATTCAAGAAACTTCATCCATGTTCATGAGTGTTTTCCAGAATTCATCAACCATATCCTTCATGCATTCGTTGATCTTCCGGAAACTGCAAGAAGTGTTCTTCGTGTTCGTCCTTGTCCAGCAATCTCCACAGTTTTCCTCATACAATTCATCTTCTCCGTATCGCCTTTTCCATAAATCCTCAGAGCATGCATCCTCCATCTTCGTCCAAGAGCCTTCAAGATCCTCATTTTCTTCGTGATCTGGATCTACGAAATACCCCAGGGATCTTCGTCAAGAAGCTCTAGATCTACCAGTCATCACAAACGCCATTGATCTTCAACATGAGGAGGTGAGCACAGAAGGTTGAAAGGAGTAAGGAGGAGATTTTGGAGTACGAGGCAAGGGAGACGGAGGAGGTTTGTCCGGCGGCAGAAGTTGTGGAGGAGAGAGACCTAGGGTTTCTATGAAGTTTGGGAGAAGGAAGGTGGAAAGGTCTTCGTGGACCTCATTGGTGGCTCGTGGGCCTTGTGGCCCAATTGGATGTTTGGGATCCATACACCCTATTCCACTTTGCAACCCCACCCTGTTTCTGTTTGGTTGCTGATTGTTGGTTTGGGCCCAACGAGTTGCTGGATTCACTCCGTTTTCCTTACGCGCACCCCCCGTCCCTTTTTGTTTTGGTTTATTTTTTTGTTGGTTATTGTATTATGGGCTCAAGCCCAATTGTGTTTACTGGCTGAATTACCCTGTTCTGCTGATGTACCCCCCTTCCCTTTTATTTTTGTTTTTTGTATTGGATATTTGTTTGTAATAGATTTTAGTTTTATTTTCTATTTTTCTTTTAGGAATTATAGTTTTAGATTTCCTTTAGAATATTATTACATATTTTTTAGTATATAATTTATATTCTATTAGTACTATTTTCTTTTAGAATATTATGCCTAGTATAGAATTTTCATTTCTATTTTCTTTATAGAATTATAGAATATTATGCATAGTATAGATTTTACATCCTATTTTTCTTATAGAATATTATAGAGTTTTAGATAGATTTTATATTCTATTTTCTATATGCAATTTCCTTATATTTCTTTAGAGTTTTCTAGTAGGATTTATTGCCTATTTTAGGAGTAGAATATTATTTTCATTTGTTAGTGAATTTCTCTCCTCATTCCTCTTCCATCTGATTTTACTTTGATTTTATTCTGTGCTGACCGTGTGACATGATTCAATTGGAGAATGATTTTCGATATCATTTCTCTATCTTGTCTTTGACACGGATATCAATACGCTACCTCTTAGAGTTTGATTTCTCGTATAAGTCAAATCATGATGGTTTAGTGTTACATTGGTTCTGATTCGAACGTCATCATCAAGGATCCAGAGAGGAAAAGATTGGAATGGAGCTTGTGCATAATGTCAAGGGCCAACGGAGCCGCTTCATTCGATACCATCTGTCTTATTCAAGTCTTCGTGCAACCGTCGAGTGTTGTGAGCTGTAGCGTTAGATACGTAGGAAATGGTGATTGAGGGGTTTCCTCTCAATCGTTTAGAGTGTTTAGTCTATCACCCTTTGGGTGATATACGACGCACTCGCTCCTACGCCTTAGGTTCTTGCGTGTGTGTCCCGATTTCCTTCCCGTTTAGGCGTGTTAGGCCTGCTTCCTCTTTGTTCTCACCCCCGTGCAATCGAAACCCTTTTCTCTCGCGTTCAGGCGATTGAGACCCCTTCTCTTGCCCCTGTGCAATCGAGACTTGTTTTTCGCGTGCGTCGAACTATGTTTGCTCTGATCTCTCGTACCAGACGAGAGTACGTAGGCATAGGATTGTGATAATCCTAGTGAGCTCCTTTTTCCCCTTTCCTGTAGTTAGATGAATTGCAGCTGCTCTGATTTCTCGTACCAGACGAGAATATGTAGGCATAGGATGCGATATCCTAGCGAGCACACTAACAACTAACTTCTCTATTCTCTCGCTTCCGTGTGATCGAGACTTTCCCGCTAACGACTGATGTTTCCTTTCGCTTGCCCTAGCGCAATCGAGACCAGACCGTAGTTCTAGTTCCCGTAGGTCCCCGTACCTTTAAACCCCGACATACTACGTCCGTTCTACCGCAAGCAGGTAATGTCTAAGTCTCAAATGGTTGAGCAGCATACACCTAACTGCTAGAATGCGTACACTAGGATCATCAATCCTGTCTCTCACCCCTGTGTGATCGAGTACACCCCCGTAACCTGTAGTTGCCCGAACTACGTTTGCTCTGATCTTTCACGCTGTGTGAAAGTACGTAGGCACGAGATGCAATATCTTGGCGAGCAACCTTCCCCCTTAGTTTCTCGAACTACGTTGACTCTGACTTTCCCATTGCACGAGGGAATACGTAGGCATAGAGCGCGACGCTCTATCGAGTCAGTTCTTTCCGTTTAGACTTTTAGCCGTAGCTAGATTGTTTTTCACCCGTAGACAAAACCAACAAGCGTGGATCCCATCGAGTACGATGGACGTGAGGGGTGCTAATACCTTCCCCTTGCGTAACCGACTCCCGAACCCAGACATGGTTGCGATAACCTTGTCTTATACCTTTTCGTCAGGTTTTACCGATCGTTTCCTTTCCCTTTCTGTGGGATAAATAATGAAAGGTGGCAACTCTTCTATTTTGCCGGCACCCTATTTTCGCGATAGCGACACGGATGATTTGGTAACATTGTGTCGCTACTGCGAAAATCGGCGCCGGCTGAACAGAAGAGTCGCCACCGTGCGTTATTTATCCCACGGGAGGGAAAGGAAACGCTCAGAGTAAACCTCGCATAACACGGGAAAGGTATGGTCGTCGCAACCAAAACCTGGATTCGGGAGTCGGTTACGCAAGGGGAAGGTGTTAGCACCCCTCACGTCCGTCGTACTCGACGGGATCCACGCTTGTCTTCGGATATGAATTGTATTCTATCTACACTAATGGGTTAAGGGCTAAAAAGAAAGAAAAAAAAAGTGACTCGGCAAAGTATCGCACTTTATGCCTACGTATTCTCGACCGGAACGAGAAATCAGAGTCAACGTAGTTCGCCTACCTACGGGAAAGGAGGGGAAGGTTGCTCGCTAGGATATCGCATCCTATGCCTACGTACTTCCACACAGCATGGAAGATCAGAGCAAACGTAGTTCGGGCCACGGAAGACACAAGCTTGTCTTGGTTGATTTTATTCTTTTTGAAAAAGGTTTTCTTGATTAGCAGTCCCGGCGGACAAAATGACGGCTTGATGAGTTCCCGTTCTTTTACGAAAGAAGTGTCTTTTATTGTGTTTGAAATCTTTATGGTATTTTTCTGTTTGTTTTGAGGAAGAAGAGACAGAACTCTAACCTATGGTTGCGAAGGGAAACAAACTAACCTAATGTTATCATGCATGGGTTAAGACCTAGTGTCTATCATGCTCCTCTCTTGCACAGAGAGAAACAGAGATCCTAAGGGAATAGACAGAAACAGAAACAATATCAGATATATATACAGTAAAGCGGTAAAATGCATGGATGCAACAATACAAGCGAGGCAAGGGAGTCCCACTCAACCTCGAACCTAGAAAACAATAGGCAAAAGTGAACAGGCTTCACTTTCAACCCAACAGGGGAGCCAGCAAACAATACAGTCCAGAAAACCAATCAATACATCAGAAATGAAATACAGCAAAAATAAACAGCACCAGCAGCTCTGAATCAACATCTGACTTCAGGTATTCTCCATTCAGTTACAGGCTCCAACAAGTATCTATCTTCATCTTCATGGTCTCCAGGTAAGGGCTTTGATCATCAGTCTTCCATCTGCAATGGCTTTTCTTCATGTCTCAGGCTAGGATGAACATCAGTCAACCAGATGAGGTGAATGAATGTTAGACAGTTAATTACCTACCAAGGGTGGTTCATCAACTGTTAACATTAAACAGAAAGTTTCCTCTCAAAAGTTCTATCTTTCAAATATATTCACTGATCCTTCCAAAGGAAGGAGGTGGATATTTGAAAGAGACTTTGAATCATAGAGAAAGGATAGAGGCAAACAAAGCCATCTATGTTTGAGAAGCAAGCTTTCTAATCTAGAGCTCTGCCTAGCTCCTAAACCCTAGTCTCCTCAGCAGCTGCTAGCAAGAACCTCCTCCTCAACTCTGACAGTTGATCTTCAATCTCTGGATCTCCAATGGTCTTCATCTCCTCAAATCTTCAGCTCTCCCAAGTCCCCAGACAATCCCAATACCCAAGCAAGCAAGCAATAATCCCCAGAGGGCACACCACACCAGTCAATCAGATATATACAGAGTATTAATAGCAGTAGGGGAATCCTGACCTTTTCTAAGGGATCTAATAACTACCCATAGTCCCATAACTAAACTAGTCAAACCCTAAGTCCTAAGGGAAAAGAATCAAATCTCCTAAGTCATCACCTAAAACCCTAGTTTGTCCATGTTATTCAAGCTTACATTAAGCACCTAAAATTAATTTCTAAAAATGGGAACTAAAATGGATCTACAAGTTCAATGCCTAACCTAAACAACCTAAAAAGAATGGATGAAAAATATGAAAGTATCTAATAGAACAAAAATTAATAAAATCAAGTATGAAATAAAACCATTTAAAATGTCATTTATTTAGAAAATATGGGAAAAATATCAAATAAAAAATAAAATGCAATTTTTATTTTTTATAATTTTCTAGACATCCTAAAGAAAAATATGCAAAAAGAATGAATTAAAAATAATGATTTTTAGATTTTATATGATTTTTAGAAGATGCATGAAAAAAATTAAAGAAAATAAAAGAAAATAAAAAGAAATAAGATGGAGGAGGTGTGAATAGCAGGGAGAACACGTTCAATGCATTGGGCTTAATAGAATGGGGGGTGTGGATAGCGCTCTGAGCCCAACCCCCCAATTAATGAAACGCTGCGTTTCATTTCTTTTGAACTTTCCCTCCGTTTCAGCTTTAAATCACAGCCATCAGATTACATCCCAAGTCCAAGTCAAACCCTGGATCGTGTGGCCCTGGCTTCATCTTCAACCTTAGAAACCCTAGGGTTTCTGCAACTTCACCATCGTGCATGAACTTTCCACTTCTCTGTTCTCCCTCAATCCTCCATGAAAGCTCTCACTGTAAAAACCAAAAATACTCCAATCTCTTCCCTCTACACAGCCATGTCATTACCTTCTTCTAAAACTCAAGCAATAATGCAATTCGATAGGTGCAACAGATCGGATCCATCATTCTCCACTAATATTGATCCTCTCAATTCTCTATGGAAATCATCCTAAACTAACCTACAACTCACCCTGGTCATTTTAAGCACTCAATCCAAGATTATCTCACACGATCCTTGCCATTCTAAGCTTCCTCAGAAATGGTGCACCATGATCAATGTCCATGAAACTTGCTCAAACTTATCAAAATCAATCATCTCCCTTATCCTAACCAGTCTATACTAACAATTCCCTAAAATTATCATTAAATTATGCAATTCGAATGAGGTTACCAACCTGTTGTGATGCTAAAAACAGTTATGGAATACACTTGATCCAATGCTTGAAAGGAGGGGAAATTGATCAGTGATCTTGGAAATGAGTTCTGTATGCAATCAGAGAGGCTCCAAGGCTTTGAATCTTCTAGTTCCAAGGTTCTTGCACTTTGAATGATGATGATGAATAGCACAATTCCTTGCTCAATTTGCCAAAGAAATGTGTGGATTCTGACCTTTGTGTGATGATGATGAAGGTTGAATCAAGAATGTTGAAGTTTGGTGAGAGATTGAGGGAATTTGAGAGGCTTGTGCAAGAATGAAAAATGAGTGAAAATGGAGGTTTTGAACAAAGTGGTAGCACCAACCCTTGCATGATTCAGCTTGCATGAATATATAGGTGATATAGGAACCTCCTAGAACATTGGAGAAGTTTCCCTTACACTTTTCCCTTTCAATTTGGATTATGTTACTTTTAATTCAAGCAACCATGGATAACTCACAAATAATGACCTAAGCTCAAAATTCCACTTTAGCCAATGTCTTTAGAATGCCTTTTCCATTCAAAATGACCTATAATTTTGCATCATTTGGCCAAGATATGAAAAATACCATTTTTTAAGCCATTTTCCTTCATTAAATTCACCAATTTTGAAACCTTGTGCTATGGACATTTCCAATCTCTCATGGTCACTTTTCTAGACTCAAAATGTCATTTGGAGCAAGTTTGATGTTGTAAGTTTTTCCATTTGAGGCCTCCTTGTATGAGTTTTGGACATAGGTTAAAATGACCTGTAATTCACAAATGACCAAAATACACTTTGCTTGTCAAGACCATAAGTTGAGTTCCAAACATCATATGAAGGCATACTATACCATTCTAGAAAGCTAAGACAATGAGGAACAATTCTTATGTTGACCAGAAATTCATTTGAAATCTCCTTGAGGGGTAAAACTAGCTTGGAAGTCAAGTCACTTTCACAGACAAAATTTCAGATACCTCAGATGACCTGTAACTTGCAAGGACCATAAACTTGAGTTCTATAAATCTCCTTAATGTCTTCCACCGCTCAAATTAAAGGTCTTGAGATCCTCTACAAGTTTCATGTTGGCCAAGGATCCATTTGAAGCTTGCATTTTGACTTATCTTGCTTGGAAATTTGACCTAAACTAGGGGATTTTACCTAGAAACCCTAATTTAGAAACTCCTCCTCTCCTTGATTTCTCTTGAATTCTTCTTAGCATAACAACATATCCTTATTCTCCATGTCAAATGATGAACCCCACATCTCTCCAATAGCCCTTAATGCCTTTCAATCAGTCAATTGACCTAGGGTTGACCTAGGGTTGACCCAGATGAAACCCTAGTTGACTGTCTTCAACTGCAATTCCTGTGATCACCTCAACAACTTGTTTTCCTCCCCAAATGACTTTCTAAGCCCTCTCATGATGTCTAGATGCTCTCCATGCCTTCCATTCACAGCTCACAACCCCCTTGTTGACCCTCAGATACCCTCAGATAGGGGATAGGCTCAAGGCTTGATCTGCTGAACTCTCTGCTCTCAAATTCTTTTCTGATGACTTGAATGAGATGGAATTAGGATAATAACCTCTTGATAGGCCTCTAGAGATGAGAATAATGATTGGTCCCCTGTTGAATGACTTGCTATGCTTATGCTATGCAGATGGTTAGCCTATGTACATGCCTCTATATGCAAATGCTAATGATATTGCAACATAAACCAAATGAATAAGGTTGGGCAAATTCTAGGGTGCAACAACTGCCCCTATTCAAGCGACTTGAACCCGATTGGGTGAAGAGCGAACGGCCTTCAAACATTCGAGGTACAAGACGGTTGAATACTAGGAACCCAGAAATTTGCCAACCGCAGACATAAACCGCGCTCCTGCTTGGGGAACGACATTCATCAGCTGAATCTGACTGTTACGGCAACCCACTGATCTCGTAGCGACCGTGCTGGGGATGACTCGTCTTCCTTCTCGTCAGAGATAAATCGTCCACGTTAGGAATAAACTCTTCCACGTTAGGAATACCACCGTCCACGTTAGGACTCACCTTTCCACGTAAGGAATAACCGTTCCACGTTAGGAATAATACTGTCCACGTTAGAACTCACCTTTCCACGTAAGGAATAACCGTTCCACGTTAGGAATAATACTGTCCACGTTAGGACTCACCTTTCCACGTAAGGAATACATCGCTTTTCCCCGTCAGGGGTGACTTTTCTCTGCTTTGTCAAACTCTTCCACGTAAGGAATACGTCTTCTTTTGCTTTGTCCACGTAAGGACTCTTTCTTTTTCCACGTTAGGAATCACAAATTTTCCACGTAAGGAACCCCAATATTTCCACGTGAGGAATACTATATCAATCTTTCTTTCCACGTTAGGAATGCTTCTTCTTTCCACGTAAGGAATACCGTTTCTTCTTTCCGTCCACGTCAGGACTAAACTTTCCACGTAAGGAATCTATCTTCTTCTTCCATGTTAGGAATAACTTCTTTGATCTGTCCGCGTCAGGACTAAACTCTTCCACGTCAGGAATAATCTCTTTCTTTCCACGTCAGGAATCAATCTTGATATGTCCGCGTGAGGACTCAATCTTTCCACGTAAGGAATAAACCCGTCTTTCCATGTAAGGAAACCATTTTTCTTCCACGTAAGGAATGCTCTTGATATGTCCACGTAAGGACTCTGATCTTTCCACGTTAGGAATCAAACCTTGATCTGTCCACGTCAGGACTAAACTTTTCCACGTAAGGAAACACCTTCTCTTTCCACGTCAGGAATCAACTTCTTTTCCATCTGTCCGCGTCAGGACTAAACTTTCCACGTAAGGAATCAATCTCTTTTCCACGTAAGGAATCACCATTTTTCCACGTAAGGAATAAGACTTCGTCTGGATCTGTCTGCGTCAGGACTAAACTCCTTCCACGTCATGACTACACTCTTTCTTTCCATGTCAGGAATACAAGCCTCTTTCCACGTAAGGAATGCTATCCGTTTTCCACGCAAGGAAACATAACTTTTCCACATAAGGCAACCAATTCCTTTCGATTTGTCCGCGTCAGGACTACATTTTTCCACGTAAGGAATGCCATCTTAATTTGTCCCCGTAAGGACTCCACTCTTTCCACGTTAGGAATCACCTCTTTCCACGTAAGGAACTGAAACTTCTCTTTTCCCCTGTAAGGAATAGACTTGTCCACGTCAGGACCCCTCTTTCATCTTGATTTGTCCACATCAGGACTCAGGCATCTTCGACCTGCTGAGGAAATAAGACTTGTCCACGTCAGGACTCACACCTTTGTCTGATCTGTCCACGTCAGGACCCATGCTTTGCCAACACGAAGAAAGATAACTCCACGTCAGGACACCAACACAAAGAGTAATCACTTTTGTCAACGTCATGACCTCCCATTCCACCAATTTCGAGAACCCGAATCTGCCCACGTTAGGACTAACACACTTCACCACCCCGGGAAATAAACCTGTCCATGTTAGGACGCCCACTTCTGAAGAAATCCCGTCAATATAGGAATAAATTGTCCACGTCAGGACTTAGTTCTCCATTGATCCCTACCCACAAACTTCTTAGCACCGACGTGACAACGACTTTGGGGAGGACTCTACTGGGGACATCTGGGAACCAAACTACCGGATGCCTGTTCTGGTAACCGGAGGCAACTTCTGAAACTCTGATTCATGAAACCCTTTTGATGACAAATACCTCTGCTTGGGAATAAAGAGACTTATCCTAGTAACTCTGTGGGGAATACTGTCGAACTGACATTATCATTGGATGTCTCATGCCGAGATATTGAATATTTGGTAGTTCATTTGAGCAGGAGTTCTCTCCACCTGAATTGCTAGAGTACAGGAACTACTTCAGCAAAATAAATGCTGAAGATAATGCCGACCCCGCCGGGAATAGCCAGATGCTACAGAATTATTCCAGCAAAATAAATGTTGTAAGAGTGAAGTCGACTCAGCTGGGAAATTAGGAACTTAAACCAAACACCTTGTTGAAGTAGCATCCTGCTGGGGAATATAACTCTGCTGGGGAATAGCAGATGTGCACAGTACGATTGGATTTCTGCTGGAGAGTGAACTGATATTACACAGTATCCCTGACAAAATAAATGCCAGGACCCACAACCAACTCTGCTGGGGAGAGTCTTGATCTTCGAGTTCCACTGGGAGGAAAAAACATTTGCTGAAAGGAGAGAACTCCGCTGGGGGGGAAATCCACTGACTCTGCTGGGGGGAGAGTGAATGACCCTGCGGGGAAATTTGAACCTGTCTGAATACAACCTTACGATCTTGGAATCGTCAATCCTTTTTTGCACACGCTACGACTAGCTGGAGAGTTCGATCCTTCTTCAGGAGGAACCTGCATGACCTGCGCGAAGGCTGAGTCTTTCGTTATTGCAATCTTTCGATCATCTTCCTCGTACAGTTATGAAACCTGCAACAACACAAACAAGACAAGACAAGCCTATGCAACCAACTCACTCAGGTTAGTGATGTTGTTTTCAGTTAATTCAAAGCTCTAGCAACTGTTGGCAAGGGCCAGCGACGTTATACTCATGCTAGTTTCATCAAACTTAGGCGTTAATCATGCACAAAACAGTAAAGAACAGTGTCAAGTACTGAATAATGTATTTTATTGATCGGGCCCCTGAATGGGCGGAGTTTTGTACACGGGATGCAACTCCTGAAATGAGGAAGCTACACAAGGCAACTATACAAGTATACAAGTATGCACAAGAAGCATAAATATTGACAACTTAAGTTTGTACACATGTCGGCAACGGGATGCAGATGAACACCACGAACTGATCCTCCCATGACTCGCCCGACCCTAATGCTTTCCCGGTATCCCCACTTCTGAAGAGATTGTATCCGATAACTGGCTCCTCAAATATATTCTCCCGCATTGATGCTCCTCGCAATTATCAAATTCGGACCGCAGTCATTTGCTTTTCAAATCCCTAACTTTTGCGTGAACCGCCCTTTACGGGTTTTCAGTTCACCGGGATACCCTTTTTTGCCGAAGCCGCCCAGTGTAGGTTTTCAACTTCGCGGGTGTACATTTTTTCAATTTTATCCCTAATTTTTGCCCGAACCTTTCATTCTGTTTTTGGTTCGCCAGGATGCCCCATTTTTGCCTGGACTCTCTTTTTTCTGTCCAGCGGGTCTATTTCAAGCAAAGTATTTTTTAACTGCGTCCGAATTCACAGGCGACGTGAAGTCTTCTCCGTCCATGGTGGACAACAACAACGCTCCTCCCGAAAATACTTTCCTGACAACGTATGGCCCTTCGTAGTTGGGGGTCCACTTGCCCCTGTGATCTGCTTGCGGCGGGAGAATCCTTTTCAGCACAAGGTCGCCCGTCTGAAAGCTTCGCGGATGTATCTTCTTGTCGTACGCTTTCTTCATTCGGCTCTGGTACAAACGACCGTATGCTAAAGAAGCTAGCCTCTTCTCATCCATTAAGCTCAGTTGGTTCAATCTGTTTGTTACCCATTCTGCCTCGTCTAGCTGAACGTCTCGCAATACCCTCAGAGAAGGGATCTCAACTTCCAATGGTAATACCGCTTCCATTCCGTATACCAACAAGAACGGCGTTGCCCCGGTTGATGTGCGTACCGTCGTACGATAACCGTGCAAAGCAAAAGGTAGCATTTCATGCCAATCCTTATAAGTCACCACCATTTTCTGAACGATCTTCTTGATATTCTTATTGGCCGCCTCAACAGCGCCATTCATCTTGGGTCGGTAAGGGGAGGAGTTGTGATGTTCGATCTTGAAATTCTGACAGAGCTCCTTCATCATTTTGTTGTTCAAGTTTGAACCGTTGTCCGTGATTATCCGCTCGGGGATTCCATATCGGCAAATGATATCTCTCTTGATGAATCTGGCCACCACTTGCTTTGTTACATTTGCGTATGACGCCGCTTCCACCCACTTGGTGAAGTAATCGATTGCTACTAGAATGAACCGGTGCCCATTAGAAGTCGTCGGCTCGATCTTTCCAATCATATCGATTACCCACATTGAAAATGGCCAAGGCGATGACATCACATTTAGAGGACTTGGAGGCACATGGATCTTATCAGCATAGATTTGGCACTTGTGACACTTCCTCGCAAACTTGAAACAATCAGTTTCCATGGTCAGCCAAAAATAACCTGCTCGCAGCAGCTTTCTCGTCATAGCATGTCCTCCAGCATGCGTACCAAAGGTACCTTCGTGTATTTCCTCCATGAGAAGCTTTGCCTCTTTTTCGTCTACACAATGCAACAACACCAAATCGTGGTTCCTTCTGTATAGGACGCCATCCGGATTCAAATAGAAATTACCCGCTAATCTCCTGAGAGTCTTCTGATCTTGACTGGATGCCCCAGCCGGATACTCTTTATTCTTCAGGAAATTGAGGATATCGAAATACCACGGTTTGTCATCAGATGCTTCATCAATAGCAAATACATAAGCTGGCCTGTCAAGCCGAGAGATAATAATTCGGGGAGCTTCGTTCCAGAAGTTGACCTTGTACATGGAAGACAAAGTGGCCAGAGCGTCAGCCATCTGATTTTCTGCCCGCGGTACATGATACAATTCAACCTTGTCGAAGAAAGGCAACAATCTCCTTTCATAATTCATGTAATGTATCAAGTTGGGCTGACGTGTCTCCCATTCCCCTTTGATCTGATTCACCACCAGAGCTGAGTCTCCGTATACGTCCAGATGTTTGATTCGCAAATCGATGGCTTCTTCAAGCCCCATTATACAAGCTTCGTATTCGGCCTCATTGTTGGTAACGGCAAAGGTCAATCGGGCAGTAAACGGGATGTGCGACCCGTGTGGCGTAGTGATGATTGCCCCTATTCCGCTACCGTAAGCATTCACAGCTCCGTCAAAGATCATCTTCCATTTAGAACCCAACTCTGGTCCTTCGTCTGGCAACGGCTCTTCACAATCTTTCATCTTTAAGTACATGATATCCTCGTCAGGAAAATCAAACCTCATCGATTGGTACTCTTCAATAGGCTGCTCCGCCAGATATTCAGACAACACACTCCCCTTTATAGCCTTTTGTGAGACGTATTGGATGTCATATTCAGTCAAGACCATCTGCCAACGGGCAATTCTTCCTGACAACGCCTGCTTTTCAAATACATATTTGATAGGATCCATCTTCGAGATGAGCATGGTTGTATGATTCAGCATGTACTGCCTCAAACGCTTGGCGGCCCAAGCTAGGGCGCAACAAGTTTTCTCCAGCATCGAGTACCGAGATTCACAATCTGTAAATTTCTTACTCAAGTAATAGATTGCATGCTCTTTTCTCCCTGTCTCGTCCTGTTGACCGAGAACACAACCCATGCTTCCCTCAAGAACCGTCAAATACATGATCAAGGGTCTACCTGCCACTGGGGGTATCAAAATAGGAGGCTCCTGCAAATACTGCTTTATTTTATCGAACGCCTTTTGACAATTTTCGTTCCATGTTACAGCTTGATCTTTCTTCAACAGCTTGAATAATGGTTCACACGTGGCCGTTAGGTGAGATATGAACCGGGCAATGTAGTTCAACCTCCCTAAAAACCCGCGCACCTCTTTCTCTGTTTTAGGCGTCGGCATTTCTTGAATTGCTTTTATTTTAGCAGGATCGACCTCTATTCCTCTTTCGCTTACGATAAACCCCAGCAGTTTACCCGATCTCACCCCGAAGGTGCATTTGTTAGGATTCAGCCTTAGCCTGAACTTCCTAAGCCTTTTAAATAGCTTTAGCAGATTCACCTGATGCTCTTCCTCCGTCTGGGATTTGGCAATCATATCGTCAACATAAACTTCGATCTCTTTATGCATCATGTCATGGAAAAGAGTCGTCATCGCGCGCTGATATGTTGCCCCAGCATTTTTCAAACCGAAGGGCATCACTTTGTAGCAAAATGTTCCCCAAGGCGTTATGAAAGTGGTCTTCTCCATATCCTATGGCGCCATTTTAATTTGATTATAGCCTGAAAAGCCATCCATGAAGGAGAATACGGAGTATTGAGCAGTATTATCAACTAACACGTCAATATGAGGAAGTGGAAAATCGTCTTTTGGGCTTGCTTTATTCAAATCTCTATAATCCACGCACATTCGAACCTTGCCGTCCTTCTTGGGCACTGGTACGATGTTGGCAACCCATGAAGGATACTTCGTCACAGCCAGGAAACCAGCGTCCCACTGTTTCTGAACCTCCTCTTTGATCTTCATTGCCATATCTGGTCGAGTTCTGCGAAGCTTTTGTTTGACCGGTGGGCAATCTTCTTTTAATGGCAGGCGGTGTACAACCATGTCTGTATCGAGCCCTGGCATATCTTCATACGACCAAGCGAATACATCACTATACTCTTGGAGCATTTCAACCAGTCTTCGCTTGATATCACTCTGCAGTGCGGCTCCGATACGAACATTTTTCTCAACCCCTTCCGACCCCAAGTTGATAATTTCGATGACCTCGTCATGAGGCAGAATGGCTCTTTCCTCTTGCTTCACTAACCAAGACAGTTCTTCAGGAACGTCGCTATCTTCGACAACCTCTTCTTCGGCCTGGAATACCGGGTGCTCGAAGTCGGGACGAGTCATAGGTGATTCAAGGATGTCATCTGAAAATGTTATCCTGCAAAAGGAATGGTTAAGTGCTTCAAAATGCGTATAAAGCGAATAACCACGTTGCCATTTTATTGAAAAATACAAAACAAGAAAGACAGGGATTACAGTATTTGCACATGAAAAAACGCCGTTTATTTAATGATTAACACGCAATATTCATAACAACACAGCCCTAAGCAAATCCTGATGCCCCGGGCAAGACATCAGATTATTCAACAATTAATAAAGCGAAGCATTACTGTTTAAAAGTCACAGGAACAAGCTCCTGAATAGACCAGTTGCACAGTCCCTGTCCTGGCGTGCTTGGCTGAATCCAGGCACCCATATCACAGTCGCTGTCTCCTTCATCAGACTCCGAAGCAGCATTGACAGTCTCATGACACACCCCACTGGCAGAGATGGTGATTGGCTTTCTGAAGCGGGTTGCCCCCACGGAAGGAGTTGATGACGACGGTTGGTACCCCAGCCCGAACCGGTCCATCTTCACAGGAATGTCCAGCACTTTGCCCCAGCCCTTTGCTTCTCCTGCTTCTACTAGAGCTTGAGCTTCTTTGTACGATGAGACGGCTATCTCTGGCACTTTGCTCGGCCCGGGGCCCTTGTCCTTGATGCGCAAACCTTCGAATGCCTGGCAGGGCGTTTCGTGGATCTCTCCGTCGACTTCCACATATTTAAATGAAGATAGATGGCTGACCAGGATGTCCTCTTCTCCGCACACGGTGACTACGCTATCTCCAACCATATATTTTAACTTCTGATGCAGGGTGGACGTGACTTCCCCTGCTCCATGAATCCAGGGTCTTCCAAGCAAGCAGCTGTACGCAGGTTGTATGTCCATGATATAAAACTCCGTTGCAAACACTTCCGGCCCCACCTGCAGAGGCAACGTAATCGATCCAAAGACTGTTCTCCGCGTGCCGTCAAACGCTCTGACTACCAAGTCGCTGGGTGTGTAAAAGATTCCTCTAACATCCAACTTCATCATCGCCTTCTTGGGCAGCACATTCAAAGATGACCCGGTGTCAACCAATACGTGCGACATTACTGATCCTCTACACTCGAAAGATACGTGCAGCGCCATATTGTGATCTCTTCCTTTCGGAGTCAAGTCAAAATCGGTAAAGCCCAAGCTGTGGCCTGCATTCACATGTGCCAACACTCCTTCTAGTTGATTCACGGAGACGTCTTGGGGTACAAAAGAAGTATCCAGGACTTTCAGCAATGCGTTTCTATGAGCTTCCGAACATAACAGCAATGACAGGATAGATATTTTGGACGGCGTCTGCTGCAGATGCTCCACAATCTTATAATCACTTTTTCGAATCAAGCGCATGAATTCTTCTACGTCCTTCGATGCCGATTCTTTGTCACCTACTTGTACCGGAACATTCTCAACTGCTTTCCCTTTTCCCTTTGCTAATCTTTCAGCCTCCACTTCGGGGGATATAAAGATCCTACCACTCCTTGTCATGCCTCCTGAGCCGACAACATTATCCACAGTCTTGACTGGCTATTTATTAACATCAATTTTTATCCCGTCACAATACACCTCTAACCCATATGACCATGGGACTTCTTTTGTGTTCTCGTACGGGATTGGCCCGACCTTAGTTATGGTGATCGGTGGGTGCTGAGCTGGTGCTGCAATAGTGATCGTCTTCCGAGGAATTGTCACAGTGGCCACATCATTCTGATTATCTGCTACTGCCCCTGCGGGCTCTTCAGTGGCTGCTTGATCAAACTGCAATATACCTTCATCAATTAAAGCCTGAATGCCCTTCTTCAAATCATCACACCCTCCAGCTAGGGTCCAACAGTCTAAGCAATACTCGTTACATCCTGGGTAAACACCCCCTTGTAACAGCCGGCTCTTTATCTCGCTCAGCGGCGTCTTTAAATCGTCGACATTCATGATCAGATTCAACCTTTCCTCCGTCAGAACGGCGTTAGCCCCATGATTAGGCATGGGTTTCTGCACTATATTCGGACCTGCCGTTCCGAAATTGATAGTCTTATTGTCCAAAAGATCCTGCACAACATGCTTAAAAGCATGGCAACCTTCTATATCGTGACCTGGAGCCCCAGAATGAAACTCACAGTGCCTGCTTGCATCGTAGCCAAACGGGGGAGCTCCCGTTATTGGTGCCAGAGTTCTTTTCTCTACTAGATTCAATCCCAACAATGTCTGCAACAAATCGGCATAGGTTGAGGGAGGCTTCTCAAACACTCTTCTCGGTTTACTACCCTGGAATCTTCGCGGAGCCTGTTGTGCCCCCTGCTGAGACTGCTGCTGCTGTTGCATTGGCTGTTGCTGAACCGGTTGTTGTTGCTGGAGTGGTTGTTGTTGATACGGGATAGTAACACTCGCCACCTGCTGCGGCTGACGATATTGACCTCGTCCCCTGCCTCGGCCTCGGCCTCGGCCTCCAAATACCGCGCTTGTCTCGCCCTGCCGGCGCCCACCGTAAGCTTTCCTATTACTGCCGGATGCAGTTGATTCCTCGACTTGGAACTTTCCTTGCTTAATGTTACGTTCAATCTTTTCTCCCATTAGAATCAGGTCTGAAAAACTGGCCAGAGACGTGTGAAACAACATGTCATGAAACAGACCTGTGAATGTGCCGACAAACATGTCATTCATTTCCTTATCTTCTACAGGAGGCCGGACCCTGGCAGCCATATCGCGCCACCTTTGCGCGTACTCTTTAAAACTCTCCCCCTTCTTTTGCGACAGCCCGACCAACTGGACCCGATTGAGTGCCAAGTCGCTGTTATACTTGTAGTGAGCTACAAATGCCTCTGCTAATTGCTTCCATGTCTTGATATCAGTTGGCTCCAACCCCATGTACCATTCTAGGGAAGGACCCGACAGACTATCTTGAAAGAAATGCATTAGCATTCTTTCATCAGTTGAGTATGCAGACATCTTTCTGTAATAAGCTCGTACATGCACTTTTGGACATGTGTCTCCTTTATACTTGTCAAACGCAGGAGCTTTGAATTTAATTGGCACCCTCAAGCCAGGTACCAAACCCATTGTTGCCATGTCCAAACCCACAGCACTTTGGTTTAGGACTCCCCTCATCTGCTCTTCCAGCATTCTAATCTTCTGGGAATCATCCATCGGCCCTTCAAAACCTCCTCCGGAGAAGGCGTCTTCCTGCTGATCTTCTTGCCACATACCGTTTCCAGCCCCATACCCATCATATCCATTATTACGTCCAGCTCTGATCTGATTCATCCCCGGACCTCGGCCTCTGTTGCCGTACCCTTGAACACCTCCAGCAGGACCAAAAGCCATAAATCCAGTACCGTTTCCGTTTCCGAAGCCTCCGTAACCCTGGTTGGTCGCGCCATAACCATCCTGCCCAAAGCCTTGAGCATTAAAGCCATACTTCCCCGCATTATCGAATCCCTGATCATTGAATCCGAATCCAGTATTGACAAAGCCGTTGCCGCCTAGATTATCTCCCAAATTGACATCACCCAGCCCAACATTATGGACGACAGTCTCATTTCCAACTCCGACGTTACCATTTACAGCAGCGGTAGCGTTGTTGACATTAGCAGCAGGTGTATTGATTACAGGTGGGGCCACCGGCATGGGAGTACCGTCTCCATGAACAGTATCGACCCGTACAGACTGATGATCTTCATTACCATGACCAGCGTTTCGGGCCAACCAAGGCTGGACCATGGCCTGCAAATTCTCCTGCCCTTTCGCAATAGCTTCCATGGTCTGCATGAAGAGAGCGAGCTTCTCGCGCACATCTTGCATCTCGTTCTGCATTTGATCCATGATTCTTCGACAGTTGGTGCGGGTAGAATAGCGGTGCGGGTGCTGATCTGCAATCCTGAAAAGTACCTGTTGCAGAGCAGGAAATAAGACACTATTCAAAGATTACCTGTAATGCAATATGAATATGAATGCAATGCAATGTGTCTGTGCATTAGGGAAATTCATTCTCCCGGTTCTAGTGTGAAGGTGCCAGTGCAGTGACAGTGTTGACAATAGGAATACCGGAGCTGAATCATAGAAAGCCTCATATATTGCAGGGAAAACCAGAATACAATGTCGCTGAGAGTACGATAAGAAGGCATGACCTCAACCAACAATCCTGGTGATGGTCAGCACTTATGCAAATAAAGCATACAAGTTACTACAAGTTACTACAAGGAATGATCAAATCCTCCCAAAAGTCTGGTACTCTTCTATCAACTTCTTGGTCTCTGGATGGCTTGGTCGATCAAGCAGCCCTTCAACAAGCTGGTTTCTCTTCTTAAGAACACGGCGCACATCTTCAGCAGTTTCTTCCCATGTTGCTTCTCCGAAGCAATCTTCTAGCTTTCGCTTCTGAGACACCGCTTCATCTCTGGATTTGATTGCTTTGTTCAGTGCATGCTGGACACCGTACCGGGTCATCACTTCTTCCTCGCACTTCTTGATGCTAGACTTTAACTTCCCTTCGAGGTCGGAGATTTGCTGCTTCAGCTTATCTTCTCTCATTTTATTGTTGGTGAGAGTAGCATTCCAAGTCTTATTGCAAGAGGAGATTTCTCGGTGTGCTGCGTCGAGCGCCTTCTTTTTGGCTTCCAGCATGTCATGGGAGCTTCTGAACTCTTGCCCCAGACGTTCGCGCTTCTTCCTCTCCTCAGTCAACTCAACCCCTAATCTGTTCATTAGCTCAATCTGCTGTTGGAAAGCATACACGGCCTTGTTTTTCTCACTGCGTACCTGGGCTAACTCTTGCTCTAACCCTTCATTAATCTTCATCAAGGCTTCCTTTTCCTTCACAACTTGCTCGTAGACTTCCCTAGAAACAGTAGTTGGCTCCGCTACCGGAATAGGAACAAGAATTGGTGCATCTAGAAACGGCATCCTCAACTGACTAGCCCTCTCCTGAATCCAAACTCTATAAGGTGCATAGGCCTGGCAGTCATTCTTTCCTAACAACGGCTTCCCTCTGCGGTTAATACGCGTCCAGGCTTGTTGCAACTTGGCTAATAACTCCCCCTTCACATCACCTGTGAAGTACAGAGATTCCTGTACTTCTTCCTCCTGCGGTGGATTCTTCAGCGCATATCCAAACTAACGAATGAATAGAGAAGGGTTGTAATTGATACACCCTTTTCTTCCTATCAGCGGCACATTAGGGTACCCAGAACAACTGAAGATGAGCTCAGATCCCAACAGGTCTCGATCAAACCACATAACATCTTCGGAATATAGCCTCATCAGGCGCTCTGACCAACTGGCTGAGGTTGCACTGTCTACAAATGGTCCCTTCATGGGGAGATGACTTTTGAACCACATATTCAATAGAGGAGTACAGCAGTAAACAACTTTTCCCCTTCGGTTTTCGTTCTTGTAGTGCAATGAGTGGTAGAAGTCTCCGATCAACGTTGGCACTGGGTTGCCTGCAGCAAACAGATGGAAAGCGTCCAGGTCCACAAAGTTGGGCAAGTTAGGAAACAGCACAATTCCATAAATGCATAAAGCCAAAATAGCATTGAAAACCACCCAACAACCGTTCTTGGCGTATTCTTGAGCCTTGCCAACCAGAAAATCCAGAGGGAAACCGGGAACCCCGAGCCAAGAAGTCACTAACAACTCAGCAGCATTCATATGCAAGGCCTTGGCTAAGTCCTCCAACTTGGGCTCAGCAGCAGAGTGAATAAAGGGAACCTTGTTCTGCACGGGAAGCTCAGTAAACTCCACATACTCTTCAATGGTAGGCCCTAGAATGAAGTCAGCAAACGTAAAACATCTCAATGCGGGATCATAGAACTGCATCAAGGTGTATAGCCCGTTCATCTCATCAGCCGTGGGCTTGCAGACTAATCTCAGTAATCTACCGTGACTCATTCTAAAGCTTCTCCTAACCTCCTCATCAGCGAGAGATATCAGACCAAGAAAAGAAGTAATATCAGGTGAAGGCAGCTTATACGCAACTGTCTTCCTCAAACCAGCCATAATCAATACTCAGAAGTCTGGGCACTAGAACCGGGGAATATGCAAATGCACCTGCAGCACAGACACACGTTAGTGGAATGCAAGTGGTAATGGATATGCAGGCAATGCAATGCAAGTAACATGCAACAGGGACCAAAGCTGTAGCTGAATGGCCTGAACCCAATCAAGAAAGGTCTCAGATAGACCATCCAGAAGTCATCAAGCCCTGGTCTCAGATAGACCTAAAACAAAGCTCCAACACTGGTCTCTGACAGACCTCAAACCATAACTCCAACTGGTCTCTGGTAGACCTCAAATCATATCTCCAATTGGTCTCTGACAGACCTCAGGACTCTCCAACTCGTCTCTGACAGACCTCAGAACACATCTCCAAATGGTCTCTGACAGACCTCCTAACTCTCCATAAATACCCAGGATCTCTGATCAAGAAATAACCGGTAGTCTGAAGGTCTAGTTACCTGCATAACCCCAAACCCTCTCACAGGTGGATGTCATAGTAACTGACAAAGGTATGGCATCCTATGCGGTCGTCGGCGTCACAGACTTTCAGGGTTGATGATACGATTCCCAGAAGGAGTGGCATCACCAAATCCTGAAGAGGCCTCACTTAGCCAACTTCCAAATGATCGGTTCCCGGCGTCGACAATTCAGCTGACCAACAACCCCTTCGACCCAAAGGGTAGAAAAAGAAGCCAACCAGAAGAACCTCGTCCGAGTGTAGATTTCATGAGACACTAATGCAAGCAAAGCCGGCACGCGCCCACTACTTTCTACTCTAATTCTAGGTGCACTCAAGCCCAGGTCCGGCTTATCTCTCAATCATAGAACCACCCATCACCCCAATACAGCAATAATAACAATATATATATAATGCTGAAAATAAAGGTCAGAAATATACAATAACTCCATACAAAATCCTCGACGGGAAAACAAGCGTTAGGATTGACTCTCTTAAGGGACGTTGGATCCCAAATGCATAAGAACTATCGCAGTTCTTAGCAGCCAGGGGACGTTGGGTCCCCAGCAGAGTCGCCAGCTGTCGCTACTGCGAAAATCGGCGTCGGCTGAACAGAAGAGTCGCCACCGTGCGTTATTTATCCCACGGGAGGGAAAGGAAACGCTCAGAGTAAACCTCGCATAACACGGGAAAGGTATGGTCGTCGCAACCAAAACCTGGATTCGGGAGTCGGTTACGCAAGGGGAAGGTGTTAGCACCCCTCACGTCCGTCGTACTCGACGGGATCCACGCTTGTCTTCGGATATGAATTGTATTCTATCTACACTAATGGGTTAAGGGATAAAAAGAAAGAAAAAAAAAAAGTGACTCGGAAAAGTATCGCACTTTATGCCTACGTATTCTCGACCGGAACGAGAAATCAGAGTCAACGTAGTTCACCTACCTACGGGAAAGGAGGGGAAGGTTGCTCGCTAGGATATCGCATCCTATGCCTACGTACTTCCACACAGCATGGAAGATCAGAGCAAACGTAGTTCGGGCCACGGAAGACACAAGCTTGTCTTGGTTGATTTTATTCTTTCTGAAAAAGGTTTTCTTGATTAGCAGTCCCGGCGGACAAAATGACGGCTTGATGAGTTCCCGTTCTTTTACGAAAGAAGTGTCTTTTATTGTGTTTGAAATCTTTATGGTATTTTTCTGTTTGTTTTGAGGAAGAAGAGACAGAACTCTAACCTATGGTTGCGAAGGGAAACAAACTAACCTAATGTTATCATGCATGGGTTAAGACCTAGTGTCTATCATGCTCCTCTCTTGCACAGAGAGAAACAGAGATCCTAAGGGAATAGACAGAAACAGAAACAATATCAGATATATATACAGTAAAGCGGTAAAATGCATGGATGCAACAATACAAGCGAGGCAAGGGAGTCCCACTCAACCTCGAACCTAGAAAACAATAGGCAAAAGTGAACAGGCTTCACTTTCAACCCAACAGGGGAGCCAGCAAACAATACAGTCCAGAAAACCAATCAATACATCAGAAATGAAATACAGCAAAAATAAACAGCACCAGCAGCTCTGAATCAACATCTGACTTCAGGTAATCTCCATTCAGTTACAGGCTCCAACAAGTATCTATCTTCATCTTCATGGTCTCCAGGTAAGGGCTTTGATCATCAGTCTTCCATCTGCAATGGCTTTTCTTCATGTCTCAGGCTAGGATGAACATCAGTCAACCAGATGAGGTGAATGAATGTTAGACAGTTAATTACCTACCAAGGGTGGTTCATCAACTGTTAACATTAAACAGAAAGTTTCCTCTCAAAAGTTCTATCTTTCAAATATATTCACTGATCCTTCCAAAGGAAGGAGGTGGATATTTGAAAGAGACTTTGAATCATAGAGAAAGGATAGAGGCAAACAAAGCCATCTATGTTTGAGAAGCAAGCTTTCTAATCTAGAGCTCTGCCTAGCTCCTAAACCCTAGTCTCCTCAGCAGCTGCTAGCAAGAACCTCCTCCTCAACTCTGACAGTTGATCTTCAATCTCTGGATCTCCAATGGTCTTCATCTCCTCAAATCTTCAGCTCTCCCAAGTCCCCAGACAATCCCAATACCCAAGCAAGCAAGCAATAATCCCCAGAGGGCACACCACACCAGTCAATCAGATATATACAGAGTATTAATAGCAGTAGGGGAATCCTGACCTTTTCTAAGGGATCTAATAACTACCCATAGTCCCTATAGTCCCATAACTAAACTAGTCAAACCCTAAGTCCTAAGGGAAAAGAATCAAATCTCCTAAGTCATCACCTAAAACCCTAGTTTGTCCATGTTATTCAAGCTTACATTAAGCACCTAAAATTAATTTCTAAAAATGGGAACTAAAATGGATCTACAAGTTCAATGCCTAACCTAAACAACCTAAAAAGAATGGATGAAAAATATGAAAGTATCTAATAGAACAAAAATTAATAAAATCAAGTATGAAATGAAACCATTTAAAATGTCATTTATTTAGAAAATATGGGAAAAATATCAAATAAAAAATAAAATGCAATTTTTATTTTTTTATAATTTTCTAGACATCCTAAAGAAAAATATGCAAAAAGAATGAATTAAAAATAATGATTTTTAGATTTTATATGATTTTTAGAAGATGCATGAAAAAAATTAAAGAAAATAAAAGAAAATAAAAAGAAATAAGATGGAGGAGGTGTGAATAGCAGGGAGAACACGTTCAATGCATTGGGCTTAATAGAATGGGGGGTGTGGATAGCGCTCTGAGCCCAACCCCCCAATTAATGAAACGCTGCGTTTCATTTATTTTGAACTTTCCCTCCGTTTCAGCTTTAAATCACAGCCATCAGATTACATCCCAAGTCCAAGTCAAACCCTGGATCGTGTGGCCCTGGCTTCATCTTCAACCTTAGAAACCCTAGGGTTTCTGCAACTTCACCATCGTGCATGAACTTTCCACTTCTCTGTTCTCCCTCAATCCTCCATGAAAGCTCTCACTGTAAAAACCAAAAATACTCCAATCTCTTCCCTCTACACAGCCATGTCATTACCTTCTTCTAAAACTCAAGCAATAATGCAATTCGATAGGTGCAACAGATCGGATCCATCATTCTCCACTGATATTGATCCTCTCAATTCTCTATGGAAATCATCCTAAACTAACCTACAACTCACCCTGGTCATTTTAAGCACTCAATCCAAGATTATCTCACACGATCCTTGCCATTCTAAGCTTCCTCAGAAATGGTGCACCATGATCAATGTCCATGAAACTTGCTCAAACTTATCAAAATCAATCATCTCCCTTATCCTAACCAGTCTATACTAACAATTCCCTAAAATTCTCATTAAATTATGCAATTCGAATGAGGTTACCAACCTGTTGTGATGCTGAAAACAGTTATGGAATACACTTGATCCAATGCTTGAAAGGAGGGGAAATTGATCAGTGATCTTGGAAATGAGTTCTGTATGCAATCAGAGAGGCTCCAAGGCTTTGAATCTTCTAGTTCCAAGGTTCTTGCACTTTGAATGATGATGATGAATAGCACAATTCCTTGCTCAATTTGCCAAAGAAATGTGTGGATTCTGACCTTTGTGTGATGATGATGAAGGTTGAATCAAGAATGTTGAAGTTTGGTGAGAGATTGAGGGAATTTGAGAGGCTTGTGCAAGAATGAAAAATGAGTGAAAATGGAGGTTTTGAACAAAGTGGTAGCACCAACCCTTGCATGATTCAGCTTGCATGAATATATAGGTGATATAGGAACCTCCTAGAACATTGGAGAAGTTTCCCTTACACTTTTCCCTTTCAATTTGGATTATGTTACTTTTAATTCAAGCAACCATGGATAACTCACAAATCATGACCTAAGCTCAAAATTCCACTTTAGCCAATGTCTTTAGAATGCCTTTTCCATTCAAAATGACCTATAATTTTGCATCATTTGGCCAAGATATGAAAAATACCATTTTTTAAGCCATTTTCCTTCATTAAATTCACCAATTTTGAAACCTTATGCTATGGACATTTCCAATCTCTCATGGTCACTTTTCTAGACTCAAAATGTCATTTGGAGCAAGTTTTATGTTGTAAGTTTTTCCATTTGAGGCCTCCTTGTATGAGTTTTGGACATAGGTTAAAATGACCTGTAATTCACAAATGACCAAAATACCCTTTGCTTGTCAAGACCATAAGTTGAGTTCCACACATCATATGAAGGCATACTATACCATTCTAGAAAGCTAAGACAATGAGGAACAATTATTATGTTGACCATAAATTCATTTGAAATCTCCTTGAGGGGTAAAACTAGCTTGGAAGTCAAGTCACTTTCACAGACAAAATTTCAGATACCTCAGATGACCTGTAACTTGCAAGGACCATAACTTGAGTTTTATAAATCTCCTTAATGTCTTCCACCACTCAAATTAAAGGTCTTGATATCCTCTACAAGTTTCATGTTGGCCAAGGATCCATTTGAAGCTTGCATTTTGACTTATCTTGCTTGGAAATTTGACCTAAACTAGGGGATTTTACCTAGAAACCCTAATTTAGAAACTCCTCCTCTCCTTGATTTCTCTTGAATTATTCTTAGCATAAAAACATATCCTTATTCTCCATGTCAAATGATGAACCCCACATATCTCCAATAGCCCTTAATGCCTTTCAATCAGTCAATTGACCTAGGGTTGACCCAGATGAAACCCTAGTTGACTGTCTTCAACTGCAATTCCTGTGATCACCTCAACAACTTGTTTTCCTCCCCAAATGACTTTCTAAGCCCTCTCATGATGTCTAGATGCTCTCCATGCCTTCCATTCACAGCTCACAACCCCCTTGTTGACCCTCAGATACCCTCAGATAGGGGATAGGCTCAAGGCTTGATCTGCTGAACTCTCTGCTCTCAAATTCTTTTCTGATGACTTGAATGAGATGGAATTAGGATAATAACCTCTTGATAGGCCTCTAGAGATGAGAATAATGATTGGTCCCCTGTTGAATGACTTGCTATGCTTATGCTATGCAGATGGTTAGCCTATGTACATGCCTCTATATGCAAATGCTAATGATATTGCAACATAAACCAAATGAATAAGGTTGGGCAAATTCTAGGGTGCAACACATTGGATTTGGTAACGCTGGTGTTGGTAATGTTGGAATTACTGGTCAGGGCAATGTGTATGGGCCTGAAGCTAACGGTCCTATTCATGGCAACCTGAAGTAGCAGTTGTTTGAGGACAGACAAGATGAGATCTTCTCGGTGAGAGATTTTGGTGGTGAAGTGCCTTCTGAAACTAATCGAAGATTCAAATGGTTGGAAGACAGGATAAAGAGCTTCGAAAGTTAGAACTCTATGGGCCTTGATATGGCCAACCTTGGACTTATTCCTGACCTAAGGATATCGCAGAAATTCAAAGTCCCTGACTTTGATAAGTACAAGGGTACTACATGTCCTAGAGTTCATTTGCGCTCGTATTACAGGAAAATGTCTGCCTACTCAGACGATGAAAATTTGTTAATGCACTTTTTTCAGGACATTTGTCCGGTCCTTCCCTCGAATGGTACAGGGGGTTGGAGCCTACCAATGTCCGTAGCTGGAAGGATTTGGCTGAGGCGTTCATGAAACATTACCAATACAATAGTGACCTTGCTCCAAACAGGGTTCAGTTGCAAAATCTTACCCAGAGGAATAATGAATGCTTCAAACAGTATGCCCAAAGGTGGCGCGAATTGGCCGCAAGAGTTCAACCTCCGATGGTGGAGCGTGAGCTGATCGACATGTTTGTGGCTACTTTATCTGGCATGTATTATGAGAAGCTTATCAACTGTATGTATGGCAGCCTTTCCGACATGATAATCACAAGGGAACGCATAGAGAATGGTATCAAAATTGGGAAGATTCAAGCAGGCGAAGGATCCTCAGCTGGAGGAGGAGGAAAGAAAGTCTTTGGCAACAAAAGGCGTGAGGGAGAAACCAACTCAGTATCTGGTTTCCAAGGAAGATGGAGAAGTCAGCCTCATAATCAATACCATCAACGACAGGTCGCTAGCGTTACGATTCATGTACCACAACAACCACAACAACAACGGCAGCAACAGCCACCCCAACAAAATCAGCAGGATTATCGAAGATATCTGGTTCGGCCAGCAAATAGAGTATTTGATCCGCCACCGATGCCATATTCCCAAGTGCTCCAAACTCTGTTGCAATTGTAGTTAATCCAAAAGAGGACTATGGCTCCTCTGACAGGCCCACCACCGCCCGACTTTGATGCGAATGCACGATGCGAGTTCCACTCTGGGGCACCCGGCCATACTATTGACAACTACAAGGCTTTCAAACATAAGTTGCAAGATCTGATTGATAGTAAAGCAATAGATTTTTCACATGATGCACCAAATGTTTTGCAAAACCCTATGCCAAATCATGGGCCGACTAGGTTTGGTGTTGTTCTGGTAGAGGAAGGGTTAGATCTGATAGCCGACGTGAATGAACTGAAAATGCCATTAAGTTTTGTGAAGGAGAAGCTGCTGAAAGGGGGAGTGTTCCTAGGTTGTAGTGAAAGTTGTGTCAACTGTTTGAGCCATCCTGAGGGATGTGATGATCTGAAAAAGTGTATTCAAAGCATGATGGATGAAGGAATGTTACAATTTGATCGGACCGCTGAAAGGAAACACGTGGAATTAGTAGAGGAGGAGCAGGATGAAATTGCGATAATTTCAATCCCATATAAAACTATCACTATTTCAGCGCCTCCAAGGCCACCTACAATCATCATCACTAAAGCAGGCCCTGTGCCATACGAAAGTACTAAGGCTATCCCGTAGAATTATGGAGCCGAGGTGTTTTGTAACGGACAAAAGGTAGAATTGAAGAGTTTGTCTGTCGATTCAGTGGATAATCTAGTCGGAGCTGGAGGAATTACCAGAAGCGGTAGAATCTTTTCGTCGCCCAAAGTGGTGGCTGAGAAAACTGATTAAGGGAAAGGCAAGACAATGGTAGAAGAAATTCCTCGGGTGGGCGAGAAGGAATCTCTGGCAAAGGATATGGAAGAGTTCATGAAGTTGATTAGAAAAAGCGACTACAAGATAGTCGACCATCTGCAACAAACTCCTTCCAAGATTTCTACATTATCACTGTTGTTGTGTTCAGAAGCGCATCGCAATGCGTTGTTGAAGGTTTTAAGCACTGCTTACATTCCACAAGAAATATCGGTTAACCAACTCGAAGGAGTTGTGGCGCATGTAAATGCAGGAAACAGTCTGGGGTTTACAAGTTTGGACTTGACGCCAAAGGGCAGAAACCACAATTTGGCACTGCATATTTCAATTGAATGCTGAGGAACAGTGATGTCACACGTCCTTGTTGATACAGAGTCGTCCTTGAATGTACTCCTAAAGAAAGCATTAATGAAGATAGATCATCAGGGTCTTTATTGTACACCAAGTGATTTGGTTGTACGAGCCTTTGATGGAACTCGAAGATCTATTTTTGGGGAAATAACTCTACCTATCCAAGTGGGCCCGGAGGTATTTGAGGCGGTATTTTACATCATGGACATTCAGCCTGCTTACAGCTGTCTGCTGGGTCGTCCATGGATATATTCTGCTGGGGCTGTTATGTCCACTCTGCATCAAAAGCTGAAATATATGGTTGGAGGCAGTGTTGTGACAGTATGTGGGGAGGAGGATATCATGATTAGCCATCTGTCATCTTTCAAATACATCGAAGTATACAGAGAAATTCATGAGACTTTGTGTCAGGCCTTCGAAACTGTGCAAGTGAAAGACAAATCTCTAGTTGTAAACAAAGAACCAGAAGTGGCTATGTCATCTTTCAAGGAGGCTCAAGCGGTAGTACAGGCTGGGGCATCGCAAGGATGGGGAAAGGTGCTAGACATACCTCAGAAGCAGGACAAGTTCGGGTTGGGGTACCACCCATCATCTTCGCAGAGCGCGCCACACTATAAGGGGCCCGTCAAGTTCACCAGTGGGGGTGTCAATTTTGAGAAAATCAATGTTGTTTCTGATGATGAAGCCGAGGATAGTGATTGTGACATGGACGCTTGGATCCAGCCGAGCGCTCCCGAACATAAGCTATGCAACTGGTCCATTGAGGAATTTGTCCAAGTGACACGTGAACAGTAATACTTTGTTTTCTCAGTTATTGTGTAACCCTATGTTCTGCCCGGAGCATAGCGGTATTCTATTCAGGGCATGCTTGTTTATGTTCGAACAATCTTTTTATCATTAATCAAAAGGCGTTTTTCTCATTCGAATTTTGTGATCCCTGTTTTTCTTTTTTTTTTTGTTTTCTAACATTAAAATGGCAATGTGGTTTGTGTTTGTTTTGTTTGCATATCATTTAAGCATAAAATCATCACCATTGCAGGTTACACATTTCAGATACCACTAACTCAGACTCGTCTATGACTCGGTGTGACTTTGACAATCCGATCTTTCAAGAAGAAGAAGAAGAGATCGATGAAGACGAAGACCTACCCGAAGAGATTGCTAGATTGTTGAGACAAGAGGATAAGGTCATCCTGCCTCATCAGGAGGAAGTTAAAGTCATCAATCTGGAACCTAAGAGGATAAGAAGGAGGTTAGAATAGGGGCCACACTACAAGATAATGTCAAGCAAAGACTGGTTGAGTTACTCCGAAAGTATAAGGATGTCTTTGCTTGGTCATATGAAGATATGCCTGGACTAGACACAGATATTATACTTCATCGCCTGCCTCTTTGAGAAGAGTGTCCTCCTGTTAAACAAAAATTGAGAAGAACCGGGTCGAATATGGCAGTGAAGATCAAGGAAGAAGTCCAAAAGCAGTTGGACACCGGATTTCTTGCCGTGACAAACTACCCTCCGTGGGTCGCCAACATCGTGCCTGTGCCTAAGAAGGACGAAAAAGTCAGAATGTGTGTTGACTATAGGGACCTGAATAGAGCGAGCCCAAAAGATAATTTCTCACTCCCCCATATTGACGTGCTTGTTGATAACACCGCACAATACTCAGTATTTTCCTTCATGGACGGTTTTTCGGGCTACAATCAGATTAAGATGGGACCGGAGGATATGGAGAAAATGACTTTTATCACGCCATGGGGGACGTTCTGCTATAAATTAATGCCTTTCAGGTTGAAGAACGTAGGGGAAACCTATCAACGAGCAATGGTAACTCTTTTTCACGACATGATTCATCATGAGATTGAGGTTTATGTCGATGATATGATTGCAAAGTCCTAAACAGAGGAGGGGCATCTGGTGAATCTTCTAAAGCTATTTGAGAGATTAAGGAAGTTCAAACTTAGGTTGAATCCAAACAAGTGTACTTTCGGCGTACGGTCAGGAAAGTTATTGGGGTTTATTGTCAGTGAGAAAGGTATCGAGGTCGATCCAACGAAGATCAAGGCAATTCAAGAAATGCCAGCACCAAAGACCGAGAAACAAGTCTGTGGTTTCTTAGGTAGATTGAACTACATTGCTCGGTTCATATCTCACCTCACAGCCACTTGTGAGCCATTGTTTAAGTTATTAAAGAAAGATCAAGCGGTCGTTTGGAATGAGAATTGTTAGAAAGCATTTGAGAAAATAAAAGAGTATTTGCAGGAACCTCCGATACTAATACATCCAGTAGCTGGAAGACCATTGATTATGTACTTAATGGTTCTTGAGAACAGTATGGGTTGTGTCCTCGGTCAACACGACGAGACTGGAAGAAAAGAGCATGTGATTTACTATCTGAGTAAAAAGTTCACAGATTGTGAGTCCCGTTACTCAATTCTTGAGAAAACATGTTGGGCACTTGCTTGGGCTGCCAAACATTTAAGATAGTATATGCTTAACCTTACAACCATGCTGATTTCGAAGATGGATTCGATCAAGTATGTCTTCAAAAAGAAAGCGCTTTTAGGAAGAATTTCCAGATGGCAAATGGTACTGACAGCGTACGACATTCAGTATGTTTCTCAGAAGGCCATCAAAGGAAGTGTTTTGTCAGAGTAAAAACAACGTATCAAAGACTATCAGCCAATGAAATTTGAATTTCCTGACGAAGACATTATGTTCCTCAAGATGAAGGATTGTGACGAACCACTATCAGATGAAAGTCCTGAACTTGGCTCCCAATGGCAGTTGATATTTGACAATGCCATCAACTCATACGGAAGTGGAATTAGGGCAATCATTACAACACCCCATGGGTCTCATATCCCATTCACTGCCAGATTGACATTCCCGGTCACCAACAATGAGGTTGAGTATGAAGCGTGTATCATGGGTCTCGAAGAAGGTATTGATTTGAGGATCAAGAATCTCGATGTATATGGAGATTCCACGCTAGTTGTGAATCAAATCAAGGGAGAATGGGAAACTCGTCAACCTAATTTGATTCCTTACATGAATTATGCAAGGAGGTTGTTACCTTTCTTCGACAAGGTGAAGTTTCACCATGTGCAGTGAGCGGAGAATCAGATGGAAGACGCTCTGGCAATGCTGTCTTCGATGTACAAGGTTAATTTTTGGAATGAAGCTCCCAAAATAGTTATCTCCCGCCTTGACAGACCCGCTTTCATATTCGCCATTGAGGAGGCCTCCGATGGCAAGCCGTGGTATTTTGACATCCAGAATTTCCTTAAGAACCAGGAGTATCCGACTGGGGTATCCAGTCGAGTTAAGAAGACTCTAAGGAGATTGTCTGGAAATTTTTATCTGAATCAGGATGGTGTGCTTTATAGAAGAAACCATGATTTGGTGTTGTTGAGATGCGTGGATGAAAAAGAAGCAAATCTGCTTATGGAGGAAGTCCACGAGGGTACTTTCGATACGCATGCCGGCGGACATGCCATGTCTCGAAAGTTGTTGCGAGGTGGGTATTATTGGCTTATGATGGAGTCGGATTGTTTCAAATTCGCGAAGAAATGTCATAAATGTCAGATCTATGCCGACAAGATTCATGTGTCGCCGTGTCCTTTGAATGTCATGTCATCTTCATGGCCCTTTTCCATGTGGGGCATTGATATGATTGGAAAGATCGAACCAACTGCATCCAATGGAAACCGTTTCATCCTAGTAGCCATAGACTATTTTACCAAATGGGTCGAAGCAGTTTCTTATGCCAATGTGACCAAGCAAGTTTTGGCCCGGTTCATCAAAAGGGACATCATCTGCCGATATGGAATACCTAAAAGGATCATTACTGATAATGGATCTAACCTGAATAACAAGATGATGAAAGAGCTATGCCAGAACTTCAAGATCGAGCATCACAATTCATCTCCCTATCGTCCGAAGATGAATGGCGCGGTCGAGGCGGCCAACAAAAATATCAAGAAGATAGTGCAGAAGATGGTTGTAACTTATAAAGATTGGCACGAGATGTTGCCATTCGCTTTACATGGATATCGCACCTCGGTGCGTACTTCAATTGGGGCAACTCCCTTCTTGTTGGTATATGGTATGGAAGTTGTCCTGCCACTAGAGGTCGAGATACCTTCCTTGAGAGTTTTAGCCGACGTCAAACTAGATGAAGCAGAATGAGTGAAGAACAGGTTGAATCAGCTCAGCTTGATGGATGAGAAAAGGTTGGCGTCCATCGCATACGATCGTCTATACCAAAGCAGAATGAAGAAAGCCTTCGATAATAAGATACATCCTCAAAGCTTTCAGGCAGGTGATTTAGTGTTGAAACGGATTCTCCCACCACAGAACGATCACAGGGGCAAATGGACTCCCAATTACGAAGGTCCGTATGTTGTAAGGAAAGTTTTCTCCGGAGGAGCCTTACTACTTTCGACTATGGACGGTGAGGATTTCACGTCCCCTGTGAATGCAGGCGCAGTCAAAAAATACTTTGCTTAAAGAGACCCGCTGGAAAGAAAAAGAAAATCCAGGCAAAAATGGGGCATCCCGGCGAACCATAAAAGGATAGGTTCGGCCAAAAATTAGGGATAAAAAGAAAAAAGATGTAAACCCGCAAAATTGAAAATCTGAAAAGGCGACTTTGGCAAAAATGGGTATCCCGGTGAATCGAAAACCCGCGAGGGCGATTCAGGAAAAGGTTAGGGATTTGAAAAGCAAACAACTGCGATCGGCGCATGAATCTTCGGAACATAGTGGATTATGGGAGAACCCGCGGGAAACCGTTCAAGTCAATCTCTTCCGAAGACGAAGCATCAGAAAAGCATCGAAGTCATGTGAGTCATCCCATGGTGGTTGTCTGTACCACATTGCCGACATTTTGTATATCTTTGTGCATTTCTTATTTGTCTTTGGCGCAACTTTCTCATTTCAGGAGTTGCATCCTTTGTAAATTTGCCTATTTTCAGGCCGTTTATCAATAAAACATGATATTCAGAAAATCTTTGTGTGCTTGGTTTCAGCTTTTACTTTTGTTTGTGAAAAACGCCCGATGTTTTTGATGAATTTGCATACATAAACTTGCAGGCCTTGGCCAATAATTGTTAAAACTTTGACTTAATTAAACAACGTCACGAATGATGACCAAGATAGTCTTTGTTGTGTAGTATCTTGTCTGTTGTTTTTGCAGGTTTGTTACCCTTGGGGCATCTCTCTAAGAAGGTATGGATGGAGCTGTTTTCCCCAGCCGGAGTTTGTTCCCCAGCAATTAAAAGTGGTTTCTTCATCCCGACATGGTGGTGTGCACGTAGGTATACGGTTATCCCCAACAGTTGGTCGATACACGTTTCTAATCCCCATGGAGTACGGGTGCTTGCTTACCCCCCAACAAATCAAGTTGACAGCATGACAGACTGAAGTCTCTAGTCAAGTTGATTTCCACACATAATTGTAGGTTCCCCGGAAGCTGCCCAGGGCCTATCTCTCCAGTTTAAGTCCAATTATTATTGGCATACGAAGTTCATCCCGGGAAGAATAGTTATCTTTTCCCAGCAGGAGGAATCTTTTGTTTCCGGCATTTATTTTGTTGGTTCGGTTCCGTTGCATCTGCATGCGTGCATAGCATCTACTCAAACGCGTAGCATTTCCATTTCGTATGGAGCGTTACGCCATTTTCAAACATTTGCATTCTGAAACATAAACCAGGTCGTTACCTTTCTGATTTCAGGTGGTGGTTATCCCCTACAGGTGATCTTCGGGCTTCGGTTTTTACATCGAGCATTCAGACTCCGGCTCCTCCGTTGAACATCTAGGTTCCGACATTTTCTATTTATGACGTTTTGCTTTACCCGTGAAGTGCCCAGGCTTTGTTTGGTTTGCTTTGTTGAGTGTTTAGGCTCCGGTTGGTTTGCTTCGATGAGTGTTTAGGCTCCAGTTGGTTTCGTTGAGTGTCTGGCTCTGGTTCGTTTGCTTCGTTGAGTGTTTAGGCTTCGGTTGGTTTGCTTCATTGAGTGTTTAGGCTCTGGTTGGTTTGCTTCGTTGAGTGTTTAGGCTCCAGTTGGTTTACTTCGTTGAGTGTTTAGGCTCCGGTTGGTTTGCTTCATTGAGTGTTTAGGCTCCGGTTGGTTTGCTTCGTTGAGTATTTAGGCTCCGGTTGTTTTGCTTCGTTGAATGTTTAGGCTCCGGTTGGTTTGCTTCGTTGAGTGTTTAGGCTCCGGTTGGTTTGCTTCGTTGAGTGTTTAGGCTCTGGTTGGTTTGCTTCGTTGAGTGTTTAGGCTCCGGATGGTTTGGTTTCATTGAGTGTTTAGGCTCCAGTTGGTTTGCTTCGTTGAGTTTTTAGGCTCCATTTAGTTGGTTTGGCTTTGTTGAGTGTTTAGGCTCCTGTGGGTTTGGTTCGTTGAGTTTTTAGGCTCCGGTTGGTTGGTTTCGTTGAGTGTTTAGGCTCCGGTTGGTTTGGCTTCGTTGAGTGTTTAGGCTCCGGTTGGTTTGCTTCGTTGAGTGTTTAGGCTCCGGTTGGTTTGCTTTGTTGAGTATTTAGGCTCCGGTTGGTTTGCTTCGTTGAGTGTTTAGGCTCTGGTTGGTTTGCTTCATTGAGTGTTCATACTCCGACCAGTTTTCATTTGTTGATGTGCTCCTCATTTCGTTCGTTGAATACCCAGATTTCGGCAGTTTGAAATATTCCCTTTTTTTTTTTACAGTTTTCCCCAAGCAGAGTTACTCGTTAAGTTTCTCTTTTCTCCAGCGGAGCATGTTTGTAATCATAGCAGTTATCTCCGGAGATTCTTGTTTGCAATTTTATTTTCTGTGGTTGGCAAATTTCTGGGTTCTTTAGTATTCAACCGTCTTTTACCTTGATGGTGTGAAAGCCGTTCGCTTTTCACTCATTCAGGTCTAAGTCGTTTGAATAGGGGCAGCTATTGTACCCCAAACTTTGCCCAACATTTTCTTTACTTGGTTTATGTTTCATTTCATTATTCTAGCATATTGCATTGCATAGCATTTTACAAGAGATCAAGAGATGTGTGTCTAACAAGAGGAATTTTCCAAGGGTTCTAACCCTAATCAAGAGTTTGTATTCAAGTCAACAGGAGGGTTATCATCATCAGAGACAAGTCAAAGTCCTTTGGATAGGCAGATAAGTGTATGTGGTTCACCTCTTGTCTAGGAGGCCATTTGAAGGTCATATGAGGATCACAAGCCCATGGTTATGGAGAGAGATCATCATTTAAGCTCATTGGAGGTATTGTAGGTCATTATGGAGTTCATTCAAGTGTTTATACCAAGTGTGAAGGGCTACAGTTGAAGATGGTGCAATTAGGGTTTTCATATGGTCAACCCTAAGTCAGCTTTGAAATTGAAGGGGATTAAGACTCAATTCCAAGTCTTTATGGTCATGTAATGTTGTGTTGAGATACATAAGATATCATTTCAATATCCATTCAAGAAGAATTAAAAGTGTGAGGAGTTACTAAATTAGGGTTCTCGATGTAAAATCCCATGTTTAGTGCCTAACTTCAAGACCACCTATCTCAAGATACAAGTCTCATCTCATCTTGACCCTAACATGAAACTTGTAGAGAATGTTTCTAGCTTTCATTTGAGTACAAGAAGTCATTCATCTGATTTGTAGAACTCAAGTTATGAAGCAGACAAGTTACAGGTCCTCAGATGAATGTGATTTTGGTCAACAAAAGTCAACCAACTTCCAAGCCACTTTTGACCTAGAAGGATGTTTCTTCTCAACTTTTGATGAACATAAAGGTTGTTCCTCATGATCTTAGCTTTCCAAAGAGTACTAGAAGTCCTTCATCTAATTTGTAGAAATCAAGTTTTGGGAAAGCAGGATTACATGTCATTTTCATTATAGGTCCATTTCACCACTTTGCACACTTTAAATGGAAATCTTTCCAACTTTAAACCTGCTCCAAATGGGGTCATTTTCTCAACAAAACATCAAGGCATCAAAGGTTTGGCTTGGACTGAAGAATCCCTAAAGAAATTTCCATGAAAAAGGCCTTAAAAGGGGAAAATCAAATTAAATTCACTTGGGATCATTTTGGACCAACCTTGTGCATTTTTTGAGTGCCAAATACATTTCAAGCACAATACCATTTTCGGATTTGAGATTTGAGCTCATTTTGGTGGCTATTTTCATGATTACTTCAAGTTTAAGTAACATATCCAAAGCATGCCATAAGATTAAATCAAGGAGCCATTCTCAGCCCTTGGATCATCCTACTTCAAATGCATGCTAGCTGGGCCATTTTTACAGCTTTACAAGGTGATTTTCGAGTACTTTTTGAAGTGGCCATAAGGTGAAAAAATGAAATTCAATTGGGCTTAAGGAGCATAGAATTGGGCCTACTTGGTATCAGAATCCATCATACATATTCTCAGGATTACACACAAGTTTTCAGAACTGATTTTGGAGTGAAATTGGACAAGAACACATTGAGAGAGAGTGAGGAAAAATTCAAAATCATTTTTCATGTTTCACTGAGTTTCAGTCCAAACCAAACATTTCAAAAGATTCCTTGAGGTTCTTAGAACGTTTCTGGGTGGTTTATTTTAAGCTTCACTAACAAACTGAGCTCTGTGGAAGCTTGATTTTAGGTTTCTTTTCATTCCTTTTTTCTCACAGTGTATGCATTGTTATCACGCCATTTTTATATATTTGTAAACCTCTTGATGTGTAGATGGTTTCTGGATTGATTTTGTGGTTGTTCATGAGCTTTTAAGTTTTGAGCTCATTTCTTTGTCTTTTCGTTTTGTTTTATTTAAGCATGATCAATGAAAATGGATAGTGGATTTGAAATCTACATGACCTGGAGATCATTTTTGACTATTTATTTGTTGATTTTGGTTGAGTTTCAAAGCAACTGCGTTTTTTGCCGTGAACTGGTTTGAAGTGTCGCTGGAGAAGACGACCGAAACAGTGGTTTTGGCCGTCTGGTTTTCCCTCCATGGTTTGAACTCCACCAGAGCCACGTGTGTTGTTTCTGTCCATTTGATCTGATTACTTTTTCATTTAATGGTTCTGATTAAGGCCTATGGTGTTCATTGTTTGACTCGCCACACACGATCCACATTGAAACTCACCATTTCACTTAAACCCTGGCCTGATCCACGTGTGATGCTGTGAGCCCTCTGATGTGATTACTTTTTGATCCAACTGCCATGAACGCTTTCCACCATGCGCCTGGGTTGACTCCCCACACTGGATCCTTGTGACTTCAATGCCCCTTGTTGGACTTGGGCTTTCCATTGTTGTTTGCACCCCCGTTATGGGCCCAGCTTGGTTTTAAACTTGTTTTTATTGCTATTTGAACCGTGACTTTATTTATTTTCTTTCTTTTTTATTTTATATCTGTTTAGATTTAAATCATTTTTAAATACTTCCAAGAATGTTAAAATTCCAAAAAATATGTTTTAGACTCCTTGAGATGTCCTCTGATTTTAGGAAATTTTTATTTTATTTTATTAATTATTTTTCAATTAAAAATGGAATTTAACATTGGAAGTGTTTTATTTGACCTAAATCTTGACATGTTTTAGTTTTTATTTTATTTCTCTCATTTCCTTTTGATCCAATGAGTAAAAGTTAATCCTCATATCAATGATGAGTTGATTAATTTTTGAGGACCATTTTGCCCCTGTTGGTTGACTTTTGAGTTGAGTTTTGATGCACTTCATTTGACCCTAGACAATCCTCCTTCACAATGGAGCACCCTTGTGAATCAATTTCTATGGTGATGTTGTGAAGTGACTTTGATTATAATCTCTTGGCCTCTGGTTGCCAACATGTTTATGAGCTTCTTGCATTTTATTTGGTTATTTTTGAATCATTTTCCTAATTTTAGGGTAACTTGCAAGTCAGGTTACCCCAAAGAGAGGTTCATACAAACACATTGACCTAGTTTGCTTTGGATATGACATTTATGGATCCTTTGATCCTTCAATGCCTATTGGTTCATGTTGCTAACATGTTAAGGATGATGTTTGCTCATTTTTAGGTCATTATATTGGGTTTTGCTTGTTCATTTGATTGTTTACTTTTGAGTTTCCAATTAGGGTTTCTATGTGAAACATGTTTTCTTTCCTTTGGGAATTTGCTTGCATTTCCTTGTGGCTTATTTGCTTTTGATTTTGAGCACTTTTATTTCATTTCCCTTGTTGTCCAATGACTTTGGAATCTCAATTAAGGTAGCTTGGTCCCTCCTTTGGAGGTACTTGAAGCATGCCTAAAATGTTGAATCCATGAGGACTTCTTTGTGCTTTCTTTTGCACCTTTCTTGTGATGCTCATGGCTGAGTGCGCATTATGAGTTCCATGTTGTCCTCATATAGCCTCCCATCCTCACTTTGTTTTAAGTTTTCTTTGCCTTTCATTTGTGTTTGAGTTTTGGCATTGTGGTTGATGTTTGAATGGTTTAGGCCATTTCGTCCCATTTTAGTGCACTTGTGTGTTTCTTTTGATGCATTTCTTTTTCCTTTCATCTCTTGCATTTGTCATATTGTTGCTTGAGGTTGAGATGAGCTTGTGGAGGCTACTGCCCCACACCAATTTCCTCCCTCACTTGCATTCCATGTTTGCATTCTTGCATGTTTATGTTGTTTCTTGTTGCTTCTTTTGTCTCCTTTCCCTTAGGGTCTCTAATCTCTCTTGTTCAAGGGAGGTTATGATAGACATTAGGATCTTAACCATGTATGATAATATTAGGTAGAATTCCCTTATCTCAATCTTAGGATCACCATTGCATGACAACTTTAGGTTTGAGTTTAGTCCCCCTTTAGTGTCCTTTCTCTTCTCATCTCAAAACAAACATAAAACACTTAATAAAGGTTAATGATTATTGTGCGTTATGAGCCTTAAGCACTTAGGAAAGGGTTGTTGAGGAGTTTCTCTTCAATGGCTTGAATTTTTAGTATAGCACCCTTTGGGTGATATGCGACGCTTTCACTCCTAAGTCATAGTCTCTAGTGCGATATGAATTGCAAACAATTCAAAAAAAATACTTCTTCTCTAAAAAAACACAAAAAACAAATCTTCAAACTTCTTTTTGCCCTTTGGGGCCTTTAATATTGGAAAATCATTTTCATAAGGAGATTTTTGTTAACTCTTGGTTCTATCGCAAACGGTAACGCCTAAGTCTCTAATGGTCGAGCTGCACACACCAAACTGCTAGAACTACTTGTTAACCCTACTCGAGTAAAAAACTGTTGAATAAACCTGTGTTCTCTTTTAGACCGAACTACGTTTACTCTGATCTTTCATACCAGATGAAAGTACATAGGCATAAAACACGATGTCTTGACGAGCAACCTCCCCCCCCTTTCACCCGTAGTTAGCCGAGCTACGTTGACTCTGACTTCTCACTTCAGATGAGATACGTAGGCACAAAGCGCTGATGCTTTGCCGAGTCACTTCTTTTTCTTTTGTCCTTGAGCCTTTAGTTAGATAGTTTCAATCACCCTTTTAGATAGACAACAAGCGTGGATCCCTTCGAGTACGACGGACGCGAGGGGTGCTAACACCTTCCCCTTGCGTAACCGGCTCCCGAACCCGAGATTTGGTTGCGATGACCGATCTTACCCCTCTTTTCGTTAGGTTTTCTCTGAGCGTTTCCTTTCCTTCTCTTGGGATAAATAACGCACGGTGGCGACTCTTCTGTCATTGTCGGCCCCTCTTCGCAGCGATGCAACAACATGAAGTGGATTTTCAACTTTGAAATTCAATTTTTGACACCATGGTTCTCACAATGTAGGAGACTTTTTGAGATCATTCTTCTTGCATTGGATAGAGGATGATGAAATCTTTGTAATGTGAAAAGATATTATTAATTTGGAAATCTGAGTTGAGAGATATGATCCTTCAAAGTAGCCTCCATGAAAAGATTCAAAATTGCAAAACACATAGAAAAATTTCAAGTCTTTTTAGGGACCAAAATGACCTATAATGTTTTAATAAAAACCAAGGCCTTCCATGGGTTTGTTTCTCTTACTTATTTAATCAAAGTTGTATAGTACATATTCAACTTCATTTTAGAAAAATAATGGGATCAAAATGATGAAAATTGACCAAGTTATGATATTTTGAAGTTGACTATAAAATCCTTCTAAAATCCAAAATGACCTATAATGTCTTCCAACGTTCGATGACTTTCCAAGCATAATTGGATCTTGCCTTGCAAAGAGAACTTGTTGGGGATGATGAGATGAGTTCATTATAAAAAGAACCACCTCAAGATGTTAAAAATTGAAGGAGTTATGCTTATTTTATAATAACATTCATAACTTGCAAAATTAGGTCAAACACCTTGAACCAACTTTGAATCTTTTGATCATTTCTTGAAAACCAAGACATGATGAACCTCATATGACATTGAAATGATGTTTCCGTGAGTCGCACTTGATGATGAGAGACCTTTGGGGCTTAAGAATGCCATAAATTCAAGTAGAAAACCTTGCTTGGGGTTGAAGAAACATGTCACTCTTCCTTGAGAAACAAACCATGATACGTTGATCTCTTGTCTTAGAATAATGCTATGCAAGAATGAGAATGAGAACGCAATGAAACATAAGCCAAAATACAAAAGAAAGATGGACAAACATTGGTGTGCTACACTAATAACACAGACTAACTGTCTCTTCTTAAGTATTCTGACCCAACAGGTCCCTTAAGGAATCACAATCTGCACTAGAAATCGCTGGTGACTAACAACACAAACTAATTGTTTCTTCTTAAGGATTCTGACCCAACTGGTCTCTTAAGGAATTTCAGTCTGCACTAGCAACCGCTGGTGACTAACAACACAAAATAATTGTCTCTTCTCAAGGATTCTGACTCAACTGGTCCCTTAAGTAATTACAAATAACTATTTGAACAAAGATGTTTACGATGAATTTCTTATACAAAAGTAGATATAAACATTGTTAATAGCTCAAATGACCTAAAGAAACTTTTACAGTATGAACAATATTTTTTCTTTGTATTGTGGTGTTTCAATACTATTTCTTCAGTTCTTCATAGATCGTTTTATTCTTGTGATTCATTCTTATTTTTCAATCATTATTTTTCTTCAAGTAATCAAGTCCTTATATAGCCAAAAAAAGATCCGTTGGAGGGCAGATCCGGAATCTCCTTTAGATAGCTGGCGACTTGAAATAATGTCGTTACACAGGGATGAAATCGTACACAAAAATTGTCCTTTGTACCACCAAATCAGGATAGCGGAATGGAACGTTGAAACGTACTATGTACTATTTTCCCTCGTAAACGTTTGATCTTATCTTCTGTACATCAGAGGCTTCTGAATAAAGATAATTGAAGCATGAATAGAAGAGTTGATCATTAGGTCTTTAGAGTCTTGAGTCTTCAGAGACTTCAAAATTTGTTCACCAGAACCTTGTCTTCAGAGTCTTAAGGAAGCAGTCCTTAGAACCCTTGGTCTTTTGTAACTTAAGTCTTCAGAGTCTTCAGAATATTGTTCAGTATAACTTTGTCTTCAGCACTTAATCTTTAAAAACTCAAGTCTTCAGAACTTTATGTCACAAATGCGAAAAACACCCGGCGGAAAAACAGAAGAGTTTCCACCGAACGTTATTTTTCACAAAGAGAGGGAAAGGAAACGATCAAAGAAAATCTAAAAGAACGGGAAAAGACAAGGTCATCGCAACCAAATCTTGGGTTTGGGAGTCGGTTATGCAAGGGGAAGGTATTAGTATCCCTCACGTCCGTTGTACTCAACAAGATCCATGGTTGTTTTCTAATCAAAGGGTGTGTTATCTATAAGCTACTACTAAACGGAAACGAGAACAAAAGAAAAAAGGAGACTCGATAGGACATCACCGCCCTATGCCTACGTATTCCCTCGTCCAATGGGAAAGTCAGAGTCAACGTAGTTCGGAAAACTACGGGTGATGGGGGGAAGGTTACTCGCCAAGACATCGTCGTCTTGTACCTATGTATCCTCATCTGGTATGAGAAATCAGAGCAAATGTAGTTCGGGGCAACGAAAACCAAAGGTGGGTTAAGTGTTTTTTACGAGTGACGTTAAGTTCCCATTCTAGCAGTTAGGGACGATGCCTGTTTGTGATAGAACGGAAAAGTAACATACTCTTTTCTGAAAATGAAGTTTGAAACAACGATCCCGAAGGATAAAAGCTTTGTGTTTTGTTTGTGAGTTTTAGGGAAGTGAATTAGTTTGTTTTGTGATTCGCATTGCACTAAAGACTATGACATAGGAGCGAATGCGTCGCATATCGCCCAAAAGGCATACACTAAACACTCTAGACAAGTGAGGAGAAACCCCTCACTCATCATTTCCCATGTGCTTAAGGCTTGTAGCGTACAATGTTCATCGTTTTTATTAGATGAGTTAGAATGGTTTTGAGATGAGAAGAGAGACGCACGAAAGGTTTAAGAGAAACTCGGCCCTAACATTGTCATGTGAAATGGTCCTAAGGTCAGGATGCGAAAGGAGACTTTATCCTAATATTAGCATGCAAGAGATGGACCTAAGGTTGAGGTTAAAATGGACTAGCCTATATTTTATCATGCATGGGTTAAACTCCTAATGTCTATCTTACTCCAAATTTAATTGGAAATTAAATTGGAATAAGAGTCCTAAGGGAACATGCAAAGGAAAAGCAAAAAACAAGAAAGCAAGGCAAAAACAGCAGCTACAATAGCGCCTCCTGCATAAGACAACAATAAAATTCAGCACACAAGCAAGACATCACATAACAACACATGTTTCAGCATAAAAACAGGTGTGAAAAGCCAGGCAACAAGCAAGTAAAGCAAAGACAGCATGCAAGTTCAAAGCATGGACGACTATGGAAAACTAGGCAGCAAGCATGTTTAAATGCAATTAAACAAATGCAAATAACAATCATGGATAGACATCATACAAGTATGAACATTCTTCAACCATCAAACATAATCGATCAACAACAGTGCATCATACAAGAAGTGACAAGATCAAATATGCATTTCAAAAAGAGACGATCAAATGATCAAACGAACATGCATCAAAGCGGAATCAGAAACAAATGCAATCATGCATCACAATATTCAACAATAATCCTTCAATGATAATCATATAGTCATGCCACAAACAAGCAAGGCAAATGATCACTCATCAATCAAGCAACATCAACATGTTAAACATTCAAAACGAAAACCAAAAGTTGCGCGTCGAAGAATTGAGATCAAACGTTCAAGAATGATGAGACATGTCTAAAACAAATCCACATAAATGCATCATATCAATCCATGAAGTTTACATGTGGAAAGGTTACCAAACAAGCAAGAAAATGCAAGAAAATCACATCTTGATTCAATGGTAATCGGTTACTCAATATAGGGTTACCGGTTACTCTATCTAAAAATAGCTGAAAACGTGAAATTTGCACTGAGTAACCGGTTACTCTATATAAGGTAACTGGTTACCACTGATCCAGAAGCAGAAAAAAAACTTTAAAAATCAGTTTTGAGCATCAAACAACTTCTCCAATCACTTATATGAACATGATATCAATCAAGCACGAAATTAACATCAAAAAAACAGCGATCCACCATCATGTAAACATAATCAAACATTGAAAACACAAATCACCAAAATCCAAATCAACAAAATGGATAAAAAAGCATCAAAAGCCATAGATCTACATTGTGATTATTCAAATAAGCTCAAAATTGGATTAGATCTAGAATTCACCAACCTTCAAAGCTAAGATTTGCTTTGGTAATTGTTGATTCACTTGAAATTAATAGATCCAAGCAAGAAACTCAGAGATTCTTCAAGATCCAAGAGCTTCTTTATGGTAGAAATGTAGATCGAGCAAGATCAAGCAAAAATTATCCCAAAAGCACTTCCAATCTAGCTTCCAAATTCAGATCTAAAACCAAACGAAAATTGAGTGATGAATTGAAGATAATGGAGATGAATGATGGAGGTTTAGCTCTAGAATTCAATGATTTCAATGAAGAATCCAAGAACTCAATCGAAAGAGCTTTAATGGAGGTTTTGGGAGTGAAAATATGGAGAGAAAATTGAGAGAAAATTCTCAAGAATGAGAGTGAAATCTGAATAATGAAGGTTAAATTTGTCAATGAAGGTAATTGTGTGAGGTTTGGAGCAAATTCACTTAAATAAGCTCTAGGTTTGGAATCAAAATGTGGTTTGGAGTGTAGATTAGCATTTGGAATAGAAATTAGAAGTGAAATTAGGAATGGAATGTTTAAAATTGGAAGGGAAATGGTGAAAATTGAAACAATTCTAGATCCTTCCAAATATGATCAAGTGAAATCAATGGTTGAGAATGATTGGAAATTGCACATGCTAAAAATTCAAATTCTTTGCAAATTTTGTTTTAAGTAACCGGTTACTCTATATGCAGTAACCGGTTACGAAATTTAAAAATGCCCATATTGGCACCATGTGGAGGGAATCCTGTACAACTGCCCGTTGCCACCTATTCCGAGCTCCGTTGAGCCTCTGAAACTTGCCCTGGGATACTATATTTATGAGAACGCCTGAGATAACCTATGTATTGTCTCCTGAGCTGAAAATTAACCTGCTGAGTAAAATAAAATCGACCGCTCGACCGATGGGAAAAATAAATATCGGGGCCTCTTATGCTCATTGTTTAAGCTCTTGCACTAAACGGGAACCCTGAGCCACAGAAACACCTTGATCCCATGTCTCAAGAACAAATGCTATGATATGTAGAAATGCAAAATGCAGAGAAACAAAATGCAGTAAAGGTTAAAACGAAAGGGCAAATTTTGGGGTGCTACAGATGCCCTTATTTAATCGACTTGGACCTTAAGGTATGAAAAGAAACCACTTTCAAACATTCAATGTAGAAGGTGATTGAATACAAAAAGAACCCAGAAATTTGCAGTATGTTAGGATGTATTCAATTGGAGCCCAATCACACATCGTCAAAAGAATTTGACGAAAAGAAAACATACCCAAAGATCACATCAGTGAACTTCAAAACCACATCATCAATGAGAATTGACAGAAAGAAAACCAAATCCAGAGAAACACATCGTCAATGGGACTTGACGAAACGAAAACAAAATCCAGAGAATCACATCAGTGAATCTCAAAACCACATCGTCAATAGGAATTGACAGAAAAAAAACCAATCCGGAGAAACACATCAGTGAACCTTAAAACCATATCGTCAATAGGAATTGACGGGAAGAAAAACATGTTGGAGAAACACATGAGTGAGCCTCAAAACCACATCGTCAAAGGGTTGACGGAAAAAACACAAATCAAAAGATCACATCAGTGAACTTCAAAACCACATCGTCAAGGAGTGTTTGGAAAGAAAACCAACTATAGAAATACATCAGTGAACCTCAAAGCCACATCATCAATAGGAATCGACGGAAAGAACACAAATCCAAAGATCACATAGTGAACTCCAAAACCACATCGTCAAGAGGTTGACGGAAAGAAAACAAATCCAAAGATCACATCATTGAACTTCAACACCATATCGTCAAAGGGTTGACGGGAAGAAAACCATATCCAGAGAATCAAATCAGTGAACCTCAACACCACATTATCAAAGGGTTGACGAGAAGAAAACCAATCCAAAGAACACATTAGTGAACATCAAAACCACATCGTCAAGAGGTTGACAGAAAGAAAACCAACTAGAGAAACACATCAGTGAGCCTCAAAACCACATCTTCAAAGGGTTGACAGAAAATAAACAAATCCAAATATCACATAGGTGAACTTCAAAACCACATCGTCAAGGGGTTAACGGAAAGAAAACCACATCGTCAGAGGGTTGACGGAAAGAACATAAATTCAAAGATCACATCAGTGAACTTCAAAACCACATTGTCAAGGGATTGGCGGAAAGAAAACCAACTGGAGAAACACATCAGTGAACCTCAAAGCCACATCGTCAATAGGAATCAACGGAAAGAACACAAATCCAAAGATCACATCAGTGAACTTCAAAACGACAACGTCGAGGGGTTGACGGAAAGAAAACAAATCCTAAGATCACATTAGTGAACTTCAACACCACATCGTCAAAGGGTTGACGGAAAGAAAACTAACTGGAGAAACATATCAGTGAATCTCAAAGCCACATCGTCAATAGGAATTGACGGAAAGAACACAAATCCAAAGATCATATCAGTGAATTTCAAAACCACATCGTCAAGGGGTTGACGGAAAGAAAACAAATCCAAAGATCACATCAGTGAAATTCGGCACCACATTTTCAAAGGGTTGACGGGAAGAAAACCATATCCAGATAATCACATCAGTGAACCTCAACACCACATCGTCAAAGGGTTGACGGGAAGAAAACCATATCCAGAGAATCAAATCAGTGAACCTCAACACCACATCATCAAAGGGTTGACAGAAAAAAAACAAATCCAAAGATCACATCAGTGAACTTCAACACCACATCGTCAAAGGGTTGACGGGAATAAAACCATCTCGGAGAATCACATCAGTGAACCTCAAAACCACATCGTCAAAGGGTTGATGGAAAGTAAACCAATCTGGAGAAACACATCAGTGAACCTCAAAACCACATCGTCAATAGGAATTGACGGAAAGAACCAGCTTGGGGATGTCATCATCAAAGGGTTGATGGACAAAGTATGATTGACGTATGATTTAATACCCAAAAGAAAGTAAGCAGATGAGTAGACCGAAAAAGGCTGCTGGGGATATGTCATCGTCTTGATTAAAGGGTGATTCGGGTTGCCACGAAAGGTAACAAAACTAGCTTATGCGTCGCATGCATATGTTTGAATTTTTTTTTCTATGGTGTAATGCTCCATACAAAATGTAAATGCTATGCATTTGAGGATGAAATGCAAAAAAGCTTATGAGGATGCAAAAAGACCACTCCAGCAAAATAAATGCTGAATGTAACAGCCCAAATTTCATTAATTAATTAATTATGTTAATTAATTGATTTATTGGAATTAATCTTAATAATTTGGATTAATTGGATTTGTTGGTAGATAATTGAAGAGAGAAATGGGAAGGAGAGAAAATAATAGAAATATATAAGGGACAAGTGGAAAGAATTGGATAGAAAGAAAATAGAAGAGAAAGAATAGAGAAAGAAGAGAAAAGAGAAGAGAAGAGGGAAACTTGGAGAAATCATCAAGAATCAACTTCAAGCTTCAATCCAATCAAGGTAAGGGTGAGAAACATTATTATCTAGTCAATGTATGTGGTTATGTATGTGTGGGTTGGGTTTTGTTGTGAGTTTCCACCATTTTTCAAGCTAGGGCAAAATGGATTTAATCGGTAGAATCATAGTTTAATCGGTTAGAAACTGAAAATAATGTCGTAGAATAGTCGGGTGATGTGGGATTAAGATTACTGGAACTGGTTCGGTGAGAATCGGTCGATTTTTGGAAGGTAGAAGTTTTGGGACAGAATGAGGGTTCTGATATCGCAGGTTCACTAGCTCTCGCCAGGCGAGTGAAGGCGAAGCTTCGCCGGGCGAAGCCTAGCGAATGGCTGGCGAATAATTCAAGGAAACTCCCAGTGGTCTTCACTGGCAAGTTCGCCAGGCGAAGGTGAGCGGCGAAGGTTCGCCAGGCGAGTACATCAGCGAAGGGTAGCGAATCAAGTCAGTAGCTACTGACTCTTGTTCGCTGGCGAGTTCGCCGGGCGAAGGTCCCGGCGAGCATTCGCCAATGGGTTCGCCAGGCAAAGGGTGGCGAGCAGGACAACCTTGTTTCTTTTCTGTTTTATCCATCCAATGATTAATTTCTTGGTTCAATTATGTTAATCCTATGTGATATGAATAGTTTGTGTACTATTGTGATGAGCTGTGGGTAGCCTTTAGGCGTGAATCCTAGATTGTGATATGTGTATTGTTTGAATTGATTAGGAATACATGAGAACATATTAGTGAATATGTGTGTATTGTCTAATAAGTATGTGAATGCATATTGTTGTATGCTAATGTATGTAATACATGGGAATATATCGTGGATATGTGTGCATTGTCTTGATGAATGTGATGATGGTATTGAATGTGAATGCCTTGAATTGTTATGAATATGTTGTGTGTGCAATCATGTTGTAATTCTTGAAGGGATGAATTATCTGAATGTATGGGATTAAGATGCGGGAACGGTCTTAAGTGCATTTTTGTTGGTTGATTGCATATGCATCATTTAGTCAAGAGGCAATGTTTGCTAGTTTCGTGGAGACTAGTGGCTTGTCCCAAACCTAGAAGGGTGGGTTTGAATCCTAGGAGACGGGCTTTGTTGTTATCGGTCTAGAAGGGTGGACCCGGTTTAGGTGTAAAAGCCGAAAAATGATAACAAGTGTTGGTACCACATAGCATTGAGTTGCATTGAGCCGTGATTGAGTCACATAGCATTGATGTCATTGTTATATGAATTATGCTTGTGTGTGAATTGGTAAATTGGTGAGTTGTGAATGATGGATTGGTGCATGATGAAATGTGTTATATTATTATTCATATGTGTTTATACATGTCGTGAAATGTATGATGAGCTATGAATGAATTGCGGTGAGAAATGTGGATTATATGTAATTGTTACTTGTATACATATATATAATCTTATGCATTGATTATTATGGTAATATTTCTCACCCTTCTGCTGTTTTATAATGCTCTATGAGGCATTGCAGATTAGGTTGCTGGAGGTCCTTTTTGTGAAGTATAGCTTCATTCTTTTGAGTCGGACTGCTCTGATTATGTAACAACGGGTAGTTAGGCTTGTATAGTATTCTTTTGTGATACATTTGTGATGTATCAGTTGATGATGTTTTGTAACATGAATGATTGATGAACAACTAGATAACATGTATTTATGTGATCAAATGTTTTGAAGTAATTCAAATGTTTTATTCTTCCGCTTTAACTTTTAAATATTGAGACGTGGGTTTAAGGATTAAGTTCCTCTACTTTGAAAACTATCCCACTGTTGCATATTTTTATAGAGCAGGTGTTGAGTGTTTTATTTGGTAATAATGTGACATACTTCTTTTATACCGTATTTTAGTTCATATTCTGATAAAATTTATATGTGCCTATATATATATTTTTTGTTTTATTTGGGGGTATAGAAGGGGGTGTTACACTGAAGAAACGAAGCCAACTTCGTCGGGGATGACAAACTGAATGGTCTCTGGGGTCATAACTTTGCTCGATATCCCAACCAAACTTCTATTCTGAAAGACAGTTGGAACAACAAATGACTTCTGGGAAAAAATCACTGAGATTTGATCTTCTGTCCCTCCATGGGGAAATATATCGCCTCTGTTGGGGAAACACCAAGGACGATTAGGCTATGACCTGCCGGGGAAACCAACCACTATCGGTGACTTCACTGGGGAGAGAAAAATAATCACCAATTATGATACCCACTACACTATGAGATGATGCCAGACTCACTTATCTGTTGGGGCAATGACCAAATACGCCAAATTTTGCTGGAAAAATTATAGATCCTCAACTCCTAGTTGAAGAATACTTCTTAGCACAATGTTGGAAAATGTCAACAACCATTAGACTTTTATCCTTTCTGGAGATAAGCATTTCATGAATGGACCTTGTCTATTAGAAATGATTTTTTCGTTTCTTGGGGAAGCATCAAACTCCTTAGGTCTTTCTAGAAAGGATATACGTTGAAATTCTTGTAGGGGAGAAGCCAAAGTCTTCACTGTGAAGCTTTAACTCTACTGGGGGTGCCGGCTATCAACGTGAATCTTGTGATATCCTACTACAATACTCTGAACCTCAGAGATTTGACTTTGACTAACCGTCTTCTAGAGAGGATAACTCTTTGTGCTCTTGAAATGATCTGTTTCAAAATGAGCCTTCGAAATAACTTTTCCCCTATCTGATTGGTCTTCAAAAAGAATTGCTGACTCTCAATTTGATTTCCCCCGATTAACCGATCCTTAGAGAGATTTCTCGAAATAACTACCCCATATTAACTGAACTTTGGGGAGAACATATTGACATAACTTCCCCAGATTGGCATCTTCTGACTGAGTCCATTGGCCACATGCTCCTCAACATACCTGTTCAGAAATTTCCTCTTGGCAAGATAAAACTTCTTGACTGACATTCATTATGTAAACCTCATTGATGCCAAATACCTGTATGCAAGCAAAAAATGTTTATTCTGAGAATGAGAACTCTAATGCAATGCACATGATACTCTTGAAGTTTTTGTTGAAAAGATATCGCCAAACTTTGTGAACAAGTCACTAGTTAACATGCGACACTGATTTTTGAATGAAATGACACCATGCGCATGCAATACCAACAAAGTCTTTTAGCATAACTCATGGGAGTCAAGAACACTATCTCGTTGAAGTACGCCTTCAAAATAAACCTGCTTCAATTAGGACTTTTGAGGGTTGTATTGTGGCCTAGTTCACGGTTTCAGAAAAAAGATTTTTGGCCCAACATTTATTTGTACCCACCAATTCTCCTTGATGTTCTCCGGTCCTATGTTCAGCTAACCTGACACAAGCACTCACCTTTCAAAAAGGTTATTGAATGGTAGAAGTTACGGTTATGGAACCCACAAGATTTTCGAAGCGACGACCACCCCTTTTGTCTTTGGTGTCTGTAATCACACGACTTGTTCTTTATCAAGGATTTTTCTTTTGTCCTCCTTTTCATTTTCCGTTCTTTTCCCTGATCTTTCCTGGACCGACTCTTTTGAATTTTTGATTTTTAAGTCCAACGGGATACCTTAATTTTTGCCTAAGTCACTTGTTTTCAAGATTCGACTTAGCGGGCGTTTTCTATTGATTCTCTTTTTTTTCTTCTAGAACAAATCGTGTGACACTGGTTGTATTGATTTCCTCGAAAGGGTTGTGACTGTCTCAATCCTTGATTAATGAGGTGTAACCATTGTGGGATTGTGAAGGATGAAAGGTAATGGATCCTTGGATGCACACTCCTTTTGAAATTTGAATGCTTGGTCAGACTAACTGAAGACTACGCAGCCCCTGGGTTAAGATTGAGGGTTTTTTCGTTTTCAGAAAGAAACTCCTACTTATAGGCTCAAAGGGGTTAACGACGGTCTATCTCCTTAATATCTCTGGTGTTTGGGGAATTCAAAACAATGCCTGTACATCATCAGCAAGGTTTTATCTAAAAGCATACAACCAGAAAGTTTGCGTTTTCGCTTAATCATCCTCCCTCAAAGAGTTTAAGCAAGAAAGTTGGTATTGTAATGCACAAAAGTATATATGAGTGAACACGAATGAATTACTTCAAGAGAAACATACTCATTGCATTAAGATCATCATTCAAAAATAAACAAGTTTTTACATGCAAACAGAGCATTAACAAATAATGAAAAATACAAATGAAAAATGCAGCAAAGAGAATTGATAATTGCCATTGCTGAGGAGGCTCAGCACCACTTGGACTAATTGATTCTGACAATGTCCTTGAAGTCTTAGATGCTTACTTGGAAGACTTCAACTAATGTGCAGACCTTTGTTGCTTTTCTGGGAGCCAGTCTGTTGTTGATACCGATTAGGGTATTCCTTTCGTTCAAGCTCTTTCATCCTCAGACTTGGTCCAAGAATAGGTAATAGCTGTGGGCATGGAGATTCTAAAATCAAAGATTGTAAGATATACTCCTGACCCGATGCAGCTTCAGGGGAGAAAATAGGAATATCAACTTCTTTTGCAGCAACTGGAATAAGACTACCTTGTACGCTCATACCGCCCGACATGAATTCAACTGCCTTTAAATCGATTAAGTCTTGAACTTTGTGCTTAAAAGCCTTGTATTTCTCCATATTATGCCCTGGTGCCCCAGAATGGAAATCACAATGGGCACTTGCATCATAGCCTGGTGGAAGCTTACTAGTAAATGGAGCCGGAGTCCGAAGTTCAACCAATTGAAGTTGAAGCAAATGTTGCAGCAACTGAGCATAAGTCATAGGGAGCTGGTCAGAGATTCTTTCGGGCTGCTTCGGCCTCTGTACATACTTCTTAATCTTAGGATTATATTGGAAAACAAGAGGTAACTGCTGAAGGGGAAATTCTGGAACCTCAGGTCGTGCAAAAGATCTACGAGGCACATCACGCTCTAGAAAAGATTCCATAAGTAAGGGTAGATCAACCATTTTTACTGTGGCTTCAAGCATAGGATTGTCTTCCTTTCTTAGCACATCTATCATGAATTCCATGATCAGTCCCATCTGAGTCTTCAGTTGATGAACTTCCTCTCTAAGCATTTTCTGATCCTGAGACAAAACTTGCATGTCCGCCCTGAATTGTCCCATTTGGCTTCGTACTTCCCTTAATTATGCTTGAACTTGCTCCATAGTCAACTTCTAGCTTCTTTGAAAAGTTAAGTCTGAAATTCTGAAGAAAACCACATTAGGATAACAAAAGACCAGCCTCGAACACCTGGAGTGCAAATGAACATGAAAATACAATGCAAACATGTTTACATATCATCAATATCATCAATCGAAAACAAACAAGTTTACAAAAAGGTTTGCTCTTTAACAAAACAGATATTACACATGCAAAGAAATGACATAATATCAAAGATTTCCCGCTTTGGGGAGCTGGGCTTTCCAATCTTAATTCATTGCTGAACTAGACATCTTCAAAATTACCCGTTGAAGTCAGTCTGATACTCATCTGAACATCTGCTCTCGGTGAATTCTTCCATAACAAGGACTGATGAACCCACATGACTGAATGAAGAAGGATTTTTGATCTAACTACCCTGAGGTGTTAGTGAGAACATATTGGAGTCAAGAAGAGTCTGAATCTTGCTCTTAAGAACCTTACCGTCTTTGGTTGAATGCCCTTGTGCCCCAGCATGGTAATTACAACGGGCATTAACATCAAAACCTGGTGGATATGGCGGAATCACTGGATTTATCTATTCCATCCCTATCAATCGACCTTTGATCAACTCTGGCAACATCTGACTGTATGACGAGGGAAATTGAGTGAAATGTCTTTCTAGCTTCCTAGGTCTTTGTCGGGAGTGCCGATGCGGCTGACGATGATATGACCGTTGAATCTGAGGGGAGAATGATATCTGATATGGAGACCTAGAAGTTTGTTGACTCTGAACACTTGAAATATCTGAGTACTGAGGCTTCTCCCATTCTTCTTGAGAACTAACAACTGATTCTCTCTCACCAGCTAAGATGTCTGGGACATCCTGAATCTTTCCACTCTTGAGTCCGCTCTTGATACATTCCCTAACTACTATCAAGTCAGAAAAGTTTAAGGCCCCATTGCCAATCATATTGTCCAAGTATAGACCTTTCAAAGTATCCATGAATAGGTCAACCAATTCTCTGTCTATAAGTGGTGGTTAAACGCGAGCGGCTAACTCTCTCCATCTCTGAGCATACCCTCTGAAAGATTCACTGTTCGCTTGAGATAAGTCTTGCAACTGCATACGGCTGGGAGCTATGTCAAGATTATAATTGTATTGCTTCACAAAAGCGTTGGCTAGGTATGACCATGATCGAATGCAACCACTCTCTAACTGCATATACCAACTCACTGATGCCCCACTTAGACCTTCCTGGAAATAGTGAATCATAAGCTTGTCGTTATGGACATATGAGGTCATTCTGCTGCAAAACGTCACCAGATGTTGCTTTGGATAGCTCTCCCCTTTGTACTTCTCAAAATTCGGTGTCTTAAACTTCGGAGGCATCACAAGGCCTGGCACTAAACACATGCTTGAAGCATTCAGATTAACATTATCACGACCCTCAAAGGCGTCAAGCTTCTCCTCCAATACACGATACCTTTTCATAAACTCAACAGTCCATGGGTCTTTATGTTTCATCATTTGATCTACCCCTTGGAAATCGGGCACAGAGAATGCAAAGCTATGATAGTCTATGGCATTAAGAGAAGAGGATTGTCCATCTTGGACAATGGTACACTCTTGTATATCTTGATCTTCAACAGGAATTCGCACATGCTGAGCTTGAGCAACATTGTTCATCGAAGAAGGAATAATATTTCCAATAACTGGAGTCTTCTAAATATTGGCTTCTCCCCTTGTCATGGTTGTCATAGCTTCCACAAGTTGATCCAATTGATTCTTCATTAACTTAACATTTGCCCTTATAACAACCTGATTTTGCTCTTCTGAGTTCACGATTTGTCTAAAAGTTGATTCAAGTCCAATACGGGTGTTGAGAAATCAACTGCAGGTTGGGCAAAGGATGGATGAGCTCTGTTGTTTCCGGCTGAGGGAGGATATGCAAAAAAAGATGCACAAATGCTTATGCAATGCAATATGAACGCAACAGACATGGGATCAAAGCTTCCACAAAGTTCTAAGTAACTGTTGTGCCACTGACTGAATAGGCTCATAAGTCTGCACTGATGTGAAAATACTGGAACACCAGAATACCAGAGTACTGGAATAATCAGAATACCAGAATACCAGGCTGATAAGTTCACACTGATAAGAAAACCAAAATACCAGGTCGGTTGAAAGTCGAGGTTTCCTACAAAACTCTTCTCACTCACAGGTAGGACCTAGTCTCTGAAAAGATATGGCATCATATGCAGGTCATCATTATCACAGACTCTCAGGTCAAGAAAAAATGATACGTTCATCATTTTTGGTTTGGCATCATGGTCAGTCGAGGAGGTCTCAACTGACTTCCCAATGAACGGTCTCCAGAGTCGTTAGCTTTCTAATTTAACACCCCCTCAACTGCCCTAAATGTTCCAGATAGGATGTCTTCAAAGAAAACCTCGTCTGCTCGCGAATTTCATGAGGGCTCTTGCATGCTAAACATGCAAGCCTACGCTACTCTCCACACTAATACTAGGTGTATACTCAAGCCTGGGTATTGGGCTTATCTCTCAATGGAAAAATCCACCCAACAATACAACAATAACAACAGTATAATATGATAACAAAAATGCAAAATGAAATAATATACAATAGATAATATACATAAAAGCAAATAAATGCACAAAAGTAAACACCCAAAGACGCAAAACAGACGAGGACTAGGATTGACTCGCATAGGGAACCAGTTTCCCCAACAGAGTCACCAGCTGTCGCAACTGCGAAAAACATCCAGCAGAAAAAAAAAGAGTCTCCACCGAACGTTATTTATCCCAAAGAGAGGGAAAGGAAACGATTGAAGAAAACCTAAAAGAACGGGAAAAGACAAGGTTATCGCAACCAAATCTTGACTTCGGGAGTCGGTTACGCAAGGGGAAGATATTAGCACCCCTCACGTTCGTTGTACTCAACGAGATCCACGCTTGTTGTCTAATCAAAGGGTGTGTTATCTCTAAGCTACTGCTAAACGAAAATGAGAATAAAAGAAAAAAAAAGGAGACTCGATAGGACATCGCTGGCCAATGCCTACGTATTCCCTCGTGCAATGGAAGTCAAAGTCAACGTAGTTCGGAAAACTATGGGTGATGGGGGGAAGGTTGCTCGTCAAGACATCACCGTCTTGTGCCTACATATCCTCATCTGGTATGAGAAATCAGAGCAAACGTAGTTCTGGGAAACGAAAACCAAAGGTGGGTTAAGTGTTTTTACGAGTGACGTTAAGTCCCCATTCTAGCAGTTAGGGACGATGTCTGTTTGCGATAGAACAAAAAAGTAACATACTCTTTTCTGAAAATGAAGTTTGAAACAATGATCCCAAAGGATAAAAGGTTTGAGTTTTGTTTGTGACTTTTAGTGAAGTGAATTATTTTGCTTTGTGATTCACGTTGTACTAAAGACTATGACATAGGAGCGAATGTGTCGCATATCGCCCAAATGGCATACACTAAACACTCTAGACAAGTGAGGAGAAACCCCCTTTTCATCATTTCCCATGTGCTTAAAGCTCATAGCGTATAATGTTCATCGTTTTTATTAGATGAGTTATAATGGTTTTGAGATGAGAAGAGAGATGCACAAGAGGTCTAAGGGAAACTCGGCCCTAACATTGTCATGCAAAATGGTCCTAAGGCCGGGATGCGAAAGGAGACTCTATCCTAATGTTAGCATGCAAAAGATGGACCTAAGGTTGAGGTTAAAAGGGACTAGCCTATATGTTATCATGCATGGGTTAAACTCCTAATGTCTATCTTAATCCAAATTTAATTGGAAATTAAATTGGAATAAGAGTCCTAAGGGAACAAGCAAAGGAAAAGCATAAAACAAGAAAGCAAGGCAAAAACAACAGCTACAACATAAGACAACAATAAAATCATGCACACAAGCAAGACAGCAGATAACAACAAATGTTTCAGCAGAAAAACAGGTGTGAAATGTAACAGCCCAAATTTCATTAAATAATTAATTGTAGTAATTAATTGATTTAGTGGGATTTTATGTTAATATTGGAATTAATTTTTATTAATTGGAATTAATAGAGAATTGAAAGGAAATGGGAAGGAAAGAAAATAAAAGGGATATATAAGTGAGAAAGAAGAGAAAGGAAATTAGAGAAAACATTTGGAGAGAAAGAGGAAAGAAAGAAGAAAGAAGAGAAAGAGAGGAGAAGAAGAGGAAAAGTGGAAAAATCATCAAGAACCAACATCAAAGCTCCGATTAATCGAGGTAAGGGTGAGAAATGTTTCTATTTGATCATTGCATGATGTTATGTATGTTGGGTTGGGGTTTTGGTAGAGTTTTCATCACTTTCCAATTAGGGCAAATGTTGGATTAATCGGTAGATTGATGGTTTAATCGGTTGGAACTGAGTAATAACGCCGTAGAATAGTCGGGTAACATGTATTGATGCTATTTGTACTGATTTGGATGTTCAAGAGTTGGTGGATGGTGGAATGGTGAAGGAGGGACAGAGTGTGGTTCTGTTCTGCGCAGGTTCGCTGGCTCTCGCCAGGCGAAGCCCAGCGAATGCTGGCGAATAATTAAGTTTAAGTTCCAGTGGACTTCGCTGGCGAGTTCGCCAGGCGAAGTTGGATAGCGAAGGTTCTCCCAGCGAAGGTGCTGGCGAATGGTGGCGAATGAAGTCAGTAGCTACTGACTTGGGCTCGCTGGGAAGTCTCGCCAGGCGAAACCTAGCGAGTGTTCGCTGAGAGAGTTCGCCAGGCGAAGGCCAGGCGAAGGTTCGCTGCGAGGGATCGCCAGGCGAATGAAGGTGAATGTGACAGCATTTTTCTTTTGCTGTGTTGCTCATGTGGTGATTGTTTGATTGATTCACATAGGTTAATACCTCTATGATATGATATAGATATGATCTATTGTGATGATGTGTACTGTGGGTAGCCTCCGGGCATGAATCCTAGTTGATGTGCGATGCGTATTAATTATGATAAATAGAAATACATGTGAATACAATGATGAATGTATGTGTATTATCTAATGAACTTGCGAATGCTTAATGGGTATAGAATAATGTGATGAGTATGCATGAGAACATTGTGGATATGTGTGCATGACTTATAATTGTATAAATGGTATTGTGATGTGAATACCTTGATTGTGTGATATATGTTGTATGTGCAATCATTGTGTAATTCTTGAAGAGATGAATTATGTAAATGCATGAGATTAAGATGTCGGTCTTAAGTGTATTTGTTGTGGTTGATTGTACATGCATCATTTAGTCAAGACACAATGTCTGTTAGTTTCGTGGAAACTAGTGGCTTGTCCCAAACCTAGAAGGGTGGGTTTGAAGGCTTAAAGGACGGGCCTTTGTGGTTATCGGTCTAGAAGAGTGGACCCGGTTTAATGTAAAAACCGAAAAAAGATAACGGGTTATCGGTCTAGAAGAGTGGACCCGGTTTAATGTAAAAACCGAAAAAAAGATAACGAGAGTCGGTACCGCATTGCATGAGTTGCATTGAGTTGTTGAGTCACATTAATATATGACATATGCATGAAGAGATGCTTATGTGTGAATGATGAGATTGTGAAATTGTGAGAGTATGCATGATGTGGAAATGCTTTACAAATATTCGTGTTGTCATTATATGTGTGGCAAATATATATGACTAAGAAATTGAATTGTGGTGAGAAATACGGAGTGGAACTTGTATTGATTACCTATATATATATATATATAATCTTATGCTTTGATTATTATGGTTATATTTCTCACCCTTCTGCTGTTTTATAATGCTCTACGAGGCATTGCAGATTAGGATGCTGGAGTCCCTTTTGTGAAGTATTCTTCATTCTTTTGAGTCTGCTGCTCTGATATGTAACACCGGGTAGTTAGACTAGTATAGTCATTCTTTTGTGATACATTGCGATGTATCAGTTAATGTGATTGTGTAATCTAACTGATATGATTTATTAATTTGGATTAACTTGTGTGTACGTGGATTAATATTTTGAAAACGATTAAATGATTTGATCTTCCGCTTAATTTTGAAAATGTTACATATCTTATGGAGAAAAATGTGAAAGTGTTTTATTGGTGAAATTGTGGCATTCTTCTTTTATACCTTATTATAAAACCTTTTTACTCTGATAATTTGTATGTGCTTAATTGTTTTATATGCATTTATTTGGGGTATAGAAGGGGGTGTTACAATAGTGGTATCAGAGCAGGTCGGTCCGTCCGGCCAAGTTGTTAGAGAGTTTTTTCCTGTGTGTTATTGATATGCGTGTGTTGCATTATCAATATTGGTTGTTCTTACGTGGTTCTGTTGTTGGAATTAGTAAGATGGTTGCAGGAAGGAACGACGAGGCGATTGCGGAGGCATTGACGAGATTGGCGGGGGCAATTGGGCAGAATCCTCCAGCCAATGTGAATGTGAGGAATCATGCTGATGATGGATTCCGTGCTTTGGGGAAATTCCAAAAGAATAACCCTCCGGTCTTCAAGGGAACTCATGAACCGGACAAGGCACAAATTTGGTTGAAAGCTGTGGAGAATATTTTTCGAGTTATGAATTGCTCGGATGCACAGAAGGTGCAGTTTGGGACTCATATGCTCGAAGAAGAAGCTGAAGATTGGTGGGGTAATACTCGCCAAAGATTTGAGGAAGATGATATTGTGATTACGTGGGATTTGTTTAGAGAAACCTTTCTGGAGAAGTATTTTCCAGAGGATGTGCGGGGGAAGAAAGAGATCGAATTTCTTGAGTTGAAGCAAGGTAATTCGACGGTTGCTGAGTATGCGGCGAAATTTGAGGAGTTGATCAAATTTTGTCCTCACTATAATACTGGTAATGCTGAGAGGTCTAAGTGCCTCAAGTTTGTGAACGGTTTGAGACCCGAGATTAGACAAGCTATTGGGTACCAGGAAATCAGGCGGTTTTCTGAGTTGGTTAACAAGAGCAGAATTTATGACGAAGACAGTAGGGCTAGGTCTAGCCACTACAAGAGCCTAAGTGATAAGAAAGGAAAAGGACAATTCAGAGGAAAACCTTACGTAACTCCTGCCGATAAGGGGAAACAAAGGTTGGTTTTGGCAAGAAGCCAAGTGGGGGAGTTTCTACCCCGGTTAGGTGTTACAATTATGGTGAAGCGGGGCATCATGCTCCGGAGTGCAAAAGTGTTGAACAGAAGTGTTTTAAGTGTGGCAAGCTAGGCCACAAGGCTCTAGAGTGTAGAAGCGGTGCGGGTGTTACTTGCTATAACTGTGGTGAGCGAGGGCACATCAGTACCAAGTGCGATAAGCCGAAGAAGAATCAAGGGAGCGGGAAAGTGTTCGCTCTATCTGGATCTGAGACTGCTAGCGACGATCGATTGATCCAAGGTACGTGCTTCATTAATGGTACACCTTTGATCGCTATAATTGATACCGGAGCTACGCATTCTTTTATTTCTTTGGATTGTGTTAGAAGGTTGAATCTTGAGTTGTCTGTGATTGGTGGCGGTATGGTTATTGATACTCCTGCTATGGGTTCGGTAACTACACTGTATGTTTGCTTGAATTGCCCGTTGAGTATTTTCGGTAGAGATTTTGGGATTGATTTAGTGTGTCTTCATTTAGATCAACTGGATGTCATTCTTGGAATAAATTGGTTAAAATTCAATCGTGTGTATATTAACTGTTTTGACAAAACGGTTATTTTTTCCGACTCGGATGTTGAAAGGGAATTGTTTATGACGAGGAAACAAGTGAAGGAATCGATACAAGATGGGGCTAAGGTATTTATGCTTATGGCAACTTTGAGGACTAGTGAAAGTGAAGAGATTGATGCTTTGCCCATTGTTAGAGATTTTCCGGAAGTATTCCCTGAAGAGATAAAGGATTTACCGCCGGAGCGAGAAGTGGAGTTTTCGATAGATTTGATTCCTGGAACTAGTCCGATATCGATGGCTCCATATCGTATGTCGGCCTCGGAGTTAAAAGAGTTGAAGAGTCAACTTGAGGATTTGCTTGAAAAGAGGTTTATTCGTCCGAGCGTGTCACCGTGGGGTGCACCGGTGTTGTTGGTTAAGAAGAAAGAGGGTTCTATGAGGCTCTGTGTGGATTACAGACAGTTGAACAAGGCGACTATTAAGAATAAGTATCCACTTCCAAGGATTGATGATCTGATGGATCAGTTGGTTGGTGCAAGCGTGTTCAACAAGATTGATTTGAGATCTGGGTATCATCAGATCCGTGTGAAAGCTGAGGATATTCAGAAGACGGCCTTTCGGACGAGGTATGGACACTATGAGTATTCCGTGATGCCATTTGGTGTGACTAATGCACCAGGTGTATTTATGGAGTACATGAATAGGATTTTCCATCCTTATTTGGATAAGTTTGTGGTGGTGTTTATCGACGACATCTTGGTTTATTCGAAGAGCAAAGGAGAGCATGCCGAGCATCTAAAGATTATGTTATCTGTGCTGAGAGGGAAGCAGTTGTTCGCGAAGCTTTCTAAGTGTGAATTTTGGTTGAAGGAAGTCAGTTTCCTTGGTCATGTGATTTCTAGTAGTGGTATTGCGGTCGATCCGTCGAAGGTTGAAGCGGTGTCGCAATGGGAGACTCCGAAGTCAGTTTTTGAGATCAGAAGTTTTCTTGGTTTAGCTGGTTATTATCGGAAGTTTATTGAAGGATTTGCTAAGTTATCGTTGCCGTTGACACAGTTGACTAGAAAAGGTCAAGCCTTTGTTTGGGACGCCAAGTGTGAAGCGAGTTTTCAAGAACTTAAGCGAAGGTTGACGACAGCTCCTGTTTTGATTCTGCCAAATCCAGAAGAACCATTCGTTGTGTATTGTGATGCTTCTTTGATGGGTTTAGGAGGTGTGTTGATGCAGAATAACCAAGTTGTAGCTTATGCTTCGAGGCAACTCAAAGTGCATGAGAAGAATTATCCGACGCATGACTTAGAGTTGGCCGCCGTTGTGTTCGTGTTGAAACTCTGGAGGCATTATTTATTTGGCGCAAGATTTGAAGCGTTTAGTGACCACAAGAGTTTGAGATATCTTTTTGATCAAAAGGAATTGAATGCGAGACAAAGAAGATGGCTTGAACTTTTGAAGGATTTTGATTTTGGCTTGAACTACCATCCGGGTAAAGCGAATGTAGTAGCGGATGCATTGAGTCGGAAATCATTGCATATGTCGGTGTTGATGGTGAAAGAGTTAGAATTGGTCGAGCAATTTCGAGATTTGAGTTTGGTATGTGAGAGAACTTCTTTTGGATTTAAGTTGGGTATGTTAAAGCTTACAAGTGGTATTTTGGATGAAATTCGAGAAGGACAGAAATCGGATTTGAGCTTAGCTGATCGGTTGACTTTAATCAACCAAGGCCAAGGTGGTGATTTTTGGATTGATGAGAATGGTATTATGAGATGTCGGGATCGAGTTTGTGTTCCGAACATGGTTGAGCTTTGTTGCACCCTAAAATTTGCTCAACCTATTTTACTTGGTTTATGTTTCAATTGCATTAGCATGTTGCATATAGAGTCATGTACATAGCCCAACCATCTGTATAGCATAGAATAGCAAATTATCCACCAGGGACCAAGCACTATTCTCATCTCTATGAGCCTATCAAGAGGTTATTATTCAAATCCAAGCATATTCAAGTCATCAGAAAGAATGGGAAAGCTAAAGAAGTCAATGGATCAAGCAGTGAATTTATCTCCTATCTGAGAGCATCTGAAGATCATCAAAGACGTTGTGAGCTGTGAATTGAGCATGGAGGGTATATAGACATCATGGGAGACTTAGAAAGTCATTTGGAGAAGGAGACAAGTCATGTATGTGATCACAAGAATTGCAGTTGAAGACAGTCAACTAGGGTTTCACCTGGGTCAACCCTGGGTCAACTCTAGGTCAATTGATTGATTGAAAGGCATTAAGGTATATGGGAGAGATGTGGAGTTCATCATTTGACATGTAGAGAAGTATATGGTGATATGCCAAGAAGAATTCAAGAGAAATCAAGGAGAAGAGGAGTTTCTAAATTAGGGTTTCTGTGTAAAATCCCCTAGTTTAGGTCAAATTTCCAAGCAAGATAAGTCAAAATGCAAGCTTCAAATGGATCCTTGGCCAACATGAAACTTGTAGAGGATCTCAAGACCTTTAATTTGAGTGGTGGAAGATATCAATTATATTTATAGAACTCAAGTTATGATCCTTGCAAGTTACAGGTCATCTGAGGTATCTGAAATTTTGTCTGTGAAAGTTACTTGTCTTCCAAGCAATTTTTACCCCTCAAGGAGATTTCAAATGAATTTCTGGTCAACATAAGAGTTGTTCCTCATTGTCTTAGCTTTCTATAATGGTATGGTATGCCTTCATATGATTTGTGTAACTCTAATTATGGTCTTGGAAAGCAAAGGGTATTTTGGTCATTTGAGAATTACAGGTCATTTCAAGCCTATGCCCAAAACTCATACAAGGAAGCTTCAAATGAAAAACTTCACAACATCAAACTTTCTCCAAATGACATTTTGAGTCTAGAAAAGTGACCATGAAAGATTGGAAAGGCTCATAGCTCAAGGTTTCAAAATTGGTGAATTTAATGAATGAAAAATGACCTAAAATTGAGATTTTTCATAATTTGGCCAAATGGGATGAAATTATAGGTCATTTTGATTGGAAAAAATGTTTTAAGAACATTGGCAAAAGTAGAATTTTGAGTTTGGTTCAAGATTTGAGAGTTATGCTTGGTTACTTACAAAGGAAGTTACATAATCCAAATCCAAGGGAAAGTGTGCATGGGAAGTTTCTCCAAGGTTCTAGGACTTTCTATTCTCATCTATATATTGCATTGAGTGGCTTCATGCCATGGTTGGTGCTTCATTGTGTTCATAATACCAAGTTTTACATCATTCTTCCAATTTGCAAAATCACTTCAACTCCATCAAATCTCTCTCAATTTCCATTTTTCTTGATTTGATCATCATCAATATCATTCATAGATCACAATTCACACAAGAATTTGGCTGAATTGAAGAGAAATCGTGCCATACAACTTTATCATCCAAGGTGCAAGAACTTTGGGATTGCTGAATTCAAGAGGATTGAACAAGAATCTTTGCATACAGAATCAAGATTTGAGTGTGTGGATCAGTTTCCAATCATTGCAAGCATCAGATCCAAGGATTTCCATAGCTGTTTTCATCATTTACACCAGGTAAGTTTCCTCTTCAAATTGACTGAATTAGGTAGAATCATAGTGAATCATTAGGTTAGAATGGTTAGGCATAGTTAGGTGATTGATTTTGGTGAGTTTGAAGAAGTTTCATGAAGGTTGATCATGGTGTACCAAAGCTGTTAAGGCTTATAACTCATGGAATATGGCACGATAATCCTCATTAATTAGTTTAGAATAATCAGCATAAAGTGTAGATTAGGTTAGGGTAAGATTTAGCAAGAATTCTCAAGGTTGATATCAGGTGAAAATGGTGGAACCGAGTTGTTCTACTCATCGGGTTTGATTATTGGTTGAGTTTTAGAAGGAGCTGATGATATGGCTGTGTAGAGGGGAAGGAATGGACCAAGTTTGCTTTTCATATCGTGTGATTTCATGGAAGAACAAGGGAGAACAGAGGGGATGAAACTCGTGCATGGGAGAGGAGATTTTCTGAATCTAGGGTTTCTTGAGGTTGAAGATGATTGACAACCGTTGGATCCATCTGTTGACCATGACTCAGACCTTAATCGCATGGCTGTGGTTTAAACTGAAAACGGAGGGAACTTCCAAAGGTGCTACGCACCGTTTCATTAAAGCTCCATCTGATGGGCTTTGAATTCCTTGCTAATGCCACCCCTAGTTGCCAGGCCCAATGTGAAATGAACTGAAAATCTTGCTTTTTACACCGTTTGCTTCTTTTTTAATTTTTGTTGTATTTTCTGAATGCGTTGGGCCCAGACGCGCTTGCTATGCGCGCCCCCCAGTCTGGGCCCGTTTCTCTTTTTTAACTGGTTTTATTACTTGATGCACCCCTCATCCAATTAATTCCTCATTTTATTTCTTTCATTTTTTTTAATTTCTTTGAAAATTCATAAAAAATAGAAAAATGCATGATTTTAATTGGTTCTTTTTGCATATTATTCATATTTCTGTCAAGAAAAAGATCACATAAAAAAATTTGGCATTTCATTTTATTTTAATATTTTTGGCATATTTTTCTTTTAAATAGGTGTAAATAATGTTTAGTTTAGTGCATGAAATTGTTAATTTTAGTTTAGTTAGATGCTTTAGCATTTTTAATCCATTCTTTTTAGGTTGATTAGCTTAGACCTTTATCTTGTATATACAATTTAATTCATGATTTTAGGATTAATTTTTAGTTGTTTTGTTTAGGTGTGATTAGCATGATCAAAACTAGGGTTTAGGAGATAACATAGGAGAATTAAATCATTTCCCTTAGGAGTTGTAGATTGAATCTTTGGGGTATGGGAATATAGGGACTATGGATAGTTATTAGATCCCTTAGAAAATATTAAGATTCCCCTACTGCTATTAGTATACTGCTTATATTGTTTTGACTGTGTGGTGTGCCCTCTCTAGGGTTATTTCATTTGTCTGTGTGGGGTATTGGGATTGCTTGGGGATTGGGAGAGCTGAAGACTTGGATGATGAAGACCATTGGAGATCAAGAGATTGAAGACCAACTTCCAGAGTTGATGAGGAGCATAGGGTTTAGGAGCTAGGCAGAGCTCTAGAGTAGAACACTTGATTCACAAACATGGAAGGCCTTGTCTGCCTCCATCCTTTCTCTATGATTCAAAGTCTCTTTCAAATATCCACCTCCTTCCTTTGGAAGGATCAGTGAATGTATTTGAAAGATAGAACTTTTGAGAGAAACCTGTCTGTATAATGTTAACAGTTAATGAGCCACCCTTGGTAGGCAGTTGACTGTTTAACATTCATTCCATCTTGTTGATTGATATGCTCTTGGAGATTGAGACTTGAAGAAAAGCCATTGCAAATGGAAGATTGATGACAAAAACCTTGCTTGAAGGCTATGGAGATGGAGATTGATGCTTGCTTGAAGCTTATAGCTGTTGGAGATGACTTGAAGACAGATGTTGATGCAGAGCTGCTGTGGCTGTTTATTTTTGCTGTTTATATTATGATGTATTGTTTGGTTTTCCCTGACTGTATTGTTTGCTGTTTACCCTGTTAGGTTGAAAGTGAATTTTGTTCACTTTTGCCTGTTGTTTTCTAGGTTCGAGGTTGAGTGTGACTCCCTTGCCTCGCTTGTATTGCTGCATCCATGCATTTTACTGCTTTATTGTATATATGCTGTTGTTTCTGTTTCCGTCTATTCCCTTAGGATCTCTGTTTCTCTCTGCGCAAGAGAGGAGCATGATAGACACTAGGTCTTAACCCATGCATGATAACATTAGGTTAGTTTGATTCCCTTCGCAACCGTAGGTTAGAGTTCTGTCTCTTCTTTCTCAAAACAAACAGAAAAACACAATAACTCTTTCAAACACAATAAAAGACACTTCTTCCGTAAAAGAATGTGAATTCATCAAAACGTCATTTTTGTCCGCTTGGACCAGTAATCAGAAAAACCCTTTTTCAGAAGGTATAAAAACAATCAAACAGACTGGTGTCGTACGTGGCCCGAACTACGTTTGCTCTGATCTTTCATGCTGTATGAAAGTACGTAGGCATAGGATGCGATATCCTAGCGAGCAACCTTCCCCTCCTTTCCCGTAGGTAGGCGAACTACGTTGACTCTGATTTCTCGTTCCAGACGGGAATACGTAGGCATAAAGTGCGATACTTTGCCGAGTCATTTTATTTTCTTTTTAACCCTTAACCCTTAGTTTAGATAGAATAACAATCCATACCCGAAAACAAGCGTGGATCCCGTCGAGTACGACGGACGTGAGGGGTGCTAATACCTTCCCCTTGCGTAACCGACTCCCGAATCTAGGTTTTGGTTGCGATGACCATACCTTTCCCCGTTTTGCGGTAGGTTTACCTCGAGCGTTCCCTTTCCCTCCTGTGGGATAAATAACGCACGGTGGCGACTCTTCTGTTCAGCCGGCGCCGATTTTCGCAGTAGCGACAGCTGGCGACTCTGCTGGGGATCCAACGTCCCCTGGCTGCTAAGGACTGCGATGGTTTCTTATGCATTTGGGATCCAACGTCCCTTAAGCGAGTCAATCCTAACGCTTGTTTTCCCGTCGAGGATTTTGTATGGATTTATATTTCTGTCCTTTATTTTCAGCATTATATTATTGATTATTATTGTTGTATTGGGGTGTGACGGGTGATTCTATGATTGAGAGATAAGCTGGACCTGGGCTTGAGTGCACCTAGAATTAGAGTAGAAAGTAGTGGGCGCGTGCCGGCTTTGCTTGCATTAGTGTCTCATGAAATCTACACTCGGACGAGGTTCTTCTGGTTGGCTTCTTTTTCTACCCTTTGGGTCGAAGGGGTTGTTGGTCAGCTGAATTGTCGACTCCGGGAACCGATCATTTGGAAGTTGGCTAAGTGAGGCCTCTTCAGGATTTGATGATGCCACTCCTTCTGGGAATCGTATCATTAACCCTGAAAGTCTGTGACGCCGACGACCGCATAGGATGCCATACCTTGTGTCAGTTACTAGGACATCCACCTGTGAGAGGGTTTGGCGTTATGCAGGTAACTAGACCTTCAGATACCGGTTATTTCTTGATCTGAGATCCTGGGTATTTATGGAGAGTTCTGAGGTCTATCAGAGACCAGTTGGAGAGTTATGAGGTCTGTCAGAGACCAGTTGGAGAGTTATGAGGTCTGTCAGAGACCAGTTGGAGATATGATTTGAGGTCTATCAGAGACCAATCAGAGTTATGTTGTGAGGTCTATCAGAGACCAGTGATGGAGCTTTGTTTTGGGTCTATCTGAGACCGGGGTTTGAGGAATTCTGGAGGGTCTATCTGAGACTTGTTGATATGGTTCAGGATTTTCAGCTGTGGCATTTGGTCCCTGTTGCATGTTACTTGCATTGCATTGTTTGCATACCCATTATCATTGCATCCCATTAACGTGTGTCTGTGCTGCAGGTGCATTTGCATATTCCCTGGTTCTAGTGCCCGAACTTCTGAGTATTGATCATGGCTGGTTTGAGGAAGACAGTTGCGTATAAGCTACCTACACCTGATATTACTCCTTTGCTTGGTCTGATATCCCTTGCCGATGAGGAGGTTAGGAGAAGTTTCAGAATGAGTCATGGAAGATTGCTGAGATTAGTCTGCAAGCCAACTGCTGATGAGATGAATGGGCTGTACACCTTGATGCAATTCTATGACCCCGCATTGAGATGTTTCACGTTCGCTGACTTTATTTTGGGGCCTACCATTGAGGAGTATGTAGAGTTTACTGAGCTACCAGTGCAGAACAGGGTTCCCTTTATTCACTCAGCTGCTGAGCCCAAGTTGGAGGATTTAGCTAAGGCCTTGCACATGAACGCTGCTGAACTACTAGTGACTTCTTGTCTTGGGGTTCCAGGTTTCTCCCTTGATTACCTAGTTGGCAAAGCTCAAGAGCATGCCAAGAACGGATGTTGGGTGGTTTTTAATGCTATCTTGGCTTTATGCATTTACGGAATCGTGTTGTTTCCTAACTTGCCCAATTTTGTGGACTTGGACGCTTTCCATCTGTTTGCTGCTGGCAATCCGGTGCCCACTTTGATTGGAGACTTCTATCATTCGCTGCACGACAAAAATGAAAACAGAAGGGGAAAGACTGTTTACTGTTGTGCGCCGTTGTTGAACATGTGGGTTAAGAGCCATCTTCCTCTGAAGGGACCTTTTGTAGATAGTGCAACTACAGCTAGCTGGCCAGAGCGCCTGATGAGGCTATCTTCCGAAGACGTAGAGTGGTTTGACCGAGACTTGTTGGGGTCTGAGCTTATCTTCAGTTGTTCTGGGTATCCTAATGTTCCGTTAATAGGAAGAAAAGGGTGTATCAATTACAACCCTTCTCTGTTCGTTCGCCAGTTCGGATATGCGTTGAAGAACCCGCCAAAGGAGGAAGAAGTACAGGAATCTCTGTACTTCACCGGTGATTTGAAGGGAGAGTTACTAGCCAAGCTGCAGCACGCATGGACGCGTATTAACAGAAGAGGGAAGCCGCTGTTAGGGAAGAATGATTGTCAGGCTTATGCGCCATACAGAGTTTGGATCCAGGAGAGGGCGAGGCAATTACTGATGCCATTTCCAGCTGCACCAGTCCCTATTCATATTCCAGTAGAAGAGCCAACTACTGTTACTCGGGAGGCCTACGAGCAAGTTGTTAAAGAAAAAGAAGCCTTGATGAAGATCAACGAAGGGTTAGAGCATGAGCTAGCTCAGATACGCAGTGAGAAAAACAAGGTTGTGCATGCTTTCCAACAGCAGATCGAACTAGTAAACAGGCTAGGCGCTGAGTTGACTGAGGAGAAAAACAAGCGCGAACGTCTGGGTCAGGAGTTCAGAAGCTCCCATGACATGTTGGAATCCAAAAAGAAAGCACTCGACGCAGCACACCGAGAAATCTCTTCTTGTAACAAGACTTGGAATGCTACGCTCACCAACAATAAAAAGAGGGAAGATAAGTTGAAGCAGCAAATCTCTGACCTCGAAGAGCAGTTGAAGGCTAGCATTAAGAAGTATGAAGAAGAAGTGATGACCCGGTATAGTCTCCAGAATGCATTGAACAAGGCCATCGAAGGCAGGAACGAAGCTGTGTCTCAGAAGCGGAAGCTAGAGGATCGCTTCGGAGAAGGGGCATGGGAGGAAACTGCTTGTGACGTGCGACGTGTTCTCAAGAGAAGAAACCAACTTGTCAAGGGTCTGCTTACCCGACCAAGTCATCCAGAGACCAAGAAGTTACTAGAGGAGTATCAGGCTTATGAGTGTATTTGACCATTTCATGTATCAATGCTTTATTTGCATAGTGCTGACCATCACCAGGATTGTTGGTTGAGGTCATGCCTTCTTATTGTACTCAGTGATATTGTATTCTTGGCTTACTGGATTTCTCTGCAATATATGAGGCTTTCTATGATTCAGCTCCGATCTTCGTATTGCTAGCACTGTCACCGCACTGGCACATTCGCACTAGAATCGGGGAATGCCATTCCCTAATGCACAGACACACATTGCATTGCATTCATATTCATATTGCATTACAGGTGATTATTGGATGGTATCTTATTTCCTGCTCTGTACCAGGTCTTTTCAGGATTGCAGATCAGCGCCCGCACCGCTACTCCACTCGCACCAACTGTCGAAGAATCATGGATCAAATGCAGAACGAGATGCAAGATATGCGCGAGAAGCTAGCGCTCTTCATGCAGACCATGGAGACTATTGCAAAAGGTTAGGAGAATTTGCAAGCTATGGTGCAGCCTCTGTTGGCAAGAAACGCTGGGCATGGGAATGAGGATCATCAGTCTGTGCGAGTCGACACTTTTCATGGGGATGGTACTCCCACACCAGTGGCTCCACCTGTAGTCAATATACCTGCTGTCAATGTCAACAACGCTACTGCTGCTGGGAACGGTAACGTTGGAATTGGGAACGAGACTGCTGTCCATAACGTTGGGATTGGTGATGTCAACATGGGTGATAATATGGGAGGCAATGGCTTCGGTAATGCTGGATTTGGCTTCAATGACCAGGGATTCGATAATACTGGGAAATATGGTTTCAATGCTCAAGGCTTCGGGCAGGACGAATATGGTATGACTAATCAGGGTTACGGAGGATTCGGAAACGGAAATGGCGCTGGGTTAATGACTTTTGGACCTGCTGGGGTCGCCCCGGGATACGGCAACAGAGGGAGAGGCCCGATAATGAATCAGATCAGAGCTGGCCGCAGCAATGGATACGATGGGTATGGAGCTGGGAACGGTAACTGGCAGGAAGATCAGCAAGAGGACGCTTTCTCCGGTGGAGGTTTCGAGGGACCTATGGATGACTCTCAGAGGATCAGAATGCTAGAAGAGCATATGAGGGGGGTCGTGAATCAAAGTGTTGTGGGCTTAGATATGTCAACAATGGGTATGGTGCCTGGCCTGAGGGTGCCAATCAAATTCAAAGCTCCTACATTTGATAAGTATAAAGGGGACACTTGTCCAAAGGTGCACGTGCGGTCATATTACAGAAGAATGTCTGCGTATTCAACTGATGAGAGGATGCTAATGCATTTCTTTCAAGATAGCTTGTCAGGTCCTTCCCTAGAGTGGTATATGGGATTGGAACCAACGCATATAAAGACATGGAAGCAGCTGGCCGAGGCCTTTGTAGCTCACTACAAGTATAACAGTGACTTGGCGCCCAATCGGGTCCAATTGTAGGGGTTATCCCAGAAGAAGGGTGAGAGCTTTAAAGAGTATGCGCAAAGATGGCGCGACATGGCTGCTAGGGTCCATCCTCCTCTAGAGGACAAGGAAATGAATGACATGTTCATAGTAACATTCACCGGCATGTTTTATGACAAGTTGTTTCACACATCTTTGGCCAGTTTCTCAGACTTAATTCTGATGGGAGAAAAGATCGAGAGTAACATTAAACAGGGAAGATTCCAAGCTGAGGAATCTACTGCATCTGGCAGTAATAGAAAGGCTTTTGGTGGGCGCCGTCAGGGCGATGCAAGCGCAGTGTTTGGAGGCCGAGGCCGAGGCCGGGGCAGAGGTCGAAACCAGTATAATCAGCCGCAGCAGGTGGCAAGCGTTACTATTCCGTTTCAGCAACAACCATTTCAATAGCAACAGCAACAGCAGCCCCAGCAGGGGGCACAGCCTGCCCAACGCAGATTCCAGGGGGGTAAACCAAGGAGGGTGTTTGAGAAGCCTCCTTCAACGTACTCAGATTTGTTACAGACGTTATTAGGGCTGAACTTGGTGGAGAAGAGAACTCTGGCGCCTATAGCAGGCACTCCTCCATATGGTTATGATGCAAGCAGGCACTGTGAATTCCACTTTGGGGCCCCGGGCCACGATGTAGAGGGTTGCCATGCGTTTAAGCATGTTGTGCAGGATCTATTGGACAGTAAGGCTATCAATTTTGGAACAGCGGGTCCGAATATAGTGCAGAAGCCCATGCCCAATCATGGGGCGAACACCATTCTAACTGAGGAGGGTTTGAATTTGATTATGAATGTCGACGATTTAAAGACACCGTTGTGTGAAATAAAGAGCCGATTATTGCGAGGGGGTGTCTATCCAGGGTGTGACGAGTATTGTTTAGAGTGCTGGACCCTAGCAGGGGGTTGTGACGACTTAAAGAAAGGTATTCAGGCGTTAATAGATGGCGGCACATTGCAGTTTGACCGAGCAGCAACTGAAGGACCTGCAAGGGCATTAGCAGATAATCAGAGTGATGTGGCTACTGTGACGATTCCTCGAAAAATGATCACCATAACGGCACCGGCCCAGCGACCGCCGATCACCATCACTAAAGCCGGACCAATCCCGTACGAGAGCACCAAGGCAGTCCCATGGTCATATGGGTTGGAAGTGTATTGTGACGGAATAAAGATTGATGTTAATAAGCAGCCAGCTGAGACTGTGGACAACGTTGTTGGTACCGGAGGTATGACAAGAAGTGGTAGGATCTTCATATCGCCTGAGGTAGAGGCCGAAAGACTGGCAAAAGGGAAGGGAAAGATGGTTGAGAATGTCCCAGTGCAAGCAAGTGGAAAAGAAGCGGCATCGAAGGATGTAGAAGAGTTCATGCGTTTGATTCGTAAAAGTGATTATAAGATTGTGGAGCATCTGCAACAGACGCCGTCCAAAATATCTATACTGTCGTTGCTATTGTGCTCTGAAGCTCACAGAAATGCATTGCTGAAAGTCCTGGATACTTCCTTCGTACCCCAAGATGTTTCCGTGAATCAGCTGGAAGGAGTGTTAGCACATGTGAACGCAGGCCATAGTTTGGGCTTTACAGACTTTGACTTGACCCCAAAGGGGAGAGAGCATAATATGGCATTGCACGTCTCTGTGGAGTGTAGAGGATCAGTCATGTCGCATGTACTGGTAGATACCGGATCGTCCTTAAACGTGCTGCCCAAGAAAGCGATGATGAAGCTAGATGTCAGAGGAATTCTGTGCACGCCCAGTGACTTGGTAGTCAGGGCATTTGATGGGACGCGAAGAACAGTTTTTGGATCAATAACATTACCTCTACAGGTGGGGCCAGAGGTTTTCGCGACTGAATTTTATATCATGGACATCCAGCCTGCATATAGCTGCCTGCTCGGAAGACCCTGGATTCATGGTGCTGGGGTAGTCACGTCTACCTTGCATCAAAAGTTGAAATATATGGTAGGAGACAGCGTGGTTACTGTCTGCGGAGAAGAAGACATCCTGGTCAGCCATCTGTCGTCATTTAAATATGTGGAGGTCGATGGAGAGATTCACGAAACACCCTGCCAGGCATTTGAAGGGTTGCGCATCAAGGACAAAGGTCCCGGGCCGAGTAAAGTATCAGAGATAGCCGTCTCGTCATATAAAGAAGCTCAAGCTCTGGTAGAGACAGGTGAGACAAAGGGCTGGGGCAAAGTGCTGGATATTCCTGTGAAGACGGACCGGTTTGGGTTGGGATATCAATCGTCGTCATCAACACCTGCTGTGGGAGCACCCCGTTTCAGAGGGCCAATAACTATCATTGCTGATGGAGTATGTCATGAGACCATCAACGCTGCTTCAGAGTCTGACGAAGGAGACAGCGATTGTGATATGGACGCCTGGATTCAGCCGAGCGTACCAGGACAGGGATTGTGCAACTGGTCTATTCAGGAGATTGTTCCTGTGACTCTTAAACAGTAATGCTTTGTTTTTTGATTGTTGAACAATCTGGTGTCTTGCCCGGGGCATCATGATTTGCTTAGGGCTGTGCTGTTATGAACATTGCGTGTTAACCATTAAATAAAAGGCGTTTTTCATGTGCAAATATTGCGATCCCTGTTTTCCTTGTTTTATATTTTTCAATAAAATGGCAACGTGGTTATTCGCTTTATACGCATTTTGAAACATTTAACCATTCTTTTTGCAGGATAACATTTTCAGATGACATCATTGAACCATCTATGACTCGTCCCGACTTTAAGCACCTGGTATTTCAGGCCGAAGAAGAGATTGTTGAAGATAGTGACGTTCCTGAAGAATTGTCTTGGTTGGTAAAGCAAGAAGAACGAGTCATTCTGCCTCACGAAGAGGTCATCGAAATCATTAACCTGGGGTCGGAAGGGGTTGAGAAGAATATCCGCATAGGAGCCGCGCTGCAGAGCGACGTCAAGCGAAGACTGGTTGAAATGCTCAGAGAGTATAGTGATGTGTTCGCTTGGTCATATGAAGACATGCCTGGGCTTGATACAGATATGGTTGTGCACCATCTGCCGTTGAAAGAAGAATGCCCGCCGGTCAAGCAGAAGCTTCGCAGAACTAGACCCGATATGGCAGTGAAGATTAAAGAAGAGGTTCAAAAACAGTGGGATGCTGGTTTCCTGGCTGTGACAAAATATCCCTCATGGGTCGCTAATATCGTACCAGTGCCCAAGAAAGACGGTAAAGTGAGAATGTGCGTAGATTACCGTGACTTAAACAAAGCGAGCCCAAAAGACGATTTTTTGCTTCCTCATATCGACGTGCTAGTTGATAACACTGCTCAATACTCCGTATTCTCCTTCATGGATGGCTTCTCGGGCTATAATCAGATTAAAATGGCGCCAGAGGACATGGAGAAGACTACTTTCATAACGCCTTGGGGAACATTTTGTTATAAAGTGATGCCCTTCGGATTGAAGAATGTTGCGGCAACGTATCAGCGCGCAATGACGACCCTTTTTCATGACATGATGCATAAGGAGATCGAAGTTTATGTTGACGATGTGATTGCCAAATCCCAGACGGAGGAAGAGCACTTGGTGAATCTGCTGAAGTTGTTCAAAAGGCTTAGGAAGTTCAGGCTAAGACTGAACCCTAACAAATGCACCTTCGGGGTGAGATCGGGTAAACTGCTGGGGTTTATCGTAAGCAAAAGAGGAATAGAGGTTGATCCTGCAAAAATAAAAGCGATACAAGAGATGCCGACGCCTAGAACAGAAAAAGAGGTGCACGGGTTTTTAGGGAAGTTGAACTACATCGCCCGGTTCATATCTCACCTAACAGCCATATGTGAACCATTATTCAAGTTGTTGAAGAAAGATCAAGTTATAACGTGGAACAAAAATTGTGAAAAGGCGTTCGATAAAATAAAGCAGTATTTGCAGGAGCCTCCTATTTTGATACCCCAGTGGCAGGGAGACCCTTGATTATGTATTTGACAGTTCTTGAGGGAAGTATGGGTTGTGTTCTCGGTCAACACGACGAGACAGGAAGAAAAGAGCATGCGATCTATTACTTGAGTAAGAAATTTACTGAATGTGAATCTCGATATTCAATGCTTGAAAAAACTTGTTGCGCGCTAGCTTGGGCCGCCAAGCGTTTGAGGCAATACATGCTGAATCATACAACCATGCTCATTTCGAAGATGGATCCTATCAAATATGTATTCGAAAAGCAGGTGCTATCAGGGAGAATTGCCCGTTGGCAGATGGTCTTGACTGAATATGACATCCAGTATGTCTCGCAAAAGGCTATAAAGGGGAGTGTACTGTCTGAGTATCTGGAGGAGCAGCCTATTGAAGATTACCAATCGATGAGGTTTGATTTTCCTGACGAGGATATCATGTACCTAAAGATGAAAGATTATGAAGAGCCGTTGCCAGACGAAGGACCAGAATTGGGTTCCAAATGGAAGTTGATCTTTGACGGAGCTGTAAATGCTTACGGTAGCGGAATAGGGGCAATCATCACTACTCCATACGGGTCGCACATCCCGTTTACTGCTCGATTAACCTTTCCAGTTACCAATAATGAAGCCGAATACGAAGCTTGTATAATGGGGCTTGAAGAAGCCATTGATTTGCGAATCAAGAATCTGGACGTATACGGAGACTCAGCTCTGGTGGTGAATCAGATAAAAGGGGAATGGGAGACACGTCAGCCCAATTTGATACCGTACATGAACTATGCGAGCAGATTGTTGCCTTTCTTTGACAAGGTTGAATTGCATCATGTACCGCGAGCGGAGAATCAGATGGCTGACGCCCTGGCCACTTTGTCTTCCATGTACAAAGTCAACTTCTGGAACGAGGCTCCCATCATTGTTATCTCTCGACTTGACAGACCAGCCTTCGTATTTGCCATTGACGAGGCATCCGACGATAAACCGTGGTATTTTGATATCCTTAATTTCCTGAAGAATAAAGAGTATCCGGCTGGGGCCTCCAGTCAAGATCAGAAGACTCTCAGGAGATTGGCGGGTAATTTCTATTTGAATTCGGATGGTGTCTTATACAAAAGAAATCACGATTTGGTGCTGCTGCATTGCGTAGATGAAAAAGAGGCAAAGCTGCTCATGGAGGAAATACATGAAGGTACATTTGGTACGCATGCTGGTGGGCATGCTATGACGAGGAAGCTGTTGCGGGCAGGTTATTTTTGGCTGACTATGGAAACTGATTGTTTCAAGTTTGCAAGGAAGTGCCACAAGTGCCAAATCTATGCTGATAAGATCCATGTGCCTCCGAGTCCTCTGAATGTGATGTCATCGCCATGGCCATTCTCAATGTGGGGAATCGATATGATTGGAAAGATCGAGCCGACGGCTTCTAATAGGCATCGGTTCATTCTAGTAGCAATCGATTATTTCACCAAGTGGGTGGAAGCGGCGTCTTATGCAAATGTAACTAAGCAGGTAGTGGCCAGATTCATCAAGAGAGATATCATTTGCAGATATGGGATCCCCGAGCGGATAATCACTGACAACGGTTCAAACCTGAATAACAAAATGATGAAGGAGCTCTGTCAGAATTTCAAGATCGAACATCACAACTCCTCCCCTTACCGACCCAAGATGAATGGCGCTGTTGAAGCGGCCAATAAGAATATAAAGAAGATCGTTCAAAAGATGGTGGTGACCTATAAGGATTGGCATGAGATGCTACCTTTTGCTTTGCACGGTTATCGTACGACGGTACGCACATCAACCGGGGCAACCCCGTTCTCGTTAGTATATGGGATGGAAGCAGTGCTACCACTGGAAGTTGAGATTCCTTCGTTGAGAGTGCTACGAGACGTACAACTAAACGAGGCAGAATGGGTGAAAAACAGGTTGAACCAATTGAGTTTAATGGATGAGAAGAGGCTAGCTTCTCTAGCATACGGTCGTTTGTACCAGAGCCGAATGAAGAAAGCATATGATAAGAAGATACATCCGCGGAGCTTTCAGACGGGCGACCTTGTGCTGAAAAGGATTCTCCCGCCACAGGCAGATCACAGGGGCAAGTGGACCCCGAACTACGAAGGGCCATACGTTGTCAGAAAAGTCTTTTCAGGAGGAGCGTTGTTGTTGTCCACCATGGACGGTGAAGACTTCACGTCGCCTGTGAATTCGGACGCAGTTAAAAAATACTTTGCTTAAAATTGACCCGCTGGACAGAAAAAAAGAGAGTCCAGGCAAAAATGGGGCATCCTGGCGAACCAAAAACATAATGAAAGGTTCGGGCAAAAATTAGGGATAAAAATTGAAAAAATGTACACCCGCGAAGTTGAAAACCTACACTGGGCGGCTTCGGCAAAAAGGGGTATCCCGGTGAACTGAAAACCCGTAAAGGGCGGTTCACGCAAAAGTTAGGGATTTGAAAAGCAAATGACTGCGGTCCGAATTTGATATTGCATTGAGCTTTGGTGCGGGAGAATATACCTGAGGGGTCGATTATCAGATACAATCTCTTCGGAAGTGTGGATACCGGGAAAGCATTAGAGTCGGGCGAGTCATAGGAGGATCAGTTCGTGATGTTCGTCTGCATCCCGTTGCCGACATGTGTACAAATTTGATTTGTCATCATATTTATGCTTCTTGTGCATACTTGTATATTTGTTGTGCGTAGCTTCCTCTTTTCAGGAGTTACATCCCGTGTACAAAACTCCGCCCATTTAGGGGCCCAATCAATAAAACATGTTATTCAGTATTTGATGCTGGTTCTTTACTGTTTTGTGCATGATAAAACGCCTAGGATTGATGAAACTAGCATGTGCATAACGCCGCTGGCCCTTGCCAATAATTGCTAAAACTTTGAATTAACTGGAAATGATGTCACTAACGCTAACCTGAATAGATTTGGTTGCATAGACTTGTCTTGTCTTGTTTGTGCTGTTGCAGGGTCGTAACCGTACGAAGTGGATGATCAAAAAGAGTGCAGAAGCTCGTAACGAAAGACTCGCTCCCCATGCAGGTCGTGCTTCCAAGACAGCAATTTTCCTTACTGAAGAAGGATCGAATTTCCCAGCTAGTCGTAGCTTATCCAAAGGCTATTCTCCAGCAAAGTCGTTTATCCTTAGTAGAGTTTGGTGATTCCAAGATTGTAGGCTGTGTTCAGACAGTGTGGTGTCCCCCAGAAGGATTCCTTATCTCAAACATAGTGGTTTAGCCGCAGAAGATTAATATTTGTGAGCTGTATTCAGACAATTCACCTTTCCCCGCAGGGTCATTTACTCTCCCCCAGCGGAGTCAGTTGATTTTCCCCAAGAGAATCATCCCATCCCCAGCGGAGTTCTCTCTTCAGCAAGTGCTTTCCTCCCAGTGGAACTCAAAGGTTAAGACTCTCTCCGGCAGGGTTGTGGGCGCCCTGGCATTTATTTTGCCAGAATACCGTGTGATACCGGTTCGCTCTCCCGCAGAAGTCCAATCATACCAAGCTCATCTGCTATCTCCCCAGCAGAGTTATATACCCCAGCAGGGTGTTACTTCAATGAGGTGCTTGGCTTAAGTTCCCAATTTCCCAGCTGAGTCGACTTCACTCTTCCAGCATTTATTTTGCTGGAATAATCCTGCAGCACCTGGCTATCCCCAGCGGAGTCGGCATTGTCTTCAGCATTTATTTTGCTGGAGCAGTTCCTGTATCTCAGCAGTTCGAGTCTGCATTTGCATCAGCATATAGGGTCATATTTGCATCCACCCAAATAAAAACGCGTAGCATTTCCATGTCGAATGGAGCATTGCGTCATTGTCAAACATATGCATGTTGAAACATAAACTAGGTTGGCTAATCGTTTGTTTCAAGTATTGCTCTCTTGCAGGTGGAAGGAGCTCTTGCTCAAATGAATTACTAAACATTCGAGGTCTCGACGTGAGACATTCAAGGAAGTGTCAGCTTTGGCATTATTCCCCACAGAGTTATCATGATGAAGTTCTCTTTGTCTCCGAGCAGAGTTATTTGTGTAAATTTCTCTTGTTTTCCCCGCCAGAGTTAGTAGGCAAAATATCTCCTTGTCCCCAAGCAGAGTTATTTGTCATCAAAGGGTCTCCTGAATCAGAATTTCAGAGGCTGCCGCCGATTGTCAGAACAGGCGTCCAGTAGTTTGATATCCAAATATCCCTAGTAGAATCCGTTTCAAAGTTGCTGTCACGTCAGTATTAAGAAGTTTGTGGGTCGGGATCAATGGAGAAATGAGTCCTGACGCGGACAATTTTATTGACGGGTTTTCTTCGTGCTAGAGAAATGGGTGTCCTAACGTGGACAGATTTATTTCCCCGGCCTGATAAGAGGTGTTAGTCCTAACGTGGACAGGTTCGACTTCTCAGAATTGATGGAAGGTGGAGTCCTAACGTGGACATTTCCTCAAGTTGACGATATGTGTTAGTCCTAACGTGGACAGATTCGAGTTATCGGTATTGATTGAATATGGAGTCCTGACGTGGACAAAGTTGATTACTCTTCGTGTTGGTGTCCTGACGTGGACCATTTATTTCCAGCAGATATCTTTATTCGTAATGGTGAAATGTGCGTCCTGACGTGGACAAGTTTATAGTTTTTCGTGATGATAAGGGGCGCAAGTCCTGACGTGGAGAAGATTATCTCTCCTCGGGTTAGTGAAGCGTGAGTCCTGACGTGGACAAGTTTCATTTCCCCAGTAAGTCGAAGGTGCGCAGGTCCTAACGTGGACAGATTTATCTTCCTTCGTGTTGACGCAGCATGAGTCCTGACATGGACGAGTTTTATTTCCCCAGCGGGTCGAAGGTGCATGAGTCCTGACGTGGACAAAATTTCATTTCCTCAGCAAGTCAAGGGGTGAGTCCTGGCGTGGACAAATCAAGACGAAACGTGAGTCCTGACGTGGACAAGTTTATTCCTTACGTGGAAAGAGAAGTTTTAGTTCCTTACATGGACAAATCAAGATGAGTTGTATTCCTTACGTGGAAAGAAGATGGATTCCTTACGTGGAAAGAAGTCAGATTCCTTACGTGGAAAGATTGGAGTCCTTACGTGGACAGATCAAGGTGATTCCTTACGTGGAAAGAAGATGTAGTCCTTACATGGAAAGGTGGGTCCTAACGTGGACGGTATAATCCTTACGTGGAAAGGTGGGTCCTGACGTGGAACGATGTATTCCTTACGTGGAAAGAGTTTATTCCTGACGCGGAAAGAAGTTTATTCCTGACGTGGAAAGAAGTGTATTCCTTACGTGGAAAGTTTAGTCCTGACGTGGACAGATTCAGAAAAGAAGTTGGTTTCCTTACATGGAAAGAGGTGTTCCTTACGTGGAAGGATGAGAGTCCTTACGTGGACAAATCAAAAGAGGTTACTCCTTACGTGGAAAGAAGATGCATTCCTTACGTGGAAAGATGTTATTCACAAGAGGGAAAGGAGGTTATTCCTAACGTGGAAGGGTGAGTCCTAACGTGGACGATGTATTCATAACCTAGAAAGTTTAGTCCTAACGTGGACAGATCCAGACGAAGTTTAGTCCTGACGCTGACAGATTTAGAGGAGAGTTAATTCCTTACGTGGAAGAGTTTATTCCTAACGTGGACGATTTATTTCTGATGCGATGCGGACGAATTATCCCCAGCAAAGTTGCTGAGATTTTTCCGGGTTGACGGCAGATGGAGTCCTAACGTGGACAAGTTTTAGTTGAGACTTCTTCAATGAGAGAATCTTTTTCAGGCTAATGGAAATAATCCCCGGCGCGTCGCTAAGGGATCAGTTGGTTGCCGTAACAGTTAGATTCAGTTGATGAATGTTGTTCCCCAAGCAGTGGTGCAGTTTATTTCTGCGGTTGGCAAATTTCTGGGTTCTTAGTATTCAACCGTCTCGTACCTCGAATGTTTGAAGGCCGTTCGCTCTTCACCCAATCGGGTCCAAGTCGCTTGAATAGGGGCAGCTGTTGCACCCTAAAATTTGCTCAACCTATTTTACTTGGTTTATGTTTCAATTGCATTAGCATGTTGCATATAGAGTCATGTACATAGCTCAACCATCTGCATATCATAGAATAGCAAATTATCCACCAGGGACCAAGCACTATTCTCATCTCTATGAGCCTATCAAGAGGTTATTATTCAAATCCAAGCATATTCAAGTCATCAGAAAGAATGGGAAAGCTAAAGAAGTCAATGGATCAAGCAGTGAATTTATCTCCTATCTGAGGGCATCTGAAGATCATCAAAGAAATTGTGAGCTGTGAATTGAGCATGGAGGGTATATAGACATCATGGGAGACTTAGAAAGTCATTTGGAGAAGGAGACAAGTCATGGATGTGATCACAAGAATTGCAGTTGAAGACAGTCAACTAGGGTTTCACCTGGGTCAACCCTGGGTCAACTCTAGGTCAATTGATTGATTGAAAGGCATTAAGGTCTATGGGAGAGATGTGGAGTTCATCATTTGACATGTAGAGAAGTATATGGTGATATGCCAAGAAGAACTCAAGAGAAATCAAGGAGAAGAGGAGTTTCTAAATTAGGGTTTCTGTGTAAAATCCCCTAGTTTAGGTCAAATTTCCAAGCAAGATAAGTCAAAATGCAAGCTTCAAATGGATCCTTGGCCAACATGAAACTTGTAGAGGATCTCAAGACCTTTAATTTGAGTGGTGGAAGACATCAATGATATTTATAGAACTCAAGTTATGATCCTTGCAAGTTACAGGTCATCTGAGGTATCTGAAATTTTGTCTGTGAAAGTTACTTGTCTTCCAAGCAATTTTTACCCCTCAAGGAGATTTCAAATGAATTTCTGGTCAACATAAGAGTTGTTCCTCATTGTCTTAGCTTTCTATAATGGTATGGTATGCCTTCATATGATTTGTGTAACTCTACTTATGGTCTTGGCAAGCAAAGGGTATTTTGGTCATTTGAGAATTACAGGTCATTTCAAGCCTATGCCCAAAACTCATACAAGGAAGCTTCAAATGAAAAACTTCACAACATCAAACTTTCTACAAATGACATTTTGAGTCTAGAAAAGTGACCATGAAAGATTGGAAAGGCTCATAGCTCAAGGTTTCAAAATTGGTGAATTTAATGAATGAAAAATGACCTAAAATTGAGATTTTTCATAATTTGGCCAAATGGGATGAAATTATAGGTCATTTTGATTGGAAAAAATGTTTTAAGAACATTGACAAAAGTAGAATTTTGAGTTTGGTTCAAGATTTGAGAGTTATGCTTGGTTACTTACAAAGGAAGTTACATAATCCAAATCCAAGGGAAAGTGTGCATGGGAAGTTTCTCCAAGGTTCTAGGACTTTCTATTCTCATCTATATATTGCATTGAGTGGCTTCATGCCATGGTTGGTGCTTCATTGTGTTCATAATACCAAGTTTTACATCATTCTTCCAATTTGCAAAATCACTTCAACTCCATCAAATCTCTCTCAATTTCCATTTTTCTTGATTTGATCATCATCAATATCATTCATAGATCACAATTCACACAAGAATTTGGCTGAATTGAAGAGAAATCGTGCCATACAACTTTATCATCCAAGGTGCAAGAACTTTGGGATTGCTGAATTCAAGAGGATTGAACAAGAATCTTTGCATACAGAATCAAGATTTGAGTGTGTGGATCAGTTTCCAATCATTGCAAGTATCAGATCCAAGGATTTCCATAGCTGTTTTCATCATTTACACCAGGTAAGTTTCCTCTTCGAATTGACTGAATTAGGTAGAATCATAGTGAATCATTAGGTTAGAATGGTTAGGCATAGTTAGGTGATTGATTTTGGTGAGTTTGAAGAAGTTTCATGAAGGTTGATCATGGTGTACCAAAGTTGTTAAGGCTTATAACTCATGGAATATGGCACGATAATCCTCATTAATTAGTTTAGAATAATCAACATAAAGTGTAGATTAGGTTAGGGTAAGATTTAGCAAGAATTCTCAAGGTTGATATCAGGTGAAAATGGTGGAACCGAGTTGTTCTACTCATCGGGTTTGATTATTGGTTGAGTTTTAGAAGGAGCTGATGATATGGATGTGTAGAGGGGAAGGAATGGACCATGTTTGCTTTTCATATCGTGTGATTTCATGGAAGAACAAGGGAGAACAGAGGGGATGAAACTCGTGCATGGGAGAGGAGATTTTCTGAATCTAGGGTTTCTTGAGGTTGAAGATGATGGACAACCGTTGGATCCATCTGTTGACCATGACTCAGACCTTAATCGCATGGCTGTGGTTTAAACTGAAAACGGAGGGAACTTCCAAAGGTGCTACGCACCGTTTTATTAAAGCTCCATCTGATGGGCTTTGAATTCCTTGCTAATGCCACCCCTAGTTGCCAGACCCAATGTGAAATGAACTGAAAATCTTGCTTTTTACACCGTTTGCTTCTTTTTTAATTTTTGTTGTATTTTCTGAATGCGTTGGGCCCAGACGCGCTTGCTATGCGCGCCCCCCAGTCTGGGCCCGTTTCTCTTTTTTAACTGGTTTTATTACTTGATGCACCCCTCATCCAATTAATTCCTCATTTTATTTCTTTCATTTTTTTTTAATTTCTTTGAAAATTCATAAAAAATAGAAAAATGCATGATTTTAATTGGTTCTTTTTGCATATTATTCATATTTCTGTCAAGAAAAATATCACATAAAAAAATTTGGCATTTCATTTTATTTCAATATTTTTGGCATATTTTTCTTTTAAATAGGTGTAAATAATGTTTAGTTTAGTGCATGAAATTGTTAATTTTAGTTTAGTTAGATGCTTTAGCATTTTTAATCCATTCTTTTTAGGTTGATTAGCTTAGACCTTTATCTTGTATATACAATTTAATTCATGATTTTAGGATTAATTTTTAGGTGTTTTGTTTAGGTGTGATTAGCATGATCAAAACTAGGGTTTAGGAGATAACATAGGAGAATTAAATCATTTCCCTTAGGAGTTGTAGATTGAATCTTTGGGGTATGGGAATATAGGGACTATGGATAGTTATTAGATCCCTTAGAAAATATTAAGATTCCCCTACTGCTATTAGTATACTGCTTATATTGGTTTGACTGTGTGGTGTGCCCTCTCTAGGGTTATTTCATTTGTCTGTGTGGGGTATTGGGATTGCTTGGGGATTGGGAGAGCTGAAGACTTGGATGATGAAGACCATTGGAGATCAAGAGATTGAAGACCAACTTCCAGAGTTGATGAGGAGCATAGGGTTTAGGAGCTAGGCAGAGCTCTAGAGTAGAACACTTGATTCACAAACATGGAAGGCCTTGTCTGCCTCCATCCTTTCTCTATGATTCAAAGTCTCTTTCAAATATCCACCTCCTTCCTTTGGAAGGATCAGTGAATGTGTTTGAAAGATAGAACTTTTGAGAGAAACCTGTCTGTATAATGTTAACAGTTAATGAGCCACCCTTGGTAGGCAGTTGACTGTTTAACATTCATTCCATCTTGTTGACTGATATGCTCTTGGAGATTGAGACTTGAAGAAAAGCCATTGTAGATGGAAGATTGATGACAAAAACCTTGCTTGAAGGCTATGGAGATGGAGATTGATGCTTGCTTGAAGCTTATAGCTGTTGGAGATGACTTGAAGACAGATGTTGATGCAGAGCTGTTGTGGCTGTTTATTTTTGCTGTTTATATTCTGATGTATTGTTTGGTTTTCCCTGACTGTATTGTTTGCTGTTTACCCTGTTAGGTTGAAAGTGAATTCTGTTCACTTTTGCCTGTTGTTTTCTAGGTTCGAGGTTGAGTGGGACTCCCTTGCCTCGCTTGTATTGCTGCATCCATGCATTTTACTGCTTTATTGTATATATGTTGTTGTTTCTGTTTCCGTCTATTCCCTTAGGATCTCTGTTTCTCTCTGCGCAAGAGAGGAGCATGATAGACACTAGGTCTTAACCCATGCATGATAACATTAGGTTAGTTTGATTCCCTTCGCAACCGTAGGTTAGAGTTCTGTCTCTTCTTTCTCAAAACAAACAGAAAAACACAATAACTCTTTCAAACACAATAAAAGACACTTCTTCCGTAAAAGAATGTGAATTCATCAAAACGTCATTTTTGTCCGCTTGGACCAGTAATCAGAAAAACCCTTTTTCAGAAGGTATAAAAACAATCAAACAGACTGGTGTCGTACGTGGCCCGAACTACGTTTGCTCTGATCTTTCATGCTGTATGAAAGTACGTAGGCATAGGATGCGATATCCTAGCGAGCAACCTTCCCCTCCTTTCCCGTAGGTAGGCGAACTACGTTGACTCTGATTTCTCGTTCCAGACGGGAATACGTAGGCATAAAGTGCGATACTTTGCCGAGTCATTTTATTTTCTTTTTAACCCTTAACCCTTAGTTTAGATAGAATAACAATCCATACCCGAAAACAAGCGTGGATCCCGTCGAGTACGACGGACGTGAGGGGTGCTAATACCTTCCCCTTGCGTAACCGACTCCCGAATCCAGGTTTTGGTTGTGATGACCATACCTTTCCCCGTTTTGCGGTAGGTTTACCTCGAGCGTTCCCTTTCCCTCCTGTGGGATAAATAACGCACGGTGGCGACTCTTCTGTTCAGCCGGCGCCGATTTTCGCAGTAGCGACAAGCTTAAGAAGAGCATCCTTGAGGAAGGACATCGTAGCGGATTGAGTATTCATCTGGGTGCCACTAAGATGTATCAGGATTTGAGGAAAGTATTTTGGTGGCCTAGTATGAAGAAGGATATCGCGGAATTTGTATATTCTTGTTTGACTTGCCAGAAGTCAAAGATTGAGCATCAGAAGCCATCAGGTTTGATGAAGCCGTTGTTTATTCCTGAGTGGAAATGGGATAGTATCTCCATGGATTTTGTATCGGGTTTGCCGAGGACGCCGAGTAATTTTGAGGCTATTTGGGTTATCGTGGATAAGTTGACTAAATATGCTCACTTTATTCCTATGCGTATGGATTACCCTTTGGAGAAGTTGGCTAAGTTGTATATTGAGAGGATTGTGTGTCTGCATGGTATTCCGTTAAGTATTGTTTCGGATAGAGATCCGCGGTTTACTTCGAGATTTTGGGAGAGCCTGCAGAGTGTTTTGGGTACTAAGTTGCGTTTGAGTTCAGCGTATCATCCTCAGACTGATGGTCAGACGGAGAGGACGATTCAGTCGCTTGAAGATCTTTTGAGAGCTTGTGTATTGGAAAAAGGAGGAGCTTGGGATAGCTACTTGCCTTTGATTGAGTTTACCTACAACAACAGTTTCCATTCGAGTATTGGTATGGCACCATTTGAGGTGTTGTATGGTAGGCGGTGTAGGACACCATTGTGTTGGTTCGAGTCCGGAGAGAGTTCTGTTGTTGGACCCGAGTTAGTTCAACAGACTACTGATAAGATCAAGATGATTCAAGAGAAGATGAGAATTACTCAGAGTCGTCAGAAGAGTTATTATGACAAGAGGAGGAAGGCACTTGAATTTCAAGAGGGAGATCATGTGTTTCTTCGAGTCACTCCGATGACAGGTGTTGGTAGGGCACTGAAGTCGCGCAAGTTGTCGCCGCGTTTCATTGGTCCTTATCAGATTTTGCAAAGGATAGGAGAAGTGGCCTATCGTGTGGCTTTACCACCGTCGCTTGCTAATCTTCACGACGTATTCCATGTATCTCAGTTGAGGAAATACATTGCGGATCCGTCTCATGTAGTCCAAATAGATGATGTGCAGGTGAGAGATAACCTGACTGTTGAGACATCACCTATACGGATTGAGGATCGGAAATTGAAACAGCTTCGAGGTAAAGAGATTGCTTTAGTGAAGGTCGCTTGGGGAGGACCGGCTGGTGAAAATGTTACGTGGGAGCTTGAGAGCCAGATGAAGGAGTCTTATCCAGAACTGTTTGAATCAGGTAACATTTTCGAGGACGAAAATTCCTAAGTGGGGGAGGGTTGTAACAGCCCAAATTTCATTAAATAATTAATTATAGTAATTAATTGATTTAGTGGGATTTTATGTTAATATTGGAATTAATTTTTATTAATTGGAATTAATAGAGAATTGAAAGGAAATGGGAAGGAAAGAAAATAAAAGGGATATATAAGTGAGAAAGAAGAGAAAGGAAATTAGAGAAAACATTTGGAGAGAAAGAGGAAAGAAAGAAGAAAGAAGAGAAAGAGAGGAGAAGAAGAGGAAAAGTGGAAAAATCATCAAGAACCAACATCAAAGCTCCGATTAATCGAGGTAAGGGTGAGAAATGTTTCTATTTGATCATTGCATGATGTTATGTATGTTGGGTTGGGGTTTTGGTAGAGTTTTCATCACTTTCCAATTAGGGCAAATGTTGGATTAATCGGTAGATTGATGATTTAATCGGTTGGAACTGAGTAATAACGCCGTAGAATAGTCGGGTAACATGTATTGATGCTATTTGTACTGATTTGGATGTTCAAGAGTTGGTGGATGGTGGAATGGTGAAGGAGGGACAGAGTGTGGTTCTGTTCTGCGCAGGTTCGCTGGCTCTCGCCAGGCGAGCGAAGGCGAAGCTTCGCCAGGCGAAGCCCAGCGAATGCTGGCGAATAATTAAGTTTAAGTTCCAGTGGACTTCGCTGGCGAGTTCGCCAGGCGAAGTTGGATAGCGAAGGTTCGCCCAGCGAAGGTGCTGGCGAATGGTGGCGAATGAAGTCAGTAGCTACTGACTTGGGCTCGCTGGGAAGTCTCGCCAGGCGAAGCCTAGCGAGTGTTCGCTGAGAGAGTTTTCCAGGCGAAGGCCAGGCGAAGGTTCGCTGCGAGGGATCGCCAGGCGAATGAAGGCGAATGTGACAGCATTTTTCTTTTGCTGTGTTGCTCATGTGGTGATTGTTTGATTGATTCACATAGGTTAATACCTCTATGATATGATATAGATATGATCTATTGTGATGATGTGTACTGTGGGTAGCCTCCGGGCATGAATCCTAGTTGATGTGCGATGCGTATTAATTATGATAAATAGAAATACATGTGAATACAATGATGAATGTATGTGTATTATCTAATGAACTTGCGAATGCTTAATGGGTATACAATTATGTGATGAGTATGCATGAGAACATTGTGGATATGTGTGCATGACTTATAATTGTATAAATGGTATTGTGATGTGAATACCTTGATTGTGTGATATATGTTGTATGTGCAATCATTGTGTAATTCTTGAAGAGATGAATTATGTAAATGCATGAGATTAAGATGTCGGTCTTAAGTGCATTTGTTGTGGTTGATTGTACATGCATCATTTAGTCAAGAGGCAATGTCTGTTAGTTTCGTGGAAACTAGTGGCTTGTCCCAAACCTAGAAGGGTGGGTTTGAAGGCTTAGAGGACGGGCCTTTGTGGTTATCGGTCTAGAAGAGTGGACCCGGTTTAATGTAAAAACCGAAAAAAGATAACGTGTTATCGGTCTAGAAGAGTGGACCCAGTTTAATGTAAAAACCGAAAAAAAGATAACGAGAGTCGGTACCGCATTGCATGAGTTGCATTGAGTTGTTGAGTCACATTAATATATGACATATGCATGAAGAGATGCTTATGTGTGAATGATGAGATTGTGAATTGTGAGAGTATGCATGATGTGGAAATGCTTTTCAAATGTTCGTGTTGTCATTATATGTGTGGCAAATATATATGACTAAGAAATTGAATTGTGGTGAGAAATACGGAGTGGAACTTGTATTGATTACCTATATATATATATATATATATATATATATATATATATATATATATATATATATATATATATATATATATATATATATATATATATATATATATATATATATATATATATATATATATATATATATATATATATATATATATATATATATATATATATATATATATATATATATATATATATATATATATATATATATATATATATATATATATATATATATATATATATATAATCTTATGCTTTGATTATTATGGTTATATTTCTCACCCTTCTGCTGTTTTATAATGCTCTACAAGGCATTGCAGATTAGGATGCTGGAGTCCCTTTTGTGAAGTATTCTTCATTCTTTTGAGTCTGCTGCTCTGATATGTAACACCGGGTAGTTAGACTAGTATAGTCATTCTTTTGTGATACATTGCGATGTATCAGTTGATGTGATTGTGTAATCTAACTGATATGATGTATTAATTTGGATTAACTTGTGTGTACGTGGATTAATATTTTGAAAACGATTAAATGATTTGATCTTCCGCTTAATTTTGAAAATGTTACATATCTTATGGAGAAAAATGTGAAAGTGTTTTATTGGTGAAATTGTGGCATTCTTCTTTTATACCTTATTATAAAACCTTTTTACTCTGATAATTTGTATGTGCTTAATTGTTTTATATGCATTTATTTGGGGTATAGAAGGGGGTGTTAAATGAAAAGCCAGGTAGTAAGCAAGTAAAGCAAAGACAGCACGCAAGTTCAAAGCATGGACGGCTGTGGAAAACTGGGCAGCAAGCATGTTTAAATGCAATTAAACAAATGCAAACAATAATCATGGATAGACATAACACAAGTATGAACATTCTTTAACCATTAAACATAATCGATCAACAATAGCGCATCATACAAGAAGTCACAAGATCAAATATGCATTTCAAAAATGGAGGGTCAAACGATCAAACGAACACGCATCAAAGCGGAATCGGAAACAAATGCAATCATGAATCACAATATTCAGCAATAAGCCTTATATGAACATGATATCCACCATCATGTAAACACAATTAAACATTGAAAATACAAATCACAAAAATCCAAATCAACAAAATGGATCAAAAAGCATCAAAAGCTATAAATCTTCATTGTGATTATTCAAATAAGCTCAAAATTGGATTAGATCTAGAATTTACCAACCTTCAAAGCTGAGATTTGCTTTTGTAATTGTTGATTCACTTGAAATTAACAGATCCAAGCAAGAAACCCAGAGATTCTTCAAGATCCAAGAGCTTCTTTATGGTAGAAATGAAGATCAAGCAAGATTAAGCAAAAATGATCCAAAAAGCACTTCCAATCTAGCTTCCAAATTCAGATCCAAAATCAAACGAAAATTGAGTGATGAATTGATGATAATGGAGATGAATGATGAAGGTTTAGCTCTATAATTCAATGATTTCAATGAAGAATCCAAGAACTCAAGTGAAAGAGCTTTAACGGAGGTTTTGGGAGTGAAAAAGTGGAGAGAAATTTGAGAGAAAATTCTCAAGAATGATAGTGAAATCTGAAAAATGAAGGTTCAATTTGTGAATGAAGGTAATTGTGTGAGGTTTGAAGTAAAGTCACTTAAATAAGCTCTAGGTTTGGAATCAAAATGTGGTTTGGAGTGTGGATTAGCATTTGGAATGAAAATTAGGAGTGGAATTAGGAATGGAATGTTTAAAATTTGGAGGGAAATGGTGAAAATTGAAACAATTCTAAATCCTTCTAAATATGATCAAGTGAAATCAATGGTTGAGAATGATTGGAAATTGCACATGCTGAAAATTCAAATTCTTTGCAAATTTCGTTTGAAGTAACCAGTTACTCTCTATGCAGTAACCGATTACCACATTCAAAAATGTCCATATTGGCACCATGTGGAGGGAATCCTGTACAACTGCCCGTTGCCACCTGTTCTGAGCTCTGTTGAGCCTCTAAAACTTGCTTTTGGATATTATAATTGTGAGAACGCCTGTGATAACCTGTGTATTGTCTCTTGAGCTGAAAATTAACCTGCTAAATAAAATAAAATCGACCGCTCGACCGATGGGTAAAATAAATTTCGAAGCCTCTGATGCTCGTTGTTTAAGCTCTTGCGCTAAAAGGGAACCTTGAGCCACAAAAACACCTTGATCCCATGCCTCAAGAACAAATGCTATGATATGTAGAAATGCAAAATGCAGAGAAACAAAAGCCAGTAAAGGTTAAAATGAAAGGGAAAATTTTGGGGTGCTACACTTTGTTCAACAGAACCTTGTCTTCAGAGTCTTTAGCATTTAGTCTTCAGAAGATAATGACTTCAGAAGCTAGATATCCTTCAGAAGTAAGACATTAGAGTCACACTCAGAACCAGAATCCAAGAGAGCATTGCAGCAACAACATATTATCTTCTTAGAATGTTTTTGAATGTGAGTAGATCAGAAGTAGACTTTCTTTTAAGGCGCATAAGCGACTTTTGGTCAAACCATATTTTCCCTATATATGGTTTCTATCAGAGTCATAGATTTCTCTATTAGAGTTAGAACATATTTGTTAATTCTTCATAAAAACAAATGTTAGAGTACCAAAATTGTTCTCACACAAATACTACTTTGTTATTATCAAAACTTAAAGATATCTGGAAGAACCAAATCTTGTTCTAACAATCTGCCCCTTTTTGATAATGACAACAATTTATTTTAATGGCTCAATTTTGTACGAGGATAATCAATAGGAAATGATAGAGATAAGTTTAGAAATAACTCCCCTTTATCAAGCTCCCCCTAAATCTAAGACTTAAAAGTCTTATCAGATTTCGGATACGAGAGCCTGATTATAAAGATTTTATCAGATTTAGAATAACATAGCCTGATTATATACCAGAGCCTGAGGGCCAAGATATTAATTTGTTCCTAAAAAACATTCTAAGAAAAATTGTGTGCAATTAAAAGGTTAGAATGTCAGAGCTATAATTCAGAGACAAGGTATTCTTATCAAAATAATTTCCATTAATATACTCCCCATTTTTGTCATAATCAAAAAGGTAAATGATAACAAAATAAGATAAACACAAAAGAACAAAGGAAACTAAGGGGTGGCCTAAGGAGTGTCTAAGGTTAAGGAGGAGGAGGGAGCCTCTTAAGGATATGAGCAAGTGCATTATGAATGTTGGAAGTGACTTCATCTTGCTTGTCCATTCTCGTTCTGAACAGCTCTTGCTCCTTCTAAATACTTGTCAGAGTTTTTAACAATGGATCAGTGGTAGAGTTTTCAGTAGCTTTCAGAGCTTCTTCTTGATTTTTCAATTCACCTTCTCTCTTAGCTTAATCTTGAGCTTCCTTAGCTAACCTTTCATCTAGTTCCCTTTCAGCAGCTAGCTTTGCTTCAGCATCCCTCTTAGCTTTCAATCTCTTTTTAGCTTGCTGAACAACATAATCTTTTGTTTGAATAGAGAGATTTTGAATCTTCTGAAATTCTTCTAACATCCACTGAGTGAATTGATCCCAGGGAGCACACAAAGCAGAAGGGTCTTCGCTAGAACTTGATTCATCAGAGAGTGTCTTAAATCTCATAACTACACTATCTTTAAAAACAGAAATAAATTCATATAGGTTAGGAGGGGAAGATCAGAAGGTTAATTCTCAGGGAATGGTTGGTTTTCTTCATCAGAATCACCCAAATTGGTGATATCATTATTTTCAGGATTTGATTTTGGTGAAGAATGTTCAGGATTGTCTGGTATGGTTTTTGGGATTATTTACAGAGAGGTTACTGGTGTGGGTGATGGAGAGTTGGTTGTTTGAAGAAGTTCAGTAGGAGGTTCTTCAGAAATAGATTAAGTGGTTAATGGTAGAGAGATGGTGGAAATTAGTTGTTCAGATATGGTGGAAGTTATTGGTAAGGAAATGGTGGGAGTTGGTTGAGTTGAAATGGTTTAGAATAACGGTGGTGGAAGTTTTGTAGAGGGTGTAGAGGATGGAATTATTTGAGTTTGTAGTTCAGAAATAGGTATGGGTGAGGTGGTGACAATGGTTCAGAAGGTTGGTGATGATGTTGAGATGGATGAAGATACATTCCCGTTAGTAATAACAAATGCAGTTAATGCAGGGGATTTAGAAGACTTACTTAGCTCACCAGTAGGAGAAGCAGATGTAGTTTTCATCTTCATCTTCTTGTTTGATAGTTCTTCATCATCATCATTTTTCTTTTTCTTTCCTTTTTTGTTAATCTTTAAAATCTCTGGAGGAGTATCTGGAAGATTACTCATGTCAATCCACACATCCAGTGCTTCACCTTTGCATCCATTAAGGTAATGTGTTAGTTCATCGGGATTATAAGGTCTTGAAAAGAGTTGAATCCAGAAATTGGAAACCTCATAGCGTTAATGTCATCCTTTGTTGGTAGAGAAACTCGATAAGAGATCTTCTTAATAAGCTACATATTCTTCAAATTCTTTTCCCAGAAGATGTTTCTAGAATCCTTTACTAGTTCATTAGTTTGTCCAGCAATTAATAGAGCTTCAACAATTCCAGACTCAACAAGAATATCAAAAATGAGTCTGTCGTAAGGGATATGATTCCCCTTTTTGGTAGATCCAGTTCTTGAGACCATTATTGAGTCTCTCAGGAATCTGAACAGGATGACTGAGAGATGTATCTTCTTTCCTTTCATGAGGAAGTATAGAACATACTTCTGAGACAGATTTATGTAATTGGAAGAATGAGTAGGATGACGTTGGTAAATACTTCCCAACATTATCTTGATCAAACTTTTAAATAGTCTTTTAAGAACGAAGATGGAGGATCTTTCTTAGAATCCAGAACAGTTCCTTCTTTGAAGATAGATTCATTGACTTTTTCTTCCCTTTGTTTATCCGCTTGAACATTGTAGATTCTCATCCCCTTTCCATCATGAGAGATCAAATCACAAATTGTATTTTCTATGATGATGATTCATTTTCCAAACACAAAGGAGATAATGATGTTTCTTCTTGCAGTTGCATGGATCCATAAATCTTTAACCAAGATAGGAAATGTGGGTCCTTACAATCTTTTAAAGAACCCGTTCCAGCCTCGGAAATCAAGTGTTTAAGTAAAATCACATCCGTTATCCTTTAGATTTTGAAATCCGCCAAAGTTTCACAAAGAACGTGAAGATCATCTAACAGCGTGTTGAGAGTGATAGCAGGTTTCTCTGGAATACTGAACTTATTTCCTTGTTTTTGAGGATCCATTAAAGAAGATGATGTAGTTTTTCAGAGCACAAAGGGTTTTAGGGTTTCTAAGAAAAAGTGTAGGGAGTGAAAGAGTAGCGTAGTGTGTGATAGTGAAAATTTGAGTATTTAAAAAAAATTAGATTATGAAAAGGTGGGAGTAATAGGGGAAGTTAGAGGGATTATACCTGAGTGAATCACACACTCAAGGAAACAACAGAGTCACCACCGAACTTTATTTAGTCCCAAAGGACAGGGAAAATATCGATAAAACCCAAGGGGAAGAGAAACGAGAAAGGGGGTTGGTTATGCGAAAAGAAAGTACTAGCACCTTAAGCATCTATCGTACGCGATGGGAACCATTTCGCTTGCTTCTAGGCTTGGATGGGTTATATATCTAAAGGCTTCTAGCTAAGAGAGAGAGAGAGAGAGAGAGAGAGAGAGAGAGAGAGAGAGAGAGAGAGAGAGAGAGAGATGAAAGAAAACAAAGTGCCCACGGAGGATTAGGGCCTTCGTGCCTACGTGCCCTTATAGTGCAATGAGGAAGTCTGAGCTCCGTGTCGCTATTGCGAAAATCGGCGCCGGCTAAACAGAAGAGTCGCCACCGTGCGTTATTTATCCCAAAGGAGGGAAAGGAAACGCTCGAAGTAAACCTACCGCAAAGACGGGAAAGGAATGGTCATCGCAACCAAATCCTGGATTCGGGAGTCGGTTACGCAAGGGGAAGGTATTAGCACCCCTCACGTCCGTCGTACTCGACGGGATCCACGCTTGCTGGTTCGTCTAAAGGATGCAAAACAATCTATATACGGCTGCTAAATCTAAACGGAAAGAAACTGACTCGATAGAGCATCGCACTCTATGTCTACGTATTCTCAAGAGAGAAAGTCAGAGTCATCGTAGTTCGGGAAACTACAGGGAATTGGCTCGCCTAGACTTCGCGTCTAGTGCCTACGTACTTCCACACAGCGTGAAAGATCAGAGCTTACGTAGTTCAGGCTAACTACGGCTAGACAGGGTATTCTCGATCACACAGGGGTGAGAGATTAAGTTGGTTTTAGAGGTACGGGAACCTATGGGAACTAGAACTACGGTCTGGTCTCAAATGCACAAGGGCAAGAGAAAGGGAAACATCAGCCGTTAGCGGGAAAGTCTCGATCGCACGACAGCAAGAGAACAGAGAGGTTAGTTGTTAGTGTGCTCGCTAGGATATCGCATCCTATGCCTACATATTCTCATTCGGTATGAGAAATCAGAGCAGCTGTAGTTCAACCTACTACAGCTAAAACGAGGAAACGGGAAAAAAGGAGCTCGCTAGGATATCGCATCTTATGCCTACATACTCTCGTCCGACACGAGAGATCAGAGCAAACGTAGTTCGACGGAAAAACGAATCTCGATTGCACGGGGGCAAGAGAAAGGGGTCTCGATCGCCTGAACTCGAGAGAAAAGGGGTTTCGCTCGCACGGGGGCGAGAACAAAGAGGAAGCAGGCCTACGCCTAAACGGGAAGGAACTCGGGACACACACGCAAGAACCTAAGACGTAGGAGCGAATGCGTCGCATGGTATCCTAAGGGTACCATACTAGACATCCTAGACGATTGAGAAGTAACTCCTTAACTGTCATTTCCTTCGTATCTAGCGATGCAGCCCACAACACTTGACGGTTGCCTGAAGACTTGAATACGACGATGATGATGAACAAAGCGGCTCCGTGGGCTCCTGACATGCGCGCAAGCTCCATTCCAATCTTCTCCTCTCTGGGTCCTTGATGATGACGCTTGAATCAAGAACAATGTAACGCTTAGACCGTCATGGTTCGACTTATACGAGACATCGAACTCTAAGAGGTAGCGTATTGATATCCGTGTCAAAGACAAGATGGAGAAATGATATCGAAAATCATTCTCCAATTGAATCGTGTCACACGGTCAGCCAGAAATAAAATCGAGAATAAAATCAGATAGAAACGAAAATAGGAGAGAAAATAGGAGACAAATCCACTAACAAATGGAAATAAAAGTCTACTCCTAAAATACAGCAATTAAAGTCCAATAGAAAATATTCGAAAGAAATTAAAAGGAAATTGCATAATGGAAAATAGCATAGAAAATACTATAACATTCTATAGAGAAAAATAGGAAAAAACTATATTAAATCTATATTATCCTAAAAGAAAATATAATTAAAATCTATACTATTGCATTTAATATTTCTAAAAAATCTAAAGAAAATATAAAAGAAATAAAATGCAGCAGGGGGGATTAGTAGCTACAAGGGATGCTGCTACAGCAGAAATAGGGCCCAACCCATCAAAACAATAAACAGAGTGGGGGGGGGGGGGGAACTAGAAAACGGAAGGTATGTCCAGTAAAAGAGACAATGGGCCTTAGAGCCCAATAAAGAACACACACATGGGGAGGGGGGAAAAGTGTAGAAACGGAGGTGATGCCAAACTCGTTGGTGGGCCTAGCCCAATGCACACACTCTCAGGCCCACTCTCTCATTCACACCATCAGGAAAAAAAAACCTAGCCTCTTCACTATCTCAATTCACTGTTCACCACAAACCTAGCGCCGTTTCACTCTCTCAGTCCCTCCAACTTCTCTCTCTCACAATCTCCCTCTCTCGCTCAACTCTCTCAGACATTCTCTCTCAATCTTTCTCTGAATCATCCACAACAACAGAACAACAAAAACTATACTACAAATCTCCGCAAACAAGATTAGACGGTGGCTTGCGTGTTCGTGCTTGATGAAGATTGTTGGAGTTGTAGGAACCTGACGAAGTTTCTTTAAAGAGATTCTTGAAGGCGTTCGCACGTGAGTCTCTTGACGAATACGAAGATCTGAAAGCGTCGATGATTCATTCGTTGAAGGATGTTCTGGAGAAAAACTTTGATGAAGGATGAATGTTTGAAGATCTCCGTTGAATCTTGATGATTTCTAGAGTTCGAAGTTGAACATTCTTGATGTTCTGATGAAGATTTGTGAACGTCTTTGAAGATCTATGAATCCGATAATGAACTGGAAACACGTTATGATGATCGTGGATGAAGGTCCTATGAAGATTTGTGGAGATCTCTGATGAAGAATTGATGAACATGCGTGAAGATCTGACCTGACGAACATGATGAAGATCCGTGAAGCGATGAAGAATCTTGATGGAAATTGTTGACTCCGGATGAACAAAGATGAACTTCTGATGAACAGGATGAGTTTATCTGGGAAAACGGTTGAGGATCTTGAAGATTCGGATGAAGGTTTGATGAACTCGTTTGATGAAGTTTGGATCGATGGTGAATGTTCTGGATCTACAAATTTATGAGGATGAAGATTGGAAAACAATGAGATTCCGGTGAGGTTTGGTGTTTCCGGCGAGATCTTCTTGATCAATTTCTGGAAAAATGTTGAGGAACTTGATGAATTTCGTATGGATGTTGATGAAGATCTGCGGTGGTTTCTGGATGAAATGTAGTTTTCCGGTGAGCCTCCGGCGACGGTTGCGGTGGTCGGAGGTGGTTGCATGGCCGACGGTGGGATCTCCGGTGAGGTGTGGGAGTGGGATGCAGCTGGCAAGCATGCAGCAGAGGGTGAGGGAGGAAGGGACGCGTGGCGTGAGGGATGAGAGATAGTGAGACGCGTGGGGATAGGTGGGGTGTGAGGAAGAAGCCACGTGTGGCTTGCATGCAGCATGCAGAAAGTGGAAAGTGAGGTGGTGGCCCCAGAACATACACGCGTGGCAGTTTAAATAGATGACAAGTGGCATATTTTGGACTTGGACTTCTGAAAATTGGACACACGGCCCACTACTCTGATGAATGATGAAATGATTAAAATGGATTAATTGGAATTAACTAACTACAGACTAATTAATTAAAGGCTAATAAACGGAAATGATTAATGCTAAACGAAAATGATCTAGTTCTAATTAATAAACCTACATTATCTAATAAGACACAATCTATTAAATCTAAAAATAATACTCTAAACTAATATCTATTATATTAAAACTATTCAATTAAATCTAAAAACTATTTAAAATTCTATTCAATTAAGAAATCCAATTAAATCTATATTAACTAAAAATCTATTAAAAATCTATATCTATTCTAATTCTATAAAAAGAAACCAATTCTAAAATTCTATTAAAATCTATTTAATTTCTAGAACTATATTGAAAATCTATTAAAAAACTATACTATTCTATTTAATAATAAAAAACTAATATCTAATATTCTCAAAAACTATACTATGATTTATTAACCCAAAATCTAATATTCTAACAACCTATTAAAGATCTATTTAATTCTAAAATCTATTTAAAAATCTAGAAAAAGGCTATTAAATCTTAAAAATGCAAATAAAGGCAGTTAACCCAATTAAAAGAGACCGCGAGACTAGATCGAAATACGCGGCAAACAACCGGAACACCGAAATATCCTCACAAATCACAGCGCAAGCTGAAAACACTGGGAAACGCACGACTTCCCAAAAATGAAACTCCGATTATCCGAGTCGGTCTGAAACGTCCGAAAATGTGAAAATAGGGCTGTAATCCCGATAAAATCAATATGATTGAAAAAATGCAACATATGCGGTATGCGAATGCAAATGTAAAATGCGTTGAAACATAAACCAGATGTGGGAACACTATTCAAACCAAATGTAAAATGCCCCAAACTGTGGGAACCCTATTAAAACCGGTTGGTCAAATTTTGGGGTACAACAGTTGCCCCTATTCAAACGGCTTGGACCCGACTGGGTGAAGAGCGAACGGCCTTCAAACATTCGAGGTACGAGACGGTTGAATATGAAAGAAACCCTGAAATTTGCCAACCGTGGAGATAAACTGCAAAACTGCTTGAGAAGCAACGTCCACTGAACTGAATCTGGTTGTTACGGCAACAACTAGTCAATTATCTGATACAATTGGTCTTAACATCAATCACCTGTGTGACACCACGGGCACTGAGCTATCTTCGCAAATACACCTCCGTCCACCATTGGACTAACCTTGTCAACACCAGAAGAGGAACCAATTTGTCAACACGCATAGAGATTCTGTCATCTGCCTGATCACAAGAAAGTTCATCCGCCTGCTTCGTACGGGAAAACACATCTGCCTGATTCATACAGGAAAGTTCGTCCGCCTGTTTCATACGGGAAAATACATCTGCCTGATTCATACAGGAAAGGTTCATCCGCCTGCTTCATACGGGAAAACACATCTGCCTGATTCTTACAGGAAAGTTCATTCGCCTGCTTCATACGGGAAAACACATCTGCCTGATTCTTACAGGAAAGTTCGTCCGCCTGTTTCATACGGGAAAATACATCTGCCTGATTCTTACAGGAAAGTTCATCCGCCTGCTTCATACGGGAAAATACGTCTGGGATATAGCTTCCTTGCCTATTCTTGGTAATAGCTAACTCCGCTGGGGATATTCTGAAAATAACTGCCCGACACCCGTTTCGACAACAAGTGACCACTTCTGAAATCTTGATTTATGAAAACCTGTAATGCTGCCGCGACAGCAAACCCGAAGAAAGACGCTCCGCTGACCGGATAAGAGAGACTTCAACCAGCAACTCTGTGGGGATAATAAGGTAAACTGCATCGTCACATGTCTCACGGCGAGACCTTGAATACCCGGTAATAGACCTGAGATAGAACTTCATACTCCTGCTGAGAAAACACGCCTGAAAGCAAAAGGTTAACCAACCTGATTTATGTTTCGAAATGCATATGTTTGAAAATGATGCAATGCCCCATACGACATGGAGATGCTATGTGTTCGTATGAAAATGCAATGCCCCATACGGCATGGAGATGCTATGTGTTTATACGGATGCAAATATGACGATACATGCAAGTGCAAATGCAAGCTCGAGCTGCCATAGAACACCGGGACTAAAGCCGCTTGGCAAAATAAATGCCAAAGGCAACGTCAACTCCACTGAGGGGTACCGGGTATCATAGAATCATCTCAGCAAAATAAATGCTGGAAAAGTGAGACCAACTTTCATGGGGAAGAAACAATCCTGCTGAGGGACGGCTCGCAAATTTATCGTTATGAACTCTGTAGAGGATGATCAACCTGACGGAGGAATGACAACCTGCTGGAGGAAGGAAGGACGGCCCTTGCACGGGGACGCTCTTTCTAAACCCTTGACAACCTGATTGTACTCTGTGAGACTTAACCAAACTGGGGTTAATTGTGCACAGCTTACTGCTGAGAATGCCCCTGCTGTCAGGGATATCCATTCTGACCTGCTGAGGATACTCCTAATCCTATTCTGAGGAAGAATCACTGCGATCTCAACTATTTTGGGGACAACACGTGACCTCTATCTGCTGAGAAGAGTAATCCTGATTTAACATCAATCGGGAAACTGGTATCAATTGAGCTTTGTATCGAGGAACGTGACACCATGCGAGCCACTGGGAATTATCGTGTCGGGTATTTTTTAGGCTTTTTCTAGTTTACGGATGAAAATAGGTTATCAACAAAATGGATTTTAAGGGAAAATACTAGACGGGGCTAGCATTCAAAAGATGGACTACCAGGCGAGAACTGATAGCAAAAATAGGTTAGGTTATCGGACGAGAATGGATTTACGGTTGGAACATCAGACGAGGCTGACCGGATGATAGGTTAAGGAAAGGATGACCAGACGGGGCTGGTTTGGAAACTGACATGCACCAGACGAGAACTAATGCAACAAATAGGTTAAAGAGACGGTGACCAGACGGGGCTGGTTGAAAGCTAACATACATCAGACGAGAACTGCTGTTTACGGAAAGGTTGGCCAGACAATAACTGGTTGAAAAAAATAACAGGTACCAGACGAGAACTGGTATTTACGGAAAGGTGGACCAGACGAGAACTGGTTACCGGTTTGCCAGACGAGAACTGGGCTTTGGAAACGACAAGGTTACAAGGTTATGTCAAGTAACAGGTTTAAACCATAGGATAATGATCCAATGACGACAAGGTTTTTTTTCGAATGTTCAGGTTTTTTGATAAGGGTAATGACACGATTCCCCGATACTCAACTCTTGTTAGGGCGAACAAACTTGCTTGAACAACTTGCCCCAGTGCCACTCAACTTGCCCCAATCTGACTCTTGGGAAAACTCACTCTGAATAGCAAGCAGCTTGCTACAATACGACCTTGAGATGGCTTTGCCCCGGTATCTGCACGACGAAAGGATTCAACCTCAATTAAACAACTATCAACATAGTTGGTTTCACTATCTCTGAAGTGACTTGCCCCTGAAAGAGCGTTGAGCGACGTAACCTGCCCTGATTACACACTGGAATGATTTATCCTCAAATCGCAGCATTCTGGATAATTGCCCCTGATTGGGTCTCGAGAAGATTCACTTCTAATCAACTGCTTCTCAAGTAAACTGTCCCTCAACCGATGCTTCGGGACTTGTCCTTAGACCAACTGATTCTGAACTCACTGGAAGTCAATGCCCCAGATTCACAGGGTTTCACAACATACCATTCTGATCCAGACTGCTGAATTATTCAGTCCTGTTCGATTATTCCCTGTTGGAATTTCCTTCCTGTCAGATACTGACCTGCAAATAAAATTGTTTATTCCCGAATGGTAATTTTAATGCAGTGTTCATGCAGATTTTGAAAAAAATTGTGTTGTCACTCATTTACGTGTCATGATTGAGAGTGACGAATGAACCAGAGTTCAAACGTAGTACTGATTTAATCAGTGGAAAAAATACAACAAGGATGTGACTAGAAAATCAAGAAGGAGTCAGGTTACTCAACCTTATCGTAATGCGCTTTCAGAATAAACCCTGCCTCAATTAGGTCTTTTAAGGGTTGTATCGTGGTCGGGTTCACGGTTCGTCAAACAAAGGATATTTGGCTCAAATTATGATTCGTACCCTCCCCTTCTACGTGATGATCTCCGATCCTAAATTTCAGTTAACCTGGCTCGAGCGTTCGCCTCTTCGAGAGGTATGTTGAATAGTAGGACTCACAAGGTTTTCGGAGCGACAGTTACTCCTTTTTCGTTTTCGGTGTCTGTATCCACACGACTTTGTCCTTGTTCAAGGATTTTTCTTTTTATATCCTTTCTTTTTCATTCTTTTGATTCCCTAATTTTTGCCTGGACTGACTCCTTTTGAGTTCTTTTCGATTTTTTCTTTTGAAGTCCAGCGGGATGCCCTAATTTTTGCCGAAGTATTAACTTTCCAGCTTTTCTTTTTCTTTACTTAGCGGGCTTTCTTATTTCTTTCTTGGAACAAGTCGTGCGACACTGGTTGTCTTGATTTCTCCGAAAGGATTGCAACTGTTTCACTCCTGATTGGTGAGATTTAACCATTGTGGTGGACGAGGTATGACCTCTAGGGAAAAACAAGATGTGATTGGTCCTCAAAAGGCAACACTCCTCTATAAGACTTGAACGCTCGATCAAGCTAACTGACAACTTCCCTGCCCCGGGTTAAGATGTGAGGGATTAAAAATCCGAAAAAACTTCTACTTCCTGGCTCGAAGTGGTTAACAAGGGACTAACTCCTTATATCTCCAGTGTTTAGGGGATTCGAAACAATGCCTTGTACGTCATCGGCAAGGTTTTATCTGAAAGCATACGATCATCGGTTATGAGTATTCAGTTTCGTCATCCTCCCTCCAATCTTTGCTAATCATAGTGATAAAGTGGAGTGAATAAAATGCAAGTGTCAGTGCAATGCAATAAATGAGCGACAGCGACATGATTAATTCAGAAAAATGCATAGTCACTTTATCAACATTACCATTCGAAACAAACAATGTTTAACAGCAAATAGTAACTAACAGAAAAGAAACTACAAATGCAAATGATAAAAGTCTGAGGACTGCCAATGCTGAGGACACCTGCCTGTCTGGACCACTGGCTTCTTGCAAATAAACCTCTGAATCTACGAGCTTAGATAGCTGAGAAATTGTCATGAACCACCAGAATTTCTTCTCGAAAGGAAATGCAATCTTGGTCGATCAACTACTGTACTTTCGTCTGAAAAGCTTTACAATCTTCAGTTGAATGCCGTGGGGATCCACCATGGTAACCATACTGAGCGTGGGGATTGTACCCAGGAGGGTAAGGTTCTGGCACAGGCTTAAGAGCTTTAGGTTCCACCAAAGACTTCTAGATCAAATGTGGCAGAATGTGACTATACGGCACAGGCACTGGGTGAGAAGGATCATTCCTTCGTTCCAAGTTGTTACGAGGCCTGTTCTGATTTGGGCACTGATTCTGATGACCTCGGCCACGAGTTCGCTGATTCGCAAAAGAAGCGACACAAAGTTCTGGATATGGTGCCCTAGGCGCAATCGTCTGTCCCGCATAACAAGACACAGAAGATGAAGAACCAACAGATTTCACCGATTCATCTCGAGGATACTCAACATCTGGCATGATTGCATTGATCACAACTCCTTCTTTAGTTTGGTATCTACATAGAGATTCAGTTTCACTAGCCTGACTGCCTGAAGTAATCTGAATTTTCCCAGTTTTTATGGCATGCTCAATGCATTCACCCAATCCTACCAATGAAGAGAAATTTGGTGCATTTACGAGCATTCTTTCGAAGTACGGGCTCTCCAGGGAGTTTATAAACATGCTCATTAACTCTCGGTCTAGAAGCGGTGGATGCACTCTGGTAGCAAATTCTCTCCATCTCTGAACATACTTCCTGAAGGGTTCATTGTTCTCTTGAGACAATTCCTGCAACTACATGCGATGAGGAGCCATGTCCAGGTTATAATCATACTGTTTCAGAAAAGCTCTGGCTAAATCCACCCATGATCGGATCTGATTACTCTCTAACTGCATATACCAACTCAGAGATGCCCCAGTCAGACTATCCTGAAAGCAGTGAATCATCAACTTGTCGTTTTGCAGAAACAAAGTCATTCTTCGGCAGAACATCACCAAATGTTGCTTCGGACAACTATCTCCTCTGTACTTCTCAAATCTCGGCGCCCTGAACTTAGGAGGCAATACCAGGCCAGGAACCAAACACATGTCTACAGCATTGAGGTTGACAGCATCTTTAACTTTCAAGGCTTTGACTCCTTCTTCCAACACTCGGAGCCTTCTATCATACTCAAGAGCTCTTGGGTCTTCAGCCCTAGCTACCGGGATCTCTCTTCGGATATTCGCCATAGGGAAAAAAACACCTTGATTGTTAATAAGAGGAGGGAGTTCATTTCGGACAACAAACTGCTCACGTCGATCCTGGTTCCTAGCAGGAGGCTGCACAAACTGGTCTGCAGTAAGGTTGTTCACTTGCAGAAAGTCTTCCTCGGACGTAGATCCATACAGAGGATTAGTCGTCATAGTGAAACCTGTCAAGGTGTTACGAGACTGGAAGTTGTTCTCAGACATAGCTACCAATAACCCTCAACTGACTTCGCTGCTTTATTCTGCTCAAATCTGCTTCAACCCCTTGGTCGTCTTCTAACAATCAACAGTTGCTCAGGCCAAACACCGGATAATCACCTTCAGAATCAAAACAACGGCTGGATCAGACTCTGGCTAGCTGGAGGATGATATGCAATATGATGCAAGCAATGTTCATGCAAATGCGATGCTCTATGCAGCAAACACGGGATCACAGCCCCCACAAATCTCTGAATACTGCTGCGCTGCTGACGGAGTACGTTCGCTCTGAAGAGAAGACCAAAATAACGGGTTGGTTGGAAGTCAGGTTTCCTGCAAAAACCCTCCCACTCACGGGTATGAACCTAATCTGACAAGGTACGGAATCCTATGTGGGTATCAACGTCACAGACTTTCAAGAGCAATGATACGATACCCAGAAGGTGTGGCATCATCATCCCTTGAAGCGGCCTCACTTAGTCGAATCCCCAATTGATAGGTTCCCAGAGTCGACAATCCTCGGGTCAAACAACTTGTCGAGCCCTAAGGGCCAGGCAAGAAGCATCAAAGAGAATCTCGTCCGAGCGTAAATTTCGCGGCTAGCTGGTGCGAGCTAAGCAAGCAGGCTAACCACTACTCTCTACTTCTAAGTCTATGTGTGTACTCAAGCCTGGGTTTTGGCTTCTTTCTCAAAGGAACAACCACCCAACAGCACAACAGCAACACATAATAGCACAGTGCGGAAATCGTAAATACAGTAAAATACAACACGCAAAAGGTAAAGATCCAAAGACGAGCAAACAAGCGCTAGGATTGACTCGCATAGGGGATATTCCTGTCCCCAGCAGAGTCGCCAGCTGTCGCTACTGCGAAAATCGGCGCCGGCTAAATAGAAGAGTCGCCACCGTGCGTTATTTATCCCAAAGGAGGGAAAGGAAACACTCGAAATAAACCTACTGCAAAGACGGGAAAGGAATGGTCATCGCAACCAAATCCTGGATTTGGGAGTCGGTTACGCAAGGGGAAGGTATTAGCACCCCTCACGTCCGTCGTACTCGACGGAATCCACGCTTGCTGGTTCGTCTAAAGGATGCAAAACAATCTATATATGGCTGCTAAATCTAAATGGAAAGAAACTGACTCTATAGAGCATCGCACTCTATGCCTACGTATTCTCAAGAGAGAAAGTCAGAGTCATCATAGTTCAGGAAACTACAGGGAATTGGCTCGCCTAGACTTCGCGTCTAGTGCCTTCGTACTTCCACACAGCGTGAAAGATCAGAGCTTACGTAGTTCAAGCTAACTACGGCAAGACAGGGTATTCTCGATCACATAGGGGTGAGAGATTAAGTTGGTTTTAGAGGTACGGGAACCTATGGGAACTAGAACTACGGTCTGGTCTCAAATGCACAAGGGCAAGAGAAAGGGAAACATCAGCCGTTAGCGAGAAAGTCTTGATCGCACGACAGCGAGAAAACAGAGAGGTTAGTTGTTAGTGTGCTCGCTAGGATATCGCATCCTATGCCTACATATTCTCATTCGGTATGAGAAATCAGAGCAGCTGTAGTTCAGCCTACTACAGCTAAAACGGGGAAACGGGAAAAAGGGAGCTCGCTAGGATATCACATCCTATGCCTACGTACTCTCGTCCGGCACGAGAGATCAGAGCAAACGTAGTTCGACGGGAAAACGAATCTCGATTGCACGGGGGAAAGAGAAAGGGGTCTCGATCGCCTGAACGCGAGAGAAAAGGGGTTTCGCTCGCACGGGGGCGAGAACAAAGAGGAAGCAGGCCTACGCCTAAACGGGAAGGAACTCGGGACACACACGCAAGAACCTAAGACGTAGGAGCGAATGCGTCGCATGGTATCCTAAGGGTACCATACTAGACATCCTAGACGATTGAGAAGTAACTCCTCAACTGTCATTTCCTTCGTATCTAGCGATGAAGCCCACAACACTCGACGGTTGCCTGAAGACTTGAATACGACGATGATGATGAACGAAGCGGCTCCGTGGGCTCCTGACATGCGCGCAAGCTCCATTCCAATCTTCTCCTCTCTGGGTCCTTGATGATGACGCTTGAATCAAGAACAATGTAACGCTTAGACCGTCATGGTTCGACTTATACGAGAAATCGAACTCTAATAGGTAGCGTATTGATATCCGTGTCAAAGATAAGATGGAGAAATGATATCGAAAATCATTCTCCAATTGAATCGTGTCACACGGTCAGCCAGAAATAAAATCAAGAATAAAATCAGATAGAAACGAAAATAGGAGAGAAAATAGGAGACAAATCCACTAACAAATGGAAATAAAAGTCTACTCCTAAAATACGGCAATTAAAGTCTAATAGAAAATATTCGAAAGAAATTAAAAGGAAATTGCATAATGGAAAATAGCATAGAAAATACTATAACATTCTATAGAGAAAAATAGGAAAAAACTATATTAAATCTATATTATCCTAAAAGAAAATAGAATTAAAATCTATACTATTGCATTTAATATTTCTAAAAAATCTAAAGAAAATATAAAAGAAATAAAATGCAGCAGGGGGGATTAGTAGCTACAAGGGATGCTGCTACAGCAGAAATAGGGCCCAGCCCATCAAAACAATAAACAGAGTGGGGGGGGAGGGGGAAACAAGAAAACGGAGGGTATGTCCAGTAAAAGAGACAATGAGCCTTAGAGCCCAATAAAGAACACACACACGGGGAGGGGGGAAAAGAGTAGAAACGGAGGTGATGCCAAACTCGTTGGTGGGCCTAGCCCAACGCACACACTCTCAGGCCCACTCTCTCATTCACACCATCAAAAAAAAACCTAGCCTCTTCATTATCTCAATTCACTGTTCACCACAAACCTAGCGTCGTTTCACTCTCTCAGTCCCTCCAACTTCTCTCTCTCACAATCTCCCTCTCTCGCTCAACCCTCTCAGACATTCTCTCTCAATCTTTCTCTGAATCATCCACAACAACAGAACAACAAAAACTATACTACAAATCTCCGCAAACAAGATTAGACGGTGGCTTGCGTGTTCGTGCTTGATGAAGATTGTTGGAGTTGTAGGAACCTGATGAAGTTTCTTTGAAGAGATTCTTGAAGGCGTTCGCACGTGAGTCTCTTGACAAATACGAAGATCTGAAAGCGTCGATGATTCGTTCGTTGAAGGATGTTCTGGAGAAAAACTTTGATGAAGGATGGATGCTTGAAGATCTCCGTTGAATCTTGATGATTTCTGGAGTTCGAAGTTGAACGTTCTTGATGTTCTGATGAAGATTTGTGAACGTCTTTGAAGATCTATGAATCCGATAATGAACTGGAAACACGTTATGATGATCGTGGATGAAGGTTCTATGAAGATTTGTGGAGATCTCTGATGAAGAATTGATGAAAATGCGTGAAGATCTAACCTGACGAACATGATGAAGATCCGTGAAGCGATGAAGAATCTTGATGGAAATTGTTGATTCCGGATGAACAAAGATGAACTTCTGATGAACAGGATGAGTTTATCTGGAAAAACGGTTGAGGATCTTGAAGATTCGGATGAAGGTTTGATGAAATCGTTTGATGAAGTTTGGATCGATGGTGAATGTTCTGGATCTACGAATTTCTGAGGATGAAGATTGGAAAACGATGAGATTCCGGTGAGGTTTGGTGTTTCCGGCGAGATCTTCTTGATCAATTTCTGGAAAAATGTTGAGGAACTTGATGAATTTCGTATGGATGTTGATGAACACACGGTGAGAGTTGATGAAGATTTGCGGTGGTTTCTGGACGAAATGCAGTTTTCCTGTGAGCCTCCGGCGATGGTTGCGGTGGCTGGAGGTGGTTGCATGGCCGGTGGTGGGATCTCCGGTGAGGTATGGGAGTGGGATGCAGCTGGAAAGCATGCAGCAGAGGGTGAGGGTGGAAGGGACGCGTGGCGTGAGGGATGAGAGATAGTGAGACGCATGGGGATAGGTGGGGTGTGAGGAAGAAGCCACGTGTGGCTTGCATGCAGCATGCAGAAAGTGGAAAGTGAGGTGGTGGCCCCAGAACATACACGCGTGGCAGTTTAAATAGATGACAAGTGGCATATTTTGGACTTGGGCTTCTGAAAATTGGACACACGGCCCACTACTCTGATGAATGATGAAATGATTAAAATGGATTAATTGGAATTAACTAACTACAGACTAATTAATTAAAGGCTAATAAACGGAAATGATTAATGCTAAACAAAAATGATCTAGTTCTAATTAATAAACCTACATTATCTAACTAAACACAATCTATTAAATCTAAAAATAATACTCTAAACCAATATATATTATATTAAAACTATTCAATTAAATCTAAAAACTATTTAAAATTCTATTCAATTAAGAAATCCAATTAAATCTATATTAACTAAAAATCTATTAAAAATCTATATCTATTCTAATTCTATAAAAAGAAACCAATTCTAAAATTCTATTAAAATCTATTTAATTTCTAGAACTATATTGAAAATCTATTAAAAAACTATACTATTCTATTTAATAATAAAAAACTAATATCTAATATTCTCAAAAACTATACTATGATTTATTAACCCAAAATCTAATATTCTAACAACCTATTAAAGATCTATTTAATTCTAAAATCTATTTAAAAATCTAGAAAAAGGCTATTAAATCTTAAAAATGCAAATAAAGGCAGTTAACCCAATTAAAAGAGACCGCGAGACCAAATCGAAATACGCGGCAAACAACCGGAACACCGAATTGTCCTCACAAATCACAGCGCAAGCTGAAAACACCGGGAAACGCACGACTTCCCAAAAATGAAACTCCGATTATCCGAACCGGTCTGAAACGTCCGAAAATGTGAAAATAGGGCTGTAATCCCGATAAAATCAATATGATTGAGAAAATGCAACATATGCGGTATGCGAATGCAAATGTAAAATGCGTCGAAACATAAACCAGATGTGGGAACCGGTTGGTCAAATTTTGGGGTACAACACTCCGTAGTTCAAGGAACCAAGGAAAAGAAGAGGATTTGGATGGACCAAAGAGACAGAAGAATGAGATAAGATGAAGGAAGGTGGCTCGCCAAGATTTCGCAATCTTATGCCTACGTACCCTCATAGTGCAATGAGGAAATCAGAGCCTACGTAGTTCGGGGAACGAACACTGAAAAAAGAAAAGGGAAAGAGACGACATCAACGCCAAGAGCTAAAAGAGAAAGCAAGACCCAACAGGGGAATGCAAAAGGAGTGGTGTCAAAACCAAGAAAAAAGCAAAGGAAAAATCTGCTGAGGAAAGGTGAGGCAAGGTAAGAACTCTGTCAAGGAATGTAGAGGAAAAGAGATTACTCCAACGGGGAGAAAACGAAAGAATGGCGACGTGGCCGGGGAAAAAGGGGTATAGGACAAGAATTAAAATAAAGGTAAGATCCACGGGGGACTCGATGCATTAACTGGTAAGCAGTGATTAACCAAAGAAAGATAAGAGTAAAACTTTTGTGGGGAGAGCAAAAGGGAGGTGTTTGACTCTGAGGGGAAATCGATATATTACCTAATAAACAGTGGTTAACCATAAGGAGAAAGGAACTGGTTTTAACCGATAAACGGTGATCAACCAAAGACGGGTGTGGAACCAAGCAAAGGTTGTGACCCAAAGAACGGGTGTGGAATTAAGCGACGGTCGTGACCTAAAGAACGGCGCATTGACTGAACAAACAACACTTGACCAAAGGAAAGTGTATTCGAATCGAAAAAAAGGTTACTAACCCAAAGCTGGCAGTATTTGAACCAAAGAAAGGTTGCTAACTGCAGGGGGTTCGGTGCTTAACAGATGGACTATAGTTAACCGAAAAGAATGAGTAATTAACCAAAAGAAGGTGATTAACTCAAAAGAAACTCAATATCTTAATAGACGAACTATGGTTAATTGAGGAAAAAGGTGATTGGTTCACACAGGAGGACTGTGATTGACCAAACGACTGGTGATTAACAAAGAGAAGGTGATTAACCCAAAGAAAAGCTAGTTTTAACAGACAAACTGTGATCAACCAAAGATCGGGTGATTTGCCGGAAGAAGGAGATTAACCCAAAGAAAGTCCAGTATTAACAGACAAACTGTGATTAACTGAGGAAAGAATGATTAGTGCTTAGCTGTTAGAAAGTGATTAACCAAACAAGAAGGAGAGAACCAAGAAAAGGATGCGAACTCTGATAGATACATGGTTTTAACAAGAAGATTTTATAGATCGAAAAAGAAAGACTGACTTAGTTGAGGAAGAAGGGAATTAGGTTTTAAACTGAAGGACGATTGTGTAGATGTTTTTGATTAGCTGCATTTTGTGGCAAAATATTGATGTATGTGTGAATGTCATAACTGATGTTATGACATACATGTGTAGTGTTCTGCAGGGTAAGTTTGGTTAGCTAGCACAAAGTAAATTGGATGTCATACTGAATGTCATGTCATCAGGTAGTTAATATCAGGGCGCGCATGTTTTGTTTTTCTGGTATTGTTCCTGATTTATCTCAGGCTAAAATTCAGGATTCCTTAGTTATATCAGGCAAGATTCCAGTCAGGGCTGAGAGAACATGGAACGACTGTGACCTAATTCGCAGCACCTGAATTATGTAAATTGGTTTAACTGAGTTAAACATAATATATGTTCTGCAAACCCAAGACCCATGCACTGCATATAAATAAAGGAGGAATCCTTCTGAAGACTAGCAGATTGGGTGGTGAAGAATTTTGTTTGTGTAATTTGTTCGTCACGTGTGTTTTAGGGTTTTGAGAGTCTTATGTGTGTCACTTTGTAAGTCACCCTTTGTATATTTTGATGCATTGTGGTAGACATTCTTAGGTTGGTAATTGTAAGTTGTCAATTATTAATTGTTCACTCAAAGCTTTTAAGCAAGAGTGTATTGTTCTTGATTGAAGCTGTTAAGCAAGATCAAGTTGTGACTTTGAAGAGTGACTTCTAAAGTCTTTCCTTTTTGCATTGAATGGTTTATAACTGCTGTGATTGAGGGAGAGTGAGAGGTGTCTCTTATCTAGTGGGTTCTAGGCAGAAATTGCATTGGGTAGAGATTATGTGAGGAGTTGTAAACTGGGAGTTTACCTCTGAATTAATTCTGCTAATAGTGGATTTCCTTCCTGGCTTGGTAGCCCCCAGATGTAGGTGATGTTGCACCAAACTGGGTTAACAATTCACTGTGTTATTTATCTTTCAGCGTTTACAATTCTACACAACTTAAATGGTTAGATAAATAGTTCTGTCAGTCTGCTGATGTTACAACCAACGTTATGACATTGTTAATTCTTAAAGGAATTTAAAATGCTCATGTTCTGTCCTTGGGACATCTGAAATCTGCATACCATAAATTCAATTGGTATCAGAGTAGGCATCTTGTCTGTTCTGGATGAGATCTGGGGACATACTTTATGGTGTTTTTGAACAAGGAGAAGTGGTAGCTGATTTGTAGATCTTGCCAAATGTTTGAGTTGCTACTTATGGAGTTAAGGGGGAGTTTGTGCTTACTTCTATTTTGGAAGGATTTTGTGTATCTGTTCCTGTGCTCTTTGATATAGGAGTGTCTACAACAACTACAGGAGGAGTGGTTGTTTCTTCTATATGATGTCCTATAAGATGTTATGACATCTTGTTTAGGGCATGTTGAAGATGTTCTTGTGGTGGTTCCGCTACATATTTTTCTGATGGAAGAACTCTAATAGACCCGTTATTCTTGAAGATATCAATGTTTCTGAAAACTCTAATTATTCCAACGTCGGGAGCAATGGAATGAAGATAGTTTTTTGTTGATATATGTCATTGATGACTTCATACTTGGAAGATTGGTTTTTTTTTCATGTACCTTGAAGTCAATTTGAAGAGAAGAGCTCTGTCAGGGAGATAATCTGGTTGTCATGCTGAAAAAGGATTTCTGAAGGTCTCTAGTGCTGATAAATGATATAATGGGAGGTGATCTAGTTTCACCATTCATGTTTTGCAAGAGCTCTATTAGCAAGAGGAAGTCATAGGCAGGTTGAGTTAAGGGTGGCAACCTTGTTGTTTCAACATTAAAGATATTTATACTAAAGAATACTGTTGGTATTACTGAAGTGTAAATATCTATCAAATGGTCTTCTCGACAAGTTGTGGATTTAAGATCAATTGCTATATGTGGACTACACATGTATTTAATTGGTTATCCATGAAGTTCAAGATTGCTGAAGTTCAGAGAAGGATTTATTATAAGGATTTAAGATTCATTGCTATTTGAGATCTTCACAAATATTTAATGGATTATCCCTAGTCAGTGATCAAGATGTCTCATCAGTTGTAGCACAAGCTTCAGGCCCTTGATTTGTTTGAGGATCTAATGTTCAACCAGATGTTGAGACATTCCATCAGCAGAGATTGTGTAGAATTCTATTGATTCAAGGAGTGAATCACTAGATCAAAGGAGATATAGTTGATGATCTTGGTACCATACACATGTGTGGTAGGATCTGTCTTTATTCTAGTAAGGTTATTAGCAAGAAACTAAGGCTAGAATGCAGTGCTGATGGAAGTGAAGATGAAGACATTTTTCTTAAATTTGCTTATCGGAGTGCAGAAGGTGTGTTCTAGTTTCTACTAGAAGCATTTGATCTTTATCTAGAAAGTTTCCTGGCAAGAAACTTGTCTAGAATATGGTGCTGGTGATAGCACTGCTTGGGTCAGTTTATTTCTGATCTAAGTGCATAGGAGCATGTGACCTTGCTCATTTTGGAGGACAAGGATAAGTGGAAGTTATATTTTAATTTCTGAAGAAGTCTCTACTTAAGGAAAATGGGAGTCCTTTTGTAAAGATCTTTTGTACTAATCCTCTCTGAAAAATCATGTTTTGGCATGTTTGGGTTCTCTAAAGAGGAGGTTCTGAAGCAAATGTACTTCAAGGGATTTGTTGTGGTACAATAAAGCAGAATACAGGTTGTCTACTCAAACTTGCTATCAGCAATCAAGTCTATGTGAACATGGTACTCTTGATGGGGTTCTTCTAAATGGCATAATAAAGGACTAAATTCACCAGCAGGATGTCTTATCAGATGTTGTGACATCAAGCAAACTTCATGGCCTTAATTGAGGTTGTGGCACATCATTGTAAGATAGGTTGATCTTCTTGGGTATGAATGGAATTGATACTATCTCATAGAGTTTGCAGGAGCTGTGTGAAGGAGTAGATGTTGCAGGTCCAAGTCTTGGTGTATCTAAGTTGCCTTGGAGCATGTAGGATATGAAGATCCAGTTTGCTTAGATTTTCTAGAGCTCTGAAAGAAGTTGAGTTAACCAAACAGTGGCATTTGGTTGGTCTCTAATATGATTCTAAGCAGAGAGCTTGGAACTAATTACTCTTGTGCAGAAGGGTAGTTGGTTGAAGATCAAAGAAGGTTCTGGTTCTGTTCATATATTGGTGCTTGTGGTAGAAGCCCTAAGTTGCTTATGGAAGATTACCTTCTTTTGGAGATGTATGATAGTTTATCTCTTTGGTTGTCTGAAGTTCTTATTGGTCAAGCTGGTGGAGCTGTGTTTTTTGAAGATCTTCAGTTGGATTACTAGGCAGTAGTAAGTCTAGTTGTGGGCATATAAAGAACCATTGGATGTTATGTCTGTGATATGTATCATCTGGGTTATTTTTCCTTGGAGAAGGACTTGAAAATCTGTTGATTCACATCTTGACTAAGAAGTACTCTATCTTGTCATACGGGAGAATGATGAGGTAAAAGGACTATCTTGGAGTATGATGTGAAGTTATTGTACAAGACTGGAGTGGATCATTGGTTGATTGCATGAAAGTTTGGATTCTGATGTGAATATGCACCAGTTAAACCAGAAGTGTTCTAACTTATCATATGGGAGAATGATGAGGAATGAATGTCTTGGAATATGGGGTGTCTATCTTGCTTTCTGACTAAGGCCAGAAGTTGTGTGGAGAAGTAGTAGCTCTAGTAACATGTGGAGCAGTTTGGTACCTTCTCACTGTATGAGCATGAGGTTGGTCTTGAGATACTATGGTAATCTTAGAGCATCTTTTATAAAAGATAGGGGGGGAGAGCTTCTATCTGATGGATGTACTAGTTTCCTGTGGTTCAAGCAGTGAGTGAATGTGTTCAGCAGGTGTGTTGAACAAAGAGTGAGCTCTTGAAGACATGAAGATGAGTCTTATGTTTTCCATTCATGTGCTTTTGTAAAAAGAGTATTGGTTATCCTTGATATGGGGAGTTATACTTCTATCTAGGATCTGTTGCTGCAATAGTACAATTCCTTTTAGATTGTTTGTGGTTTCAAGCAGTTTATGATTGTTTGCCTCTAGGAGGATGGAATGTCAGACCAGATGTTGTGACATTATGTTACTGCTCTAGCTCATGGTGAACTTGACATTGTATTATTTTTGGTTCTGTCATTGGGTATCAATGGACCAAATCAAGTTTTTGGGCCTCTCTCCAAGTGTTTTGTCTTGTAGTTGTATGACTAAGTGAAGATGAAGATCAAGACATCATCAGCTTTGATTTTGTACATATAGAAGGATATCCATCCTGACATCCTGGAGATTTTTCTAGGTCTTCAAAGCTGAATCTGAGTAATCTATCAGATAGTTATGTCTATGTTGCAACTACTTCTGCTATTGATTCTAGTGTGGTGTGTGAATCATGGGGAGTAAAGTTGCATGTGTTTCCTGTGTGTGTATATGAAGATGTTGAAGTAAGTCTTCATGTGTTTGGATTCTCTCTTTTAGGGGGAGTACTGATTATGCATGACAGGGGGAGTTGTGTACATGGATGATGTGCAACTACATTACTGTAGCCTATGCAAAGTTTGCTGGTTCTCAGGCAAGCTTGTGTTCTTGGACCACTGATGAGGTTGTAATGTCAGACAAGATGTCTTGACATTGTGTTGGATGGTGTACTTTTTGTCTTAACAATGTGTTTATGGAATACTTGTGTGTCTCAAATTGGGGATTTAAAATCAATTGTTACTAGTGGCAAGTATTTAATTGATTATCCTTGAATTGGTGATGTCAAAGGTGTCACTCCTGAAGGTGCAGCTTCAGACAAGGCAAGAACTCAAGATTTAATGACAATGTTCATGGGGTAAAGCTATGTGGAGTTTTTACTATGGAGGTTGTTTCTCATCATGAAGCATGGTGTATGATGGTCATGGTGAAAAATTGTTGTTTGATGTATCTGTGCAAAAGGGCAATAGATAGAAAGCAGAAAGAGAAGTAGTTTATGTCCATGACTTGCTGCTTGTAGTCTGACTGATTGCTGAAGGAATCAATTCTTAAGGTGCTTAAGAATAATTATTGTAATGTCAGACAGGAAGTTAGAACATTATGTATCTGAGGAAGCTACAAGAGAACATATTTCTCTCCTTACCTCTAGAGTGTTTGAGTGAGTTCAGAAGGGGGTTTAAATCCGTGTTCATGGATTGTTGCTACAGTGGTGCAGTCTGTATATTGATGGAGGATCAAGCAGTTTGTGTATCACTTGGGAGGTTGTGAGATGTCATTCAGTTTGTTTGGGTTGGCTTTGTTTGATGTGTGCATCTAAGTTCATATTTACTCTTATGGCTAAACAAAGAGGGAGTAAAGTTTTGTTATTTGTGGCTACTACTGTGGAAAGAGTAGTGTTATAATAATCCCTTAAATTTGTGTTTCCAACCTTATTTGATCTATACTAAGTCTTTAGTTATGATCTTAATTTGTGGCTAAAAAGGGGGAGAATTAGCTATAGATTACAGTTGCCTAGTTGTGTTTAGATATGTCCCTAACAGGTGGAGGATGAGCAGCACTGAGTAGGTTTGCAGATGTGGTGATTGTTGTTGTTATGTGCAGGATGTTATTCTTGTGTGTGTGAGTTTTGTTGATGTTGTTAAGAGTTTGTGTGTTCCTTGTTGGAACTGACTAGTTATCCTAGATGTTGTTAGTAGTGTGTGTGTCTACAGGTTGCTTACAGAATGTGGTTGGTTGTGCATCAGTTAAGGGGGAGTATCACAGGATGTTCCACTAAATGATGTGACATCTGTAGTTTAGACTAACATGTGATATTTGTGTGCTGTGGAACTGTGTGTTTTCAGGAGGTCATCCTTTGTGTGTTGTGGAACTGTGTGTTTTCAGGAGGTCATCCTATAAGTTTTGAAATCCAGAACAGACTGTGTAAGTGTGTGTGAACAGGTTGATCCTGAGTGGCTGGAAGCTGATATTGTTAGTGTGTGTAATTGACTCTGAGATGGTACTGCATCATGTGTGTGTTAATTGGTAGTATTAGCTAGTTGCTATCCTACATGATTAGATATGTACTTTTTCTGTTGCTTGATCTCTGATATGATGACAGAGTGTTTTAGCCAAAATTTTCCAAATGGGGAGTTTGTACATGTTTTTGATTGGCTGCATTTTATGGCAAAACATTGATGTATGTGTGAATGTCATAACTGATGTTATGACATACATGTGTAGTGTTCTGCAGGGTAAGTTTGGTTAGCTAGCACAAAGTAAATTAGATGTCATATTGAATGTCATGACATCAGGTAGATAACATCATGGCGCGCATTTTTTGTTTTTCTGGTATGGTTCCTGATTTATTTCAGGCTAAAATTCAGGATCCCTTAGTTATATCAGGCAAGATTCCAGTCAGGGCTGAGAGAACATGGAACGGTTGTGACCTAATTTCAGCACCTGAATTATGTAAATTGGTTTAACTGAGTTAAACATAATATATGTTCTGCAGGCTCAAGACCCATGCACTGCATATAAATAAAGGAGGAATCCTTCTGAAGACAAGCAGATTGGGTGGTGAAGAATTATGTTTATGTAATTTGTTCTTCACGTGTGTTTTATGGTTTTGAGAGTCTTACGTGTGTCACTTTGTAAGTCACCCTTTGTATCTTTTGATGCATTGTGGTAGACACTCTTAGGTTGGTAATTGTAAGTTGTTAATTGTTAATTGTTCACTCAAAACTTTTAAGCAAGAGTGTATTGTTCTTGATTGAAGCTGTTAAGCAATATCAAGTTGTGACTTTGAAGAGTGACTTCTAAAGTCTTTCCTTTTTGTATTGAATGGTTTATCACTGCTATGATTGAGGGGGAGTGAGAGGTGTCTCTTGTCTAGTGGGTTCTAGGCAGAAATTGCATTGGGTAGAGATTAAGTGAGGAGTTGTAAACTGGGAGTTTAGCTCTGGATTAATTATACTAATAGTGGATTTTCTTCCTGGCTTGGTAGCCCTCAGATGTAGGTGATGTTGCACTGAACTGGGTTAACAATTCACTGTGTTTTTATCTTTCAGCGTTTACAATTCTACACAACGTAAATGGTTAGATAAATAGTTCTGTCAGCCTGCTGATGTTAAAACCGATGTCATGAAATTGTTAATTCTTAAAGGAATTTAAAATGCTCATGTTCTGTCCTTGTTCTGTATTAGCAGAAATTAATGTCTTAACATCGCTTGGGACATCTGAAATCTGCATACCAGAATTTCAGGTTGATCAACCAAGGAAAAGAGTGATTACACAACTCTGGGAAACCAAGAACGGGTTGGCCTCAAGAGGAAAGAGTGTTGAATTGAAAGGAGGAAGTCACTTTCAAAGAAGATATAAGGGTGCAAGTTATCAAGGATCGACTCGACTGGAGAAAGCAGGGATACCACAGTAAGTAAATAGAGGTGACTATTCCAGGCACAAGGTCATTCGCCTCCTACCCAAAATAGTCAGAATGAGTGTAGGAATTCTCCACTCTCATTCCTTCTCTAACACCAAAGTGCGGTGCAAGAAACAAACGAACAACACGACGACGCCAAGTTTGTACAGTGCTCTAATGCATTTCAAATCTTCAACTCCGCGGGGGAAAGAGAAGATAAAACTCTAGACGATCAAAAGGAGAAGAAAGAAGGAAGGATCGACTAATCAAAACGAAGTTTCGATTAATCAATCAAAAGGGGGAGATGCTAAAAAATTTCCAAAGGGATGAAAAATTGTAGAAGCAAAGGATGAATTATTGATTGTATAAGATTAAGTTCATTCCAATGAGGAAAAAACTTAATGCAAACATGAATAGAAGTATAAAACAGTACCAAATGCAATTGGTATGCATCACGAATCATGTAGCATGTGATCAAAGAATGTGCAAGAAGAATCATGATCATACAAGGTCAAAAATGCAAATAATCGAGAGTCGAAAAATCACATATTGAAAGTTTACATGTATGCCTCAAAAAAAAAGGTGAACAACTCATAAAACAACCACAAACACCAAGCATATCAAGCCATGGAAGTTACATGAGGAAAGAATAGCAAACAAGCTTGTAAATAGGCAAAAATGGCATTTTGTCACTGTGGTAACCGATTACCACATGTAGGTAATTGGTTACCTGCTTAAAAAATGCAGAATCACGGGAAAATGGTGCAGGTAACCGATTACCAAGTATAGGTAACCGGTTACCACTGTGACAGTGGCAGAAACAGCTTTTGGAAAAAACACTTTCAGCAACCAAAAGACTTATCCAATCATCCACATGCTATGATTAACGTTTGAGCAAAAAAAATGAAGTTCAAAATCACTTAAACATCAATTGAAAGCATTGAGATGAAGATCAAAGATTAAAAAATCACATGATCAATCAACACCGAAAAAATGATCGAACTACATCATAAACGCGCGAAAATGATCAAAATAGTAAATCAAGTGCGAATTATCAACCTACAAGGCGGAGGAGTGCCTTGGTAATTGTTGCTATTGATATGTGATGAGAAATAAGAAAAGAAAACCAGAGAGTTCCAAGCTTGAGAACAAATCGTAGCGAAACTGATGAAAACACGATAAATGCTTCGAATACCGATTTGCACCGAGGAAGCTTGAGATGATTGCTTGAATTGGAGAAGAATCTACTGTAAATCCAGAAATCTAAGTAGGAATATGGTGGAATGAGGTTTAGCTCAAGAGAATAACAATTTCGATGTGAAGATTATTACACTCTAATGGTGGAAATTGAGCTTTTGTGAGGGTTTTTTGGGAGAGGATGAACACGAATGTGAAAATGTTGTAGGAAATTCAGCGAGAATGTGAGAGAATTGAGAGTGAAGAAAGTAGAAATTGAGAAAATGATTGAACCCCCTTGTGAAATAGTGGTGATTTGTTTATATAGACTTTTGCTTCGGAGTTGCTAGGTTCATAGTGAGTTTTGGATACAGCCTTGGAACTAGCCTTGGAGTTAGTTAGCCTCAAATCACTGAGTTGGAGGTTAACTCAGTTAGTTAGGTAGTTGACTCAGTAACCATCCCAATGCAAATTTGAATCTAAGGGCTCACATGCTTAGGAATGAAGCAACATGGTGGTTCTGATCCAAATTGATGTATTGGAGCAAATGCCTTAAAGTGTTTAGAAAGGTCTTGAATTGTCTAGAGCTATCTAGAATGTTCCACACAATGCTAGAACCTAGTAGACCCTCAAAATGGTAGAGTGAAAGGGTTGTCACACAAATGCAGCAAAAACTTCATATTATGTTGTGGCCACGGTTCCGATTTTTTGCTCAAGAACCTAGTAGACCCTCAAAATGGTAGAGTGAAAGGGTTACCAGAGGCAAAATTTGCATTTTTTGCTTGCAAAATGGTGTTCTGGCCACGGTTCCAATTTTCTACCTTTTGCTTTGATTAATAGGCATAGAAACCTTCATATTATGTTGTTTTGGTAATGTGATATCTTTGAGAGGATGTGATTAACCAGGCTTGGAAAACCTGAATATTCCTACAACAAAAATCATAAAGCAAAAGTGTGAATGCATATGCCGGCGATGCAAATGCACATGCTTATGAAAAAGGAAAAAGGGAGGTCAAATTTTGAGTTACGACAGTTGTCCCTACTTAATCTTCCTGGACCTGAATATTTGAATTGCGCCAGCTTTTCGATTATTCAAGGTGGAAGGAGATTAAATAAAAAAGTAGCTCAAAAGATTTGGCCGACGGTGACTGATGGGGGAAAAAGGTAAAGATTTGCTCAAGTGCAAAGTTTCGCTGAGATCCGCTGGGGAGATAAATAAACCAAAGGAAAGTATGCTATGATGCATATGTTATCATGTTTAACATGATGCTTGATATCATGCTATGCAGCGGAAAAGGTTGAGATATGGTCTTCTTGGCGAACAAAGATCGTAGAAAAATGAACTCAACATCCTCAGCTAGGGACTTGACGATGCTGCTGGTGAAAGAGATAAGAAATCTCAGACTTCCAAACTATTACCAACACTGCTGTTGGAGAGAAAGGTACTTTTTAACCATAGCTGACCTTGGCTGAAGAATGAAGGAATCATGGATGATCTTCAACTAACCAGCTCTTCTTGGGGAAGAAAAAAATCAAGATGATCAAAATGAAACAAAGCACCATCACCGCTGGGGAATGACAACCTCGATCTGTTGGGGTGTTGCAAGAAATTCTGCTTCTACTGGGGAAAAGCAAACAAGTCTCTACTTGGGGAATACGGCTCTCCTGAGGTAATGAAGTTTTGGTTCTGTTGGCGAAAAGAGTGGTAAGGAAACCTTCCAAAGAACCAAATCAGCATTTGTTGGGGAAAAGGAATGCAGTTAGCATTCCTAACTAAACATGATATTGTTCACCGAGAATCAAGTTTATAAAGGGAAACTACCAATCTTCCTTTGATAATTTTCGGTAAAGCATGCAATGCATAATGTTTTCCTGGTTGATTTTAGCTTTTATGTTTCTCAACACTTTATAACATTATGTGATCACAAATAATTGTTCAATTTGCAAGCAAAATACTGAAAAGAGACAAATGAGAAATTAAAGGATAAATATTTTATTGAATGTAAAAAAGCTTTTGTACATAGGATGTGTAAGAGGATGTAAAAATACTTGATGAGGAAGTTAACAATAAAATTGAAAAACAAAGTAAATGGCAATGGGAAGTTTGACTTTGCATTGATTACAACATTGGCTACCATCCCTTGCAAGTCCGGGTTCCAACATTGTGCGTCCGTTGATGATGATTTGACTGATCATTTCCCATCTAAGGTCTAGCCATGAAGAAGATATGCTCAAGTGTTCACAGTCAAATGCCATTATCCCTAATTTTTTCCTGGACATTTCTATTTTTTTCGTCCACCGTGATACCCAATTTTGCCTAAGTCTCCCTTTCGGGTTTTCAACTTAGCGGGCTATTATTGTTTTTTCTTTGTCCCTAACTTTTGCATGGAATTTTCTTTTTTTGGTCCATCGGGACGCCCATTTTTGCCTAGATTGCCCTTGCGGATGCCAATCTAGCGGGCTTTTTTATTCATTTTTTCAGGCATAATATTTTTTGACTGCATTGAAGTTCACGGGATGTGGCAACTACTCCCCATCCATGGTGGTGAGGATTAAGGCTCCGCCTGAAAAGGCTTTCTTGACAACGAAAGGTCCTTCATAATTGGGAGTCCACTTGCCGCGTGGATCCAAATGAACAGGAGAATACCTCTTGAGCACGAGTCTGCCTGTGTGGAATGCTCGAGGAAGAACTTTCTTATCAAAGGCTCGCTTGAGACGTCTCTGATACATTTGACCGTGGCAAACGGCTGTCAGGCGCTTCTCTTCGATGAGATTTAGCTGATCGTATCTGGATTGAACCCATTCAGCTTCATCAAGATCTGCTTCCATGATTACCCTAAGAGAAGGGATTTCGACTTCGATAGGTAAAACAACCTCCATGCCATATACAAGAGAATACGGAGTTGCCCTAGTGGAAGTACAAACTCAAGTTCCGTAGCCATGTAGTGCGAAGGGAGGCATTTCATGCCAATCCTTGTAAGTCCTGAACATCTTCTGGACAATCCTCTTGATGTTTTTATTTGTTGCTATAACGGCGCCATTCATCTTGGACCGATATAGAGTTATGGTGCTCGATCTTAAATTCTTGACACAACTCCTTCATCATTTTGTTATTTAGATTGCTTGCATTGTCAGTGATAATGTTGCTAGGAATACCGTAGCGACAAATTATCTATTTCTTGATAAATTTGGCAACCACTTGGCATGTAACATTTGCATAAGAAGCAGCTTCAACCCACTTGGTGAAGTAATCGATAGCAACTAGAATGAAGCGATGTTCGTTAGAAGCTTTCAGCTCGATCATTCCGATCATATCAATACCCCACATAGAGAAGGGCCAAGGAGAAGTCAGAATATTCAATAGAATTGGTGGCACATGGATCTTGCCACTGTAGAAATGGCACTTGTGACATCTGTTGGCGAAGTTGTAACAATCTACCTCCATTGTTGTCTAGTAGTACCTAGCTCGAAGGATATTTTTAGCCATAGAAGGACCTTTGGCATGTACACCCTCACAACCTTCATGTATGGAGCTTATAGTTGTGTCTGCTTCGTGTCTATCCATGCATCTGAGCAACACAAAATCATAATTCCTCTTGTACAATACACCACCACTAAAAAAGAACTGGGCGCATAGTCGTCTGAGAGATTTCTTATCGGTGATAGTGATGCCCTCGGGATATTCCTATTTTTCCAGATATCTTTTTATGTCATAGAACCAAGGCTTATCATTAGATTCGTCCTTGATTGCTAAATAGTGTGCTGGGTTGTTCAAATGATCAATGCTGATAGAAGGAGCTTCGTTCTTCCACTTGACTTTGAACATGGACGCCAGGGTGGCAAGAGCATCAACTAGTTGATTTTATTCCCTAGGAATATGATGAAAAGAGATTTCATCAAAGTAGGAAATCAATTTTGCGATGTGTTTCTGGTATGGAACCAACTTGGAATCCCGAGTTACAAAGTTCCCTCTGACTTGGCCAATCACCAGGGCGAAATCTCTGTAGACCTCAAGAATCTTGATTCTTATGTCAATTGCTGCTTCAATACCATAGATACATGCTTCATTCTCAGCCATATTGTTGGTGCATTCAAAGCATAATCTGGTGGTGAAGGGAAGATGAAAACCTGTCGGAGAGATGAGGATAGCACCAATTCCACGACCTTTAGCATTGGCAGCACCGTCGAACATGAGCGCCCATCACGCCCCTGGTTATTGTACTATATCAGGGTCTAGAGTCTCATAATCTCTAATGAATAGAACATCCTCATCAAGAAAGTCAAACTTCAATTGTTGATAACCTTCTATAGGTTGATGAGCAAGGTAGTTAGATAAAACGCTCCCTTTTATTGCTTTCTGGGTAATATGTTGGATATCATACTCAGTCAACAGCATTTGCCACCGAGCAAATCGTCCAGAGATGACAGGCTTTTCGAAAATGTACTTTATCCGATCCATCTTGAATATCAATAAAGTAGTATAGCAAATCATGTATTGTCTCAGGCGTCGAGCGGCCCAAGTCAGAGAACAACAAGTTTTCTCCAATAGTGAGTATCTGGTCTCACAATCATTGAACTTCTTGCTCAGATAGTAAATTGCATGTTCTTTTTTGCTAGTGTCATCATGCTGACCTAATACACATCCCATTGATTCATCGAGAACATTGAGATACATAATTAAAGGCTTACCAGGTACTGGATGTACTAAGATCGGTGGTTCTTGCAAATATTTTTTTATCTTGTCAAAAGCTTCTTAATAATCATTGTTCCATTCAACCGATTGATTTTTCTTAGTCACTTGAATATTGGTTCGCAGGTAGCCGTCAGATGAGAAATTAATCTGGAAATGTAATTAATTCGGCCCAGAAAGCCACAGACTTATTTTTCTATTTTAGGAGGCGGCATGTTCTGAATTGCCCGATCCTTATCAGGATCAACTTTGATGGCCTTCTGACTTACAATAATACCCAACGGTTTTGCAGATTGAACTCCAAAGGTGCATTTTGCCGGATTCAACCGTAATCTGAACTTTCGGAGTCTACCAAATAGATTCTTCAGATGGTCCAGATGATGATCTTCAGTTCTGGATTTGGAAATTATATCGTCTACGTAAACCTCAATCTCTTTATTAATCATTGAAGGTGAGAAAAACACTTAGAAGGAGGGGGGTTGAATAAGGGTTTTAAAACAATTTGGATGATAGAAAAATAACACAGTATTTTTATCTTGGTTCGTTTGAACTCAAACTAATCCAGTCCACCCTATCAAGGTGATTTTCCTTTCTCAACAAGGACTTAATCCACTATATCAAACTTTATTACAGTGTAAACCACTAAGACAACTGTCTTAGTCTTCTCAAGAAATTCTGACCACAACTTGGTCTTCTTAAGGAAATCTTTTACAAAGATAAACTAACAAATGTGTTTGAGATGTGCTTCTAAAAAGCTATATCACAACATTGATTTTTGCACAAGTTAATGAACGAGAAAGAAAACTATTCTAGCTTGAAGAATATTTGAATGAGCGCTTTGAATAATTTGTCAATAGTTCCGTCACAAATTCGTTAACCTTTGAAGTGATGCTTAGACTTGCTTTTATAGTACTTTGAAATCCTTTTCTCAAAGAATGTGCAATCTGTGCATTCTGTTCTTTTTGTCTTCTATTGACTTTTCCTTTCTCAGAAGAGGAATGTTCTGACAAATCCTTTTTTTCTGAAATCCTGTGTCATGCACGAATGGGGAAAGAGCCATTTAGGATAAGACAAGAAATATACCAACAAATATTTATTTGAACAACATCTTCTTCAACAACTTTGGAACGCCTTGCATCAGAACTTCTGATGATGTTCTTAGTTGTTCAGGTAAGAGTTAACTCAATCAGAGTTTCTCTATCAGAGTTTGCAGCAAAGTGGTTTAAGCGTGAAATCCTTATCAGAGCATACTTGCTTATCAGAACTTCTATACTTGTAGCGTTGAGTACTTCCAGAGTCTTCTGAAGCTTTACGTATGTTCTTTGCTCAGATTCTTCTTAGCTTCGCTCAGAGTCATTGTAGCAGATCAGAGTCTTCTGATAAGTTGCTTCTGACGCTCAGAGCTTTTTCGTTCTTTGGTGTTCAGAGGCGTTCTTGCTTCCAGAATAATATTAATTTTGATATATGAAACAAATAAACACTTGAACAAAATTAGAGTATATAAATTCTCTATAAAAATTTTCATTAATGTTATCATCAAAACAATAAGATATATTGAACATCAATCTGTGTTCTAACAATCTCCCCCTTTTTGATGATGACAAAAACTATGGGAAATTTTGTTTAAATAGAAAATAAATATCACTCCCCCTGAGAACATTAATCTCTCCCTGAAATGAATACTTCTGAAGAGATAAAATACTGAGTGGCACAATGAACACACTTGTTCATACACAATAACCAAAGAAATTATACATCATACAATTGCTTGGCACACAAGGAATCCTAAGACTCCTAGACACACGTGAATAACAAACCTCTTCACTCACAAATACACTCTTGCTTAAAAGCTTTGAGTGAACAATTAGCATTGTCCTAACAACAGCCTAAACATGTCTACTACTATGCATCCAAAGATACAAAGGGTGACTAATAAGGTCACACACAATGGACTCTCAAAACCCTAGACCTTAATTCTACACTCAAGTTTTTCTTATTGTGAGTGCTTAATTTCCTATGCTTCTGCTCCTCCTTAAATAGTAGTGTATACTGGGCTTGGGCTGTTTAAAAGTAACAAACATTAGGTTTAACCAAGTTAAACCACTTTGTATAATTCAAGGTGCTTTCAAATAGGTCATGATAAGCTCAGCACTGCCTAGAATCTCGTCTGAGATAATTAAGGAACCCTAACAGGTTTCCTGAAATCTAACCTAAGATATATCAGGTATCGTAACAGAAAAACAAACCCTGCACGTCTAATGTCATACGATCAATGTCATAACATTCAGTCATGACATTTAGCTTCACTTACTCTTAGCTTTCTAGCTTGCCCTGCTAAACACTTTTGCAGAATCTTCTTCATGACAGTAGAAATAAATGTTTTATAGTTTCCTAAAAAGTCTCAAAGATCCTTTTTATGAACACCAATTAAATATGCACTTTGTTTCTAATAACTCTCTTTGGCCTGCACATACTGATGAGGTATATCCAAAGCACTTTTATCAAGTGATAAAACAGCAGCACCTGCTGTACCAGACAGCGATGTCATGACATCCATGACAGCAGTTCTGTCATCAGCTCCCGCTAGCTCCTGCTGAACCAAACAGCGATGTCATGACATTGGTAATGACATCCTGTTTAAAACACATGACAACAGTTCTGTCATCTGCTCCTGCTAGCTCCTGCTGCACCAGACAGCGATGTCATGACATTGTTCATGACATTGTGATTAAAAACATATGACAGCAGTTCTATCATGACAGCAGATGGATGTCACGATATTCAACATGACATTCACATTAAAACACTCCACAACAATTTTGTCACCACAGCAGATGGAGATGTTATAACATCCTGCTTAACATTAGTGCAGGATCATGTTTTACCAAAATTTAGCCAATCATAGAACCATGGAAAATTCTATATCATAGAATCATGGAACTAACAAACCCAATCTTTCTTCTTCAACCAAACTCATCGCCACCCTCTGACAAACCGCCCCCAGCCGCACACGAAATCGCTCCGACCACCGTGAACTCCTCTTTTCCAGTCACGTAAACCCTTAATCTTATTTCTGATCACGACTCCTTCATCGACTCTTGACATCGCATTTCTGAACATCGCTCTGTTTGAATTGAAATATAGATGAAAACGAGAGAGATAAAAGAGAAACCGAGTTATTTTCAGGGTAGAAAGAGAAAGGATTTGAATCATGTTACGTTGTAGCCCTCATCTTCATTAGGTTAAACTCAGTAACGGGCCGAGTTCTAGGGCCCATGTCCTTTTTATGTTTTCTGCACCCCCGAGTCCCCTCACCCTTGAGATAAAACGGTTGGGCCTGAAGGTTAAGCCCACTCGTCCAGTTGTCTTTCACCCTCCATTGTCTTGTCTTCCCCCTGTTTCTTTTTATTTAGATTTTGTTTAATTAAACTTTACTTAATTAGGATTTAATTAGATTCCGTTTTAGTTTATTTACATTAAAAATTAGTTTTAATCCTAGAGTTTAGCATTAACTTAGGATTTTGATTTAACTTAGGATTGTATTTTGATTAGGATTCAATTAGTTAACTTTAGTTTATTTTAACTTAGAATAAGATTAGAATTTGTTTTAATTAACTTAGGATCTAATTAAGTTAGGATTACCTTTTGTTTAGGGCTTAATTAACTTTAGTTTGATTTTAGTTAAGATTAATTTTTTATTTAAAATTTAATTTAGGTTTAGAATAGAAATTAGGTATTAACTTTAGGATTAAGCTTTTAATTAACTTTAGAATTTAGGTTTCAATTCAGATTTTAATTTATGTTAGATTGTTAATTGGTTTAGAATTATAGTAGGTTTAGTTCTAATTAGACTTTTATTTTAGAATTAGAATTAGAATTATGTTTTAGTCTTCTTTAGAATTTAATTTGGATTAAATTTAGAAGTTAATTTTTGAATTAACATAGGATTAGACTAATTTTTTATTTTCGATTAATTCTTGAACGCATTTGTGAATATTTTTTCTAACACTTGCACATATTTTCTGAGTTTCAATATCTTGACGTTGTCGGTGATTGTATCACTCCATGTTTACTTGTTGTTTACTTCCTGTATTCGCATGATCCCTTAGGATTCCTAGCTCAACTTAATTTTCGATTAAGTTTGAGGTAGGAGAGACATTAGGCTTTCAATCCAAGCATCACAATGTTAGGTAGATTTCCCTCCTAATCCCGACTTTAGGGCCACATTGTATGACAATAATTAGGGTTCAGTTTCCCCTAGGTCTTTGTGTGCGTCTATCTCTTTCTCACCTCAAAATATCTTCAAGACACTTAATAAAGAATGATAAACGTCGTGCGCTACGAGCCTTAAGTACATGGAGAATGACGAGTGGGGGGTTTCTCCTCGCTTGTCTAGAGTACGTTACTTTTCCGTTCTACCGCAAACAGGCATCGTCCTTAACTGCTGGAATGGAGATTTAACATCGCTAAAAAAAACACTTAACTAACCAGTGGTCTAGTTTACCCGAACTACGTTTGCTCTGATTTCTCATACCAGATGAGAATACGGAGGCACAAGACAGCAATGTCTTGGCGAGCACCCTTTTCCTTTGTCCCGTAGTTACCCGAACTACGTTTGCTCTGATTTCTCATACCAGATGAGGATACGTAGGCACAAGACGACGATGTCTTGGCGAGCACCCTTTTTTCCTTATTCCCGTAGTTACCCAAACTACATTTTCTCTGATTTCTCAAACCAGATGAGGATACGTAGGCACAAGACGGCGATGTCTTGGCGGGCAACCTTCCCCCATCATCCGTAGTTTCCCGAACTACGTTGACTCTAACTTTTCCATTGCACGAGGGAATACATAGGCATAGGGCGGCGATGTCCTATCAAGTCTGTTCTTTCTCTTCACCCCCGTTTAGCAGTAGCTTTTAGATAACTTTCACCCATATATTAGAAAACAAGTGTGGATCTCGTTGAGTACAACGGACGTTAGGGGTGTTCATACCTTCCCCTTGCGTAACCGACTCCCGAACCCAAGATTTGGTTGCGATGACATCGTCTTTCCCGTTCTTTTAGGTTTTCTTCGATCGTTTCCTTTCCCTCTCTTTGGGATAAATAACGTTTGGTGGTGACTCTTCTGTTTGTTATCGCCGGCCCTTTTCGCGGTTGCGACAATGATGATGTAAGAAAGTTTTAAGATGAAGTGAAAGATGAAATTATGAGCAATTTAAAGTAGTATTATATCAATTACAATGAGCACCTTAGTTATGTTTACTTTTCTCAAATCTTCACTTGAATTTCTATGCTCAAACTTCGTGATCAACTTCATCATTGATGTGTGTGACACTTTTGATCATTTTATTCTTTGATAATCTTTGTCTTCATCAAAACTGAACTCAATATAGGATATATTCTTCACAATCTACTTCTTTTGATGATAAAAAAACTCTTCGAATTTTTGTTTTGAAATGATTGAAAAGTCTCTCCCTAAGTTGTGTGTCTCCTTTTAATTGGTGAATCTTACAATGACAGGGTCAAACTTTTGATATCATTATTTCGGTCCTTATTTTAATCCATACAAGGACTTGTCAAAAATGTACACCTTTTGTTCATTAACACATACCTTGTAGCTACCCCAATCTGAATTTCCTCATTGAGATCTCTATTTAGGAATTTTATTTTAAATATCCATTTGAGGAACTATAAGGTCATGCTAAGAAGCTAATGCAAATGAACTCTAATTTTCGTTGTGCTTGCTACTAGTGCATATGTGTCAAAATGATAAACATATTCCTTTTGTTTAAAAAATCATTGGTTATTAATCTAGACCTGTATGTCTTTAGTGTACCACCACACTATGATACTTCCTTCTAAACAAGTTCCTTCTTTTTCGGCATGAGGTGACATGCAATTGGAACATTGAATAACTTTTCACGCATGTCATTGTCATATAAACCACATATCACATTAAATCTTCATTTGTTATTTGACAAAATATAACCACACAACTTAAAGAGACACTCACATTTTTTTGAACCAGGGTTATCTTGTTTGAAATTCCGGAGAGGAGTTTTATACTTTCCACTTCTTTCGCATGTCACTGTCACAAATGCACCTCTTTTATCCTAACCGTTATCCTACCTTCCAATTACAACACTAAGCCTCAATTTGAATGCCTCTGTACGAATCCATTGGAGCAAGTGATCACAAATTCATACTCTTATCCATTTGTAAATTGATTGCAATTATCTACCTCCTTCAGAACAACATGTTTGGCATCTTAAGACACAATAGATTTGGAGAAAACATTGGGGTGCACCATATCTAAGAAAAACAATAACATAAAATACCCAAACACAGCTAAAATTGAAAACAGACAGTTGGAAAATTAACACATACAGATTCCAAAAATGCATTTCTGAAGGAATTCATGCAAAATCTAAAAATATATTTCTAGAATAAACGTAAATTTTTTCAACTTTCAAACAAGATTAATGTAAGTAGCGAGGTTTGAAATAAATGACCTTTAACTTGAATTTCAATTTCTTTTTCTCCTTTTGTTGTGTTGAAACACGAGAATGAAGGTTTGGAGTGAAAATCTTGATTGACAATGGAACAGTTTTTAGAAAGAGTACAAAAATAAGCATGGGGTCTAATCACGCAGGTGGTTGTTTTATTAAAATGACGTTTGATTTTCTCAAAAATACATCTCAAAAAATTACTAACATAAAAAGGTGACAAGGTTTTGAAATTCGCATTTGACCGGAAGTTCCATTGGGATGCTCAAGATGTATATTTTCAATTCAACGGTGTATATCTTTGAAATACTAGAATAATCAAAATGTTAGATGGAAGTTAATGATGTTGTATTATATTTTAATATCCATTTGAGGAACTATAAGGTCATGCTAAGAAGTTAATGCAAATGAACTCTAATTTTCATTGTGCTTGTTACTAGTGCATATGTGTCAAAATGATAAACATCTTCCTTTTGTTTAAAAAATCAATGGTTATTAATCTAGACTTGTATGTCTTTAGTGTACCACCACACTATGATACTTCCTTCTAAACAAGAGGAATCTATTGAAGTTAATGTTTCCTTGTAAATCTTAGGATAATAGGAATCTTACGAATAAGATTCTTACTATTTCCTTCCATGAGATAACAGAAATAAATTGATTATAAATTTTGTTCGGTCCAAGATCCTTAGACTTTCGAAATCTCTTGCTTATTCTAAGTTAAGATTATGTTTCAACAATTCATGAAGAACTTTCAGTTTGTGTTTTAATAATCCGTGGAGAATCTTCCTCATGAGGTTCTTTATTTGCGGAAATGTCGAATTCCTTATCCTATGTGATAATATTTTAAAAATTCCACATCTTGAGATTCAATAGTTACCTTAGACTCCAAATTCAAAGGTCTGTATAAGTCATGATTCATCTTTGAATGATATTTATGTCTTATAATAATAAGGATCATTACATTATGGTTCTCTAACTTTTCATTTCAAATTTACTTTTGACATATAGGAAACGTGTTGAATAACTTTATGGAATCACGATGAGTAAAATATATATCTCTAACCGTTACTCCATTCCCGCATGTTCGATACCTATATACATAACTGTTATAATCCAAAAGTTTCAAGGGTTGTTGCATTTTAATTCTATCCCCCTCAACACTTTGTTATTTTTGTATCGAATATTGTAGATTTCTCTGATATTTATGATATTTCCATGTCTTGTACGTTTCAAAGTTGCAATTAAGTTTTTCGGTTGCACCAAATTCAGTGTCATGGTTGAAACACGTTCCTTCTTTTTCGGCATGAGGCAACATGCATTTGGAAGATCGACTAACTTTTCACGCATGTCATTGTCATATAAACCACATATCACATTAAATCTCCATTTGTTATTTGACAAAATATAACCACGCAACTTAAAGAGACACTCACATTTTCTTGAACCAGGGTTATCTTGTTTGAAATTTCGGAGAGGAGTTCTATACTTTCCACTTCTTTCGCATGTCATTGTCACAAATGCACCTCTTCTATCCTAACCATTATCCTACCTTCCAATTACAACACTAAGCCTCAATTTGAATGCCTCTATACGAATCCATTGAAGCAAGTGATCACAAATTCAAACTCTTATCCATTTGTAAATTGATTGCAATTATCTACCTCCTTTAGAACAACATGTTTGGCGTCTTGAGACATAATAGATTTGGAGAAAACATTGGGGTGCACCATATCTAAGAAAAACAATAACATAAAATACCCAAGCACAGCTAAAATTGAAAATAGACAGTTGGAAAATTAAAACATACAGATTCCAAAAATGCATTTCTGAAGGAATTCATGCAGAATCTAAAAATATATTTCTGGAATAAACCTAAATTTTTTCAACTTTCAAACAAGATTAATGTAAGTAGCGAGGTTTGAAATAAATGACCTTTAACTTGAATTTCAATTTCTTTTTCTCCTTTTGTTGTGTTGAAACACGAGAATGAAGGTTTGGAGTGAAAATCTTGATTGACAATGGAACAGTTTTTAGAAAGAGTACAAAAATAAGTATGGGGTCTAATCACGCAGGTGGTTGTTTTATTAAAATGACGTTTGATTTTCTCAAAAATACATCTCAAAAAATTACTAACATAAAAAGGTGACAAGGTTTTGAAATTCGCATTTGACCGGAAGTTCCATTGGGATGCTCAAGATGTATATTTTCAATTCAATGGTGTATATCTTTGAAATACTAGAATAATCAAAACGTTAGATGGAAGTTAATGATGTTGTATTATATTTTAATATCCATTTGAGGAACTATAAGGTCATGCTAAGAAGTTAATGCAAATGAACTCTAATTTTGTTGTGCTTGTTACTAGTGCATATGTGTCAAAATGATAAACGTCTTCCTTTTGTTTATAAAATCATTGGTTATTAATCTAGACTTGTATGTCTTTAGTGTACCACCACACTATGATACTTCCTTCTAAACAAGAGGAATCTATTGAAGTTAATGTTTCCTTGTAAATCATAGGATAATAGGAATCTTACGAATAAGATTCTTACTATTTCCTTCCATGAGATAACATAAATAAATTGATTATAAATTTTGTTCGGTCCAAGATCCTTAGACTTTCGAAATCTCTTGCTTATTCTAAGTTAAGATTATGTTTCAACAATTCATGAAGAACTTTCAGTTTGTGTTTTAATAATCCGTGGAGAATCTTCCTCATGAGGTTCTTTATTTGCGGAAATGTCGAATTCCTTATCCTCTGTGATAATATTTTAAAAATTCCATATCTTGAGATTCAATAGTTACCTTAGACTCCAAATTCAAAGGTCTGTATAAGTCATGATTCATCTTTGAATGATATTTATGTCTTATAATAATTAGGATCATTACATTATGGTTCTCTAACTTTTCATTTCAAAATTACTTTTGACATATAGGAAACGTGTTGAATAACTTGATGGAATCACAATGAGTAAAATATATATCTCTAACCGTTACTCCATTCCGCACGTTCGATACCTATATACATAACTGTTATAATCCAAAAGTTTCAAGGGTTGTTGCATTTTAATTCTATCCCCCTCAACACTTTGTTATTTTTGTATCGAATATTGTAGATTTCTTTGATATTTATGATATTTCCATGTCTTGTACGTTTCAAAGTTGCAATTAAGTTTTTCGGTTGCACCAAATTCAGTGTCATGGTTGAAACACGTTCCTTCTTTTTCGGCATGAGGCAACAGGCATTTGGAAGATCGACTAACTTTTCACGCATGTCATTGTCATATAAACCACATATCACATTAAATCTCCATTTGTTATTTGACAAAATATAACCACGCAACTTAAAGAGACACTCACATTTTCTTGAACCAGGGTTATCTTGTTTGAAATTTCGGAGAAGAGTTCTATACTTTCCACTTCTTTCGCATGTCATTGTCACAAATGCACCTCTTCTATCCTAACCATTATCCTACCTTCCAATTACAACACTAAGCCTCAATTTGAATGCCTCCGTACGAATCCATTGAAGCAAGTGATCACAAATTCAAACTCTTATCCATTTGTAAATTGATTGCAATTATCTACCTCCTTTAGAACAACATGTTTGGCGTCTTGAGACACAATAGATTTGGAGAAAACATTGGGGTGGACCATATCTAAGAAAAACAATAACATAAAATACCCAAACACAGCTAAAATTGAAAACAGACAGTTAGAAAATTAAAACATACAGATTCCAAAAATGCATTTCTGAAGGAATTCATGCAGAATCTAAAAATATATTTCTGGAATAAACCTAAATTTTTTCAACTTTCAAACAAGATTAATGTAAGTAGCGAGGTTTGAAATAAATGACCTTTAACTTGAATTTCAATTTCTTTTTCTCCTTTTGTTGTGTTGAAACATGAGAATGAAGGTTTGGAGTGAAAATCTTGATTGACAATGGAACAGTTTTTAGAAAGAGTACAAAAATAAGTATGGGGTCTAATCACGCAGGTGGTTGTTTTATTAAAATGACGTTTGATTTTCTCGAAAATACATCTCCAAAAATTACTAAGGTGACAAGGTTTTGAAATTCGCATTTGAGCGGAAGTTCCATTGGGATGCTCAAGATGTATATTTTCAATTCAACGGTGTATATCTTTGAAATACTAGAATAATCAAAACGTTAGATGGAAGTTAATGATGTTGTATTATATTGACAAATATATAACTTATTTTGACTTCTATTACATTAACTTTGATCTCATAATGAATGTCAAAGTATTCAATTATAAAACCAACTCTTGAAGATTCTCTCTTTTAATAATATTTTTGACAAAATCCTTAACCAAAAGACGTTGAATGGAAAGCTTCAAAGTTCTAGTTTATTGCTTTATTCTTTTCCACTTCATACCAACGTTCCATACCTTGGAAACCATTCTTCCAGGACAATCAATCAATGGTAATGAGACTCTAATCTCAACAGATGGAACTTTTGAAGCTGGTTTCTTCAACTTTGATGATTCAACGAACCAATATTTTGGTATATGGTACAAGGACATTTCACCAAGAACTGTTGTGTGGATAGCGAACCGAGATTCTGCAGTAGAAAACTCATCAGGAGTTTTGAATCTCGCTGATAAAGGAACTCTTGTTATTGTTGATGATTCCAAAGGTGTTATGATATGGTCCTCTAACACATCAACAACATCTGCAAAACCAACTCTGCAACTCTTGGAAAATGGAAACCTTGTTGTGAGAAATGAAACCAACTCAGATGATATTTTGTGGCAAAGTTTTGATTTTCCTGGTGACACTTTACTCCCTGGTATGAGAATCCGAAGCAGTTTGGTAAATGGCGATTATAAAGGTTTGGTTTCGTGGAGAGATACGCAAGATCCTTCTACAGGTTTGTATTCATATCATATAGATACTAATGGTTTTCCTCAAATAGTGATCACTAAAGGAAACACATTATCGATTCGAATTGGTTCTTGGACCGGAAATAGTTCATCTGGAAGTTCGTCTGCGGATCTTTACAAATCCTTTAATAACTCTTTTGTAATTACTGACACTGAAGTTTCTTATGGATATGAACTTTTGCACAACTCAGTTCTTTCAAGGTATATGCTTAATTCAGCAGGACAAATAACGCGTTTCTCGCTGTCGAATGATAGAAAAAGCTGGCAACTTTTCTTCGTTGGCCCATCGGATCGGTGTGACAATTATGCTAAGTGTGGTGCAAATTCTTATTGTGATGTCGATAATTCTCCAATATGTGAATGTCTTAACGGTTTCATTCCAAAATCTCGAGAAAAATGGAATTCACAAAATTGGGCTGATGGTTGTGTTAGGAGAGTGAAGTTAGATTGTGATGATGATAATAATAATAATACTAGTGATGGTTTTCTGAAGCATGTGGGGATGAAGCTGCCGGATACATCAAAATCTTGGTTTAACAAGAGCATAAACCTTGAAGAATGTAAGAGATTCTGTTTAAGAAACTGTTCTTGCACAGCATATGCAAATTTAGATATAAGAAATGATGGAAGTGGTTGCTTGATTTGGTTTAATAACATTTTGGATGTCAAAAAACTTATCTATGGAGGACAAGAGTTTTACATGAGAGTTGCAGCTTCAGAAATAGGTGCCAACGCAGGTTTGAAGAAGAAGAAGAAGAAGCTTGCAGGAATTCTAGTAGGCTGTATAATGTTTGTTGTGATCATGATAATACTCGGAGTCACCATACATCGTGTCCGCAAGAAGAAACAAGGTTACTTTTTAGTTATTTCTACTGGTTTATTTTGCTAATGCTCTCTGATACAGTTTTAAAATGCATTTTCACACTCATTGTTCTACCTTTATCAGTGAATAATCAATCCAACAATGATGATAATGAAGATATTGACATACCAATATTTGACTTAGCAACCATAGCTAATGCGACTGATAACTTCTCCGTCGATAACAAATTGGGCCAGGGAGGTTTTGGACCAGTTTACAAGGTATGATAGAGCCTTTTGATTATTCAAGAACTAAATATGAAAAACTTGTATAAGATTTTCTAAAATTCGAAATAATGATTGTTAGGGTAAATTGGAAAATGGACAAGATATAGCTGTGAAGAGACTTTGCAATACATCAGGACAAGGACCAGAGGAGTTCATAAATGAAGTTAAGCTAATTGCCAAACTTCAGCACAGAAATCTTGTTAAACTACTTGGCTGTTGCATTCAAGACAATGAGAAACTCTTGATCTATGAATTCATGATCAACAGAAGCTTGGACTACTTCATTTTCGGTTTGTGATTTTATCTTATAAATAACTTGTTTTGATTTTCTCTTCATTGATTGATTTCAACAAGTTGTGTGTTCTTCTAACTAAGCTGAAAATGTTTTATCAGATCAAACTAGAAAAAGCTTACTGTGTTGGACTCGACGTTTCCAAATTATCCGTGGGATTGCTCGAGGACTAGTTTATCTTCATGAAGATTCTAGATTAAGGATTATCCACCGAGATCTCAAGACAAGCAATATTCTTCTAGACGAAAATATGAATCCTAAAATATCAGACTTTGGTCTTGCCAGAACATTATGGGGAGACGAAGCTAAAGGCGAAACAAGAAGAGTAGTAGGAACTCAGTAAGCATGCTAAATTGAATTGAATTTGTTGCTTTATAAAACATAAATACCTAATTCACATTTATTTTCTTTCTCTATTATTTATTTCAGCGGTTACATATCTCCAGAATATGCAACGCGTGGATTTTTCTCAGTGAAGTCAGATGTATTTAGTTTTGGTGTTATTATACTAGAGACAATCAGTGGAAAAAAGAACAGGGAATATAGCGACTATCATGATCTCGATCTTCTTGGATATGTAAGTTTAAGGGTTTAGTCCACAATGTGATAAAACTTCGTATTAAATCGCATATCACAACATTGATTTCATGTCATGTAGGCATGGAGAATGTGGTTTGAAAAGACGCCGTTGGAGCTGATAGATGAACCTCTGAGCGATTCGATTGTCGTAGCAGAACCAGAAATATTGAGATGTATACAGATAGGGCTATTATGTGTTCAAGAGAGAGCTGATGATAGGCCAACTATGTCAACTGTAATTCTAATGCTGAATGGTGAAAAAACGTTGCCTGAGCCAAAGGAACCAGCATTTTTTCCACACCAATTTGGTTCTCCATCAGAAGGAACTATTAAGCAACATTCAAATAATGAAGTTTCCATAACATTGTTACAAGCGAGATAGTATATATGAGAAATGTAGTATCTGTCTCTCTACAACTTAATGTATAGGAAGAAATACATTTGTTGTAGTTATAGCGTGAATATCAAATTTTAGCATATTCATTTTCAATTTCATTTAAATTGGTTTATTTATAATTTTATGATTCTTTTGCTCAATTAAATATGTGAATTTTCTATACTAGATATAAATATATAAAAAGATACTAACCGCTCATGATTGGGCCAACACAAAATTTAAGAAGGCCGGATAAGAAAGACGGTTCAAAGAAGAAAGTTTTACCCCATACCCCTACACTTGTATCTATACCCCTACATTAAAAAATTTTGGACCAAAATATCCTCGTATAAAAATTTATTATTTTTTAATTTTTTTTATATTTTTTTATTTGTTTACCGGAAGACTTTTTGGAAGTCTTCTGGTTCACATTTTTTTAGTAGGTTTACCGGAAGACTTTTTGGAAGTCTTACGGTACATATTTTTTTTGTTTGTTTACCGGAAGACTTTTTGGAAGTCTTCCGGTTCATGTTTTTTTTTTAATTTATAATTAATATTTAAGATTTATTAATTTTATATAAAGACCAATTTAGTATATTTTTTAATATTATACTTAAAATATAAAAATTCTATAAATAGAGAATCATTTTCAGAATATTTTCTATTTACTATAATTATTAGAATACTAGGATTAAAATCATTTATTTTAAATGATCATAATAGTAAAATTTTCTCAAATATCTTATTAATCTTAAACATTAATAAATAAAATAAATTTAAATATAAGATATAAGTTTATATTATTCAATATATTTAATCAAATAAAAACATATGTGATAAATAAATAATGTATTTTAACTTAAAATGATCACAATAAATTAACTTGCAAAATAATATAAGTAATAAATTAATAATGTATTTTATTTAAAATAATCACAATAATAAAATACGCAAATAATGTGTTTTATTTATAGGACTGATATAGTTTTATTGATTATTTAATTTTGAATACTACTATGAATATAGTATTTAATCTATACTTTAGAACTCACATAATTATAAATATAAAAAATATTGTTTTATTACCCATATTTTTATTTAATTAAAAAAAATAAGAATATAAATTTATTATTTGTTTTTCATTTTTGTTTGATCTTTTTAATTATTTCACTTTATTTAATATTTTTAATAAAATAAATAATATATTTTATTTAAAGTAAGCACAGTATAGAATATGCAAAAAATTTATAAATAAAAAAAAGATCAAACGAAAATGAAAAACAAATAATAAATTTATATTCTTATTTTTTTTAATTAAATAAAAATATGGGTAATAAAACAATATTTTTTATATTTATAATTATGTGAGTTCTAAAGTATAGATTAAATACTATATTCATAGTAGTATTTAAAATTAAATAATCAATAAAACTATATCAGTCCTATAAATAAAACACATTATTTGCGTATTCTATTATTGTGATTATTTTAAATAAAATACATTATTAATTTATTACTTATATTATTTTGCAAGTTAACTTATTGTGATCATTTTAAGTTAAAATACATTATTTATTTATCACATATGTTTTCATTTGATTAAATATATTGAATAATGTAAACTTATATCCTATATTTAAATTTATTTTATTTATTAATGTTTAAGATTAATAAGATATTTGAGAAAATTTTACTATTATGATCATTTAAAATAAATAATTTTAATCTCATTGTATTCTAATAATTATAGCAAATAGAAAATATTATGAAAATAATTCTCTATTTATAGAATTTTTATATTTTAAGTATAATATTCAAAAATTTACTAAATTGGTCTTTATATAAAGTTAATAAATCTTAAATATTAATTACAAATTAAAAAAAAAATATGAACCGGAAGACTTCCAAAAAGTCTTCCGCTAAACAAACGAAAAAATATGAACCGGAAGACTTCCAAAAAGTCTTCCGGTAAACAAATAAAAAAATATTAAAAAATTAAAAAATAATAAATTTTTATACGAGGATATTTTGGTCCAAAAATTTTTAATGTAGGGGTATAGGTACAAGTGTAGGGGTATGAGGTAAAACTTCCTTCAAAGAAGGATTAAGGTCCAAGTGCTTCACGAGATAAGTTTGGTTTTCGGATGATATGTGTTGTAACTGCAAAAAATATCTGGTGGAAAAAGTCGCCACCGAACGTTATTTATTCCAACGGGAGAAAGGAAACGATAGAAAAAAATCTCAAAGAAGGGAGAAGACATGATCATCGCAACCAAATCCTAAGTTCGGGAGTCGTTTATACGAAAGGAAGGTATTAGTGTTAATTAGGAAATAATCTTTGCAGTTATTGTGAATAATTTACATTTATAGAATAGGAAATTAGTCATTATGAATTGTAATTAGTCATTATCAGCTATAATTAGTTATTATGAGTTGTAATTACGGACACTATTATATATAGTATGAAAGGCATCAAGCCAAATTTCGTGACATGGTATCAGTAGGTTCGATCAAACCTGGAAAATATTATTATATTGGCTGATCAGCGATACCCCACTGGTTCGCTCTCGTAATCGTGTTCGTTTCGAAATTCTTTCGTTTGAAATCGAAACCTTGCAGCTGTCTGAGATTCTAAATCTTTGGTTGCCGGTTCGTGATTTCGTCTTGGAGATTCTCGTTGTTGCGCTGATATTGCAATCAATTTTTTTTGGTTCTTGGCTGTTGTTGCTTCGTGATTCTGGATCGTCATAATCTTCTGTTTTGCCGCTCCTTCCAAATCGTGGATTTGATCGTGCTATTGTTCGTTGGTTCGTAGGTATTGTTTCTTGTTGCTGCTCTAGTAACTGTGATTACAGTTACTGTTATTATATTATAGTTATTATTATTATTATTATAATAATAATAAAATAATATTAGTGAGATTGTATCTGGTGGTTTAATAATTTAGATGGCTTTCGAAAAAGAAAGAGATAATTTTTGTGTTCGTTTTACCGGCAAGAATTATTCGGCATGGGAATTTCAGTTCAAGATGTATGTTAAAGGAAAGGGATTATGGAGTCACTTAGATGATGTTTCTAAGGCACCAACGGAGAAAACTGCTTTAGATGCGTGGGAAACTAAAGATGCTCAAATTATCACTTGGATTCTAAACAGTATTGATCCTCAGATGATAAATAATTTGCGTTCTTTTTCAACTGCTCAAGAAATGTGGAATTATCTGAAGCGCATTTACAACCAGGACAATTCGGCAAAACGTTTTCAGTTGGAGTTAGACATCGCCAACTACAAACAAGGTGATTTGTCTATTCAAGAATACTATTCTGGTTTTTTAAATCTTTGGGCAGAACACTCTGCTATTATACATGCTAATGTTCCCAAGACCTCTCTTGCGGCTGTTCAAGAGGTCTACAACACAAGTAGGCGAGATCAATTTCTTATGAAGTTTCGTCTAGAATTTGAGGTTGTCAGAGGTGTTTTTCTAAATAGGGATCCTGTTCCTTCTTTGGATACATGTGTTGGTGAACTTCTCAGGGAGGAACAACGTCTCCTTACTCAAGGAACCATGTCTCATGATACTGTCAGTTCTGAGCCTGTGGCAATTGCATATGCTGCTCAAAGTAGAAATAAAGGTCGTGATATGCAACATGTCCAATGTTTTTCTTGCAAACAGTTTGGACATATTGCTCGTAGCTGCAGTAAGAAGTTTTGTAATTATTGCAAACAACAAGGTCATATCATTTCTGACTGTCCCACGCGTCCTCCACTACCAGCACATCATTCGGTGAAGGCATTTCATGCCACTACAGGCCATACAATTGGCTCTTCCACCACTGGTGCATCAGATGGCAATGCTCTACAACCTGAAATGATTCAACACATGGTACTTTCTGCCCTTTCAGCCTTGGGTATTAAGGGTAAGTCTTCTCATGTTTCTCGTCCATGGTTTATTGATTCTGGTGCATCCCATCACATGACAGGTTCATCTGAAAACTTGCACAATTTACATTCTTATCATGGTAATCAGAAAATTCAGATTGCTAATGGTAATACCTTGTCTATCACTAACGTTGGGGACATAAACTCGGATTTTCAGAATGTGCTTGTCTCACCTGGACTTGCTTCTAATTTATTGTCTGTTGGTCAATTGGTGGACAATAATTGTAATGTTAATTTTTCTCGATCTGGTTGTCTTGTGCAGGAGCAGGTGTCGGGGAAAGTGATCGCGAAGGGGCCTAAAGTGGGAAGATTGTTTCCAATACAGTTTATTTCTAATCATTTGTCTCTTGCTTGTCATAATGTTTTGAATTCCTATGAGGATTGGCATAGAAAACTAGGTCATCCAAACTCTTCTGTTTTGTCTCATTTATGTAAAAGTGGCTTGTTGGGAAATAAAAATGTTATTCCTGATGCCTCTGTTTCATGTTCTGTTTGCAAATTGGCTAAAAGTAAGACACTTCCTTTTCCGTCTGGTGCTAATCGTGCTTCCACTTGTTTTGAGATGATTCATAGTGATGTATGGGGAATGTCTCCTGTGGTTTCTCATGCTCACTATAAATATTTTGTCACATTTATTGATGATTATAGTCGTTTTACTTGGATATATTTTCTCCGTTCTGAATCCGAAGTGTTTTCTATGTTTAAGAAATATTTGACATATGTTGAAACTCAATTTCAAGCAAGTGTTAAAATTTTTCGATCTGACTCTGGTGGTGAGTACATGTCTCATGAGTTTCAAGAATACCTTCAACAAAAAGGCATCTTGTCTCAACGGTCTTGTCCCAATACCCCTCAACAAAATGGCACGGCAGAACGTAAGAATCGTCATTTGCTTGATGTAACACGCACCTTACTTCTCCAAGCTTCTGTACCATCCCGATTTTGGGTGGAGGCTCTTTTCACGGCTGTCTTCTTGATCAATCGTATTCCTTCTACAGTTATTGATCTTGATTCTCCTTTCTTCCGTCTATTTAAAATTCATCCTGATTATAGTGCTTTACATACTTTTGGGTGTGTGTGTTTTGTTCACTTACCTCCTTTTGAAAGGCATAAGCTTGGAGCACAATCCGTTCAATGTGCATTTATGGGATATAGTAACTCTCATAAGGGATTTGTGTGTTATGATGTCTCTAACCATCGTTTTCGCATTTCTAGAAATGTGACATTTTTTGATAATCAGTTTATGTTTCCCTGTGGTTCTCCTGCCATTAATGATATTGTTACTCTTCCTAAGTTTTCTATTATGCCTCAAGCTATAGAACGTTATAAACCAGGTCATGTATATGTCAGAAAACACAGACAACAGGTTCCCACACCCCTTCCCGATGTTGAACTGCCACCTGATCCTGTACCGGTTAAACCACGACGTTCTGGTCGAATATCCCGCGCACCAGATAGATATTCACCAGACAGGTATGATTCCTCACACACTTCTCTGACTGCCACACTCTCTAGCATATCTATTCCTACTTGTTACTCACAGGCTGTTAAAGATGTGCGATGGATAAAAGCAATGACTGAAGAGCTCCAAGCTCTTCAAGAGAATTTCACATGGGATATCGTCACTTGTCCTCCAAATGTAAAACCTATAGGTTGTAAATGGGTGTATTCTGTGAAACTGAATTCTGATGGGTCCCTCAACCGTTACAAGGCTCGTTTGGTTGCGTTAGGAAACAAGCAGGAATATGGAATTGATTATGATGAGACATTTGCACCGGTTGCCAAAATGACAACTGTCCGCACAATCATGTCTATAGCTGCTTCTAATGGGTGGACTCTTCATCAAATGGATGTGAAGAATGCTTTTCTTCATGGTGACCTGACAGAAGATATTTATATGACTCCACCTCAAGGCTTATTCTCTTCATCTAAAGGCGTGTGTAAGCTCAAACGCTCCTTATATGGTTTGAAACAGGCACCTCGAGCATGGTACGAGAAATTCCGCGCCACTATACTTGGATTCTCCTTTACTCAGAGTCAGTATGATTCATCTTTATTTATTCATAGCACATCTGCGGGTATTGTTCTGCTTCTTTTGTATGTTGATGATATGGTTATTACTGGTTCGGATCATGCTTCCATTCAGCGACTTAAGCAACAACTACAGGCCTCATTTCATATGAAAGATCTGGGTAATCTACATTATTTTCTTGGTCTTGAGGTTCATTCTACATCCAAGGGCATCTTTCTCCATCAACACAAGTATGCTACAGATTTGATTTCTATGGCCGGTCTTGAATCGGCTAATCCAGTAGATACTCCTCTTGAGGTTAATGTTAAATATCATCGTGATGATGGGGATCTGTTGCCTGATCCCTTATTGTATCGACAACTTGTGGGTAGCCTCAACTACTTGACTATTACTCGCCCTGACATATCTTTTGCTGTACAACAAGTAAGTCAATTCATGCATTCTCCTCGCCATCTTCACTTGGCTGCAGTTCGTCGTATAATTCGCTACTTAAAAGGAACATCTCACCGCGGATTATTCTTTTCCGTTGGGACTTCTCTTCAGTTGAGCGCTTATAGTGATGCTGATTGGGCAGGGTGTCCTGATACTCGTCGATCTGTTACTGGTTGGTGTATGTTTCTTGGTTCTTCATTGATCTCTTGGAAAAGTAAGAAGCAAGCAAGAGTTTCTAAATCTTCTACTGAATCAGAGTATCGTGCCATGTATGCTGCGTGTTCAGAAATACTTTGGCTTCGTGGTCTTTTGGCTGAACTTGGATTTCCCCAAACAGAGTCAACTTCACTTTATGCTGACAATACAAGTGCCATCCAAATTGTTGCAAATCCTGTTTTTCATGAACGCACCAAACATATCGAAGTTGATTGTCATTCAATACGTGACGCCTACGATGATCGAATAATATCACTTCCTCACGTCAGTACGCAGTTGCAGGTTGCAGATATTCTTACCAAGGTTGTTCCACGCCCAAGACATCAGTTTCTTGTTAGCAAATTGATGCTCCTTGACCAGCCGCATCAATTTGAGGGGGGATGTTAATTAGGAAATAATCTTTGCAGTTATTGTGAATAATTTACATTTATAGAATAGGAAATTAGTCATTATGAATTGTAATTAGTCATTATCAGCTATAATTAGTTATTATGAGTTGTAATTACGGACACTATTATATATAGTATGAAAGGCAATGAGAAAGGCATCAAACCAAATTTCGTGACAATTAGCACCCCCTCGCGTCCATTGTACTCAACGGGATTCACGTTTGTTGTCTAATCAAATGGCGTGTTTATCTAAAGTCTACGGCTAACCGAAACACAAAGGAAAAAAAGGAGAAACAAAAGGTGTCTCGATAGGACTTCGTCGTCCTAGGCCTACGTATTTCCTCGTGTAATGGGAAAGTCAGAGTCAACGTAGTTCGAAGGGCTACGGGTGAAAGAGGGAAGGTTTTTCGCCAAGACTTGGCCGTCTTTTGCCTACGTATCCTCATTAATGAGGAAGTCAGAGTGTTTGTAGTTCGTGTTTACGACCACAAATTGGTTTAAGTGTTTTGTATGAGCGACGTCAAGTTCGCGTTCCAGCAGGTAGGGTCAATGCTTGTTTGCAGTAGAATGGAAATAACGTGCCCTTTCTAAAAATGGTTTGACGAACAATCCCGAAGGATAAAATGATTTCTAGTTTGTTTCTGAGTTTTAACAGAAGCAGATTGACTTTATTTGGGATGCACATTGCACTAAAGCCTATGACATAGGATCGAATACTTCGTGCTAACGATCCAAACGTCTCGCGCACAAAGTATCCTAAAATGAGGTTAGAAATGCATCCGCTCATCTTTTCTCATGTGCTTAAACTTCGTGGTGCACAAAGCATATCATATTCATTAAGTGTTTTGATTTTTGTTTTGAGAAGAGAAAAAAGATGCACAGAAAGTCTAAGGGAAATTAAATCCTAGATGTTGTCATGCAATATGGCCATAAGGTTAGGATGAGGGAGATTCTACCCTAGTATTAGTATGCTTGGATTGAGAGCCTAATGTCTATCCTACTCCAAACTTAATCAGAAATTAAGTTGGACTAGGAAGCCCTAAAGGAACATGTGAGTAAACATAAGTAAACACCAGACAATTCAATCACAAAGAGAAATCAGACACCAAACAAGGCTCAAGTACACGGAGAAACTCATGTCAAAGTACCAAGCTCGAAGTGTGCGTCAAGTATCATCAAGGAAAGAAATCACAAGTATCCTCAAGAATTAATCGACATTTAATCAGGAATTAGTCAAATAGGCATCAAAATCAGGACGGAAATAAGAAATACATTCACAAGACTTCATAAAAAATTAATCCATATTCGAGATCACTCAGAATATCAAGAATTAAACCTAATTTATCAAAACCTAATCAAAGTATATTCGAAACTAGAATCAAAGCTTAATCCAAAATAAAAATCACAAATTAATCACAACCAAGATCAACATTATAATTAAAATTCAATCAAAATTAACACCATCTAAGAACAACATTTAATCCAAAAATTGGCATCAAAATAAATACTAAAATCTAAATCAATCCTTAACAAAACAAAAAAATAGAATCAACACAAATGTTAAAACTAGGGGGAAATAGAAGTTATAGGGTGCATCATCGAATTAAAGGGGCGATTAGAAAAACAATGGCCAAAAGGGCCCAATTCAGCTTGCTGCACGAGTTGACCTAGGTCTACAAGGTGAACAAAAAGGGTCACAACAGACATCACTCTCAGCCGTTCTCCTTACTCCACATTCTTCTTCTCCTTACAAATCTTCGCCGCCGCGATAACGTCACCTTCTCCATTCACAATACACCGCCGACCCTCTCTCAACAAGAAACAAGTACACATAAAATAAAAACCTAGCGAACAACATCCATGCTCGTCATCTCTATCGCTCTACTCAAAAGGTACTCACCGAAAATCAGGCGGCGGAGGGAGCCAATCGAGCCAAAACTTGCGTCTAAACAAACTATTGTTAGCCTCTTTCAAAGCCCTAGGTCCACATTCTTCAATTTCAACTCAATAGTGAAAAGTGCGTCAATTCGAATTAACTCAGAAGCTGACCACGATGAAGGGAACTACGTAGACAAAACATTAACGCGTATTTGGAGGTGTTGATGAACTCACCTTAGAGATGCACACGGATGGTGGAAAGGAAAATCTGAGAGGAGATTCCAAGCTATGAATGGAGCGAAATAAACGTGCGTACTACCAACTCAGGTGAATTCTTGTACATCTTCTCAAGCCTTCGCTTCTATCTCTTCTTCTTTCTCGGTTCTGTTGTGTGCGTGGTTCGCGATTTGCAGGATTCGTTGTTGTTGAATACTTGAGCATTGAATCATTGCAGAGTCTTAATGTTGTTGAAGATGAATGGAGCTATTCGTTGTTGTTGAATACTTGAGCATTGAATCATTGCAGAGTCTTAATGTTGTTGAAGATGAATGGAGCTCGATGAGGTTTGTTATGGTGACGTGATGAGGTTGAAGATTGGTGAATTCGTGTAGAGTTCTGTTGAAGAGAAGGAAATAGTGATGAAATGCTGAGAGATTGAAAAAACTGAAGAAAGAGTGAGGGTGAAGATGAGAGAAGAGGGAAGTGAAAAATGACTGAAGCAGAAGCGATGCAAAGTGATGATTGAGGCTTTTATAGCAGAGCCTGAAGCTGAAGTTTGTTAGGTTATGAATTTCTTTGAAGTTTGTTAGGTTATGAATTTCTTCTGGAATCTTTTGTTATCACAAGTTGGTTGGTTAGAGGAAGAAATCCTGTTATCAACTCGGTTTTGGACCTGCTATGTAATTTTCTTTTTTACTGCGATGAACCTGCAATTTTTATGGTATGAAATGGACTTGTGTTATTCTCTTCTTTCGATGCTATGAAATTTCGTTGGATTTGAAAAATTGAGTTTGACATAAGGAAATTATCGGACGAGTCGGTCTGCCAAAATATGCAAAGCAATATGCAAAGCAACAAAATTAGAGTCTGGATCTTCAGAATCTCCAGAGTAGAGATCTTCCTTCAGAGTCTTGGGATTGTGCCGAACAGCTTGTGTGCTTGAGCGTGTAATTCTGTGCTTCTGAACTCTCAGAGTCTTTTATTCCTTAGAGACTTTTGCTTCAGAATCTTCCGTAGAAATCACACAGATTCTTCTGGAGGCAGCGTTCAGATCTTCATCTAAGATGCTCTTGAATCTTTCATCTTTGAAGCCTTTCATAATTCTAGAACAAATTTAGAGTATATAATTCTTGAATACAAAATTCATAAGTGTTATCATCAAAACATAGAGATATTACTAAGAAACAATATGTGTTCTTACAATCTCCCCTTTTTGATTATGATAAAATATGAAAAATTTTGTTCAATAAAAAGATATGAATTATAACTCTCCCTGAGATTAACAATCTCCCCCTGAAATAAATACTCTAATATAAGAAAACACTTCCTTTTTTGATTAAGTATATTTCAGATTCAGAGCCTGATGCAAGAGGTTTGACTTTCAGAATCAAATCTTGATACCAGATAATTAAGACTTTCTTCAGTCAGTAGTTTGACTTTCAGAATCAAATCTTGATACCAGATAATTAAGACTTTCTTCAGTCAGTCAGAGCGCCTGGTTATCATCTTGATTGAATTATCTTCCAGAGTAAACTATCAGAGTTGATTGAATACTCAGATTTGCTTTGAAAATCAAGTTCTGGTTGGAAAAGTCTCGGGGTAACTTCAATGAATTATGTCAGATATATCAATGTAATCTGAAAGACTTAAATTCAAGGTAAGTTAATAAAATGTCTGAATTTCAGTTTTAGTAATTGCTTATAGTTTGAACAATCAGATTCTCTTTTTCTCCCCCTTTTTGTCATAATCAAAAAGATTTTTAAAGACATAAAGATACAGAAGAAAAAGCATATAGAAGCAAAAACATCAACATTCATTTAAGCAGATCAAAGTTCTCACAATCAAACAGACAGATGCCAAAAAGCATAACACAACAATAAAACAAAACAACAGAAGCAATAACATGTGCAAAAAACATCAAATAAAACTAAGTCTGGCGTGAGGCAATAAGGGTCAGAAGCTCTGTCATTTTGGCAGTTGACTCTTCTTGCTTAGACATCCAGGTCTTGATCTCATCAGTTGTCTTCTCTTGCTTGACCATCCAATCTTTTATTTCCTTAACATCATTCACAAGCTCTGTGACCACAGATGAAGAAGGAGCAGATGCAGTAGCAGCAGGGTTCTCTTCAGACTGGTTCTCTTCAGAAGCTTGTTCAACCATTTCAGATTCAGGAGCCTCTGGAGGAGCAGCTTCCAGAAGCAACACAGGATGAGGAGGAGGCATGTTCATCAGAGTTATCTTGATAAATTCTGCAAACTTAGTCTTAGCAAGCTTAGAGCATTTAGCTCTAACTTTTAAAGCAGCTTTGTTGAACATCCAGATGAAACGCTTCCAAGCAGCATTTGAAACAGTTGGATCCAAACTTGACATGCACACATCCTTAACACGAGCATATTCAGAATCTATCTCCTTCTTGAAAATTTCAAACATAGCATTAACACATGATCCTAGATCTGACTGTTCAGACTGTTCAGAGGGATTAGGATTAGGAGTGTTAACAGGAGTAGGTTCAGATGGTTGTGGTTGAGGTGATGTTGGTTGAGATGTTTGGATGTTAGATTGAGGGTGTCGCACCCCAATTTTTGACCCTAAGATTCCACCTCCTTGTGCGTTTCTTACATTTTTATCCTTATACTTTTGTGCGCGCGTTTATCATGACTAACGAGTGTATGCAGGATCTTCTTTTTCTTAAAAATGTCTCAGGTTGATTCTCGTGTCTATATCCCCTAAAATCAAGCCTTCTAGTACAAAATAGTGAGGATCCAATATTTGAGGATCACCCATATGTGCTTTAAATCCAACATTTGCGACATATTAAGTGGTGTTATTTATATAACGAGTCCAAGATCTTTTAAACCTTCAAAGTGCGGAAAACCAATTTGAGTGCATTTTGTTATCAAAGGTGGTGAAGACAGGTTATAACAAATTCATGTCAGTACCGGTAACATTTGGAATTCGGATTGGACTGAAGCATATTATCCAAAGCGTTCTGAGGCTCGAAGCTTGTTAGGATTTCGTACCAAAGCATTGGTTTTCAAGTAGAGTCTACGGTTACGAAGAACATTTCAAACACATATTTATTTATATTGAAAACCAGTCACTTTTCCTCATCATTATAATAACCTTTTGGTGTCCTACAACATAACTCATATAATACCTATACATTGCCCACTCAATTACACAACTGGCAATAGCAGGCCAACTTGGACCAACTTTACAAGAACGTTGTGGTAAAAAAATAATTCACTACATTGTTGCTTTTGGCTTCAGTTTCAAGAATACTATACGTTTCACTTCAGCCAATGATTACCAATTGGATTCAGTCTCATAATTGTTACAAGGAATGTACAAATTCATGTTTTTACAACTATCCAAGTACAACAGGAAGAGTTTGTTTTACAGATATCACTACATTGCTGCTAAAACACTAATAATGTTTGTTGAGGAGCCTCAGCTTGTAACGATAATCATTTTGGTTAAAACTTGAAGCTTTCATCGTTGACGTTGTTGCCATCAAATCCGGAAGCTCAGACGGTCGGGAGAACCCTATATCAGAGAAGCCATCAACAACAAATTCCCACAAGAGTATTTTGATTTACAAGGAGTGCTCAATCATTGGAATAATATCATGATCTTCATGAGTGCCGTCAAGATATCTCCACCTTTCTTCGACTAAACCTGATTCCTTGCAGCCAGATAGAAGAGTTGTGAGTGTCATCACCTATTTACCATGGCAGTCCCGCATTTGCAGCTCGCATTTGGTTGAAGACCTGTGGGGCATTTATGCATTTCCCGTTTCGAGAGCATCCTGATATCCGAGTAAGCCAAGACACTACTAAGAGTATTTCCTGAACTGCTGATCAGATTCATCACTGCCAAAGCTTCCTCGATCCGGCCTCGCATTGAGTAAACCTGAAACCAAACAACTCCATGTCACCAAACAGTCCCTTGGAGGAGTAACCTGAAAACAGAAGTTAACGAGTCACAAATGGATTTGAGAAATCAACAGAGCATATGAAAGCGTACAAAGACAAACTTTGCGGATAAAACTACCTTTGAAGCATACATTGGAATCAGATATGACGAGGCAACAGCTCAATTGAAACTTCTGATGATAATCTGCCGCTTCGGGAGCAACTTCCCTAATGGGCAGTGCGTATAAATCAAATATGTGAACGTAGCACCCTCGACTATTTGTTCTACGCCGTAACTGGTCCTGCATCCAAGTGATACCAAGCACCACTCCTCCCTACTGAAGTTCAAGAGGAAGAGTGTCTACCTTAAAATTAATAACAACGGTAGCTTCCAAATGCACCTACTCAACAGTTTATAGGCAGAATTCACAAGTTTCGACGCCAAGGACCCGCCCTGTTTCCTGCAGTAGGAATAACAACAACATTAGTATAAAGCTGGCATCTCTTTCAAAGACAACAAGTCTTAATATTAAACCATCTCCTATGGTTGTTTCTTAGTTCAAGAGAAACAACAGGGGATCATACTAAGGAATTAAACCTTTCAGTTATCAAGACAGAAGTACAAATAGACAGGAGGCTAGTGTAGAAGTGGACTTTGATTCTTTGAGTTTTGAAATTATAAGCAAACAAGCAGTGAACCACTAGAAAGACCTTCATCTCCTTTCATTCAGGAACTTTAAACGGGAGCCCATACGAGTTGCCTCACTTTACAACATAGTTCTTCAGTTGTTAAGCCGCCACGTAATTGCTTCCAGACTTTGTTCGTTGTACAGATTGTTTAAACCAAAACCACTACAAGTAAAAAGGCAAAGGTGGTCAGAAATACAAGTGGCAGAAAATTCAGAACATCAGTACCAGTTCACGACAATGACGGTGAACGCTCACACCAGAAATACAGCATACATGTCATAAACAACTAAAGGCCAAGCATTAAGGAGAAACATCCCAGTTTACACGAGTACGCAGAGAGTGTATCAGTACACAAAGAGGAAAATCAAAATACCACGCAACAATGTCACACGCGTATACAATGTTCATCTGAAAAGTCACAAGCATACATAAAAGAGCATATATACCGGAAAAAAAAGCAAACAGACAACATACGACACCTTTAACTGCGATTCTGCAAAGAACAGAGAAATTAAGGCTGATAATCTGATGAGAATTAAGGCAGATATCATGCTTTGAAATAGCCAACAATTCATATCCAACATAATCAAATACAAACCAGCATAATACTACTCCCCAAAGTGGCGCACCTCACGCTTCGCTCTAATTCGGTTTAGCCACAACGCTTTAGCTCCCATTGGAGATTCAATGCCTACGTTATCAACCGTTTGCTGAAGATTCAATATGGAAACCGCAGCAGACCCTGGTTACATCAGATATTGTTAGTGAGAAAGAAGTCAAAGCATGACAGGCCGAGCAAGTTACGACGTAAATATGATGGTATACTTGAGCAGAATGATATTTGTCTACCAACAACATCAAGCTTTCAGACTTGATGTATTGGCAAATGTCGATCGAGAACTGAATGTCGCTGTCACCAGTTCATCACTCGCCTAAGCATTAAGTTGTAATCAACCTGTTGAATCAAAAAGGAAAGATATTAACTGCAGCCAACAAGGTCACAGACTTGTCCAAAACATATTTAGACAGTTAATCTCAAATTAGAAAGAATTTTGTTATCTCCAAAGCAATCCTCAAGCGAAATCCCTACATGTCAGAATAAAGAAAATAAGGTTTTCAATGATTTGTTTGAGACCAAGAACAGAAAGTTTTAAAAACTAGTATCCCTAGCATTCAAAGCAATCACCAAAAAGGAAAGATTTCAAATCAAATCATAACCAAACAGGAAATCTCAATCAATCATCAATCAGCATTCAAGATTGGTTTTAAGCATTCTCACAAAAAGTTCGCATCTGAGTCCTATATAAAGTACAGATGAGACACGAGAGAAGGGGGGGACATTCATAAGCGACCACACAAAAACCCCAATTCCAAACACTCTGAAATTCATAGACATCGAAAACCCTAGAAAGAAAATTACAATACGAAGGAGAGAGCACTTAGCTTCATCGCCCTTGCGAGCCCAAATCGTCCTCACCAACCGCTACTTTCCTCACACCGCCAAAACCTTCAAAGCCTACGACGCCACCTTCACGAGATCATCTCCGCAAACATCAAACCACCAACGCCGGAAACCGCCACTACCGTCAACCGCGAGCAGTCCACCTTCCGCATCCTCGCCGCCTTCGGACCTGCGAAAAGAAGCACATCAGATCGTGAGGATTTTCTTCTAACATTTTAACTTTATGTTTGTTTGTTTTAGATTCGTGCAGAAAATAGAGAAGAAGAAGAGAGAGCAACAATCGGAGAAGGCGCGAGAAGAAGAGAAAGAGGATTCTCGAAGGAGAATCGCGAAATCGAGAGAGGGAAGAAGAGACGGCGCGGGGAAGGGAACCGATTGGGGAATTAGGGTTTTTTTTTCCTCATTTTTGCTTTTGTTTGCTTTTATTAAATGTATAGTTACTGCACACTAATCACACACATACCCTCACTAACCACCCATTTATCCCCCTAATCGCCTTCTTAATCATCCTTAACTAATAATCAAAACCCTAATATAACCTCTTCATCAAAATAATTATAATTTTCAAATCTAATGAACCATTTAAACCTTTATAAACCTAGTATAATCCTTTTGCTATTTAAATCTTTTATAAAAACTTAAATAAATGTTTTTTAATCAATCCCTTTATTTAAATGAGCTACTAAATTATCTTCTAAATGAATAATGAACCATCCCTTTAAAAAAAAAATTCATTTCATAAGTCAAAACCCTTTTAAAAAAATAATAATAAACAATAAATCTTTTTTGAATAACTTGTTATTTATTGAACAATCTATTTGATAAGGAACTTTTATTAATAGCCATAATATAAAATAATCACTAAGTTTTCATAATCAAATTAATCATTTAAGATTTAGGATTTTTCCTATAAAATTAACTCGTCTAAAGGCCAATCTCGTCTAAGATTAATTCACTCAAATCAATATCTTTTTAAATTAATAAAATACAATCAACTCAACTTTCTTCTCTAAAATCAATAATCAACTACCTAAAAACAAATTAACATCGTAATAAAATCAATCGTGCACCTCACGACACATTCCACTCTCACACACTTCCAGCGCTTTCATGCGTATGTGTATGGTTTACATTTTTGCAATTTATCTGCCTATCGCAATTTACATTATCGTACTTATATCATCACATCGCATTCCGTCCAAAGGAAAAACCTACACATAATTCAACGTTGTGTGTAGTTGCACATCATTTGCATCATGCTCCCTTAGATCCTTGATTCTTCAAGTTGATCGTTTAGGATAGATCCTACCCCATAGGAAGGACCTTAATCTTTACAACATAGAAACAAACAATATACAAAACAACTTTTACAAACACATTTAGAGAATAGATGTTAATCATCTTAAGTGAGATATAATCTCCACCCCCACAACAATACAATCAAATATGTAGGGACTTTGCCTTAAGAACGACAAAGGCATGCTTGGCGACCATCCGAGTATGTAAGACCTTTTCTTAAGACGATGCAAAGACCATTTCCTACAATCTCCCTTACATTGTGGCGGTTATCTCTCCCTTAAAATGAAGACTCATCTCTTCTCCTAGACCCAATCAATCAACTACCCTAAACCCGTAGGAACTTTGACCACAGTCAAAGAGCTCCTCTAACCCTTTAGGGTGAACTACAACATACTCTGATTCCACTCCCGTAAGGATATGTAGGCACAAGGTGCGATACCTTATCGAGTATACTTAGATATAAACCACTAGGGTCTTTTAACCATTAAGCAGATAAACACTTAGCAGTAAACAAACATAAAACAAGAGGTTCCTGTAGAGTACTACAGAAACTTAGGATGCTAGCACCTTCCCTAAGTTTAACCGACCCCCGAACCTAAACAATCTAACCTTGCATTTGCATTGCATTGTGGGAATTTCGACCTTTATCCCTTCCTTTGGACAAATCAAAGTTCGGTTGCAAAATGAATTAAAGATTCAAACTAATCAATAGTTTGGTATCCAAATTTCACCGCGACAGAAATGGCGACTTCACTGGGGAAACTCTAGTGGGTTCCCCTATCTTCTTTTATTTGTTTACTGCTTCATATATCTGTCTACTTGATTAACTGTTTACATGCTTTCTCTATGTTTTTCTTTTGGGATATTTGTCCTTGAGTGGTGAGATAAAGTTCTACACCCGAACCTTGAGAGAAATTAAGATAGGATGGGATATATTCGAGGAGGCTTATAGGGAGTGGAATCCCTACTAAGTTGAATCGAGAATCCCGCTCAGTTGAGGCCCTTTCGAAATAGTACTGTTGAACGATCCATCGTGAAGACACTCACTACTTTCGACTTTGGAGCCTATGATATTGAGGACCGTAGTTACCTTAACCCAACTTTGGCCTTTATTAGGACGTAGTGCGGGACTATGAGGGGGTACCCCCGAAATAGTGCTACGCGATGCTACACTCAAAAGAAGTTCTCTTGAGAATATTATTAACCCCCGAGTACTTGGGAAGTTGATAATATCCGAAAGATGGGCTAATGACTTTGGGAACCTTATTAGAACCTTGTTCTACAGGTACAAAACCACATTTAGTCCTTAAACCTTTGGGAAGGGTACACCTTTGCTCCATGCTCATTGTAAACCTAGGGCACCCCCTTGTTTGTTTATCTTTATTGTCCTTATGTGAATACTTGTGCTTGCTGCATTCATATAACATCATTCTGCATTGGACTTCATGGGATTTACTTTCGTTTATGAACATTGTAGGTCACTATGACTTCAGATAAAAGACATACTGTGAAATATACTTTTAAGAGTCCCAAATTGGATGACCTAAAGAAGTTGTGGGGTTTCATCGAAGATCAAGAAGGATTCAAGACCAAGTATGGGAAGTTGATATCTCTATTGGGTTGCTCAGTGAATGAAGGACTTCTTGCCACTCTGCTACAGTTCTATGATCCTCTCTACCATTGTTTCACCTTTCCAGACTTTCAACTGTTACCTACATTAGAAGAGTATTCTTTTTTGGTTGGTCTACCTGTCCTTGAGGAATCTCCTTTTCCCTTCTTAGAGAAGGACCCTGATGAGAAAGATATTGCTAAAGCCCTCCGTTTGAAGGTATCTGACGTCAAAGCTAACCTAGTTACTAAGGATGGAATTCTTGGTTTAAAGACAGGTTTCCTAATCGAGAAAGCTTCCTTCTATGCTGGTTATTCTAATAAGGCTCCGTTTGAGGCAATTTTTGCCTTGCTTGTTTATGGGCTGTTCTTATTCCCAAGTTTCGAAGGGTTCATCGATCTCAAAGCATTCAAGATCTTTATGAAGAACAACCCAGTACCAACTCTGTTGGGAAATGCATATCACTCGGTACATCTCCGAAACCTTCGTGGTGGAGGGATGATTACTTGCTGTGTACCTTTACTTTACAAGTGGTTTATTTCGCACTTGCCGAAGTCTAGCTCTTTTACAAACATTGGCAAAGAGCATTGGTCTCCAAGGGTTATGGCTTTGACCCATTCTGACATTGATTGGTACAACCGAGTGTATGATGGAGTATTGATCATTGATAGCTGCGGTGACTTTGCTAATGTACCACTGCTCAGCTTTGATGGAGGAATCAGTTACAATCCTATCTTAGCCCGTCGACAGTTGGGATACCCGTTGAAGGAACCTCCCAAGAGTGTTCAAGTAGAGGGTATATTCTTCAAAGATGATACAGAGCTTCTAGGAAGAGTTCTGGACGCGTGGCGTAGGGTATACAAGAAAGGAAAGAGAAGTCTAGGGAAGCCTAACTGCGTATCTTTAGAACCATACCTCCAGTGGGTTAGAAAAAGGGCAACCGATCTAAAGATGCCATATTCCCGTCAAGATCCCATAGCTCCCAGGAGAGAGCCCACTTATGTCTTTATGTCTAAAGCCGAGGAGTTAGAGGTGTCCTTAAGGAAGTCTCAACACGAGCTGGAATCTTGGAGGAACAAGTACCAGGTAGCAGTGGCAGAAAATGATAAGTATCAAAAGCAGAATGTTGAACTTCAAGAGCGGAATGTTGAACTTCAAGAGCGGAATGTTGAACTTCAAGAGCAGAATGTTGAACTTCAAGAGCAGAAGGCTGAACTTCAAGAGCAGAAGGATGAACTTCAGAAGGAGAAGGATGAACTTCAGAAGCAGCTGCAATTGAAGGATGAAGAGCTACTCCCCTGCAAGAAGAGGAAAGTCATGGAGGATTTATTTTTCTCCGACCCACAATGCACTATTTGGAAAATAATTGTGGACAACCTTATCCGTGAGAAGGCGCAACTAGAAGAGCAGCTCAAGCAGCAGCATTCAAAGCTTCTTTAGTGTCTTTACTAGCTTTTATTTAGCTTTTATTTGGGACTCTTTAAAAGAATATTTATGTAGTCCGTTTAAAATTTAATAAAACGTTTTCTTTTACCGCAATGCCTATAAATAGAGGAATCCCATGAAGTCCTAATCATCTTGCATTGCATTCTTTTCCATTGTTCACTTCAAGAAACTCAAATTCGTTCTGTAGGTGTTGTAATCATGGATTTCAGAAGAGAAACCCTGAAGTACACTTTTCAGAGTCCCAACCTCGAAAGCTTAAGAGAACTAGCCGAACTCGTCGAGGATCGCTTTGCCTTCGCAGCAGAATATGGAGGAGTCTTTCGCTTCCTTGAGCTAAGGATGAAAGAAAGATTGTTGGAAACATTGGTTCAATTCTACGACCCGATGTATCACGGCTTCACTTTTCCAGACTACCAGTTGATGCCGACCTTGGAAGAATACTCAGAACTTTTGAGGATGCCTGTGACTGTTCGACCGCTATTCACCGGAAGGGAGGACACGCCCAGTCACCAAGAAATTGCAAACGCTACCCATCTCAGCCTAGAAGATGTCCAGACACACTTAGCCACCAAGGAAGGAGTCCTTGGGTTCCCCGCTGACTTTTTGATCGAAAAAGTCCGTTACCATGCGGAAAGAAAGGAGGTTCTCATATCGGAAACCAATTTCGCTTTGTTGGTCTATGGGATTTTCTGGTTCCCTAAAATCGACAATTTTGTTGATATGGATGCAATCAAGCTGTTCATACTCAAGAATCCAGTACCCACATTGCTTGCTGATACGTATTTCTCGATTCACTTGAAGAATGCCGAAGGAGGAGGACACATTGTATGTTGTACCGCCTTGCTGTACTCATGGTTCATCGCTCGTTTGACTTGGTATCCGTCCCTTTGGGACAAAGTAGCAACACCTCGATGGTCCGAGATACTTATGGCCCTTACCCACTCGGACATTGTTTGGTATGATCCCGCCTATGGAGGCATGCCTATGATTCCTAGCATCGGAGGTTTCCCTAACGTACCGCTCATTGGAAGGGAAGGATGTATAAGTTACAATCCCGCCTTAGCCCGTAGACAGTTTGGACACCCTATGATCCAAGTGCCTGACCCAGTTTCGTTGGAAGAGATCTATTTCAAAGGAGAAGAGGATCTAGATCTAAAGACTGTCATCATTTATACATGGAAATACATTGATAGAGAAGGAACAGCTGCTTCAGGATACCCCGATTGTACTGTCTCTGAAGAATATCTACATTGGGTGCGTGAAAGGGCTCTTGATCTCAAAATGCCTTTTCCTTTTCACGAACCTATGGTATTGTCTCCTCACGACCCCGACTGGTTCGAGGAAGAGGAAATAGAACAAGTAAGGATTGCTTTGGATGAAGCCCGGAAGTTGAGGACTGCCTGGAAGAATAAGTTCTTCACCCTCAAAGTAGAGAAGGAAAGACTTCAGAAAACTCCAGAATTAGAAGTTGCCAGAAAGAGAAAGGCACAAGGGGATTTATTTTCTCATGCCTCTTCAAGTACTGTCACCAATGATGATCTCCCCTCAACTACCATGGCTTGGAAGGAGTGTGTGGAACGACTTATCATCGAGAAAGCGGCGCTGCAGGAGCGTGTTGACCAGTTGACCGAGGAGCTCCGTATAAAGGAGAAGACCGTGGAGTAGAGTTCTAAGCGTTCTTTTGCTTTCGTTGTAATAAACTCTTGAAAGAGTACTTTGTTTTCATTGTTTCTCAAAAATAAAAAGTTTTTCAATTATCCTACATTATAACACTGAAAAACGCTTTGAGTTTCTTGAAGTCTCCTCCTGCATCTGCATTATGCATCAGCATTCTACATTTAGCATGGCATTTTACATTTTTTTTGTGCATGTGTCCTTCCTTTGTCGTGGCTCATTTCGGTTTTCATCTTTTGCTGTCAGTCGCCATCTCGACCATCTGACCAAGCCGGAAATATTATTAAAGGATAGTGAGGAGAACAAAGACATGGATCGCATGACTAGCTTCAGAGTGAGGTCTAATCCGACACTTCGCCGCCCCTCCGACAACTTTGTTCCTGTGCAACTTCAGCCTGTGCAAGAAAAGGAAATGGATGATCCAGAGCTTACAGCATTCAAGAACGAATTTCGTGACTTCGAGGAGCGATGGAAAATAATGAAGAGGAACCGTGCGCCTGATTTCCATGCTCGTGACCCGCACCTAGTTCCAAACTCAGTTATCCCCCCAGGATTCCAGATGCCCGCCTTCGAAGTGTACAAGGGTACAATTTGTCCAAGGTATCATTTGATGATGTTCTGTCAGAAGATGACCACCTATCTTGGGAACGACAAACTAATGATTCGCTGCTTCCAAGAGAGTTTGGGTAGAGCACCAGCCGCATGGTATATGAATTTGCAAAGGAGTCACATTCAGTCTTGGGAAGACTTAACTTTTGCTTTTGTGAAGCAATACCATCATAACTTGGGTATAGCCCCGAACAATAGAGATGACTGTGGACCCTCCAGAGAATTCATGGCTCCGGTACCCCATCCTCAGCATCAGTATGCGATGCCCGCTCAGCATGAACAACAACCACATCCTAGGCAGAGGTTGGCCTCTCCAGATCAACCACAGCACCGACAATTTCGGAAAAGGTATCAAAGGATGACTCCAGATGCACCAAGGGAAGCAATTCACCAGTTTGATCCTATCCCGGTGAAGTACGCTGATTTGTTTCCAGCTCTAATTCAAAGAGGGCATATCCAGACTAAAGCCCCACCCAAGGTACCTAAGAGGTTTCCATACTGGTACAATGCCAACAAATTTTGCCTGTATCATCAAGGTGCTCCGGGGCACGACATTGAGAGTTGTTACGGCATGAAAGCAGACGTCCAAAATTTGGTCAAAGATAGAGTCTTGTTCTTTGAGGGCTCCGTCCCTTACGTACGAGATAACCCCCTATCGCAACAAGGTTCATCCTCCCCAGGCATGATTCAAGGTCGTCAACGCCGTGTCTGAAAGCTGCGCACCAGGCGTTTCTGCATATCTTTCCCGTCTACATGAAAGCAATAAAGATCCTGGAAAGGACTCTTAGAAAGACTTTACATGTTTCTTTTGTTTGTTTGTGCGTTTATTTCTTTGATTGAAAGCATATTTTGCATGTAAGAACTTTCTGTTTCGAATAAGTAATGCAATAACTGTTTGTCTTGAAGAAATCCATTCGTTTTCACTCAAATAGTTTTTTCAAAATTATTTATAATGCCGACTTGTACCCGATCTCTTGCTCTGACAGAGAATTGGAAGGAGGATGATGAAGTAAAACACATGATCTCTTGTTGTATGCTTCGAATAAAAACCCTACTGATGATGTAAGGCATTATTTTAAACCTCCTAAAAGCCGACATAGTCACCCCTTTCTTTTAAACCTTGATTGGGGATCCGTTCTCTTTCTCCCCAACCCTTTCAAACATCATTCTCTTAACCTGGGGCAGGGTGATATCAAAAATGACGAACATCTCTCAAAAGTTGGGTGGGCACAAATATACTAACCCTTTTCTACCTCCACTCTACAAGTCATAAATTAAACCCATATACCAACTTCAAAGTCCTAATGGAGGTAAGGTTTAATTCGAAAGCATACTCGATGAGATATTGTTTCCTGACTCCTTGAGCTATGCTCAAATTTAAATCGGCTTTATAAATAATGATTCAATTTGTATCCTGACTAGTGGTTTCGATCACAAGTTATTGCGATACTCCTTTTCAAAACTTCAAGACAAACGCGTGTTGCATTAATGGATATTTCAAATGTGCTAAATACGCTTGACATCTTAGAAAGACGACATACAGACATTGATGATGATATCTGAAGACTTTGCTGACTTGGGGCAAGTCATTCTTCCCGAGAAAATTTCATCCGTGCAAGTCTTGGGTTCGACTGGAAGAAATTCAAGGACTCACTTACCGCCAATCAGGGGCAGTTACGTCGAGATTCGACGAATCTCTAGAAGAGTTTGAAAACAGTGGAGCCTCTGGGCATCATGTTTTCTGTAAAATCCTCTCTAGATGGCGTTTTTTTAAATATGCGACTTGGGGCATTTGAAGATCGGAGCAAAAGATGTATATTTCATCCTCAGGAAGCTCGACCCCAACATATTCAACAAACTACGAAGACCCAGGATATTTACTTTATCCCCTATGAAACTTCGGTTTGGGTACCTCCGTCTACAATTTCATACAACATTTCAAACTGATCAAGATGATACATCCCCAATTGGATTAATCACCTCTTCTCAAGAGAATTTTGAAGTTTTGAAGCAGGAATGGGATCCTATATTTAGTTCCTCATCTACCCCAGTGGTACTTCTATCTTTGAAGATTGGTCGGATGTTTATTTCGAGATGTTTATCCCATCTTCGGTCTTTGCCTTCGTCTGTTTTGTCAGCATAAGCATACACATATCATATAAGAAGATAGCATAACATTTGCATTTGTGCATTCTTTGTTTGTTTTACTCTACCTCTTCGATTGCGTTTACCCTTGGGTATTTGGGCGTGTCTTACTCCTTCCAAATAGATTTGTCAGCCCTAAGCAAAAAAACTCAATATTTCTATTTCCCCACGAAGTTCGATCCTCGTGGAAGACAGTTGTTTCAGTACATTCCCATTGGAGTTTATGCCTCTGTGGTTGAGTCGTGCTTGACAGTTTCTCTTCGGTTATTTCCCGAACTGAACTCCGGTCTTTGACAATCACGCTATGAACATCTCCGGCTTTTGAGCATGGATCAAGAGTGCGTTTATTTTACACTTTGACATTATGAGAATCGCCATTTGAAGACACACTGTTTCTTCAACAACATTACAAGATCCACTCGACGACTTACAGCTAAATGACAGAAGATCTCTTTATTTGAGCAACTCGTTTTGGGCAGATCCTTTCTCAAAACGACAAACGACAACTTCCTCAAGACAATCTGTCTATCCCCAGTGGATTATTTCAAGACTATCAAACAAAGGACATTACAGATACTTCCCATTTGAGGATTTCTGCTACTACAATTTCACATTTCTTTCACAATTACAGCAGGGGTACTTCAAAAATGATCTTCCTCAGAGAGTTCATTATGAGTACAATCAATGACATATCTCCTTACAAGAGGACACTCCGCGTATCAACCGGTTTACAACTCTTTTGAAGATCCCCGGTGCACATTCTACAGATTGCCAATTCAATACAAATTGCATATACAATTACAAGTACAAGATCACATCTGCAGAATTCTACAATTACAAGATTACATCTACAACATTTACATCAACAATTCTACAGTGCTACATTTACATCAACAATTCTACAGTGTTACAACTTACAACATACAATCTACAATGACACTATGGCTCACAGCCGAACATCTATATCAACATTACAATCTACAAATTCACAATCCCTCTTTGAGGACGCTCTCGCGAGTTTCCATCATTTTGGGTAGGAACCGAGACCAGCTCATGGTTCCCATACCATGGAGCAAGGGGAAGTTCGACATCGGAGACCGAGACCGGCGCATGACTCCCGTATCATGATGCTCGGGGAAGCTCAACAATTACAGTTACATCTACAATCTACAAATTTACAACCCCTCTTGGAAGACGCTCTCACGAGTTTCCATCATTTTGGGTAGAAACCGAGACCAGCTCATGGTTCCCATACCATGGAGCAAGGGGAAGTTTGACATCAGAAACCGAGACCAGCTCATGGTTCCCATACCATGGAGCAAGGGGAAGTTTGACATCAGAGACTGAGACCGGCGCATGACTCCCATATCATGATGCTCGGGGAAGCTCTACTACAACAACATCTACAACTACAATGACATCGAAGACCGAGACTAGCTCATGGTCCCCGTACCATAATGCCAGGAGAGGTTATACATTTTACCATTTCAGCTGAGTTACAATATATAAAATAAAATAAAAAAGATCCATTTTGAGTTACTACGGACCACCACCTCGGTAGTCAAAGTTTTTTTCGACCTCAAATCGTCAAAACCACCGCATCTCTGATGCATGAGTTACCGTTACACGTTTGAAGATTTCCCATGAGTGATTGTTCATGTCCTCGTAGGGTCCCGCCTTGTTAGATCTGTCGCTTTTCTGTCTAGCACGTCGCGTCCAGTTCATGACCTCTTTCTCACAGTTTTGTCCGCCTTGCATTTTCATATCATTGCATATCATATGCATTCGGTGGTTTTCTTATGACCAAAAATTCGCGCAATGTTTGTATTTAAGTCCCTCCTGTCTCGTCGAGACGAAGATTTCAATCTCCATATCTCCGAATAGGAGTAACTTAAATAGGGGCATCTGTCGCACCCCAATTTTTGACCCTAAGATTCCACCTCCTTGTGCGTTTCTTACATTTTTATCCTTATACTTTTGTGCGCGCGTTTATCATGACTAACGAGTGTATGCAGGATCTTCTTTTTCTTAAAAATGTCTCAGGTTGATTCTCGTGTCTATATCCCCTAAAATCAAGCCTTCTAGTACAAAATAGTGAGGATCCAATATTTGAGGATCACCCATATGTGCTTTAAATCCAACATTTGCGACATATTAAGTGGTGTTATTTATATAACGAGTCCAAGATCTTTTAAACCTTCAAAGTGCGGAAAACCAATTTGAGTGCATTTTGTTATCAAAGGTGGTGAAGACAGGTTATAACAAATTCATGTCAGTACCGGTAACATTTGGAATTCGGATTGGACTGAAGCATATTATCCAAAGCGTTCTGAGGCTCGAAGCTTGTTAGGATTTCGTACCAAAGCATTGGTTTTCAAGTAGAGTCTACGGTTACGAAGAACATTTCAAACACATATTTATTTATATTGAAAACCAGTCACTTTTCCTCATCATTATAATAACCTTTTGGTGTCCTACAACATAACTCATATAATACCTATACATTGCCCACTCAATTACACAACTGGCAATAGCAGGCCAACTTGGACCAACTTTACAAGAACGCTGTGGTAAAAAAATAATTCACTACATTGTTGCTTTTGGCTTCAGTTTCAAGAATACTATACGTTTCACTTCAGCCAATGATTACCAATTGGATTCAGTCTCATAATTGTTACAAGGAATGTACAAATTCATGTTTTTACAACTATCCAAGTACAACAGGAAGAGTTTGTTTTACAGATATCACTACATTGCTGCTAAAACACTAATAATGTTTGTTGAGGAGCCTCAGCTTGTAACGATAATCATTTTGGTTAAAACTTGAAGCTTTCATCGTTGACGTTGTTGCCATCAAATCCGGAAGCTCAGACGGTCGGGAGAACCCTATATCAGAGAAGCCATCAACAACAAATTCCCACAAGAGTATTTTGATTTACAAGGAGTGCTCAATCATTGGAATAATATCATGATCTTCATGAGTGCCGTCAAGATATCTCCACCTTTCTTCGACTAAACCTGATTCCTTGCAGCCAGATAGAAGAGTTGTGAGTGTCATCACCTATTTACCATGGCAGTCCCGCATTTGCAGCTCGCATTTGGTTGAAGACCTGTGGGGCATTTATGCATTTCCCGTTTCGAGAGCATCCTGATATCCGAGTAAGCCAAGACACTACTAAGAGTATTTCCTGAACTGCTGATCAGATTCATCACTGCCAAAGCTTCCTCGATCCGGCCTCGCATTGAGTAAACCTGAAACCAAACAACTCCATGTCACCAAACAGTCCCTTGGAGGAGTAACCTGAAAACAGAAGTTAACGAGTCACAAATGGATTTGAGAAATCAACAGAGCATATGAAAGCGTACAAAGACAAACTTTGCGGATAAAACTACCTTTGAAGCATACATTGGAATCAGATATGACGAGGCAACAGCTCAATTGAAACTTCTGATGATAATCTGCCGCTTCGGGAGCAACTTCCCTAATGGGCAGTGCGTATAAATCAAATATGTGAACGTAGCACCCTCGACTATTTGTTCTACGCCGTAACTGGTCCTGCATCCAAGTGATACCAAGCACCACTCCTCCCTACTGAAGTTCAAGAGGAAGAGTGTCTACCTTCAAATTAATAACAACTGTAGCTTCCAAATGCACCTACTCAACAGTTTATAGGCAGAATTCACAAGTTTCGACGCCAAGGACCCGCCCTGTTTCCTGCAGTAGGAATAACAACAACATTAGTATAAATCTGGCATCTCTTTCAAAGACAACAAGTCTTAATATTAAACCATCTCCTATGGTTGTTTCTTAGTTCAAGAGAAACAACAGGGGATCATACTAAGGAATTAAACCTTTCAGTTATCAAGACAGAAGTACAAATAGACAGGAGGCTAGTGTAGAAGTGGACTTTGATTCTTTGAGTTTTGAAATTATAAGCAAACAAGCAGTGAACCACTAGAAAGACCTTCATCTCCTTTCATTCAGGAACTTTAAACGGGAGCCCATACGAGTTGCCTCACTTTACAACATAGTTCTTCAGTTGTTAAGCCGCCACGTAATTGCTTCCAGACTTTGTTCGTTGTACAGATTGTTTAAACCAAAACCACTACAAGTAAAAAGGCAAAGGTGGTCAGAAATACAAGTGGCAGAAAATTCAGAACATCAGTACCAGTTCACGACAATGACGGTGAACGCTCACACCAGAAATACAGCATACATGTCATAAACAACTAAAGGCCAAGCATTAAGGAGAAACATCCCAGTTTACACGAGTACGCAGAGAGTGTATCAGTACACAAAGAGGAAAATCAAAATACCACGCAACAATGTCACACGCGTATACAATGTTCATCTGAAAAGTCACAAGCATACATAAAAGAGCATATATACCGGAAAAAAAAGCAAACAGACAACATACGACACCTTTAACTGCGATTCTGCAAAGAACAGAGAAATTAAGGCTGATAATCTGATGAGAATTAAGGCAGATATCATGCTTTGAAATAGCCAACAATTCATATCCAACATAATCAAATACAAACCAGCATAATACTACTCCCCAAAGTGGCGCACCTCACGCTTCGCTCTAATTCGGTTTAGCCACAACGCTTTAGCTCCCATTGGAGATTCAATGCCTACGTTATCAACCGTTTGCTGAAGATTCAATATGGAAACCGCAGCAGACCCTGGTTACATCAGATATTGTTAGTGAGAAAGAAGTCAAAGCATGACAGGCCGAGCAAGTTACGACGTAAATATGATGGTATACTTGAGCAGAATGATATTTGTCTACCAACAACATCAAGCTTTCAGACTTGATGTATTGGCAAATGTCGATCGAGAACTGAATGTCGCTGTCACCAGTTCATCACTCGCCTAAGCATTAAGTTGTAATCAACCTGTTGAATCAAAAAGGAAAGATATTAACTGCAGCCAACAAGGTCACAGACTTGTCCAAAACATATTTAGACAGTTAATCTCAAATTAGAAAGAATTTTGTTATCTCCAAAGCAATCCTCAAGCGAAATCCCTACATGTCAGAATAAAGAAAATAAGGTTTTCAATGATTTGTTTGAGACCAAGAACAGAAAGTTTTAAAAACTAGTATCCCTAGCATTCAAAGCAATCACCAAAAAGGAAAGATTTCAAATCAAATCATAACCAAACAGGAAATCTCAATCAATCATCAATCAGCATTCAAGATTGGTTTTAAGCATTCTCACAAAAAGTTCGCATCTGAGTCCTATATAAAGTACAGATGAGACACGAGAGAAGGGGGGGACATTCATAAGCGACCACACAAAAACCCCAATTCCAAACACTCTGAAATTCATAGACATCGAAAACCCTAGAAAGAAAATTACAATACGAAGGAGAGAGCACTTAGCTTCATCGCCCTTGCGAGCCCAAATCGTCCTCACCAACCGCTACTTTCCTCACACCGCCAAAACCTTCAAAGCCTACGACGCCACCTTCACGAGATCATCTCCGCAAACATCAAACCACCAACGCCGGAAACCGCCACTACCGTCAACCGCGAGCAGTCCACCTTCCGCATCCTCGCCGCCTTCGGACCTGCGAAAAGAAGCACATCAGATCGTGAGGATTTTCTTCTAACATTTTAACTTTATGTTTGTTTGTTTTAGATTCGTGCAGAAAATAGAGAAGAAGAAGAGAGAGCAACAATCGGAGAAGGCGCGAGAAGAAGAGAAAGAGGATTCTCGAAGGAGAATCGCGAAATCGAGAGAGGGAAGAAGAGACGGCGCGGGGAAGGGAACCGATTGGGGAATTAGGGTTTTTTTTTCCTCATTTTTGCTTTTGTTTGCTTTTATTAAATGTATAGTTACTGCACACTAATCACACACATACCCTCACTAACCACCCATTTATCCCCCTAATCGCCTTCTTAATCATCCTTAACTAATAATCAAAACCCTAATATAACCTCTTCATCAAAATAATTATAATTTTCAAATCTAATGAACCATTTAAACCTTTATAAACCTAGTATAATCCTTTTGCTATTTAAATCTTTTATAAAAACTTAAATAAATGTTTTTTAATCAATCCCTTTATTTAAATGAGCTACTAAATTATCTTCTAAATGAATAATGAACCATCCCTTTAAAAAAAAAAAATTCATTTCATAAGTCAAAACCCTTTTAAAAAAATAATAATAAACAATAAATCTTTTTTGAATAACTTGTTATTTATTGAACAATCTATTTGATAAGGAACTTTTATTAATAGCCATAATATAAAATAATCACTAAGTTTTCATAATCAAATTAATCATTTAAGATTTAGGATTTTTCCTATAAAATTAACTCGTCTAAAGGCCAATCTCGTCTAAGATTAATTCACTCAAATCAATATCTTTTTAAATTAATAAAATACAATCAACTCAACTTTCTTCTCTAAAATCAATAATCAACTACCTAAAAACAAATTAACATCGTAATAAAATCAATCGTGCACCTCACGACACATTCCACTCTCACACACTTCCAGCGCTTTCATGCGTATGTGTATGGTTTACATTTTTGCAATTTATCTGCCTATCGCAATTTACATTATCGTACTTATATCATCACATCGCATTCCGTCCAAAGGAAAAACCTACACATAATTCAACGTTGTGTGTAGTTGCACATCATTTGCATCATGCTCCCTTAGATCCTTGATTCTTCAAGTTGATCGTTTAGGATAGATCCTACCCCATAGGAAGGACCTTAATCTTTACAACATAGAAACAAACAATATACAAAACAACTTTTACAAACACATTTAGAGAATAGATGTTAATCATCTTAAGTGAGATATAATCTCCACCCCCACAACAATACAATCAAACATGTAGGGACTTTGCCTTAAGAACGACAAAGGCATGCTTGGCGACCATCCGAGTATGTAAGACCTTTTCTTAAGACGATGCAAAGACCATTTCCTACAATCTCCCTTACATTGTGGCGGTTATCTCTCCCTTAAAATGAAGACTCATCTCTTCTCCTAGACCCAATCAATCAACTACCCTAAACCCGTAGGAACTTTGACCACAGTCAAAGAGCTCCTCTAACCCTTTAGGGTGAACTACAACATACTCTGATTCCACTCCCGTAAGGATATGTAGGCACAAGGTGCGATACCTTATCGAGTATACTTAGATATAAACCACTAGGGTCTTTTAACCATTAAGCAGATAAACACTTAGCAGTAAACAAACATAAAACAAGAGGTTCCTGTAGAGTACTACAGAAACTTAGGATGCTAGCACCTTCCCTAAGTTTAACCGACCCCCGAACCTAAACAATCTAACCTTGCATTTGCATTGCATTGTGGGAATTTCGACCTTTATCCCTTCCTTTGGACAAATCAAAGTTCGGTTGCAAAATGAATTAAAGATTCAAACTAATCAATAGTTTGGTATCCAAATTTCACCGCGACAGAGGGAGTTCAGATGGTTGAGGAATGGTTTGTGTTTCAGATAGATTGGTTTCAGATGGTTGAGGCATGGTTTGGGTTTCAGATGTTTGAGTTTCAGATGGTTGTGGTTGAGGTGGGGAGTTTGGTGGAGTATGAAACATGGAAATGTTAATATGTTCCTTCATAGCACTTTCAGAACGTGCTTGTTTGAGAGACTCTGGTTCAAAATCAGATGAATCAGATGATTCACAATCAGAAGATTCTTCTGAGTGAACAGATGTTGAAGAAATGATAATGGATTGATTGAGGGTTTCTATATCCAGAATATTGTCAGAAAGATTTGGATCTTCTGATGGAACTGGTTGTTCAGAGTGTTCAGTTTGAACAGTCTCTGGTTGGTTTGGTTCTGAGATGATTATTTCTGGTTGAGAAATTTCTAATTGGGGATTTTCTGGTTGTGAAATTGCTGGTTGTGAAATTTCTGTTTGAGGAATTTCTGTTTGAATTGTTTCTGTTTGTGGAATTTCTGATTGAATTGTTTGAGGGGGTTCAGATGTAATATGAGGTTGGGGTTCAGAGGGAATTGGTACAGAAGATGGTTGTGAATGTACTGGTTCAGATGAGGGTGGTTCAGATGAAAGGTTTGCAGATTGTTTGGGTTTAGAAGTTCTATATCTAAGGTTTGGAGAGAGTTGTGGTGATGAAAGGGGTGAATAAACAGCAGGTGTAGGATCGGATGTTAATACCTGATGAATAGTGTCTCTAATTTCTTCCAGAGTGGCATCTCTAGAATTGATTCTGGCTTTCTTTGCTCCTTTCTTCTTCTTCCTTGGAACTTCAGATACTTTCCTTTTCTTCTGAACCGATCCTTCTTCAGCTTTTCTCTTACTACGCCTTTCCTTCATCAGATTGGGCATTTCTTCTCCTTGTTTCTGAACAAGGTTAGCAGGTAAAGGAATCCCTTCCTTCAGACACTCTGCAATGTAAGTCCAGACAATACTTTTTGGTTCATCTGCACTGAACATTGGAAAGTCTTCTAAGGGTATCCTTCTGCCATTGACCTCCTCAGAGTTTATCTTCCTTAGTTTACCATTCAGCTCTGAAATGATTTTCATCCTTTTCAGAGTGAGTCCATTTATCTCAGATCCAATGATGTATGACAGATCCTCTGTTATCTTTGCATCTGTCAGATGCTTTACCAGCTTGTTTTCTACAAGGATGTCTGAAATAAGTCTTCCCAGAGGTATCCAAGTTCTAACTTTCCCAGCTTTAGCTCTGACCTCTTCCCTAGTCTCTTTGACATGAGTCAGAAGATGACTGAAGATCAGATAGGGCAGATCCACCTTAACATTCTGGCTGATGCAGTACATGAAGTACAGATGCTCTGAACTCACATAGTCTGGTGAGTTGGTTGACTTTCTGTGAAAGATTATACTCATAAATATCTTTGCCCAGATCCTATATATAGGTTTAAGATCTTTAACCTTACTTGTTGGTGTTCCAGCTACAGTGATTTCTTCATATACCTTAGCCATATCAATACGTGAAGAGGCTAGGTTTGTAACTCCATCAGATTCTGTATAACTGAACAGTTGCCTGATCAGTTTCTCAGTAATCACTATCTACTTCAGATCTTTAAACATTTTGCATCTGAAAAGTTGCCTCTGATAAATATTACTCTGGACAAAGATCCATACAAATATTTTTCAGAATGAACTTAAATCTATCTTCAGCAAGGGGTTTTGTGAAAATATCGGCCCATTGATGATCTGTATCAACAAAGGCTAGATTTATTACACCCTTCTGAACATAGTCTCTAATGAAGTGATGTTTAATTTCTATATGTTTAGCCTTAGAATGCAAGATTGGATTTTTTGACAAACATATAGCAGAAGTATTATCACAGAAGATAGAAAGATTACTCTCATAGATCTGATAATCTTCTAACTGACTCTTCATCCAGAGCATCTGCGTACAACATCCAGCAGCAGCAATGTATTCTGCCTCTGTAGTTGATAGTGCAATAGTGGGTTGCTTCTTGTTGTACCATGAGATCAGATGACTTCCAAGAAACTGACAGCTTCCAGAAGTGCTTTTACGTTCAACTCTGTCTCCAGCATAATCAGCATCACAGAATCCAACTAATAAAAATTCATCAGATCTTCTGTAACATAGACCCATGTTAGTAGTACCTTTCAGATACCTTAGAATCCTCTTAACAGCTGTTAAGTGTGATTCTCTAGGATCTGATTGGAATCTTGCACATAAGCAGACACTAAACAAAATATCTGGTCTAGAAGCAGTCAAGTATAGAAGAGATCCTATCATACCTCTGTAGAGTTTCTGATCTACCTTCTTACTTACATCTTCCTTACCTAGAGTGCTTGTAGGATGCATTGGAGTTTTTGCCATCTTACTATCAACCATGTTGAACTTCTTCAGAAGCTCTTTAACATATTTGGTTTGACGTATGTAGGTGCACTCTGGAGTCTGGTTGACTTGGATTCCCAGAAAGAATCTCAATTCTCCCATCATGCTCATTTCAAACTCTGCCTGCATACATTTAGCAAACTCCTTTCCAAGCATAATATTTGTTGATCCAAAAATAATATCATCTACATAAATTTGACAAATCAACAAATCTTTCTTAAGAGTTTTACAGAATAAAGTTGTATCCATTTTTCCTCTGATAAAATTTTTCTTCAAAAGGAAATTGCTCAACCTCTCATACCAAGCTTTGGGAGCTTGTTTTAAGCCATAAAGAGATTTCTTTAGTTTAAAAACATGATCTGGAAAGTTTTCACTTTCAAAACTATGAGGTTGGTGGACATATACTTCCTCTTCTATAATACCATTAAGAAATGCACTTTTAACATCCATCTGATACAGAGTGATGTTATTCTGTGCAGCAAATGAAATAAGAAGGCGTATAGATTCTAACCTTGCCGCTGGAGCATAAGTTTCAGTGTAATCAATACCTTCTTGTTGACTGTATCCTTGAGCAACCAGCCTTGCCTTATTCCTTTCAACTTCTCCCTTTTCATTCAACTTATTCCTGAAGACCCATTTTGTTCCAATAACATTGAATCCTTTAGGTCTAGGAACCAGATCCCAAACTTCATTTCTGGTGAATTGATTTAGCTCTTCTTGCATGGCAATAATCCATTCATTATCTTTCAGAGCCTCATCCACATATTTTGGTTCAATTATTGACACTAAGCCAAACAATGAAGATTCAGATGTTCTGAGATAGGATCTTGTCCTGATTGGATCATCTTTCTTTCCAATAATCACATCTTCTGGGTGAGATGCCTTGATTCTGGAAGAAGATCCTCTGACATTTGATCTTTCAGAAATGTGTAAGTTGTCCAATTGAGAAGATAGGGGAATAGCATCTGGAGTTGCTTCAGATTCCTTCTCTTTAACCTTTTCTGCCTCTGATCCTTCAGAGTCTGTGAGAATCACTTCTCTATCTGCAGAGTTCTCAAACTGCTTTGGCTTTTCAGAGCCAAGCTTATCATCAAATCTTACATGAATAGATTCTTCCACAATCTGTGTTTCAGTATTGAATACTCTGTAGCCTTTAGAGCGTTCAGAATAACCAAGCATGAAACACTTATGTGCTTTGGAATCAAACTTGTTAAGATTTTCTTTAGTGTTAAGTATATAACAAGTACATCCAAAAGGATGAAAATATGAAATGTTAGGCTTTCTGTTCTTCCACAGTTCATATGGAGTCTTTTTCAGAAGAGGTCTTACAGACACTCTGTTCTGAATGTAACAGGCTGTGTTGATTGCTTCTGCCCAAAAGTGTTTTGCTAGATTTGTCTCATTGATCATGGTTCTGGCCATTTCTTGCAGAGTCCTGTTTTTCCTCTCTACAACCCCATTTTATTGTGGAGTTCTAGGACAGGAAAAATCATGAGCAATGCCATTTTCAGAAAAATATTTTTCAAAATATTTATTTTCAAATTCACCACCATGATCACTTCTGACTTTTATAATTTTGAAATCTTTTTCAATCTGGACTTGCTTGCAGAAGTCAAAGAACACAGAATGTGACTCATCCTTGTGTTTTAAGAACTTTACCCATGTCCATCTACTATAGTCATCAACAATGACTAATCCATACTTCTTGCCTCTGATGGATGCAGTTTTCACTGGTCCAAACAGATCAATATGAAGTAATTCTAGTGGTTTGGAAGTAGAAACAACATTTTTTGATTTAAAAGATGTTTTTGAAAACTTCCCCTTTTGGCATGCTTCACAAAGAGCATCTGAGGTGAACTTCAGATTAGGAAGTCCTCTGACAAGATTAAGTTTATTAATCTGAGATATACGTCTCATATTAATATGACCCAATCTTCTGTGCCAGATCCATTGCTCTTCATTAACAGACAAGAGGCATTTAACATTCTGAACTTTAAGTTCTGAAAGATTTATTTTATAAATGTTGTTTTTCCTCTTACCACTAAATAGGATAGAGCCATCCTTTTGACTAATAGCTTTACAACATTTTTGATTAAAGGTAATATCATAACCATTGTCACTTAATTGACTTATGGACAATAAGTTATGTTTTAAGCCTTCAACAAGTAAAACATTAGTTATAGAGGGAAGTTTACCATTTCCAATAGTGCCAGATCTAATGATCTTGCTTTTCTGGTTCCCTCCAAACTTCACGTCACCTCCAGATCTAAGTTCCAGGCTTTGGAACATAGACCTTTCTCCTGTCATGTGTCGTGAGCATCCAGAATCCAGGTACCATGACTGGCGTCCTGATCTTGCTGCTAAGAACATCTGCAACAGGGATTATTTTGTTCTTAGGTACCCAGATCTTCTTGGGTCCTTTAGGGTTAGTTGGTTTGTAGGTTTGTCTAAACTTCTGTTTTTCAACATAATGTTTATTCTGACTTGCCTTGGGTTTAAACACATAAGTAATCTTCTCAGAGCTTGTGTGTTTAATGTCATTTAAGTGACCAAACTTAAATTGAGAGTACAAAGGTGTCTTCTTGATGAAGAGTTTGTCAACAGATTTTGGATTACTTCCAGAGGAAGATTCATATCCAATACCTCTTCTGTTATTCCCACTAACACCATAGATCATAGAAGTCATCTTGCTTCTCTCTAAGCTCTTAGTGAGGAATCTCTGAAAGCTAGAGTCATATTTTTCTAAAATGTTTTCACATGACCTAGTCTCAGATTCAGATTCTTGTTGAGCTATTTCAAAGTCATTTTTGATTTTCAGATTAATTTCTTTTTGCTCAACAAGTTCTGTCTTCAGAAGATCAATCTCAGATTCAAAACTGCTTTTCAGCTTCTTGTATTTGAGTTTGATATTGTTATAACTTTTCAGAACTTCTGATAATACTTTAATAAGTTCTTCTTTAGTAAGTTTAGCCATTACCTCTTTAGCGTCATCGTCAGATTCAAAATCAGATTCAGATCCTGAAGTTCCTTCCTCCTGATCTTCTATGCTGGCCATTAGTGCAACATTAGCACATTTTTCTTCTGATTCAGAAGATGATTCAGATTCATCTGAGTCATCCCATGTTGCCATCAGAATCTTCTTCTTTTTGTCAACCTTCTTCTTGGGTTTTTCTCTTTGAAGTTTGGGGCAATCATTTTTGTAATGCCTAGGTTCTTTGCACTCATAGCATACAACTTCTTTCTTGCCAGATCTTCTGTGCCCAAAAGATTCCTTTCTATGATCAGATTTTCTGAAGTTGTTGAACTTCTTTCCCTTGTGCTTCCAGAGTCTGTTGATCCTTCTGGACAGCATGGATAATTCATCTTCTTCTTCAGAAGAAGATCCTTCAGAGCTTTCTTCAATGACCTGCAAAGCTTTAGCAGATTTATTAGATTTTAAAGCAATAGATTTACCTTTCTCTTTCTTCTGAGGTTCATCTTCCTCAAGCTCAATTTCATGGCTCCTTAGTGAGCTGATGAGTTCTTCTAAAGAGATCTTGTTCAGATCTTTAGCCATCTTCAAGGCAGTCACCATTGGTCTCCATCTGGTAGGTAGACTTCTGATGATTTTCTTTACATGATCTGATGTGGAGTATCCCTTGTCCAGAACCTTTAGACCAGCTGTAAGGATCTGGAATCTAGAAAACATAGTTTCTATATTTTCAAATTCTTCCATTTTGAACGCTTCATACTTCTGTATAAGCGCCAGAGCCTTGGTCTCCTTCACTTGAGAATTTCCTTCATGAGTCATTTTAAGTGACTCAAACATTCCATGAGTTGTTTCTCTGTTAGTAATCTTTTCATACTCAGTATGAGAGATTGCATTAAGCAATATTGTCCTAGCCTTATGATGATTTTTGAAATCCTTCTTCTGGGCTTCTGTCATTGATTTTCTGTCAACTTTCTTGCCATCCTCATTTGTAGGATGTTCATAGCCATCAATAACCAAGTCCCACAAATCAGCATCATACCCAAGGAAGAAACTTTCTATCCTGTCCTTCCAGTAATCAAATTTCTCTCCATCAAACATGGGAGGCTTTGTGCTGATTCTATCCCCTTCATATTTGTTACAGTTGGATGTAGAAGTATCACCCATAATGACAAACAGATATTTATCAAAGTAACTTTTCTCACTGGATCTTTACTGACACGGTTAAGTGGTAGCACACGCAGAACCGGAGCTCTGATGCCAACTGAAGGTGAGAAAATTACTTAGAAGGGGGGGGGGTTGAATAAGTATGACAAATAATCCAAGATTCAAACACAGTTATTTTTATCCTGGTTCGTTGAACTCAACTACTCCAGTCCACCCTCTCAAGAGTGATTTGCCTTTCTCAGTCAAGGACTTAATCCACTATTTAATCAAACAAATTACAATAGTAACACCTAAGAACAACTGTTCTTAATCTTCTCAAGAGCTACTGATCCCAACTGGATCCTCTTAAGGAAAACCTTTTACAATCAATGTAAAACTATTACAAGAGTAAGAATGCTTCTAAGAAGCTATTATCACAACTGTGATATTTCTCTTAAGTTTAAGAACAATGTTACAGCAAAATAATATATAAGAGCTTTGAGAGATTTGCTTTGATGAGTGATTTTTGTAAGTTGTTCGTTACTGAAGAAGATGGAGTGGACTTCTTTATATAGGCACTTAGATCCATGAAGTCTTCTCAACGTTGAAGGCTGTGCTGAAAAACCTGGAGCCTTTTGTCTTTACATTGGAGGTTGTGCTGAAAAAGCCTGATGCCTTTTGTCTTTTACTTTGCAGAAACTTTCCTTAGAATGGAATGCACAGATAAAACCTTTTTGTCTGTGTTCTTGTGTCTAGCATAAAAGAGAAAAGAGCTGTTGAGATATGCCAACGTACATATTCAAATCTTCTTCACTAAGTAAGTTCAGCTATCAACATTAGAGTCTGGATCTTCAGAATCTCTAGAGTAGAGATCTTCTGGATCTTCAGAGTCTTGGGATGTTCTTCAGATTGTGCTGAATCAGAGTATGTGCAGCTTGTGTGCTTGAGCATGTAATTCTGTCAGAGCAGAGTCTTCTATATCAGATTCTCAATACTTATGCAGCGCAGTATCTTCAGAGTCTTCTGATGACTAAGCTTCTGAACTCTCAGAGTCTTTTATTCTTTAGAGACTTTTGCTTCAGAATCTTTAGTAGAAATCACTCAGATTCTTTTGGAGGCAGCGTTCAGATCTTCATCTAAGATGCTCTTGAACCTTTGAAGCCTTTCATAATATCATTGTTCAGATCCAAATTTGCTCTTTAAGAATATTTTCTTTAGTACCTGTAGCAAACAGTCTAGAACAAATTTAGAGTATATAATTCTTGAATACAAAATTCATTAGTGTTATCATCAAAACATAGAGATATTACTAAGAAACAATTTGTGTTCTTACATGGAGGACTGGATCTAGTCAGACCTGCACCTGAGTATGGAGGACTGGAACTAGTCAGACCTGCACCTGAGTATGGAGGACTGGAACTAGTCAGTATGGCAGTTACTGACCAATTATTTTTTTAATTAATTAATTAAAGTAATTAATATTATTATTAATTAATTTTTCACCGAATTATATTAATTAATTAATGATAATTAAATTTTATAAATTCGGGTCCAAAAAATAATTCATCTAGACCGAGCCGGTCGGACGAGCGGCGGCGCGCGCGTGTGTCTTGATGATCATGGGTGTGTCCTCACTCCTTTCACAAAATTAGGTGCCTTTAGGGCCCAACCCAATTGACCAAGTTGGAATATATAAACACTACTAATATTTCAATTCCCTTCAATGTGGGACTAAAATGAATCTTTTCAAATTCACTTCTATATTAATTCTTACTTGTGTTCATTTATTGCCCATTAATTGTTAGTTCTTACTTGTGTTCATTTATTGCCCATTAATTGTCAAACAGATTTTATGAATTGAATTTTTGTTACGAGTGAATTTATGCTATTATTTCTGCGAGGAGTGCGCCTTGCTTATCTGCTGCATCATAACATTGTTGTCCCCCTCAAATGTTGAATGCACATCAAACTCACCCTTAATTGACCGATACGATTTTCAGTTTTGATGCCTTGTCCCCCACACGTTTCACGACATTCCTGAAGAGTACGCATATTATTCCATGTAAAAGTAGCCTTGTACGCACTAGAAACAATATGAATTTCTTTGTTTGATTCGGGCGTTCTATTCACATACATCATTTTAAGCTTTTAAGCTCAATTGAAGCAAAACTCATAGCATATATGTTTGCAAGTAAAGGTAAAAGACGTTGTTGATGACTTGGGTAATCAAGCAGTAAAACTTCAAGCCCATTTGGTGTAATAGAAAAGGATCTCCTTGTCAATGCATATCTTATAGCAATGGCTAAGCTAATCTTGGATATGTAAACAGCACTGACAGCAATAGTTACACGACCACGGGTCAGAGGGGCTAAGAATGACAACAATAGTTACATGACCACAGGTCAGAGGGGCTAAGAATGCTCCAAATCTCTGATCTGCATTTTTAATTCCACTCAAGTATTCCCCACTTGGTGAAACGATAGCCATGGAATTTAACAAATTCTCTCTGGGTATTCTCACATTGTTAAACCAGATACGACCATTATTAACCCCATTTAAACCACTTTTGTGATCACATTCAGCTATTCGGATATTTGGGCATATATTTCCATCTAAATCATGATTTGAGCAATAAAAGCATGCATCCCTTGATTGCTACCATTTATGTTGAGCTGTGAAAAGACTATAGTATGTGTTTCATGATTTGCATCACCACCGATCCAATACTTCTGAGCCGACTGACACAGAGTATTGATGACAAATTATCTAGTATTTGGATCATAAGTAGTGATTGTTTCGATTCCTCAGGCATTACTCCCATGACCTAACTCAGACATTGCAAAACAACCCTTGAGCTCATAGTTTTCAGTAGCTCTCAACCACTTGTCATGGTGACATTTGGTTCCCAGAAAATTTACAGCCCCGCCCTTTGAATTCCAAGAAATCTGTCTGGCCAGTCTTGACACACTCAATCCACATCAAACTTCAAATCCAAAGCAAACTTGTACTCAATCAACCCCCAACTTCAATCAGTAAAACTGGCTAATCTAAATCGCAAGTAACAAGCGACAAGTTACTGATAGGACAACAATGCTTTGATTTCCATATGGGTCCTCAACATGATCCCTTGTACCATGAATACCAAGATGTCTTCGCCATAAAACCCTAACCACCATCTTTAATTGATGAATATCAACAAACTCACACAAAAGATAAGAAAACATGTACCACTAGCATTGGGTGTTCACTAGAAAGTAGCTTGAGAGGTTGAAAGGAAATAAAACCCCAATCCATAACCCTCTCAATTGAACCAATGAAAAAACCCTAAGCACGTGATACTCTTGAGAAAACTTGAAGGAGATAAACTTGATGCTTGATAATTTTGATAGAGGAAAGCCTTGATACTTAAAGAAGTTTGATAGAAAGATGCCCATGATGCTGTGAGCTCAAACCATTGCTTCAACTTGAGTACAAGAAACTCAAAGTATATAGAAAATCTTGATTTAAATCCTCTTGATCCCATACCGTAGAAATTCATGCAAATGAATGTATGACCTAATGAAAGATGCAAATGAATGTGAAACACAAGACAGTTAAGGTTAAAAATAAGAGGGAAAATTTTGGGGTGCAACAATATGGAAACAAATGTATTTTGGGACAGGTGTCTCTGAGTAAAGGTTCTGGAGACTCTGACCTCGAAACTCTTATATAAAAACTTAACGAAGACCTCATGTTTAGGTACACACTATTATAACTCTTATAACCTCTCACTTACAATAATTTGTGACTTAAGAGTCTAAGTATTTTCAAATACCCTGCTGTTAGACGAAACATGAAGGACCTTGATGCCCGTAACAAATACCCCACTGTCAGAATGAAACTTTAAGGACCTTGTGAACTAGAAAAGTCCATACTGGATCATTTTGTGGCAGGTCTGTGAATCGTTCTTCAATGTTTCCACTCTTATGACTTTGTTGGCGAATTCCAACAATTCACCAGCCAAAGAAGTATAGTCTGGTGGTAACATCGGTTCTTATTTGAGAAATCCATCGAAGGGTACTCAAAAATGAACTAGGAATATCCAAGGGAAAATCGACAACATTTGGGCAATCTTGGTGGAATAAGAAAAGAACAAAGCCTATCTTCTATAAGAACTTTGCACATCTTATGAGAATTTACCCATAAATGCTTCTCAAAATACATAATGGAGAATCATGGAAATCATAAGAATCAGAAGTCAATTCTAACATATGGTACCATTGTTCTATTGCGGAACCAAAAATGGTGATGATTAGTAATGTTGCGGTGGAGCAAAGCTTTCGATGCACTATATCGATGTGACACCGTGAATCGAAGGTTGCGATCATGGCGCTTCTTGAACCAGTGGTATCGATTTTGATGCGATAGGCCATTAATCGGTGTCTGTCATCTCCATATGGTGGATCTAGGGTGGTACCTACAAGGTTAGAACTCTAATGCCCAAGTCACTTTAGGGTTCATGATAATGGTAGTGAAAGTGGAAATTAGAGATTGTGTACCTAAGAACCATTTACGAAGATATTTATACCTTGGTTTTGGTAGAGTAGGTTAGATAATGGGCCTCGTGCTATGGGGCCTTTAGCTGGCGCAGAGCAATGGGTCCCGGGTCTTTGGCCGTTAAGGAACAAAATTCAATATGTTTCAAAAAGTTATTCAAAAACTACCCAAAAACACAAACAAGAATCAAGAAGGAATTGTAAAAACTTACAAAAGGTGAACTAAGCTTGAAGGTGAAATGAAGTCTTTTAGCTTTACTCAGTAATTACACCCAATTGTAGTAGTTGGTAGCTAACAATGGTCATATATAATGGTGGTTAGCGGTGGTCATAGTGGTGGTAATTGGCGATGATGGTAATGGGTTGTTAGGTGGTGGTTTACAGTGGTAATAATGGTGGTTAAAGTGGTAGTTGGTGGCAATAATCGTGGTCATATTTGTGGTCAGAGGTAGATGAAGTAATGTTTGGTGGTGGTTGTTGGTGGGCAACATGGTAATTGCCGATAAACAAAGTGGTAGTTGACAATGATTGCAGTCAAAGTGGTGGTCATATTGATAATCAATTATGGTCATATTGGAAATCAGAGATGATCATAGTAATGAAAGATGGAAATTAAATGTGGTATAATAGGTGTTTGTCAATGATCGACATTGGTCGGAAGTGGTAAGTGGTTGTTAGAGTAATGGTAGGTGACCACATGTGATGATGGTTTCTTAACTTTAAAATAAAAATAAAAATTTTAAAATTTTTTTAGGCTTTTGAGTTTTGGAGAAAAAAATTTAAAAAATAAAAAATATCAATTCAACCTCAATTTTTGCGAAATAAGTTTTAATTTTAAAATTAAATTTCAAATTTAAAAACTAGAATCCCCAATCATTCTGATCGAATGATTAAATTATTTATTTTTCAAAAGCATAAAAATAATTTTTTTTAAATATAATAAAATGTAAACTTTCCAAATATTTTAAAGTATTCTTCTTAGTTATGGGGTTGCAAGCCCTTTAGGTTTAAAATTTTTGGGTTAGGGGACAAAAATTTTTAGAAGGTGGTATGTGAGTCTTGAAGATTTGAGGCTCGTGAGGGTTAGATGACATGTAAGTTGAAGCATAAACTAAGAGTTATTAAAGGCATTCTTAAGGTTTTTAACATGGAGTTGGTAACTTGAATTTTAATATTAAGGTTTGTTTGGATACACTTTAGGATTTGGAGTTGAAAGAGGAATTTATGTCTCTTTTCAAGGAGGAGTTGGCCAGTAGATAGAGGGTGTGTCAAGAGTTGTGGGACCTAATTAGGTGTCTTGATTCACAGATTTTGCACAGGCCTGGATTGGCTTGGTTGAAAGAGGAGGGGTGCTAATTCGGGATTTTTTTTCCATGCTTGTGTTAGGCAGAAGAGTAAGAGAGTTAATTTGGACATGCTTCGTGTTGGAGACTCTTGGTTGGATAAGGTCTTTAAGGTTAGATGAGAGATTAAGGTCTTTAAGGTTAGATGAGAGATTAATGGGTTCTTTTAGGAGCACTTTGTTGATTAAGAGGCTGTTAGGCACAAGTGTAAGACACAAGTGAATGGACAAAGAACAACGAACAGAAGAAAAGAAGCCAAATAAGCCAAAGAAAATAGGTTGTATAAGGTTGTTATGAACTTTGTGTCTTACCATGCTTTGATTAAGATTTAGCATGTTCGCTGGGCAAATAACAGCGAGCAGCCAGCGAACATTCGCTGGGCGAAGTTGTAGCGAAGCCCCAACGAACCATTCCAGATTAGAGGCAGTAAGAAAAGGGCCATAAGTTTGTTGTGCGAACTTGTAGCAAAGAAGCTCTATGGGCGAAGAAGTGTTCGCTAGGCGAGTTTACATATTTCCTCAGGGGCGGTTTAACTGTTCAGAGACATTTCGGGTGCCATAAAGTGGTCATCGCTGGGGAACTTGGCAGACTTTGGAAGTACTATATATATATATATATATATATATATATATATATATATATATATATATATATATATATATATATATATATATATATATATATATATATATATATATATATATATATATATATATATATATATATATATATATATATATATATACTTTCACACTTTCTAGGGATCATAACTCCATTTTCACATAGAAACCTCATTTTTATGCATTTCTTCACCAAAGAGTGAGATTTTACAAATAGAAGGTAGATTCGCATCCAAGATCCGTTCTTCCATGTGGATGCTCATTCATCTTCTCTCAAGACTTATAAAGCAAGCTACCATGGTTATGAGTAGCTAATTTTTTTTTGTATCAAAGGTAGAGGTAGTTTACCTTAACTTTATGTATTTCTTTTGACTGACCTTGTATGTGAACAAGTGATGATTAATATATGATGAATATTTTTGTTCGTAATGATCCATTCTTATTTTGTAAAGTTCTAGACATAGATTTTATGGAACTTGACATAAAATATTCATCTATCAATTTATAGATTGGAGAGATCAGTTTATGGTTGATATTTGCTTTATATTGAACTTAAAGCTTACTATATTGGTTGTTATATGGAGAGATCGTGTAACAATGAATACGATATTTCTCACGATACCTCTCTAGACATAGACGGTATTGAGATAATACACAATGATATTAATCAGATCTGACTTCACATGCAAGATTGAAAGAATACGTATAAGTTAGGGTAGATAAAAACTACTTTTGATATACTTTCTTAATCAAACTTTAGAATTCTATAAGCTTTGTTACTGAATCGTGACAATTTATGAAACAAATTTTGAAGACCCTTTCATGTATTCCTTATTGCAGCTGTGTGAAAAAGAAAGATTATATTAAATATCTAGAACTTTTTAAAATGGATCCAAAATGTGGACCCGACTAATCAATCTCAAAATGTCAACATTTACAAAGTAATCTATTTACTAAAAATATTATTTTAAAAGATATCCTCTAAAATTCAAAATATCATTATTAAAATAATTTTTCAACAAAATATGGCCCTGAATTATAAATAAAAAATATTTAACATATCATTCATTTTTATTTCAAATTCTTAAACAAAATAACAGTAACCAACAAAATTTCAGACAGATAGTAAGGAAATTCTACATTCAAATTTGAGTAATAGTGCTTAAATCCAACAATATCTACTTTCATTGGTTAAATTAGGAATTAAAGACAACATGTATATCAGTGTCGTATGATGAGGGTTAGAATTTGATCATATTATAATCAGGATTGCTATGTTGACACCCATTTCTACACCCTACACCTCAATTACTGTTCACAAATACTTGAACAAATTCTCCAGAACATGGTTAATAGTGTGTATTTTATTGGTTAATGAAGTAGTGAAAGTGGTTAATAAATTATAGATAAAATAATTGGTTAATAATGTAGATTTTTGTGGTTAATGCAACTGTGAAGTTGGTTAATACGCAATCTTATATTTGTGTTATAAAATAAATTTTAAAAATAAATATTTTTTTTAAAAAAATTAATATTTTAAAAAATATATATTATTTTTAAAAAAAAAACACTGTTTACCGTATAAATACGGTAAATAGTGCATACGGTGTAAGTATTAGGTGTAGAAAAGGGTGTAGGAATAACATTTTTCTATTATAATATGCCTATTGGCTTCATTCTTTTAACAAAATTATTTTTTTTAAAAATTATTTTTTTATTATAGATTAGTTCTTTAAATTTTTTTTAACAAAAGTCACAATTATTTTGACATAATGAAAATGTTACTTGTGTATTCCATTATTTTGAGGAGTATTAAAATAATAAAGTGTAATCAGAGATTTAACAATTATGAAATTTTAAATGTTCAGTGAGAAAAAAAATGTAAAAATCAACCTAAAACATCAATTGCTAAAAAAAACTTAAATGAACAATATGTTATACAAAAATAACTGAAATGATTGAATATAATTTTGCCTCATCTTTTTGTTAAAATGATTATTATAGTTTTATATATTTTATTTTTAATTTATTAAAAAAATTAAATAATAATTTTTTGTAAATTGCTTTTCATAAAATATTACTTTAGCTATTTTAAAATTTTATAACAACTTTTTTCTATATAATAAAATTTTAAAAATTTATTTAAACTTAAAAATATTTTGAGTATTTTTTAATGAAAAATATTTAAAAGATATATCCTTATAAAAAATATATAACTTTGACCGTGTTTTAATTTTTTAATTGATAAAAACTATTTTAAAAACTTTTATTATTTAAAAAAATTATAATTTTTTTAAATTTAAATATAAAACAAGATTTCCCAATATATCTAAGTAAAATCAATTTTTTATGCTTTAATTATATTTATATATAAGCTTTTCTAAATTTTTATTGAACAATAATTTTGATGTAAAAAATGGAATTACTATTTCATGTCGGTACCTCCTTTTTCTTCTCATTTATCTCATACTTAAAATTATTCAACTCTAATATTCTATTCAAAGTCCTCACCACGTTCTAAACATTAATCTCCCAAAAGCCACCAATCAAATCAAAGCATCCAATTTTCTATACCAATTCCTAGTTATTTTAAATTATCATAAATTTATGACTTTAAAGTCTTAACAAAATATATTATACAAAAATCACATCAAAATATCTTTTATTTTACCATTCTACCCTTTTAAGAACTTTCCACGAATATGCTACGCAAGTTCACTCCAACCTAACCCGTGTCTCTGTCTCTGACCAAGCAAATTTGTTTCCATAGCTGTCTTCAATGAATCTATGTCTCCTTCTCGGAAAAAACCCTTCACATTCCTCTCTCTTTCCTCTTCACATCCATATATACCCATCTTCAATCTCATTCATCATCATTCACAATTATTCACAACCCAAAATCTCTCTTTCTTTTCAAATGGCTTCAAACAACACTCAAGTTCAATTCCAAGACTCATTACCATTGATGGCAAACAAGCTTGGTGGGGATGGACTAATAGACGAGCTTTGCAACGGGTTCAATCTCTTGATGGATTCTAGTAAAGGGGTTATCACCTTTGAAAGCCTCAAGAGGAATTCATCTTTGTTTGGATTACAGGATTTGAGCGATGAGGAACTGAGGAACATGATTGTTGAAGGTGATTTTGATGGCGATGGTGCTCTTAGTCAGTTGGAGTTTTGTGTCTTGATGTTTAGACTTAGTCCTGAACTCATGGATGGGTCTAAGTTGTGGTTGGAAGAAATGCTTCAACAAGAGATTAATGATTTTTGCTAATTTTTTTCTTATGTTATTTTATGGGGATTTTAACATTTGTATAAACAAGAAAAAAGATAACTGTTTATTGATATCAAAATGGAAGAAGTGGAGATTCATCTGATTTTTGTTACTTGTGTTGTGTATTCTTTTGTTCAATTCTATTACTATGATCAAATACCTCTAAATTCTATTACTATCTTTCTAAAGCAACCAAAAGCACCAAACCAGATTGCATTGAAAGGACTTTATATTTCCTCATTTTTGTAATTTTTTATTTATTTATTGGGCAATTGTTTTTAATTAGAAAAATAGAATAGTTTAAATTAAAAGCAAACACCTCATTTATCTCTTTGAAAACAAGTTGTCAAGTAATGAACTGGCCTTCCAACGGTTACTGCATCATCATGAGATATATCCTTTGGTGAGTTCCTCATAGATGACATATTACAATTCTCGTGAGAGGAAAGTAGAATCACAATGCATTCTTGACTCGAGTTAAAGATGCTTAACATATAATATTATAAGCATACCTATGAGTAACTTTTGTGGTTAGGATGCTAAAGATAAATCCTAATAAAATTAGAGAATATTAAAAAATATAAATAAAGTTAATTAATAAAATAAAGATATTTTTATTCTTTTGATAATCTTTTATTTTTTAGTGAGAGTACATACATAATATTAGAGAATTTTTTAATCTACTCTTTGATACTCTTTGTCGCTAGCGTATTTCTTTTTATGCCTCCTGTTTCTGGTGCTATATCTCCGAACGCACCCTTTTTTCTATGTTAGATGCTTTCGGAGACACATCTACAGAAAAAGTCCCGTAAATGCATCTCTGAAATCTTATTAGAATAATTTTTTTTTTAAATCTAATTTTGTTAGTCGCGGATGAAAGTTAACTATTGCAGATGAATATAAAATAACATACATCCATAAATAAAATAATATGATATATATAAGAAGTCATATGTCATAAACATCATTAAAAAAAAGTACATAAATGTCATCAAAATATAGTACATCAAAAAAATACCACAGTCGCTACTGTGTGTGTCTGCCAACATCTTCATCCTCTCCTCTGTCAATGCCTCTGCCAATGCCTTGACCGTCTGATCTGCATCCTCGACCATCGATCTCACATGTCCTACTGCAATGTCTCTGATACATAAGTGTCACCCTCTGCCACCACAATCATCCCATCCAATATATGATTATGGTCAGACCCCTCAGGGAAGAAACCAGCTTCAATGCCTGCCCGCCCCATCTCCACTATTAGACAACAGCAAGGAAGGACATCCTGAGTGTGGTCTAACTGAGACTGTTGCTCCTCTAAAATCTCCTGATGAGCTGGTATGAGCGGTGATCCTTCTGCAGTGGGCACCATGTAGGGGTGTGAGACGGTGAAGAACCACATGATGTAGCCATCAACACAATTCCAGTCTCTCGGTGCTCTGGTCACCCGAGCCTCGCTCGATACCATGTGCCTTTGATAGTCAGCATAAATCTCCTCTATCTGCATAAGGGTCAAGCCAATAGGAGCGGAGACAGTTGAGTGTCTGGGTATCGTCTGTGTGTACCAAACTGTCGCATGACGCGCTCGGGCAAATATGGAACAATGATGGTCGAACTGCATGCCAACCATCCTAAGAATAATAAGATGTCATCAAACAGGCGCGTCACACAGTGATCAGCATAGACGTCGTAGCGGATGTTCTCAACAACCAGACGATCGAGATAAACTATGTATGGGTCGACCGCCTGGTTCCTCCTGAGCGGGAGAAAGGCACGTGCATGTGGCATCAGCTTTGTGTAATCGACACATTCCCCCACCCGACGATCATGGGAAAGTGCTGGAATATCCAAGCCTGAAATGAAAATACAAAACATCAGGATCAAGCATTATCACAAATATAGAATGACAAGAAATGAAAAAAAAGTCGAAGGATATAAGATTGTTACCACAAGTACTGATACGCTGTCTACCACAGTCCTGGTCTTCCATAGAAATCCCTCTCCTAACCTCTAATATGTGTACGCTAGTGTAGTCGTCCCCCAGTTGTACTCATGGATCCATGTGAAATCCAAAAAGTACCTGAGGTAAGTGAAATCGGTTTGTGTGGAGTTCGTATCCACAAGCAACTGAGTTCTGACTAAAAATAGAAAATAACACCTCAGCACACGCTGCCTGTGTATCTCAATCTCAGCTGGATCACCATCTTCCTGCTGTGCAGCAACGAGCGCCTCACCAAATCTATGCATCAGAAAGGAGAACCTCACATGAGACCCTCTGGTCTTATCCACCTCCTCAAGCACATCCAGTGGATCAGCCCCAAGTTCCTCCACCAACATCTCTTTCGTATCCTCCTTCGTCATCCTACCATGATGGAGGAGGGCACCCCTAATCGGTATATGTAACAGACAAGAGATATCGTCCAGTGTAATTGTGATCTCGTCGTACGGTAGATGGAAGGAGGACGTCTCAGGGTGCCATCTCTCTGCAAATCCCATCAGCATCCCGTTGTGGATCAGGCCGTAACCGATCTCACAAAGGTTCTTCAAACCAGAGGCGGAAAGGGCTTCTTGGAACCAAGCCTCCTGTGGCTGGTCCAAAGCTAATATCTTTCGCCCATGGTCATAGAACTTCTGCGGATGACGAGTCTGAAAATTTCCATAACTAAGAAACAATGTTAACAAGAAACAATGGTACAAATTATAAATTTCCAATGTAAAAAAGAAACAATCTGAGTAATGTTACCTCTCCATCCTAGACATGTCTGGAAGTACGGTCAACATACCCTGTCAGCAGGGACATATCTGAGGGACCCTCTGGAAAACCCTCAGGCTCATTATCGTCATCATCACCCTCTATGTGTGGCACCAGATCAACATCATCGGCAGGAGGAGGAACATGAGTATCCTGGTGAGGCCTATGGGAGGACGAGGTCTATGATGAACCCTCATCTGAATCCCGACGCCTCCGAGATGAAGAAGTGGATGATGGGGTGGGATACAAGGCCGAGAAAATATCCTGGCCATGTGATGAAGAAGGTTGTGCTGTAGATTGTGCCTCAACTGTAGGCTCTGTTGGAACAGATGTATCGACCTCGATAACGGCCTGGCTCCGCTCGCATCTGACAGATGCATGCTATAAAACCCTTTCAAATCGCAATCTATCGTCTCTGTCTGCCATAATGTCTGCAAGGTATAACCAAGAAAAAACAATTAAATACAAATAAATTAAAAAACAAAAAAGAAAAAAATAAACATTTTTTTACATCCGGATATGTACACACAGAAAACTTCCGTAGATGTATCTATGGAAGTATCCAGAATTCACAATGTTTGATTTATTCCAGAGTTGCATCTACGGAATTTCCCTAACGTTAATATGTGGTAGCTCTAGAACTTTCTGCAACTTTAACAGTCATGACAATGGCGTCCCCTACCCATGAAAATCAATTTTTTGAAGCCCTGATCATCCATTTCAACCAACAAACAACACCTACATTGACTCTAAACTATATTTCTAAAACTATCTAAGGATTTCTACCCTTAAAACTATATTCTAACTCGTTTACGGGAAATACTCGAAAATACCTTTGAAACTTAAAAACTTACTGACTATATCAAGCTTTGAATGATTTAGAGTGTCTTGATTGTTGAAATGAATTCTCCTTATCGAACTCGATTGAAAAAAATTAACTTTGGTGAAAAATGATTTTTTGAGGATTGAGAGAGTTTGGAGAGTTTGAGAGTGAAGAAGATGAAAAATGAAGAATGAGGAAGGAGAAGCGACTCTGGCGCGAATGTATTTCAATATTTCCCGAAGCTATATAAACGGAAGCATTTCGTAGATGTAGCTTCGAAAAAACCAACGTTGAGTAAAAAAATGTGCGTCCGGAGATACATCTTTGGAAGCAGAGGTTATTTTTGGAAGTGCACATGGTGCCTAAGAATCCCAAGGGGTGGGGTAAGAAATTCTCTAAAATTACTATTGGATAGTGGAATAAAGGCCCAACGATTAACAGCTCAACTAAACAACAAAAGGCCAACTAATATAAATTATACTTCTCTCTTTAATAATTAAGTTGCCTAACATTAACTCCATGATCCTACCATTATCTACCCCTTAAAAAATAAGCTTGTCCTCAAGGTTGTAAAACTTTATTGTTGCAATAACTTTCCTGGATCCCACTACTTGAACCAGAAAAACTTTGAAATTTGTGCAAATTTCTTCTCTCTGCCTACTAGCACAATGCCATGGTTAGCATTTAGAATTATGTTTATTTCAACATTTGGAGCCTTCAACTTTAACTTACGCATGCACTCCATAGGGTCAACTTGATCTTTGTCACCTTGTAAAACATTTATTCTAACTCCACTTTTTGTCCAAATTTTCAAGTCTACCCATGAATTTTTGTTCCCCCACATATCACATTATGCATGGAATTCCAAGCAGATTGATGAGTATGTATTGTCATGTTTGTGATCAAGAAACTTATATCCCTCTTTCGAGTAATGAATTTTAGAATCCTTTCCCATATCCTGTGATTTCTGCAATATATTAGGCAAATAATTCAACCCAAATGCTCATACCACAACATAAATAAAGAACTTGCTGATAACATTGGCCAAAATTTCTTTCCAGGAAACTTTTCAAGTGCTTTCAAACAAGCATCATTTTCCTCAGAAGAAGAGTATGGAGATGCAACAAGGTTAATGGATTTTACACAATTTGAGTACTTTGCAGCCAAAGCCAATGCAATTATACATCCCATAGAGTGTGCAACCAAATGAAAACTACCTATCTGCAATGATTGAACAATAGATTTCTCAATCATTTCCACATGATCCTTCCAAGTGTACAAACAATCTCTTAGCTTTAAACTCTTTCCGAACCCCAAAAGGTCTACGACAATCAATTTGGAGTTATGATTTACATTTTCAAAGAAACATGGAAACACTGTCTGTGTCCAAAATGAAGAAGAACACATAAATCCATGCAAGAATATCACATCCTTATAAAGTTCTCCCCCATAATTTTTGTAACACCCTTTTCTACCCCACACATATAATTGAAAATCAATCATATTTATCAAAGTAAAACATTGAACGCAATAAAATCATCTTTAAAGGGCACACATTTCTCAATAATTCAAATATAGTCAATGCTCCGTAAACAACGGGTTTTTCCAAAATTACTCAAAAGGCAGCAGAACTCAAAAAGGCAAAAATCCAAAGTTTTCCTTGTGCGGTAACTTAATCAAAATAACAATAATCAACAAAACATGGTTCAACTCAAAAGACCCCAACTCGATGTTACACTATCAGAGCAAGACCCTCTAAGTCAACCACAAGGCCAACGACCCAAAAACTTCAAAAAGTCCTTGACAGCATCCACGGCTAAACCTGGTCATCTGCACGTTACCCATGTGGAGGCAACATTCAAACAGACAGGGTGAGTAAAACGATTCATAATAATCAATATAGGAATCAATATATAAAATAGCATCATCTTCATATGCAACATCATCATAATCATAAAGAAACATCAAAGGCCACAACATTATAAATTACAACAAATTGTCACATAAATGCAAATGCAACAAGACTCATGCATGTGGTACCATTCAACAAAATTCGATGGACACTAGGCCATCAACCCTCAATAGATACACAACAGTAAGATCAATTCTACACGAGAATCGGAGCACAATAAATACCTCACATCTGCACAATGGGACTGAAGCCACAAGAATCAAGGTCCTAGACCGAAGTTCGGAATGCATATGAATGCATGATGCACACGTCAACATCTTCCTCATAATAAACTCATTAGGTGCATCATCATACGGTCATGTATTAATCACATAGGAACCACAGTTATACTCATAGTAATTCATCATACATTCATTTAATCACATAGGAATCACAGTTATACTCATAGTAATTCATCATACATTCATTTAATCACATAGGAATCACATTTATACTTATAGTAATTCATCATAGATTCGTTTAATCACATAGGAATCACAGTTATACTCATAGTAATTCATCATACATTCATTTAATCACATAGGAATCACAGTTATACTCATAGTAATTCATCATACATTCGTTTAATCACATAGGAATCACAGTTATACTCATATTAATTCATCATACATTCATTTAATCATACAAGAATCATAGTTATACTCATAGTAATTCATCATACATTCATTTAATCAGATAGGAATCACAGTTATACTCATGGTAACTCATCATACATTCATTTAATCACATAGGAATCACAGTTGTACTCATGGTAACTCATCAGGAAAATCACAACATCAAACATCAAGACATCACTGCACAAGATCAGAATTCGCGAAACTCTGCTACATTCGCTAGCAAGTTCGTTGTGCGAGTCTGGGGCAAATGTTTGTCGTGCGAACTCGTAATTACAGCAAATCGTTGTTATACATCAGTAGCAAAACCAACCCGAAAACCTCTACAATTTCCTTCTCCAATGCCCCAAAAACATCCCTAAATCATTCCTAAGGTATTACGACGATAAAGGCACAAAATCTACGACTTATTAGGCCAATCTCGTATCATATTTACGCCTTCAATTTCCATAATTTCTTACAAATACCCCACAGTCATTAAAGTTCTCACAATAATTACCCTATACGGTTAAAATCTCAACAACAGATTTTGGCCACGAAGGCCTAATTTTCTTTACTCCTAAATCAGCCTCAAACCTATCAGATCATCAGTTCAAATCCCTCAAACTCATTAAACTCACCAAAAAGGCAACAAAAATTTAATACTCAAAATACTTAAACCCTTAGATTAGCTTTAAACACATTGAATCACATATTGAAAACAATGAAGGCAATACTCCTTGTCGCACCTTGAAAAGTCATAAATCGAGAACGTACGACCCTCGCGCTAAAGACGCAAAAATGCGGTTCGACTGAGTCGCCACCGAACTTTATTTATCCCGAATAAATAGGGTTCTTTTCCGCAGCCTGTGATGGATCAATTTCTTAGGCTCTAGGTGACAGTTTTAGATCGTTCGTCCTGGGTATTTCGCGATCTTTGGATGAATGGTGATGGTTGTTCGCGTTTGATGATGATGCTGCTTAGGGTTCTATGGCCGCCGTGGATGGTTGATGATGATCCTTTGATTTGCGTTTTTTGGCGGTTGTGGATTGAGATGATTTTCGTCTTGATCCCCCCTAAGGGTTTGGATCCGTCCGTTTTATATTGAAACCTCAAATCTTTTTCCAATCTTGCTTTTGATTTGGACATGATACGATTTTATTTGGTTTCAAGATTTATCGGGCAATGATGTTTACTGAGTGTTGTACCCCAAAATTTGACCAACATTTTCCAGTAATTTGGCTTATGTTTCGTTGCATTTGCATTTGCATATCATTTATCGCATACTGTGCATTTTGTCATTCAGAGTGATTTATCGGGATCACAACCCCTTTTCTCGCGTTTCAGGCGATTTAAACCGGTTCAAGGAAAGAAGATTTATTTCGAAATCGAGCGGAGTTTGCTCACTCTGTGAGTCCAGTCCGTGCTGGTATTTTCGGCGACATTTCGGTGCTCGCCTGTTTTTCATTACATTTTTATGGCAATTGTTTAGTTATGTAGATTTTTAAATAGAAATAGTTTTTAATCGTTTAAATTTTTATTAATATAGGTTTTATTATTTTTTTAAATAGTTTTTAAAAAATAGAGATTTAAATATATTTGATTTTAAGTTTTTTGTGTATATAGAATTTTCTTATTAATTATTTTATTTTTAGATTTTTATTTTATTAGATTTATTTTCTTTTATTTATTTAATAGTTTTTCAAAAATTACATAGTTTTTTATTTATTATATTTAGTTTAGTATAGATTTTATATAATTAGGATTTTAATTATTTAGAGTCAAATAGGATTTAATTAGAGTTAATTGGTGATTATTAGTATTATTATTAGGAGTTAATTTTTATTAGTTTATTAGTTATTAATTAATTAAGTTAATTTAAGTCAACATTAGTCTTTTTGTTTTTTTAACTTTCATCAGAAAAGGACGAAATTCCACAACAGCAACAACTTCCTTTCCCACAAGGTTCCATGTCCTGTACGAAAAGCGCAACAACATTGCCCACACCAGACAAGCTCTGTTGAAACCGTACCAGAAAACGACAACAACCATCATGTGTTGTCTGTTTCAACTAACACAAATCCGGCTATCAGCTGTCGAACCGTACACTGCAATACAAAGACAAAACCTGCACTGTAAAAAGGAGGTATCAACAACAGAAATTAAAATCTCCACACAACCCAGTTCATCATTTCAGAACTAACAAGAACGCTACCACAAAACTCAAACTCCTTCAACCTACTCCAATTGAAACACCTTGTTCAAATCCAAACAACGAACTCATTAAGCTTCAAAACAAACTTCAAAAACCAGACCTGAACCATATCCCTTCCACTTCTAAATCACCATTAAAACCGCCCAGAAAGCCTCGAACCTTCAATAGAAACTCTTCCCCTGTTTCACCTTCAATAAAACTCAACACAAACTTCATAAACTCACCTTCAATGTCCGACTCGTGAAACCCAACAACTATAACAGCACTTTGAACATCCACAATTTCAATAAACTCCTCACCGATACCTCCCTCTCACTCACTGCGAAAACACAACCCTGTACCCCCATACACTTCATCTTCATCTCCGTCCACCATCAACACTCACATCGCCTTCTTCATCGTGGCACCACCATAATCCAAACACAGCTCACTCCATTTCCTTCACTCGCCTCCTTTGATTCACCCTTCAACCCACCACCGAAACAACACTCTTTTGAAGCTTCCAGGTCAACAAGAAAGCACAAGATGGTTGTTCCTTCGGGAAAGAATGAGGTGTTAGTTGTTGTACCACCGAAGATGACAAGAACCATTTCAGAATCACTGCGAGAGCATACTCCGGCGAAGCTCCCTGTCTGCTCTGGCCACTGTGGAAACATTAATGACAACAACAAACACAAATCAGCAACATCAAGTTCATTTGTTTCGACATTACAGGTTTCATTTTGACAGCAACATAACTCGATTTCAGCAACCACAAAATCACAAACCAATTTCAGAAAAAACCTCCATTAACCTTCAAACACATACCCAATATCATCTTCTCAAACCATCACCCATTCGCCCAACTTAATCATCATTTCATCTCTCCGTTTGAAACCATTCACACACCGAAACACCATTGTAACAAACCCTCATTTCAAAAACCCAGAAAAAACCTAACGAACCTCCGCACACAGCCGTAAAACCCACTTCGACGAAACCTTAAAACCAATTTCGTTCTTCCTTCAACTCTATTAACTAAACCAAACTCACTCATAAAAAACCCACTCGCCCAGATCTTCATTCTTCTTCCCCTCCAAATCTTCTTCCCTCTCCATTAAATCTCGCTTCAAAACCTTAACCACCAACAAAATACCTCGCAAAATCCCTCTTCACAACTCTATCGAAACCCTTCAACCAAACATCAATAACCCAGATTCCACCATGAACACAACCTCCGAAAATCAGCGACAACTCACAATCCAAACCCCTAAAACCGCACCCATTTCAACCCATCATCTTCTTCCATTCCGTTAGAACAACCATTCCTCCGAAAATCACTCACCAAACAGAAACTGGCCCCTGTTCTCCCGACGAAACCTACCGCACGCCATATCTGAACCACCGAAAACCCATTCGAATCCCTAACCCACACAAAGTTCAAATCTAAAACAGAACATAATAAAGATAAGAAGAAGAAGTTCAGAGGTGAAATCGGAAAATGGATAGCGAATTCAAAATCGAAAAAGGGGGGTTTGAGATTGAAGAGGAATTTTCCTGAAAATGTTGATTTACGAGGTTATTGCTGAATAGAGAGATGAACGGAATGTTGGAAAGGAAGGAGAACGTTTGGCCTTTTCTCATTTTGTTGCTGTCTGTTACTGGGCTTCGTAGCCCATTTGTGTTAGTTTGGATTCATACTCCCGTTTCTATTTCATAACCCCTCCCCTTCTTTTTCTTAATAATTTGTTTTAATAATATTATTCTATTTTGTTAATAAATTATATATATTATATATTATATTTTCCTAATAGTTTTATTAATTCTTCTTTTAGAAATTTATAAGCTATTTTTATTTTGTATATATTATTTTCATAATAGTTAATATATTGGTTTTATTTTAGAGTTTATTCTTTGGATTTCACTTCGCATTTGCTACTGGGCATTTTTCGCCGTTTTGGTCGATGAAAAAGTTCCCACCGTTTAGCCGTCAAACTATTGACGTGAAACAAAGGATCCGAGACCACTTTTTTCTCTCCTTATTTCTTTTCATCTTTTGATTTTCTTTTGACTTTTGCTGATCGATGAAGTCTTGTAAGACGAGATCCAACTGTTTTTGGCTCGTGCGACATGATTCAATTGGAGAGCGATCCTCAATATCATTTCTCTATCTTGTCCATAGCACGAAAATCGATACACAACCTCTTAAAGCTTGACTTCCCTTATAAGTCGAGCCATGATGGTTTAGCTTCACATTGGTCCCGATTCAAAGCATTATCAAGGACCAAAAGAGGAGAAGATTGGAATGGAGCTTGCGCACAATGTCAATGGTCAACAGAACCACTCTGTTCGGTAACATCTTCCTAATTCAAGTCTTTTAATCAACCGCCGAGTGTTGTGAGTTCTTAGCAATAGATACGTAGGAAATGGTGATTGAGGAGTTTCCCCTTAATGGCCTAGAGTGTTTAGTGTAGCACCCTTTGGGTGATATGCGACGCATTCGCTCCTACGCCTTAGGTTCTTGCGTGTGTGTCCCGAGTTCCTTCCCATTTAGGCGTGTTAAGTATGCTTCCTCTTTTCCCTCGCCTCCGTGCGATCGAAACTCCTTCTCTCGCGTCCTGGAGATTGAGATTCCCCCTCTTGCCTCTGTGCAATCGAGACTCCATTTTCTCTCGCCTCCATGCAATCGAGATCGTTTTCCGTAGTTAGCTGAACTACAACTGCTCTGATTTTTCGTACCAGACGAGAATATGTAGGCATAGGATGCGATATCCTAGTGAGCACACTAACAACTAACTTCTCTATTCTCTCGCTGCCGTGCAATCGAGACTTTCCCGCTGACGACTAATCTATCCCTTTCTCTTGCTCTAGCGCAATTGAGACCAGACCATAGTTCTAGAACCCGTAGGTTCCTTTAACGTGAAACCAACGACATACTACATCCGTTCTACCATAAACAGGTAACGCCTAAGTCTCCAATGGTCGAGCAGCAATACACCTAACTGTTAGAATGCGTACGCTAGTATTGTCTACATTTTCTCTCGTCCATGTACGATCGAGAACACCCCGTTTACCCGTAGTTAGCTTGAACTACGTTTTGCTCTGATTTCTCATGCCATACGAGAATACGTAGGCACAAGACACGATGTCTTGGCGAGAAATCCCCTCCATAGTTTCTCGAACCACGTCGACTATGACTTTCCCATTGCACGAGGGAATACGTAGGCATAGAGCGACGATGCTCTATCGAGTCAGTTCTTTCCGTTCTTTTCAGTTCTTCCCGTTTTAACTTTAGCAGCCATAGATAGTTTGTTTTTCACCCATAGACTAGACAACAAGCGTGGATCCCGTCGAGTACGAAGGACGTGAGGGGTGCTAATACCTTCCCCTTGCGTAACCGACTCCCGAACCCGAGATTTGGTTGCGATGACTGATCTTATCCCTCTTTTCGTTAGGTTTTCTCTGAGCGTTTCCTTTCCCTCTCTTGGGATAAATAACGCACGGTGGCGACTCTTCTGTCATTGCCGGCCTCGATTTTTGCAGTAGCGACAGCTGGAGGCTCTGCTGGGGAAATTTTCCCATCCCCTATGCGAGTCAATCCTAGCGCTTGTCTATTTTTGTCTGTGGGTGTGTGTATCTGTGTATATTTTGTGTGTTGTATTTTATATTGCTGTATTTACATTTTCCGCACCTTATTATCATTTGATGTTGTTGGGCGAATGTTCCATTGAGAGATAAGTCAGACCCAGGCTTGAGTATAGACTTAGCATTAGAAGTGAAGATTAGTGGTGAGCCTGTATGCCTTACATGCACCAGCTAGCCATGAAATTCGCGCTCAGACGAGATTCTCTTTGATGATTTTCTTTCTGGCCCTTTGGGCTCGAAGGGATTTTGGATCTGAGGGTTGTCGACTCTGGGGACCGATCACTTGGGAGTCAGCTAAGTGAGGCCGCTTCGTGAGATAATGATGCCAAACCAGAAATGGTGAATGTATCATCGTTTCTCGAAAGTCTGTGACACTGACGACCACATAGGATGCCGAACCTTATCAGAGATAGGTCCACACCTGTAAGTGGGGGGTTTTATGCAGGAAACCTTAACCTTCATCCAACCAGGTATTTTGGTTTTCTCTTCAGAGCGTTCTTTTGAACTTACTCAGTCAGCAGCACATCAGTATTCAGAGGTTTGTGGGGGCTGTGATCCCGTGTTTGGTTGCATCTTGTATTGCATTTGCATAAGCATCTCTACATCATTTTACATATCATTCTCCAGCTGGCCAGAGCTCTTATCCAACCTTTGTTTTGATTCAGCAAGGTGATTCCCCGGTGCCCGTTCTGAGCAAGTGGTGATTATTAGGAGACGACTAATTGGTTGAAGCAGAATCAAGCAGTGGCAAGAAGTGAAGTCAAGTTGAGAACTGTTGTTAGATATGTCAGGGAACGACCTCCAGAATGTTGATAGCCTGTTGGGTTTTACTGTCATGACCAATCCTCTGTATGGTTCTCTGACTGATGAAGACCTTCCGCAAGTGAACAACCTGACTGAAGCTCAGCCTGTACAGCCTTCTTTTGAAGAACAGGGTTTACATGAACAGTTTGTTGCCCGAAGTGAACGTTCTTCTTCTCCTGATACTACAGATAGCCATGATGTTGCTTTCTCTGTGCCGAATTTCAGAAGAGAGGTTCCGATAATGAAGACCAAGGACTCGAGAGCTCTTGAGTATGCTAAAAGGTTTCGTGCGTTGGATGAAAAACTCAAGGCCTTGGAAGTTAAAGATACTGTTGGTCTCAACGCTTCAGACATATGCCTGGTTCCCGGCCTAGTGTTACCTCTGAATTTCAAGGCGCCGAGGTTTGAGAATTATAAAGGGGATAGCTGCCTGAGGCAACATTTGGTGATGTTCTGCAGAAGAATGACTTCGTTTGTACACAACCACAAGTTGATGATTCACTGTTTTCAAGACAGTATGATTGGAGCATCTCTGAGTTGGTATATGCAGTTGGAGAGTAGTCATATCCGGTCATGGATGGACTTAGCCAAGGCTTTTCTGAAGCAGTACGAATATAATCTTGACATGGCTCCTAGTCGCATGCAGTGCAAAACTTGTCTCAAGAGAACAATGAACCCTTCCGGAAGTATGCTCAGAGATGGAGAGAATTTGCTTCCAGAGTGCAACCACCGCTCCTAGACCAAGAGTTGGCAGACATGTTCGTAAACTCCTTGCAGAGCCCGTACTTTGAAAGAATGCTCGGAATTGCACCAAACTTCTCTGAATTGGTATTAGCAGGAGAACGTATTGAGAATGGCGTAAAGACTAGAAAAATTCAGAATGTTTCAAGAAGTCAGGCCAGTGAAACTGAATCCCTCTGTAGCTCTCAAACTGAAGAAGAAATTGTAATCAATGCGGTCATGGCAGATGTTGGTTATTCTCAAGATGAATTGGTGAAATATTTTGGTTCTTCATCTTCTCAGCGGTCAGTATCTTCTGTGTCCCGTTATTCTGGACTGACAACCGTGCATAGGGCACCACATCAGAAAATTTGGGTCGCTCCTTATGCAAATCAACGATCCCGTGGGCGAGGTTATCTGAATCAACGCCAGAATCATAATAGGCCTCGTAACAACTTGGAAAGAAGGACGACTCCTTTTCATCTGGTTCTTGTGTCGTACAACCAACTTTTGCCACATCTGATCCATAACTCTTTGGTGGAGCCTAAGACTCTTAAGCCTGTGCCAGAATCTTACCCTCTTGGGTAAAATCCCCATGCTCAGTGTGGATATCACGGCAGATCCATGAGGCATTCAACCGAAGATTGCAAAGCTTTTCAGGCAAAAGTGCAGCAGTTGATTGACAAAGGGTACATTTTCTTTCCAGAAGGAGTTTTAGTTGTTCATGTCAACCTCTCGGTTGTCTAAGCCCGAAGATTCAGAGGGTCATTTCCAGAAGCCAGTGGTCCAGACAGGTAGACGTCCTCAACATTGGTCGTCCGTGGACCTTTTTATCATTTTCATTTGTAGTTTCTTTTCTGTTAGTTGCTACTTGTTTTTAAACATTGTTGTTTTGAATGGTAATATTAATGAAGTGATTATGCATTTTTCTGAATTAATCATGTCGCTTTCGCTCATTTTTGCACAGCACAGACACTTGCACTTTTTATCCACTCTACTTTATCACTATTGATTAGCAAGGAGGGAGGATAACGAAAACTGAATACTCATAATTGATGATCGTATGCTTTCGGATAAAACCCTGTTGATGACGTACAGGCATTGTTTCAAATCCCCTAAACACAGGAGATATAAGGAGTTAGTCCCTAGTTTACCACTTCGAGCCTAGAAGTAGGAGTTTCTTTCGGACTTTCAAACCCTCACATCTTAACCCGGGGCAGGGTAGTTGTCAGTTAATTTGACCGAGCGTTCAAAATTTATAGAGGAGTGTCCCTGTTCGAGGACCAATTACATCAATCCCTCTCAAGAGGTCGTACCTCATTAACCACAATGGCTAAACCTCACCAATCAGGAGTGAGACAGTTACAACCCTTTCAAAGAAATTAAGACAGCCAGTGTCACACGGTGTGTTTAATGAAAAAGGAGAAAGCCCGCTAAGTAGAAAAGCTGGAAAGCAAATACTTAGGCAAAATTGGAGCATCCCGCTGGACTTCAAAATCGAAAGAACTCAAAAAGAGCGAGTCCAGGCAAAAATTAGGGAATAAAAGAGTAAAAGAAATAATCTCGAGAGAAAAATCCTCAAACAAGGACGAAGTCGTGTGATCAGACACAAAGGACGAGAAGGGGTAATTGTCACTCCGAAAACCTTGTGAGTTCCTTAACTAGCACTCCCACCATTCATTAAGCCTTTTGAAGAGGTGAATGCTTGTTTCGAGTTAACTGAACATTAGGATTGGAGATTATCACGGAGAAGGGGTGGATACAAATCATACTTAGAGCCTAATATCCTTTGTTTCAATAACCGTGAACTCGACCACGATTCAATCCTTAAAAGACATAATTGAGGCGGGGTTTATTTTGAAGGTGTACTTCAATGAGGTTGAGTAACCTGACTCCTACATGATTTGCTAATCATATTCTTGTTATGCCTTTCACTAATCAAACCAGCACTACGCTTGGACTTTTGGTTCATTCGTCGCTCACTATCACGACACTTAATAAGTGACATCTCTTTCAAAATATGCATGCACACCGCATTAAAATTACCATTCATGAGTAAACAATTTTAATTGCAGGTCGGTAGTTGACATGGAGGAAATTCCAACAGGGAATAGTTGAACAAGATTGGATCGTTCAGCAGTCTGGATCAGAATTGAGTATACCTTGCAGCCCTGTGGATCTGGGGCATTGACATCCAGTGAGTTTGGAATCAGTCAGTCTGAGGCAAGTCCCGAAGCATCAGTTGATTATGGGGCAAATCATTCAAGAAGCAGTTGATCAGAAGTGAATAATCTCTAGACTACCAATCAGGGGCAATCACCTGGAGATTCTGTTGATTTGAGGATGAGTTAAGTCGCCTCAACGCTCATGTAGGGGAAAACCACTTTAAGAGTGCATCGAGGCCAGCCATTCTGAGATTGGAATGATTAAGGATGAATTATTTCGTGGTACGGATTCTGGGGCAAGCCATCTCGAGGTCGTCTCATGGCAAGATATTTTCTTTTCAAGGTGAACTTTCCTAAGAATCAGACTGGGGCAAGTTAAACTACACTGGGGCAAGTTACTCAAGTGAGTTTATTCCCCTCAGCAAGAGTTGAGTGTCGGGGAATCGTGCCATTACCTCATCAAATAACCTGAACCTACCGAAAAGGCCTTGCTGTCATTGGATTGTTATCCCACAGCCTAAACCTGTTACTTGTCAGAACCTTCTAACCAAACTTCCAAAGCCCAGTTCTCGTCTGGAAAACCTCCAAAGCCCAGTTCTCGTCTGGCAAACCTTCAAACCAGTTCTTGTCTGGTCAACCCTCGGTAAATACCAGTTCTCGTCTGGTATATGTCAGTTCCCGTCAGGTCACCTTTTCTTTAGCCTACTGTTTAACCAGTTCTCGTCTGGCAAACACAGTTTCAAAGTCCAGTTCTCATCTGGAAAACTAGAAATCAGTTCTCGTCTGATACCCAAACCAGAAATTAGTTCTCGTCTGATACCAAAATTAGAAGTCAGTTCTCGTCTGACAACTTAACCTTTTGACACCAGTTCTCGTCTGGTCGCCTACCCTCGAATACTAGTTCTCGTCTAGTAATTCCCCTTTAAATTCATTTTTGTTGGTAACCAGAAAACATCCAATCACCATAAACCTGGTCCTACCTAACCAAAAAGCCCAACCATGATTCCAGTGGCTCACATGCCATCAAAGTCCTCGGCACGAGGCTCGATTGATCTCACTTCTCTAGATTGAATTACGTATTTCCACAGCAGGTTGAGATTAGTTTCTCCCCAGCAGGTCGAGATCGATATCCCCGGCGAAGTAGAACCATCCCCAGCAGATGGATCGTGTACAACCATCCTCAGTGGTTTGAGATTGAAGTTCTTCCTGATAGGCAAATTTGGGTTTATTTCCCCAGCAGTGGGACGAGTGCAGTGTTGTTGCCCCCACAGAGTCCAAGTCTTTGGCTCCTTTCCCCTCAGAGTCTAGGTCTTCAACTCATTCCCTAAGCAGAGGTTGATATTGTTGAGTTTTGTGCTCATTTTCCCCAAGCAGGGGTCGATGCCGATTCCCTCATTGCCTAATCCCCAGCCAAGTCAGCAGAGTAGTGGTCTTCCCCACCAAATGGGACTAACTCAGAGATTGTTTATTCTCCATCCTCAGCAGAGAGAGAGCTTGGGACGATTCCCCAGTATATCTTATTCATAATCCCTAATAGATAGCAGATTAAATCTTTAGCGAGCGGAATCTCTAGCAGAATAGAGCCATCCTTCAGCGGTCTACCTCGATTCCTAGCAGAGTTGTCTGTTCCCCGAAATGTTATATTCTGGCAGATCATCCAGGGATGATTTCCCTGGTAGAGTGGAGTTATTTGTCTCCAGCCGAGTTGTTAGTTACCCAGAAGAGTTGTATTCTGGTAGACCATCCGGGACGTTTTCCTCAGCAAAGTTTGATTTTGATCCCCAGCCGAGTGGATTTGTGCTTAGCAGAGCAGCTTTACCCAGAAGTTTTCTCGGAGGCCATCCAAGACTTGTATTCCCCAACGTGAGTCTGTTTGCACTAGGCGTGCCTAGTCTTTCCCTAGCCGAGTTGTTTTCCTCTCTTCAACATTTATTTTGCTGAAGTGGTTCCTTTGCATTTGCATCGTGCATAGCATCCTCCCTGTTGCACCCTAAAATTTGCTCAACCTTATTCACTTGGTTTATGTTTCAATATCATTAGCATTTGCATAAAGAGTCATGTACATAGGTTATTCATCTGCATAGCATAAGCATAGCAAGTCATTCAATAGGGGACCAAGCATTATTCTCACCTCTAGAGGCCTATCAAGAGGTTATTATCCTAATTCAATCTCATTCAAGTCATCAGAAAAGAATTTGAAAGCAGGGAGTTCAGAGGATCAAACATTGAGTATATCTCCTAACTGAGGGTGCCTGAGGGCCAACAAAGGAATTATGAATTGTAAATGGAGAGCATGGGGAGTATCTAGACATCTTGGAGGACTTAGAAAGTCATTTGGAGAAGAAAACAAGTTGTTGATGTGATCATAAGAATTGCAGTCAACTAGGGTTTCATCTGGGTCAACCCTAGGTCAAATGACTGATGGAGAGGCATTTAGGTCTATTGGAGAGATGTGGGGTTCATCATTTGACATGAAGAATAAGGATATGTTGTTATGCTAAGAAGAATTCAAGAGAAATCAAGGAGAAGAGGAGTTTCTAAATTAGGGTTTCTATGTAAAATCCCCTAGTTTAGGTCAAATTTCCAAGCTTCAAATGGATCCTTGGCCAACATGAAACTTGTAGAGGATCTCAAGACCTTTAATTTGAGTGGTGGAAGACATCAAGGAGATTTATAGAACTCAAGTTATGGTCCTTGCAAGTTACAGGTCATCTGAGGTATCTGAAATTTTATCTGTGAAAGTGACTTGACTTCCAAGCAATTTTTACCCCTCAAGGAGATTTAAAATGGATTTCTGGTCAACATAAGAATTGTTCCTTATTGTCTTAGCTTTCTAGAATGGTATGGTATGCCTTCATATGATGTGTGTAACTCTACTTATGGTCTTGGCAAGCAAAGGGTATTTTGGTCATTTGTGAATTACAGGTCATTTTAACTTATGCCCAGAACTCATACAAGGAGGCCTCAAATGGAAAAACTTACAACATCAAACTTGCTCCAAATGACATTTTGAGTCTATAAAAGTGACCATGAGAGATTGAAAAGATTCATAGCACAAGGTTTCAAAATTGTTGAATTTGATGAATAAAAATGGCCTTAAAAATGAGATTTTTCATATCTTGGCCAAATGAAGCAAAATTATAGGTCATTTTGAATGGAAAGGGCATTTTAAAGACATTGGCTAAAGTGGAATTTTGAGTTTAGTTCATAATTTGTGAGTTATCCATGGTTGCTTGCAATATAAGAAACATAATCAAAATCCAAGGGAATTTGTGCAAGGGAAACTTCTCCAAGTTTCTAGGAGGTTCTAACCTCATCTATATATTCATACAAGTTGGTTCATGCCATGGTTGGTGCTTCCATTTGTTCAAAACCCCAAATTTTCCACACTTTCTTCAACTTGCATAAGCTTCACAAACTCTCCATAATCTCCCTCAATTCTTACATTTGTGGATTGAATCTTCATCATCATCATTCAAACACCATGATTCACATCAAAAAAGGGCTGAATTGATCAAGAATTGTACCATTCATCATCTCTTGCCAATTTGCATTTTCTATCCAAACTCCATTAAAGCTTCATCTACCATTCCAATTTCTGTTATCATCATCATCCACCATCATCCTAGAGTATTTGGCAAAGGAAAGTGGAAGGAATTCGTGGCTGGAAAAGGAGATCCAAGTTCAAACTCCAACTTGCATGAAGAGTGGAATAGAGTGATTCACAAAGATTGAACAAGAACCAGTGCAAACAGAAGCATATACACTCATTGAAGATCACTTTCAGCAAGTATCAAGGCTTGAATTGGAGTCTAACCACCATTGCCATCATCACTTGCAAGGTATGCAAAATTCTTCGAATCTTATCATTTAGGCTGTTGTAGATCATGTGGTTAGGATAGGAGTGTTTAGAGACCATAGGGGAATGTTTCTTGAAATCTAGGGATAGTTTTGTGAAGATCCATGGCAGGTTCCCATTTCTGTAAGCTCCAAGAACAAGCTGTGTAGTGGATTATAATTGATATGATCAGGCATAGAATGATGAGGATAGCATGTAGAGTAACTGTAGATCATCAGGTTTGAGTTCTGGAAAAATGGATATCATACGAGTATGGTGAACCCTAACTTTCGTGTCCTCTGTTTGGGATCCACAAGGAGAATTAGTGAAAACTAGGACCAGGCATGAATTCCTTGTGTTTAGTAGATCATTTTAGGGCTTTGGATTTTTCATTTTCATCAAGGGAGCATGGAGAAAGATCGAGTGGAATTTTCGTGCATGAGGCATGTTTCTGAAACCCTAAATGGATAGAGGAAGAAGATGACGCGTATGCCCTTGGATCTGATGGAAATGTTTGACTTGACCAAGAATCGGACGCTCCATATTCAACCTGAGATTTGGTGGGAAATTTTAAACATTGAAACGCGCCGTTTCATTTAGGGGAGGGAAATGGGCTCAGATGGCTATTCACACCCCCCAATTTGATGGGCCCAACGCGCTGAACTTGAGCTTCTTACTTTTCTCACCCCCTCCCTTTATTTCTTTCTATTTTCTTCTCTTAATTTCTTTTTATTTTTCATCCATTTTTGAAAATTCATAATAAATCAGAAATTGCATATTTTTAATTCATTCCTTTTGCATTATTTTCTTTAAAGAGTCAAGAAAATTATAAAAAATAAAAATTGCATTTTATTTTTTATTTGATATTTTTCCCATATTTTCCAAATAAATAGCATTTTAAATAGTTTCATTTCATACATGATTTTGTTAATTTTTGTTCTATTAATTGCTTTAATATTTTTCACCCATTCTTTTTAGGTTGTTTAGGTTAGACATTAAACTTGTAGATACAATTTAGTTCCCATTTTTAGAAATTAATTTTTAGGTGTTTAGTTTAGGTGTGAATAACATGAACAAACTAGGGTTTTAGGTGATGACTTAGGAGAATTAATTCACTTCCCTTAGGACTTAGAGATTGAGTAGGTTAGCTATGGGACTATAGGGGCTATGGGTAGTTATTAGATCCCCTTAGAGAAAAGTCAGGATTCCCCTACTGCTATTAATGTACTGTATATCTGATTGACTGGTGTGGTGTGCCCTCTGGGGATTGTTGCTTGTCTGTGTGGGTATTGGGATTGTCTGGGGACTTGGGAGAGCTGAAGACTTGTGAAGATGAAGCCATTGGAGATCCAGAGATTGAAGTTCAACTTCCAGAGTTGAAGAGAAGATTCCTGCTAGCAGCTGTTGAGGAGACTAGGGTTTAGGAGCTAGGCAGAGCTCTAGATTAAAAAGCTTGCTTTTCAAACATGGATTGCCTTGTCTGCATCCATCCTTCTCTGTGATTCAGAGTCTCTCTAAGACACTCACCCCCTTCCTTTGGAAGGCTTGGTGATAGTGTCTAAGAGATAGAACTCTTGAGAGACAATGTCATATGTGTTAGAAGCAATCTGTTCACCACCCTTGGTAGTCAACTGATTGCTTAACACCCAATTCACTCTTGTGACTGATCCCTCATCCTGGAGGTTTGGACTTGAAGAAAAGCCATTGCAGATAGAAGACTGATGATCAAAGCCCTTGCCTGAAGGCCATGAAGATGGAGATTGATGCTTGTTGAAGCCTGTAGCTGATTGGAGATTACTTGGAGCCAGATGTTGATTCAAAGCTGCTGAAGCTGTTTGTTATTGCTGTATTTCATTTCTGATGTATTGATTGGTTTTCCTAACTGTATTGCTTGTTGTTTAACCTGTTAGGTTGAAAGTGAATTCTGTTCACTTTTGCCTATTGTTTTCTAGGTTCGAGGTTGAGTGGGACTCCCTTGCCTCGCTTGTACTGTTGCATCCATGCATTTTACCGCTTTATTATATCTGTTATTGTTTCTGTTTCTGCCTATCCCGTAGGATCTCTGTTTCTCTCTGCACAAGAGAGGAGCATGATAGACACTAGGTCTTAACCCATGCATGATAACATTAGGATAGTTTGGTTCCCTTCGCAACCGTAGGTTAGAGTTCTGTCTCTTTCTTTCTCGAAACAAACAGAAAAATACAATAAAATTTCAAACACAATAAAAGACACTTCTTCCGTAAAAGAATGTGAACTCATCAAGACGTCGTTTTTGCCCGCTTGGACTGCTAATCAAGAAAACCTTTTTCAGAAGGAATAAAATCAACCAAGACAAGCTTGTGTCTTACGTGGCCCGAACTACGTTTGCTCTGATCTTTCATGCAGTGTGGAAGTACGTAGGCATAGGATGCGACATCCTAGCGAGCAACCTTCCCCTCCTTTCCCGTAGGTAGGCGAACTACGTTGACTCTGATTTCTCGTTCCAGACAGGAATACGTAAGCATAAAGTGCGATACTTTGCCGAGTCATTTTCTTTTCTCTTTTAACCCTTAACCTGTAGCGTAGATATAATAACAATCCATACCCGAAAACAAGCGTGGATCCCGTCGAGTACGACGGACGTGAGGGGTGCTAATACCTTCCCCTTGTGTAACCGACTCCCGAACCCAGGTTTTGGTTGCGAAGACCATACCTTTCCCGTGTTGTGCGAGGTTTACTCTGAGCGTTTCCTTTCCCTCCCGTGGGATAAATAACGCGCGGTGGCGACTCTTCTGTTCAGCCGGCGCCGATTTTCGCAGTAGCGACAGCTGGCGACTCTGCTGGGGACCCAACGTCCCCTGGCTGCTAAGGACTGCGATAGTTCTTATGCATTTGGGATCCAACGTCCCTTAAGAGAGTCAATCCTAGCGCTTGTTTTCCCGTCGAGGATTTTGTATGGAGTTATTTTACATTTCTGACCTTTATTTTCAGCTTTGTATATATGGATTATTATTGCTGTATCTTGGGGTGTGGCGGGTGTTATGATATTGAGAGATAAGCCGGACCTGGGCTTGAGTGCACCTAGAATTAGAGTAGAAATTAGTGGGCGCCCGCTTGCTTTGCTTTCTTTGGTGTCCCATGAAATCTACACTCAGACGAGGTTCCTCTGGTTGGCCTCCTGCCCCTTCCTTTGGTTGGCGTGGGTTGTTGGTTAGTTGGATTGTCGACTCTGGGGACCGATCATTTGGAAGTTGGCTAAGTGAGGCCTCTTCAGGGATTGATGATGCCACTCCTTCTGGGAATCGTATCATCAACCCTGAAAGTCTGTGACGCCGACGACCGCATAGGATGCCGTACCTTGTGCCAGTTATAGGGCCACCCACCTGTGAGGGGATTCAGGGTTATGCAGGTAACTAGACCTTCAGACCACCGGTTTGTTTCTTGATCAGGATCCTGGATATTTATGAGGGTTCTAAGGTCTGTCAGAGACCAGGTGGAGATGTGTTCTAAGGTCTGTCAGAGACCAGTTGGTGTGTTCCGAGGTCTGTCAGAGACTATTTGGAGATGTGTTTTGAGGTCTGTCAGAGACCAGTGGGAGATATGATCTGAGGTCTGCCAGAGACCATTCAGGTTATGATTATGGGGTCTATCAGAGACCAGTATTGGAGCTTTGTTTGAGGTCTATCGGAGACCAGGATTGGATGACTTCTGGAGGGTCTGGGGCTTTCTTGATATGGTTCAGGCTGTTCAGCTACAGCTTTGGTCCCTGTTGCATGTTGCTTGCATTGCATTACTGCATATCCATTACCATTTGCATTTCACTAACGTGTGTCTGTGCTGCAGGTGCATTTGCATTTCCCGAGTTCTAGTGTCCGGACTTCTGAGTGTTTGATCATGACTAGCTTAAGGAGAACAATTGCTTACAAATTGCCTACTCCTGATATTGTTCCTTTACTGGGGTTGATCTCTCTTGCTGATGAGGGTGTTTGTAGGAGCTTCCGGATGAGCTATGGTAGACTACTGAGATTGGTGTGTAAACCTACAGAGGTAGAGTTAGATGGGCTGTATGCTTTGATGCAATTCTACGACCCTGCTCTGAGGTGCTTCACGTTCTCTGACTTTATTATGGGACCAACCCTGGAGGAATACGCTGAGTATGTTGAGCTGCCCGTGCAGAACCAGGTTCCATTCCTCCATTCTGGCGCCAAGCCCAAGCCGGAGGACTTGGCAAAAGCCTTGCATATTGATGCTTCTGAATTTGTGACTACTGTTTCCCGTGGAGTTCCAGGCTTCTCACTCCAGTTCTTAGTTGGTAAAGCCCAGGAGTATGCCAAGAGCGGGTGCTGGGTTGCTTTCAATGCTGTGTTGGCCTTGTGCATTTATGGCATAGTCTTGTTTCCCAATATACCAGATTTTGTGGACTTCGACGCCTTCTACTTGTTTGCCGCTGGTAATCCTGTACCTACCTTACTCGGAGATTTCTACCACTCATTGCATTACAAGAATGAGAAAGGGAGAGGAAAGAATGTTCATCTTTGTGTACCCTTGCTGAGTATGTGGCTTGAGAGCCACCTTCCTAAGAGAAGACCTGTTGCAGAGGCTACAGTCCCAGTTGGTTGGCCGGAGCGCCTGATGAGGCTATCGTCGGAAGATATGGAGTGGTTTGATCGAGACCTGTTGGGATCTGAGCTCATCTTCAGTTGTTCTGGGTACCCTAATGTGCCGCTGATAGGAAGAAAAGTGTGTATCAATTACAACCCTTCTCTATTCATTCGCCAGTTCGGATATGCACTGAAGAATCCACCTCAGGAGGAAGAAGTACGGGAATCTCTGTACTTCACAGGTGATTTGAAGGGAGAATTGCTAGCTGAGCTGCAACATGCCTGGACACGTATTAACCGCAAAGGGAAGCCACTGTTGGGTAAGAACGATTGCCAGGCCTATGCACCTTACAGGGTTTGGATCCAGGAAAGAGCAAGTCAGTTATTAATGCCATTTCCAGCTGCACCCGTCACTGTTCCTATTCCGGCAGAAGAGCCAACTACTGTTTCTAGGGAAGCCTACGAGCAAGTTGTGAGAGAGAAAGAAGCCTTGATGAAGATCAATGAAGGGTTAGAGCAAGAACTAGCTCAGGTACGCGGTGAGAAAAACAAGGCCGTATATGCTTTCCAACAACAAATCGAGCTGTTAAACAGGTTAGGGGCTGAATTGACTGAGGAAAAGAAAAAGCGCGAACGTCTGGGGCAAGAGTTCAGAAGCTCCCATGACATGCTGGAATCCAAAAAGAAGGCGCTCGACGCAGCACACCGAGAAATCTCCTCTTGCAATAAGACTTGGAATGCTACACTCACCAACAACAAGAAGAGGGAGGATAAGTTGAAACAGCAAATCTCCGACCTCGAAGAGAAGTTGAAGTCTAGCATCAAGAAGTGTGAGGAAGAAGTGATGACCCGGTATAGTGTCCAGAATGCACTGAACAAGGCAATCAAATGCAGAGATGAAGCTGTGTCTCAAAAGCGAAAACTAGAAGATTGCTTCGGAGAGGCGACGTGGGAAGAAACTGCGGGAGACGTGCGTCGTGTTCTTAAGAAAAGGAATCAGTTGGTAGAAGGACTGCTCACCCGACCAGGTCACCCAGAGACCAAGAGGTTGATAGAGGAGTACCGGGCTTTCGAGAGCATTTGATTATTCTATATTTTCGTTTGTATGCTTTATTTGCATAGTGCTGACCATCACCAGGATTGTTGGATGAGGTCATGCCTTTGTGTTGTACTCAGTATTATTGTACTCTTGGCCTATTGATTTTCCCTGCAATATATGAGGCTTTATATGATTTAGCTCCGATATCCCTATTGTCAGCACTGTCACTGCACTGGCACCTTCACACTAGAACTGGGGGAATGAACTTCCCTAATGCACAGACACATTGCATTGCATTCATATTCATATTGCATTACAGGTAATCTTTGAATAGTGTCTTATTTCCTGCTCTGTACCAGGTACTTTCCAGGATTGCAGATCAGCACCCGCACCGCTATTCCACTCGCTCCAACTGTCGAAGAATCATGGATCAAATGCAGAACGAGATGCAAGATGTGCGCGAGAAGCTAGCTCTCTTTATGCAGACCATGGAAGCTATTGCAAAAGGTCAGGAGAATTTGCAAGCCATGGTCCAACCTCTGTTGGCCCGAAATGCTGGTCACGGTAACGAGGATCATCAGTCTGTGAGAGTCGATACAGTTCATGGAGACGGCACTCCCACGCCAGTGGCTCCACCTGTAGTCAATATACCTGCTGCTAATGTCAACAACGCTACCGCTGCTGTGAATGGTAACGTCGGAGTTGGGAACGAGACTGCTATCCATAACGTCGGGCTTGGTGATGTCAACTTGGGTGATAATATGGGAGGCAACGGCTTTGTCAACACTGGATTCGGATTCAACGATCAGGGATTCGATAACACCGGGAAATATGGTTTCAATGCTCAAGGCTTTGGGCAAGGTGGTTATGGTGCGACCAATCAGGGTTACGGAGGTTTTGGAAATGGAAACGGCACGGGGTTTATGGCTTTTGGGCCTGCTGGAGGTGTTCAAGGGTACGGCAACAGAGGCCGAGGTCCGGGGATGAATCAGATTAGAGCTGGACGAAATAATGGATATGATGGGTATGGAGCTGGAAATGGTATGTGGCAAGAAGATCAGCAGGAGGACGCTTTCTCCGGCGGAGGTTTCGAAGGGCTGATGGATGACTCCCAGAAGATCAGAATGCTGGAAGAGCAGATGAGGGGGGTCCTAAACCAAAGTGCTGTGGGCTTGGACATGGCAACAATGGGTTTGGTACCTGGCTTGAGGGTGCCAATCAAATTCAAAGCTCCTGCGTTTGATAAGTACAAAGGGGACACATATCCGAAAGTGCACGTACGAGCTTATTACAGAAAGATGTCTGCATACTCAACTGATGAAAGAATGCTAATGCATTTCTTTCAAGATAGTCTGTCGGGCCCTTCCTTAGAGTGGTATATGGGGTTGGAGCCAACCAATATCAAGACATGGAAGCAATTGGCAGAGGCATTTGTAGCTCACTACAAGTATAACAGCGACTTGGCGCCCAATCGGGTCCAATTGGCGGGACTGTCGCAGAAGAAGGGGGAGAGCTTTAAAGAGTACGCGCAAAGGTGGCGCGATATGGCTGCCAGGGTCCGTCCTCCTGTAGAAGATAAGGAAATGAATGACATGTTCGTCGGCACATTCACAGGCTTGTTTCATGACATGCTGTTTCACACATCTCTGGCCAGTTTTTCAGACCTAATTCTGATGGGTGAAAAGATTGAGCGTAACATTAAGCAAGGAAAATTCCAGGTTGAGGAATCGACTGCATCTGGCAGTAATAGGAAGGCTTTTGGTGGGCGCCGTCAGGGCGAGGCAAGCGCAGTATTTGGAGGCCGAGGCAGGGGACGAAACCAATATCATCAGCCGCAGCAGGTGGCGAGTGTTACTATTCCATATCAGCAGCAACCACTTCAGCAACAACAACCGTCTCATCAGCAGCCAATGCAGCAGCAGCAGCCCCAGCAGGGGGCACAGCAGGCTCAGCGAAGATTCCAGGGTGGCAAACCAAGAAGAGTGTTTGAGAAGCCTCCCACGACATACGCTGATTTGTTGCAGACATTGTTGGGATTGAACCTGGTAGAGAAGAGAACTCTGGCACCGATAACGGGAGCTCCCCCGTTTGGTTACGATGCAAGCAGGCACTGTGAGTTCCATTCTGGGGCTCCCGGCCACGATATAGAGGGTTGCCATGCTTTTAAGCATGTTGTGCAGGATCTTTTGGACAATAAGACTATCAATTTCGGAACGGCAGGTCCGAATATAGTGCAGAAGCCCATGCCTAATCATGGGGCCAACGCCATTCTGACTGAGGAAGGGTTGAATCTGATTATGAACGTCGAAGATTTAAAGATGCCGCTGAGCAAGATAAAGAGCCGACTGTTGCAAGGGGGTGTTTACCCGGGATGTGACGAGTATTGCTTAGGATGTTGGACCCTAGCTGGGGGGTGTGATGATTTGAAGAAAGGCGTTCAGGCTTTAATTGATGAAGGCGTATTACAGTTTGACCGAGCGGCAACCAAAGAGCCTACAGGGGCAGTAGCAGATAATCGGAGTGATGTGGCCACGGTAACGATTCCTCGGAAGACGATCACTATTGCAGCGCCAGCTCAGCGACCACCGATCACCATAACCAGGGCCGGGCCGATCCCGTACGAGAACACGAAAGCAGTCCCATGGTCATATGGGTTAGAGGTGTATTGTGACGGGATAAAGATTTATGTTAATAAGCAGCCGGACGAGACTGTGGATAATGTTGTTGGTTCGGGAGGTATGACAAGGAGTGGTAGGATCTTTATATCCCCTGAAGTGGAGGCCGAAAGACTAGCTAAAGGAAAAGGGAAAGCGGTTGATAATGTCCCAGTGCAAGCAAGCGAAAAAGAATCGGCATTGAAAGACGTAGAAGAGTTCATGCGCTTGATTAGAAAAAGTGATTATAAGATTGTGGAGCATCTGCAGCAGACGCCGTCCAAAATATCTATCCTGTCATTGCTGTTGTGTTCGGAAGCTCACAGAAATGCTTTGCTGAAAGTCCTGGATACTTCTTTTGTACCTCAAGACGTCTCTGTGAATCAGCTGGAAGGAGTGTTGGCACATGTGAATGCAGGCCACAACTTGGGCTTTACCGACTTCGATTTGACCCCGAAAGGGAGAGATCATAATATGGCACTGCACATATCTGTTGAGTGTAGAGGATCAGTAATGTCGCATGTATTGGTCGACACTGGATCGTCTCTGAATGTGATGCCCAAGAAGGCGATGATGAAGCTGGATGTTAGAGGAATCTTGTGCACGCCCAGCGACTTGGTAGTCAGAGCGTTTGACGGCACGCGGAGAACAGTCTTTGGATCGATCACATTGCCTCTACAGGTGGGGCTGGAGGTGTTTGCAACTGAGTTTTATATCATGGATATACAGCCTGCGTACAGTTGCTTGCTTGGAAGACCTTGGATTCATGGGGCGGGGGCAGTCACGTCCACCCTACATCAGAAGTTGAAATATATGGTCGGAGACAGCGTAGTCACTGTATGCGGAGAAGAAGACATCCTGGTCAGCCATCTGTCGTCATTTAAATATGTGGAGGTCGATGGAGAGATCCACGAAACACCTTGCCAGGCATTCGAAGGGTTGTGTATCAAGGACAAAGGTCCCGGGCCGAGCAAAGTGCCAGAGATAGCCGTCTCATCGTATAAAGAAGCTCAAGCTCTAGTGGAGGCAGGAGAAGCAAAGGGCTGGGGCAAGGTGCTGGACATTCCTGTGAAGATGGACCGGTTCGGACTGGGATACCAACCGTCGTCATCAACACCTGCTGTGGGGCCGCCCCGTTTCAGAGGGCCAATCACCATCTCTGCCAGTGGAGTGTGTCATGAAACCATCAACGCTGCTTCGGAGTCTGACGAAGGAGACAGCGACTGTGATATGGATGCCTGGATTCAGCCAAGCACGCCAGGACAAGGACTGTGCAACTGGTCTATTCAGGAGCTTGTTTCTGTGACTCTTAAACAGTAATGCTTTGCTTTATTAATTGTTGAATAATCTGATGTCTGGCCCGGGGCATCGTGATTTGCTTAGGGCTGTGTTGTTATGAACATTGTGTGTTAATCATTAAATAAATGGCGTTTTTTCTTTTTTTCATGTGCAAATACTGTAATCCCTGTCTTTCTTGTTTTATATTTTTCAATAAAATGGCAACGTGGTTATTCGCTTTATACGCATTTTGAAGCACTTAACCATTCCTTTTGCAGGATAACATTTTCAGATGACATTCTTGAACCACCTATGACTCGTCCCGACTTCGAGCACCCGGTATTTCAAGCCGAAGAAGAGGTTGTCGAAGATAGCAACGTTCCTGAAGAACTGTCTTGGTTGGTGAAGCAAGAGGAAAGAGCCATTCTGCCTCACGATGAGGTCATTGAAATTATCAACTTGGGGTCAGAAGGGGTTGAGAAGAATATGCGTATCGGAGCCGCGCTGCAGGGCGATATCAAGCGAAGACTGGTTGAAATGCTTCGAGAGTATAATGATGTATTCGCTTGGTCGTATGAAGATATGCCAGGGCTCGATACAGATATGGTTGTGCATCGCCTGCCACTGAAAGAAGATTGCCCGCCGGTCAAACAAAAGCTTCGCAGAACTCGACCAGATATGGCAGTGAAGATCAAAGAGGAAGTTCAAAAACAGTGGGACGCTGGTTTCCTGGCTGTGACAAAGTATCCCTCATGGGTTGCTAACATCGTACCAGTGCCAAAGAAAGATGGCAAGGTTCGAATGTGCGTGGATTATAGAGATTTGAATAAAGCAAGCCCAAAAGACGATTTTCCACATCCTCATATTGACGTGTTAGTTGACAATACTGCTCAATACTCCGTATTCTCCTTCATGGATGGCTTTTCAGGCTATAATCAAATTAAAATGGCGCCAGAGGATATAGAGAAGACTACTTTCATAACGCCTTGGGGAACATTTTGCTATAAAGTGATGCCCTTTGGTTTGAAAAATGCTGGGGCAACGTATCAGCGTGCGATGACGACTCTTTTCCATGATATGATGCATAAAGAGATCGAAGTTTATGTTGACGATATGATTGCCAAATCCCAGACGGAGGAAGAGCATCTGGTGAATTTGCTGAAGTTATTTAAAAGGCTGAGGAAGTTTAGGCTGAGGCTGAACCCTAATAAATGCACCTTCGGGGTGAGATCGGGTAAACTGCTGGGGTTTATCGTAAGCGAAAGAGGAATAGAGGTTGATCCTGCTAAAATAAAAGCGATACAAGAAATGCCAACGCCTAAAACAGAGAAAGAGGTGCGCGGGTTTTTAGGGAGGTTGAACTACATCGCCCGGTTCATATCTCACCTAACTGCTACGTGCGAACCATTGTTCAAGTTATTGAAGAAAGATCAAGCTGTAACGTGGAACGAAAATTGTCAAAAGGCGTTCGATAAAATAAAGCAGTATTTGCAGGAGCCTCCTATTTTGATACCCCCGGTGGCAGGGAGACCCTTGATTATGTATTTGACAGTTCTGGAGGGAAGCATGGGTTGTGTCCTCGGTCAACACGACGAGACAGGGAGAAGAGAGCATGCAATCTATTACTTGAGTAAGAAATTTACAGACTGCGAATCTCGGTATTCAATGCTGGAGAAAACTTGTTGCGCGCTAGCCTGGGCCGCCAAGCGTTTGAGGCAGTACATGCTGAATCATACAACCATGCTCATCTCGAAGATGGATCCTATCAAATATGTATTTGAAAAGCAGGCGTTGTCAGGTAGAATTGCCCGTTGGCAGATGGTCTTGACTGAATATGACATCCAATACGTCTCGCAAAAGGCTATAAAGGGGAGTGTGCTGTCTGAGTATCTGGCGGAGCAGCCTATTGAAGAGTACCAATCGATGAGGTTTGATTTTCCTGACGAGGATATCATGTACCTAAAGATGAAAGATTGTGAAGAGCCGTTGCCAGACGAAGGACCAGAATTGGGTTCCAAATGGAGGATGATATTTGACGGAGCTGTGAATGCTTACGGTAGCGGAATAGGGGCAATCATCACTACGCCACACGGGTCGCACATCCCGTTTACTGCCCGATTGACCTTTGCCGTTACCAATAATGAGGCCGAATACGAAGCTTGTATAATGGGGCTTGAAGAAGCCATTGATTTGCGAATCAAAAATCTGGACGTATACGGAGACTCAGCTCTAGTGGTGAATCAGATCAAAGGGGAATGGGAGACACGTCAGCCCAATTTGATACACTACATGAATTATGCAAGGAGATTGTTGCCTTTCTTCGACAAGGTTGAATTGCATCACGTACCGCGGGCAGAGAATCAAATGGCTGACGCCCTGGCCACTTTGTCTTCCATGTACAAAGTCAACTTCTGGAACGAGGCTCCCCGAATCGTTATCTCTCGGCTGGACAGGCCAGCTTATGTATTTGCTATTGACGAAGCATCCGACGACAAACCATGGTATTTCGATATCCTTAATTTCCTGAAGAATAAAGAGTATCCGACTGGGGCATCCAGTCAAGATCAGAAGACTCTCAGGAGATTAGCAGGCAATTTCTATTTGAACCCGGATGGCGTCTTATACAGAAGAAACCACGATTTGGTGCTGTTGCGTTGTGTAGATGAAAAAGAGGCAAAGTTGCTCATGGAGGAAATACACGAAGGTACCTTTGGTACGCATGCTGGTGGACATGCTATGACGAGAAAGCTGCTACGGGCAGGTTATTTTTGGCTGACTATGGAAACTGATTGTTTCAAGTTTGCGAGAAAGTGCCACAAGTTCCAGATCTATGCCGATAAGATCCATGTGCCTCCAAGCCCTCTGAATGTGATGTCATCGCCTTGGCCATTTTCGATGTGGGGAATCGATATGATTGGAAAGATCGAGCCTACGGCTTCCAACGGGCATCGGTTCATTTTAGTGGCGATCGATTATTTCACCAAGTGGGTGGAAGCGGCGTCATATGCAAATGTAGCGAAGCAAGTGGTGGCCAGATTCATCAAGAGAGATATCATTTGCCGATATGGGATTCCCGAGCGGATAATCACGGACAACGGTTCGAACCTGAACAACAAAATGATGAAGGAGCTCTGTCAGAATTTCAAGATCGAACATCACAACTCCTCCCCTTACCGACCCAAGATGAATGGCGCTGTCGAAGCGGCCAATAAGAATATAAAGAAGATCGTCCAGAAAATGGTGGTGACCTATAAGGATTGGCATGAGATGCTACCTTTTGCTCTGCACGGTTATCGTACGACGGTACGCACATCAACCGGGGCAACCCCGTTCTCGTTAGTGTACGGAATGGAGGCGGTATTACCATTAGAAGTTGAGATCCCTTCTCTGAGGGTATTGCGAGACGTTCAGCTGGACGAGGCAGAATGGGTGAAAGACAGGTTGAACCAATTGAGTTTGATGGACGAGAAGAGGCTAGCTTCTCTAGCATACGGTCGTTTATACCAGAGCCGAATGAAGAAAGCGTATGATAAGAGAATACATCCGCGAAGCTTTCAGACGGGCGATCTTGTGCTGAAAAGGATTCTCCCGCCGCAAGCAGATTACAGGGGCAAATGGACCCCCAACTACGAAGGGCCATACGTTGTCAGGAAAGTCTTCTCAGGAGGAGCGTTGTTGTTGTCCACCATGGACGGAGAAGACTTCACGTCACCTGTGAATTCGGACGCAGTTAAAAAATACTTTGCTTAAAATTGACCCGCTGGACAGAAAAAAGATAGTCCAGGCAAAAATGGGGCATCCCGGCGAACCAAAAACAGAATGAAAGGTTCGGGCAAAAGTTAGGGATAAAACTGAAAAAATGTACACCCGCGAAGTTGAAAATCTACACTGGGCGGCTTCGGCAAAAAAGGGTATCCCGGTGAACTGAAAACCCGTAAAGGGCGGTTCACGCAAAAGTTAGGGATTTGAAAAGCAAATGACTGCGGTCCGAATTTGATATTGCACTGAGCATCAATGCGGGAGAATACACCGGGGAGGATCGGTTATCTGATACAACCTCCACAGAAGTGTGAATACCAGGAAAGCGTTAGAGTCGGATGACTCATAGGAGGATCAATTCGTGGTGTTCATCTGCATCCCGTTGCCGACATGTGTACAAATTTAATTTGTCGATATATTTATGCTTCTTGTGCATACTTGTATATTTGCTTTGTGTAGCTTCCTCTTTTTAGGAGTTACATTCCGTGTACAAACTCCGCCCATTCAGGGGCCCAATCAATAAAATACGTTATTCAGTACTTGACACTGTTCTTTACTGTTTTGTGCATGATTAACGCCTAAGTTTGATGAAACTAGCATGTGCATAACGTCACTGGCCCTTGCCAACAGTTGCTAAAGCTTTGAATTAATTGAAAATAACGTCACTAACCTGAATCGACTTGGTTGCATAGATTTGTCTTGTCTTGTTTGTGCTTTTGCAGGCTTCATAGCCGTACGAGGAAGATGATCAAGAGACTGCAGTAATAAAAGACTCGACCCCCACGCAGGTCATGCATGTTCCTTACTGAAGAAGGATCGAATTCCCCAGCTAGTCGTAGCCTATCCAAAAGGACGTGCTCCCGCAGAGTCGTTTATCCTCAGCAGAATTGGCGGTTCCAAGATTGTAGGCTGTATTCAGACAGTGTATCTCAAGCAGAGTGGTTTAGCCGCAAAGGATTAACATTTGTGAGTTGTATTCAGGCGGTTCACCTTTCCCCGCTGGGTCATTTACTCTCCCCCAACGGATTCAATGGATTTTTCCCAAGAGAATCATCCCATCCCCAACGGAATTCTCTTCTCAGCAAGTATTCCTCCCAGTGGAACTCGAAGATTAAGGCTCTCCCCGGCAAAGTTGGTGTGGGTCATGGCATTTATTTTGTCAAAATACCGTATGATATCCGTTCACTTTCCCGCAAAAGTTCAATCATACCAGACGCATCTGCTGTTCCCCAGCAGAGTTATGTTCCCCAGCAGGGTGGTCCTTCAACAAGGTGCTGGGTTAAGTCCCCGTTTCCCAGCTGAATCGGCTTCATCTGCCCAGCGTTTATTTTGCTGGAATGATTCTGTAGCACCTGGCTATCCCCAGCGGAGTTGGCATTATTTTCAGCATTTATTTTGCTGAAGCAGCTCCTGTGCCCAACAGTTCGAGTCTGCATTCACATCAGCATATAATGTCATACTTGTATTAACCAAAGAAAAGCGTAGCATTTCCATGTCGAATGGAGCATTGCATCATTGATAAACACATGCATTGTGAAACATAAACTAGGTTGGCTAACCGTTTGTTCCAAGTATTGTTTCTCTTGCAGGTAGAGAGCCATTGCTCAGGTGAATCAATAAAACATTCAGGATCTCGACGTGAGACATCCAGCGAAATGTCAGCTGTGGCACTGCTCCCCACAGAGTCAGCAGGATAAATTTCTCTGTGTCCCCAAGCAGAGTTACTTATCTCCCCTCCAGGGTCCTTGTTGAAGTTTCTCCAGTCCGACCAGCATATTATTTGCTTCAAAATTGTTGTTTTTCAGAGGCAGGCGTCGGTTGTCAGAACAGGCGTCCGGAAGTTTGGTTTCCAAATGTCCCCAGTAGAGTCAGCCTCAAAGTTGCTGTAACGTCAGTGATAAGAAATTTGCGGACCAATGGAAGGATGAGTCCTAACGTGGACAATTTTATTGACGGGTTTTCTTTGTGTGGAGTCCTAACGTGGACATTTCATCAAGTTGACGATGTGTGTTAGTTCCGACGTGGACAGGTTCGAGTTCTCGGTATTGATTGAGGGTGAAGTCCTGACGTGGACAAGATTGATTACCCTTCGTGTTGGTGTCCTGACGTGGACAATTTATTTCCAGCAGATAGCTTTATTCGTAATGGTGAAATGTGCGTCCCGACATGGACGTTTATAGTTCTTTAAGACGACAAGATGCGAGAGTCCTGACGTGGACAAGTTTATCCTTCTTTGTGTTGTGGGCAAAGTGTGAGTCCTGACGTGGACAATTCTTATTTCCCCAGCAAGTCAAAGACGCGCAGGTCCTGACGTGGACAAGTTCTATTACTTCAGCGGGTCAAGAGGTGAGTCCTGACGTGGACAAATCAAGACGAAATGTGAGTCCTGACGTGGACAAGGTCATTCCTTACGAGGAAAGAGAAGTTTTAGTTCCTTACGTGGAAAAGCAAGTTCAGTCCTGACGTGGACAGACGCAGAAAAGACGAGTTGTATTCCTAACGGGGAAAGATGAAGATTCCTTACGTGGAAAGTTTGAAGATGATGATCCCTTACGTGGAAAGATTGAGTCCTTACGTGGACATATCAAGAGCGGTCCTTACGTGGAAGAAAAATGGTTTCCTTACGGGGAAAGACGAGTTTATTCCTTACGTGGAAAAATTGAGTCCTTACGCGGACATATCAAGATTGATCGCCAACGTGGATAGAAGTTGATTCCTGACGTGGAAAGAGAAGTTGTTTCCTCACGTGGAAAAGTTTTAGTCCTGACGCGGACAGATCAAAGAAGTTATTCCTAACGTGGAAGAAGGAGATGGATTCCTTACGCGGAAAGGTGAGTCCTAACGTGGACGATGTTATTCCTAACATGGACGATGTTATTCCTAACGTGGACGATGTTATTCCTAACGTGGAAGAGTTTATTCCCAACGTGGACGATTTATTTCTGACGAGAAGGCAGACGAGCCATCCCCAGCAAAGTTGTTGAAGTTTTTCCAAATCGACGAAGCAGGCGTCCTGACGTGGACAGTGTTCTGTCTCTGCGATGATAGAATCTTTTTCAGAACGATGAAAATAATCCCTAGCACGGTTGCGCGAGACCAATGGGTTTCCGTAACAATCAGATCCAGGTAGTGGATGTCAGTCCCCAAGCAGTGGCGCAGTTTATTTCTGCGGTTGGCAAATTTCTGGTTTCACTAGTATTCAACCGTCTCGCACCGCGAATGTTTGAAGGCTCCGGGCTCTTCACCCAATCGGGTCCAAGTCGCTTGAATAGGGGCAGCTGTTGCACCCTAAAATTTGCTCAACCTTATTCACTTGGTTTATGTTTCAATATCATTAGCATTTGCATAAAGAGTCATGTACATAGGTTATTCATCTGTATAGCATAAGCATAGCAAGTCATTCAATAGGGGACCAAGCATTATTCTCACCTCTAGAGGCCTATCAAGAGGTTATTATCCTAATTCAATCTCATTCAAGTCATCAGAAAAGAATTTGAAAGCAGGGAGTTCAGAGGATCAAGCATTGAGTATATCTCCTAACTGAGGGTGCCTGAGGGCCAATAAAGGAATTATGAATTGTAAATGGAGAGCATGGGGAGTATCTAGACATCTTGGAGGACTTAGAAAGTCATTTGGAGAAGAAAACAAGTTGTTGATGTGATCACAAGAATTGCAGTCAACTAGGGTTTCATCTGGGTCAACCCTGGGTCAACCCTAGGTCAAATGACTGATGGAGAGGCATTTAGGTCTATTGGAGAGATGTGGGGTTCATCATTTGACATGAAGAATAAGGATATGTTGTTATGCTAAGAAGAATTCAAGAGAAATCAAGGAGAAGAGGAGTTTCTAAATTAGGGTTTCTATGTAAAATCCCCTAGTTTAGGTCAAATTTCCAAGCAAGATAAGTCAAAATGCAAGCTTCAAATGGATCCTTGGCCAACATGAAACTTGTAGAGGATCTCAAGACCTTTAATTTGAGTGATGGAAGACATCAAGGAGATTTATAGAACTCAAGTTATGGTCCTTGCAAGTTACAGGTCATCTGAGGTATCTGAAATTTTATCTGTGAAAGTGACTTGACTTCGAAGCCACTTTTACCCCTCAAGGAGATTTCAAATGGATTTCTGGTCAACATAAGAATTGTTCCTTATTTTCTTAGCTTTCTAGAATGGTATGGTATGCCTTCATATGATGTGTGGAACTCTACTTATGGTCTTGGCAAGCAAAGGGTATTTTGGTCATTTGTGAATTACAGGTCATTTTAACTTATGCCCAGAACTCATACAAGGAGGCCTCAAATGGAAAAACTTACAACATCAAACTTGCTCCAAATGACATTTTGAGTCTATAAAAGTGACCATGAGAGATTGAAAAGATTCATAGCACAAGGTTTCAAAATTGTTGAATTTAATGAATAAAAATGGCCTTAAAAATGAGATTTTTCATATCTTGGCCAAATGAAGCAAAATTATAGGTCATTTTGAATGGAAAGGGCATTTTAAAGACATTGGATAAAGTGGAATTTTGAGTTTAGTTCATAATTTGTGAGTTATCCATGGTTGCTTGCAATATAAGAAACATAATCAAAATCCAAGGGAATTTGTGCAAGGGAAACTTCTCCAAGTTTCTATGAGGTTCTAACCTCATCTATATATTCATACAAGTTGGTTCATGCCATGGTTGGTGCTTCCATTTGTTCAAAACCCCAAATTTTCCACACTTTCATCAACTTGCATAAGCTTCACAAACTCTCCATAATCTCCCTCAATTCTTACATTTGTGGATTGAATCTTCATCATCATCATTCAAACACCATGATTCACATCAAGAAAGGGATGAATTGATCAAGAATTGTACCATTCATCATCTCTTGCCAATTTGCATTTTCTATCCAAACTCCATTAAAGCTTCATCTACCATTCCAATTTTTGTTATCATCATCATCCACCATCATCCTAGAGTATTTGGCAAAGGAAAGTGGAAGGAATTCGTGGCTGGAAAAGGAGATCCAAGTTCAAACTCCAACTTGCATGAAGTGTGGAATAGAGTGATTCACAAAGATTGAACAAGAACCAGTGCAAACAGAAGCATATACACTCATTGAAGATCACTTTCAGCAAGTATCAAGGCTTGAATTAGAGTCTAACCACCATTGCCATCATCACTTGCAAGGTATGCAAAATTCTTCGAATCTCATCATTTAGGCTGTTGTAGATCATGTGGTTAGGATAGGAGTGTTTAGAGACCATAGGGGAATGTTTCTTGAAATCTAGGGATAGTTTTGTGAAGATCCATGGCAGGTTCCCATTTCTGTAAGCTCCAAGAACAAGCTGTGTAGTGGATTATAATTGATATGATCAGGCATAGAATGATGAGGATAGCATGTAGAGTAACTGTAGATCATCAGGTTTGAGTTCTGGAAAAATGGATATCATACGAGTATGGTGAACCCTAACTTTCGTGTCCTCTGTTTGGGATCCACAAGGAGAATTAGTGAAAACTAGGACCAGGCATGAATTCCTTGTGTTTAGTAGATCATTTTAGGGCTTTGGATTTTTCATTTTCATCAAGGGAGCATGGAGAAAGATCGAGTGGAATTTTCGTGCATGAGGCATGTTTCTGAAACCCTAAATGGATAGAGGAAGAAGACGACGCGTATGCCCTTGGATCTGATGGAAATGTTTGACTTGACCAAGAATCGGACGCTCCATATTCAACCTGAGATTTGGTGGGAAATTTTAAACATTGAAACGCGCCGTTTCATTTAGGGGAGGGAAATGGGCTCAGATGGCTATTCACACCCCCCAATTTGATGGGCCCAACGCGCTGAACTTGAGCTTCTTACTTTTCTCACCCCCTCCCTTTATTTCTTTCTATTTTCTTCTCTTAATTTCTTTTTATTTTTCATCCATTTTTGAAAATTCATAATAAATCAGAAATTGCATATTTTTAATTCATTCCTTTTGCATTATTTTCTTTAAAGAGTCAAGAAAATTATAAAAAATAAAAATTGCATTTTATTTTTTATTTGATATTTTTCCCATATTTTCCAAATAAATAGCATTTTAAATAGTTTCATTTCATACATGATTTTGTTAATTTTTGTTCTATTAATTGCTTTAATATTTTTCACCCATTCTTTTTAGGTTGTTTAGGTTAGACATTAAACTTGTAGATACAATTTAGTTCCCATTTTTAGAAATTAATTTTTAGGTGTTTAGTTTAGGTGTGAATAACATGAACAAACTAGGGTTTTAGGTGATGACTTAGGAGAATTAATTCACTTCCCTTAGGACTTAGAGATTGAGTAGGTTAGCTATGGGACTATAGGGGCTATGGGTAGTTATTAGATCCCCTTAGAGAAAAGTCAGGATTCCCCTACTGCTATTAATGTACTGTATATCTGATTGACTGGTGTGGTGTGCCCTCTAGGGATTGTTGCTTGTCTGTGTGGGTATTGGGATTGTCTGGGGACTTGGGAGAGCTGAAGACTTGTGAAGATGAAGCCATTGGAGATCCAGAGATTGAAGTTCAACTTCCAGAGTTGAAGAGAAGATTCTTGCTAGCAGCTGTTGAGGAGACTAGGGTTTAGGAGCTAGGCAGAGCTCTAGATTAGAAAGCTTGCTTTTCAAACATGGATTGCCTTGTCTGCATCCATCCTTCTCTGTGATTCAGAGTCTCTCTAAGACACTCACCCCCTTCCTTTGGAAGGCTTGGTGATAGTGTCTAAGAGATAGAACTCTTGAGATACAATGTCATATGTGTTAGAAGCAATCTGTTCACCACCCTTGGTAGTCAACTGATTGCTTAACACCCAATTCACTCTTGTGACTGATCCCTCATCCTGGAGGTTTGGACTTGAAGAAAAGCCATTGCAGATAGAAGACTGATGATCAAAGCCCTTGCCTGAAGGCCATGAAGATGGAGATTGATGCTTGTTGAAGCCTGTAGCTGATTGGAGATTACTTGGAGCCAGATGTTGATTCAAAGCTGCTGAAGCTGTTTGTTATTGCTGTATTTCATTTCTGATGTATTGATTGGTTTTCCTAACTGTATTGCTTGCTGTTTAACCTGTTAGGTTGAAAGTGAATTCTGTTCACTTTTGCCTATTGTTTTCTAGGTTCGAGGTTGAGTGGGACTCCCTTGCCTCGCTTGTACTGTTGCATCCATGCATTTTACCGCTTTATTATATCTGTTATTGTTTCTGTTTCTGCCTATCCCGTAGGATCTCTGTTTCTCTCTGCACAAGAGAGGAGCATGATAGACACTAGGTCTTAACCCATGCATGATAACATTAGGATAGTTTGGTTCCCTTCGCAACCGTAGGTTAGAGTCCTGTCTCTTTCTTTCTCGAAACAAACAGAAAAATACAATAAAATTTCAAACACAATAAAAGACACTTCTTCCGTAAAAGAATGTGAACTCATCAAGACGTCGTTTTTGCCCGCTTGGACTGCTAATCAAGAAAACCTTTTTCAGAAGGAATAAAATCAACCAAGACAAGCTTGTGTCGTACGTGGCCCGAACTACGTTTGCTCTGATCTTTCATGCAGTGTGGAAGTACGTAGGCATAGGATGCGACATCCTAGCGAGCAACCTTCCCCTCCTTTCCCGTAGGTAGGCGAACTACGTTGACTCTGATTTCTCGTTCCAGACGGGAATACGTAGGCATAAAGTGCGATACTTTGCCGAGTCATTTTCTTTTCTCTTTTAACCCTTAACCTGTAGCGTAGATATAATAACAATCCATACCCGAAAACAAGCGTGGATCCCGTCGAGTACGACGGACGTGAGGGGTGCTAATACCTTCCCCTTGTGTAACCGACTCCCGAACCCAGGTTTTGGTTGCGAAGACCATACCTTTCCCGTGTTGTGCGAGGTTTACTCTGAGCGTTTCCTTTCCCTCCCGTGGGATAAATAACGCGCGGTGGCGACTCTTCTGTTCAGCCGGCGCCGATTTTCGCAGTAGCGACACTCCCAAATGCGTAACATTTCCATTTCGTATGGAGCATTACGCCATATTCAAACATATGCCTGTAAAACATAAGCCAGGTTGTTACCTCTTTGCTTTCAGGTGTATCTCCAGCAATTATTGGTTTATTTCTCAAACATATTTGGTATACGGACCTCCAGCAGAATCATTGACAAATGAGTTCATCCTATCATTCTCTCCAACAGAATCTATTTATTCAAGTTCGTATTTCCCCAATGGATTTCTCACCCTGACGGTAATGTCATATGCTTTTACCGACTTGATGTCGAGGCTGACGGTGATGTCAGAAGCTTTTACAGGTAATGTATATTTCTGACGGTGAAGTCAAATTATTTTGAGAACTGACGGCAAAGTCAGATGATTTTGAGAAATGACGGCGAAGTCAGATGATTTTGAAAAATGACGGCGAAGTCAGTTGACGTGGAGTTTTGATGGCGAAGTCAAATTGTTGAGCTGATGGCGAAGTCAGATGATTTTTGAGAGCTGACGGCAAAGTCTGTTTATTTTGAGGAATGACGGCGAAGTCAGACGATGTTGAGAGTTCTGACGGCAAAGTCAGATTGTTTTAAGAATTGACGGCGAAGTCAGATTATGTAAGGAATTGACGGAGAAGTCAGGTGATTTTGAGGACTGACGGCGAGGTCAGGTGTTTTACCAATTTTATGTGGAGTTCTGACGGTGAAGTCAAATGTTTTTACAGATTTAATGTAGATTTCTGACGGTAAATTCAGATTATTTTGAGAGCTGACGGCGAAGTCAGATTATTTTGAGAGCTAACAGCGAAGTCAAATTATTATCGAGGATTGACGATAAAGTTAGATCTTTTTACCGACTTGATGTCGAGGCCTGACGATGATGTCATATGCTTTTACCAATTTGATGTTAATGACTGACGACGAGGTCAGATGTTCTTACCGACTTGACGTCGATGTTTCCTATTTGGTTATGAGTTAGCTCATTGTCCTTGCAACCATTAGATACAGTTATTTCCGAGGACTTTATTCCAGTGAACAAGTTTATTCGGTTACTGTTTCATTCTACGGTTGTCAAATTTTCAGGTTCTTTGGTATTCAACCACATTTTACCTTGAATGATTGAAAGCTGTTCGATTTTCATCTCTTCAGGTCCAAGTCGCTTGAATAGGGGCAGCTGTTGTACTCCAAAATTTGACCAACCTTTTCCAGTAATTTGGCTTATGTTTCGTTGCATTTGCATTTGCATATCATTTATCGCATATTGTGCATTTTGTCATTCGGAGTGATTTATCGGGATCACAACCCCTTTTCTCGCGTTTCAGGCGATTTAAACCGGTTCAAGCAAAGGAGATTTATTTCGAAATTGAGCGGAGTTTGCTCACTCTGTGAGTCCAGTCCGTGCTGGTATTTTCGGCGACATTTCGGTGCTCGCCTGTTTTTCATGACATTTTTATGGCAATTGTTTAGTTATGTAGATTTTTAAATAGAAATAGTTTTTAATTGTTTAAATTTTTATTAATATAGGTTTTATTAGTTTTTTAAATAGTTTTTAGAAAATAGAGATTTAAATAGATTTGATTTTAAGTTTTTTTGTGTATATAGAATTTTCTTATTAATTATTTTATTTTTAGATTTTTATTTTATTAGATTTATTTTCTTTTATTTATTTAATAGTTTTTTAAAAATTACATAGTTTTTTATTTATTATATTTAGTTTAGTATAGATTTTATTTAATTAGGATTTTAATTATTTAGAGTCAAATAGGATTTAATTAGAGTTAATTGGTGATTACTAGTATTATTATTAGGAGTTAATTTTTATTAGTTTATTAGTTATTAATTAAGTTAATTTAAGTCAACATTAGTCATTTTGTTTTTTAACTTTCATCAGAAAAGGACGAAATTCCACAACAGGAACAACTTCCTTTCCCACAAGGTTCCATGTCCTGTACGAAAAGTGCAGCAACATTGCCCACACCAGACAAGCTCTGTTGAAACCGTACCAGAAACCGACAACAACCATCATGTGCTGTCTGTTTCAACCAACACAAATCCGGCTATCAGCTGTCGAACCGTACACTGCAATACAAAGACAAAACCTGCACTGTAAAAAGGAGGTATCAACAACAGAAATTAAAATCTCCACACAACCCAGTTCATCATTTCAGAACTAACAAGAACGCTACCACAAAACTCAAACTCCTTCAACCTACTTCCATTGAAAACAAACTTCAAAAACCAGACCTGAACCATATCCCTTCTACTTCCAAATCACCATTAAAACCGCCCAGAAAGCCTCGAACCTTCAATAGAAAATCTTCCCCTGTTTCACCTTCAATAAAACTCAACACAAACTTCATAAACTCACCTTCAATGTCCGACTCGTGAAACCCAACAACCATAACAGCACTTTGAACATCCACCATTTCAATAAAATCCTCACCGATACTTCCCTCTCACTCACCGCGAAAACACAACCCTGTACCCTCATACACTTCATCTTCATCTCCGTCCACCATCAACACTCACACCGCGTTCTTCATCGTGGCACCACCATAATCCAAACACAACTCACTCTATTTCCTTCACTCGCCTCCTTTGATCCACCCTTCAACCCACCTTCGAAACAACACTCTTTTAAAGCTTCCAGGTCAACAAGAAAGCACAAGATGGTTGTTCCTTCGGGCAAGAATGAGGTGTTAGTTGTTGTACCACCGAAGACGACAAGAACCATTTCAGAACCACTGCTGAGCATACTCCGGCGAAGCTCCCTGTCTGCTCTGGCCATTGTGGAAACATTAATGACAACAACAAACGCAAATCAGCAACATAAAGTCCATTTGTTTCAACATTACAGGTTTCGTTTTGACAGCAACATAACTCGATTTCAGCAACCACAAAATCACAAACCAATTTCAGAAAAAACCTCCATTAACCTTCAAACACATACCCAATATCATCTTCTCAAACCATCACCCATTCGCCCAACTTAATCATCATTTCAGCTCTCCGTTTGAAACTATTCACACACTGAAACACCATTGTAACAAACTCTCATTTCAAAAACCCAGAAAAAACCTAACGAACCTCCGCACACAGCCGCAAAACCCACTTCAGCGAAACCTCAAAACCAATTTTGTTCTTCCCTCAACTCCATTAACTAAACCAAACTCACTCATAAAAACCCCACTCGCCCAGATCTTCATTCTTCTTCCCCTCCAAATCTCCTTCCGTCGCCATTAAATCTCGCTTCAAAACCTTAACCACCAACAAAATCCCTCACAAAATCCCTCTTCACAACTCCATCGAAACCCTTCAACTAAACATCAATAACCCAGATTCCACCATGAATACAACCTCCGAAAATCAGCGACAACTCACGATCCAAACCCCTTAAACCGCACCCATTTCAACCCATCATCTTCTTCCATTCTGTTAAAACCACCATTCCTCCAAAAATCACTCACCAAACAGAAACTCGCCCCTGTTCTTCCGACGAAACCAACCGCACGCCATATCTGAACCATCGAAAACCCATTCGAATCCCTAACCCACACAAAGTTCAAATCCAAAACAAAACAGAATAAAGATAAGAAGAAGAAGTTCAAAGGTGAAATCGGAAAACGGATAGCGAATTCGAAAGCGAAAAAGGGGGGTTTGAGATTGAAGAGGAATTTTCCTGAAAATATTGATTTACGAGGTTATTGCTGAACAGAGAGATGAACGGAATGTTGGAAAGAAGGAGAACGTTTGGCCTTTTCTCATTTTGTTGCTGTCTGTTACTGGGCTTCATAGTGTGTTAGTTTGGATTCATACTCCCGTTTCTATTTCATAACCCCTCCCCTTCTTTTTCTTAATAATTTGTTTTAATAGTATTATTTTATTTTGTTAATAAATTATATATATTATATATTATATTTTCCTAATAGTTTTATTAATTCTTCTTTTAGAAATTTATAAGCTATTTTTATTTTGTATATATTATTTTCATAATAGTTAATATATTGGTTTTATTTTAGAGTTTATTCTTTGGATTTCACTTCGCATTTACTATTGGCCATTTTTCGCCATTTTGGTCGATGAAGAAATTTCCACCGTTTAGCCGTCAAACTATTGACGTGAAACAAAGGATCCGAGACCACTTTTTTCTCTCCTTATTTCTTTTCATCTTTCGATTTTGTTTTGACTTTTGGTGATCGATGAAGTCATGTAAGACGAGATCCCACTGTTTTTGGCCCGTGCGACATGATTCAATTGGAGAACGATCCTCAATATCGTTTCTCTATCTTGTCCATAGCACGAAAACTGATACGCAACCTCTTAAAGCTTGACTTCCCTTATAAGTCGAGCTATGATGGTTTAGCGTCACATTGGTCCCGATTCAAAGCATTATCAAGGACCAAAAGAGGAGAAGATTAGAATGGAGCTTGCGCACAATGTCAAGGGTTAACGGAACCACTCCGTTCGGTAACATCTTCCTAATTCAAGTCTTTTAATCAACCGCCGAGTGTTGTAAGTTCTTAGCAATAGATACGTAGGAAATGGTGATTGAGGGGTTTCCCCTTAATGGCCTAGAGTGTTTAGTGTAGCACTCTTTGGATGATATGCGACGCATTCACTCCTACGCCTTAGGTTCTTGCGTGTGTGTCCCGAGTTCCTTCCCGTTTAGGCGTGTTAAGCCTGTTTCCTCTTTTCCCTCGCCTCCGTACGATCGAAACTCCTTCTCTCGCGTCCTGGCGATTGAGATTCCCCCTCTTGCCTCCGTGCAATCGAGACTCCCTTTTCTCTCGTCTCCGTGCGATCGAGACAGTTTTTTGTAGTTAGCTGAACTACAACTGCTCTAATTTCTCGTACTAGACGAGAATATGTATGCATAGGATGCGATATCCTAGCGAGCACACTAACAACTAACTTCTATGTTCTCTCACTGTCGTGCGATCGAGACTTTCCCGCTGACGAATAATTTATCCCTTTACCGCGAAACCCGTAGTTCTAGAACCCGTAGGTTCCTTTACCACGAAACCAACGACATACTACGTCCGTTCTACCGCAAACAGGTAACGCCTAAGTCTCCAATGGTCGAGCAACAATACACCTAACTGCTAGAATGTGTACGCTAGTATCGTCTACCTTTTCTCTCGTCCACGTACGATCGAGAACACCCCGTTTACCCGTAGTTAGCCTGAACTACGTTTTGCTCTGATTTCTCATGCCAGACGAGAATACGTAGGCACAAGACGCGATGTCTTGGCGAGCAATCCCCCCCGTAGTTTCCCGAAATACGTCGACTCTGACTTTCCCATTGCACGAGGGAATACGTAGGCATAGAGCGACGACGCTCTATCGAGTCAGTTCTTTCCGTTCTTTTCAGTTCTTCCCGTTTTAACTTTAGCAGCCATAGATAGTTTGTTTTTCATCCATAAACTAGATAACAAGTGTGGATCCCGTCGAGTACGACGGACGTGAGGGGTGCTAATACCTTCCCCTTACGTAACCGACTCCCGAACCCGAGATTTGGTTGCGATGACCGATCTTATCCCTCTTTTCTTTAGGTTTTCTCTGAGCGTTTCCTTTCCCTCTCTTGGGATAAATAACGCACAGTGGCGACTCTTCTGTCATTGTCGGCCTAGATTTTTGCAGTAGCGACACTGAGCCCATGGGGGATTTTTGGATTCAGATTTGATTTTACTTCCAAGTTCAGATCTGATTCATGTGATTGGATTTGGATTTGGTTCATTGTGATTTTCAGATTTTTTATTATTGATGATTTTGGATGTTGGAATCTAGATATTGACTTGGATGTGGGTTTACGGATTTGGATCTGGATTTTTTTTATGGTCCGGGTTTGGCTTAAAGATTTGGATCTGTTTGGCTGCAGAAATCATTTTTTTTTACCAAAAAGCACTTTTTCTCAAAAACTTTTCTCTCTCTGGATGCCTTGAATAGTTATTGTCGGATTTACCGAGGTCGGGAAATGGAGTCGAGAGCTGGCGGCGACCTTGTCGTTGTTGCCCTCTCGGAACGCCCGATGATGAGAATTTTCTGAGGGCGTCGAGACAACTAAAAAATCACTTTTTGATTAAGTTGATTTTCTAACCGATTGACATTTTTGTATCTGATGTGTCTGGTTTTGCAGGTATGAAGATTCGAAGTTGGAAGAGCGGACGTGAAGATCTCTTAGAAAAATTAGGATTTTTAGGACCATTTAGGACTTACGTTATAATTTCGAACATGATGTAACCAAAAGTTGTACAAAGATTGAAAATAAATTTAATAAAATGCTCTTATCTTCTGATTAAATTCAATTCTTATATCCTTCAAATACTGACATTTCTAATTTAAAATTCAGCAAATTAACCATTATGCACGATACTTGAAATTAGATATATCCAACACAACTTCCGAGTTCGAAACTAACCCCTGACGACTAACTTATATTCGACGATAAAAATTGGTGAACATTGTCTTTGAACAGATAAACAGAGAATCCATTTTAAACCGCACAAACGAACTTTATTTCTCCACAGTTAAATTTTATTTCTCCACAGTTAAATTCCGAATCATATCTTGAATACTTTTGGGCTTTTGTAATCTGAACCTGAATCAACTGATACTTGTGACTAAATCAAACCATAATCCACTGTGCGCCTAAAAATTTAAGCTTGTAACCGAATAGAGAAAGAAAAATGAAATGCGGCTCGAACTTGTTTAGATAACCTCCTTGAAATAAATTTCGCACCGATTGAAATTCAAATCCATTCATATTTAAACACCCTCAAACCAAAACTGTTTAGCATTCCAAAATCCAATCTGACGGCTAAATCCCCATTGTTTGGCTGTTGCTTTCATTTCTAAGTCCAGTTGTAATTGGAAATCTTTGTTGCGTCTATTGTGGTTGTTGTTTTCCCCTATTTCCAGCAGAGTCGCCTGGCACCCTTTTGAGCTTAATAGTTTAGATCATAATTTAGTGATGAACTTGGTATATATACATAAATTAAAAGATAGTTCATCATTGAATTTTGTGAGATTCTAAACAATTTTCTTGAACCTTTGAATATTGTACTAAATTGTCTTCCTTGTCATAAAAAGTAAGGAGCATTCACTTGAGGTTTGGTTGACTTCAAGTTGGGGAGAGTGAAAAGAAAAGTGGTAGGTTACTAAAAAATTTTGAAAAATTTCAAACAAGCATTGAAAAGAAAATTGTGAATATGAATGTGAAAAAAAAAGCATGCTTGTTTTAAAGAAAAAAAATAGAGAATGAAATAATGTGCATTAAGAACTAAATTTAGTTGAGAATTTAGTTGTTTTTTGAAACATTGCATGATATCTGTTTAAGAACTAAATTCTTTATCATTGTTCGACTCTAAGAAGTGGTGAGCATTGCTTTTGCACATTTGTATGTTTAATTTGAGTCATAAATCCATTCTTGGTTGATTTAAATGCTAGAGCAAATCCTCTTGTTTTCAATGAGAGGGATACTTTGCTTGAGGACAAGAAAATATCTAGTTGGGAGAGTTTGTTTAATGCGAAACATGTTTTATTTTGATCCATATTTCTTGGCATTTTTCATCTCATTTGTTATGTTTCAATGGATTTATTACATTTTACCATGCTATTCTTCAATTATGTGCAAATGCCTTTGGTTGCTTTAATTTGTGTGCTATTGTCCAGGATTTAGGCATAAAACATCAAAGAGTACACACAAGTGAATTGACAAGGGAGCCAAAGAAAAGGAGAAGATTTAGCTTGTTCCCTGGGCGAACAATAACGAGCTACCACTGAACATTCACTGGGAAAAGTTGTAGTAAAGCCCCAGCAAACTATCCCAAATTAGAGGCAGTACGAAAAGGTCCATAAGTTCGTTGTGCAGACTTGTGGCGAAGAAGCTCGTTGGGCGAAGAAGTGTTCGCTAGGCAAGCTTAGATATTTCATCAGGGGCGATTTAACTATTCAGAGGCACTTCAGGTGTCATAAAATGGTCCTCACTGGTCAAACTTGGCAGACTTTGGAAGTACTATGTATCTACTTTTCACACTTTCTTGGGATCATAACCCTATTTTCACATAGAAACCTCATTTTTCTGCATTTCTTCACCAAAGAGCGAGATTTTACAAATGGAAGTTGGATTCACATCCAAGATCGATTCTTCAACATGGATGCTCATTCATCTTCTCCCAAGACTTGTAAAGCAAGCTATCATGGTTATGGGTAGCTAATTTCCTTTGTATCAAAGGTAGAGGTAGTTTACCATAGCTTTATGTATTTCTTTTGATTGGCCTTGTGTGTGAACAAGTGATGATTAATATATGATGAATATTTTTGTTCTTAATGATCCGTTCTTGTTTTGTGAAACTCTAGACATAGATTTTATGGAACTTGAACTAAAATATCCATCTATCGATCTATAGATTGGAGAGATCGGTCTATGGTTGATATTTGCTTTGTATTGAACTTAAAGCTTACTATATTGATGTTATATGGAGAGATCGTGTAGTGATGAATACAATATTTCTCACGGCACCTCTCTAGACATAGATGGTATTGAGAGAATACACGATGATATTAATCGAACTCGACTTCACATGCAAGATTGAAAGAATATGTATAAGTTAGGATAGATGAAAACTACTTTTGATAAACTTTGTTAATCAAACTTTTGAATTTTATAAGCTTTGCTACTAAATCGTGACAATTTATGAAACAAACTTTGAAAATCCTTTTTCTTAGAACGGTAAACTATTGAATAATAAGCATCCCATATCAGAATAATTCATGTCGAGGCGATAACAAAAACACCCCCCAATTTTACAATTCAATAAGAGCATGGTTATACTTCACTTTTATGTTAAAGACAACATGTTGTGTTGGATGTTAATTTAGATGTTAGAGTATTTTGTTCAACGAATGCATTATGGATTTGAGTTGAGCATGGTAAAAGATGTTAGCTACTCTCTTAAGTCTCAAGTAAAGCAAATAAAAGACTACTCCTGGGATTCTCAAGGTATGCTTGTTAGAAGTAGTTACACTCAATCGTTGTGGAGTAACCAAATGCTCAAATATGTTATCAAAGATGGTAATGAAGATATCTACCAGAATCTACCAGGAAACATGTGTGGCATGTTGGTGACTGAGTTTCCAACTCAGTGTGAAGTAGAGAAAAACACAAGAGGGGATTGAAATTGTTTTCTTATTTCTTTTTATAAAACTCTTAAGTCAGATTCTAAGCACAAGGTTATAGAATCTGAGTTAGTTAGAGATAGGAATCATATATAAAATGCAAGAAAGAAGAATAGCACACACATTTATCCTAGTTCCTCTCACAAACCAAGAGTAGTACAGTCCCCTTATACATACAAGAGATTTTCACTAAAACCAATCAAGATTACAATTTGCTCAAGCACGCAAGCAAGAGACTTCTTTTCTTACACACACATAAGTATAAGATTTTCTTGCTCAAACACACAAGTTTAATACTTCCTTGCTCACACACACAATTATGAGACTTTCTTGCTTCAACACATAAGCTCAAGACTACCTTAATCAAGCACACAAGCTCAATACTTCCTTGTTCAAGCACAGGAGCTCAAGACTTCCTTGCTCAATCACAAAAGCTCAACACTTCATTACTTTTGCACACAAGCTAAATACTTCTTGGCTCAAGCACACGAGCTCAAGACTTCCTTACTCAATCACACAAGCTAAAGACATTCTCGCTTTAGCATACAAGCTAAAGACTTCCTTGTTCAAACACTTAGTAAGAAACTTTTAACAATTTACCTAGCAGATAAAAGATTGTTTGGTGAATATACTTGATTGTCAATCTTTGATTGGCTTGTGCTAAAACTTTTACAAAGTAGTTTCCCTTTGATTGTCAACCTTTTTTTAGCCTGTACAACATGTATTCCTTTATGTTATTGTGTTCATGAGCTGTGATCTCACATATTTCTTCATGTCTTTTATTTCCTTAATGCAGAAAAGAGTCGTGAAGATGAAAATGTTGAGTCCTTTGAGAAGCTTCAAAAGACACGTTGGAGACAATGAGATGTTTCACTAAATTGTCGGCTTATGTGAGACCTAGTTTGATAAACCTTTCCTACAAAAGGAATTAACAGTTGTATCCCAACATAATCTATGAAGAACCTAGAGCTTTAGGTTATCACGTGATAAAGTATGTTCAGAGATAAACAATGATACGTCAGTGCCACCTTGGTCCTCACACTGTGACTAGCTCAGGTTCTGATCACTAGAAGTAGACTTTTCAAAACTCTGTTCTTTAAAGGCTGATCTATCAATGTTGACCTCTTTGGAAGATGACTTCTTCATAGTCATTTCTTCAGCTTCTGATACATCAGAATATGATCTTCGCGCTTCTCTTTGTATGTTCAGAGTCAGAACCAATATTTGGATTTAATATGAATTTTAGTTTATGATTATGCACACTTGAACAAACATTAGTATACCATATTTTTATTTAAATACTTTGTTATCATCAAAACCCAAGGGATATGATACAAACCAATTTTTTTCCAACAATCTCCGCCTTTTTGATGATGACAAATAAAAGTATTTAAGAACGATGGTTGATGATTTAATTAACTAGTTGAATGCAACGTCTAAGTTTTGTACGCCACCTGAGTCTAATAGTCCATAGGGTTTGGTTTGTAAGCTCCTCATAAGTTCTATCAAGGTTAATTAAATTTAAACATTCAAAGCACATATAATTATTCAAAATTTAAGCAAGATACTAACTATTAAATTTCATGTGCTTAAATAATTCTATATCTACTCCCTATTTTGTCATAAAAAAAATAAAGAAAGGAAGTAGAAGAGATACTGAAAACAAATAAAGAAAGGAAGTAAAAAACATGTTCAAGAAACACAAGGTGTTATAATTTCTTCCATAGTCTTCAAATAAGAACCCATTCCATTCTGTCTTGGAACAATAGTCTGTAACTTGACATCCATTTCTTCCTACTTGGCAGCAACGAAAGACAACTTCTTTTCCAACAGAGCTTGCCTTTGACTAGAAGACACAATAGACTCAGAAGAGAAGGACTTCGGGTTTTGTAGAGCTGTGTCCACAAAGGTTCTGAGGGAGTCCCATTTAATTTCATATCCAATAGGAATAAAGGCTATGAGCCTCTCAGCAACCAAATTATGAAATTTATCAGAGATAACGATTTTAAACTCTTCAATTTGATAGTTTATATGAGGTGGGAGGTTTAAGTTTATATGGACAGAAGGATGATATGTGAAAGGACTAGGTGCAGGTATTATGTTAGTTCCTGACATAATATCTTCTTCCCTAGAAGGTGTTTTGTGATGATTAGATGATTAAGTATGCTGAACAAGGTGTGGTTTTGGCATAGTTTGGTTATTTGGAGAGTCTATTAAAGATTGGTTCAAAGTTACTTGTTTGACTTTATTTTGAGGAGTAATCTCAGGGTGAAGTTAAACAGGATTTGGATGGGACTCAGGACAGGTGAGAGTCAGAAGTTCTTATTTTTGTAATAGATGATGTTGGATTTGTTGTTCAGATTCAGATTGAACAAGAATATCAGTCTGAATATATAAGATTTGTTTAAGGAGAGTCAACAAAAGATGTGGTTTTCTGAAGGATGGATTGGAGAGGCTTGATGTTCAAAGGACTTGATTATGATGAACTAGAATTAAGACTTGAGCTAGTGCTAGAGGCACTATGCAAAAAAAAAAAAATTAGGCAACGCCCTCTTTACCCGCGTTTTTTTTATAAAAACGCTGCTAAAAAAAGGACATTAAACTGCGCTTTTTTATAATAAGGTATCCACATAGGCAGCGTTTTTTAATATAAGTTATATTATATGTTAAATAAAAAATAATATATATATATATATATATATATATATATATATATATATATATATATATATATATATATATATATATATATATATATATATATATATATATATATATATATATATATATATATATATATATATATATATATATATATATATATATATATATATATATATATTAGACAACACTTTTACTTTAGATGACGCTTATTAGTAAATAAAAGTGATACCCTAAGTAGTACATTAGACAACATTTAGTAATAAATAAAAGCGTTGCCTTAAGTAGTACATTAGGCAGTACTTATTAATAAATAAAAGCGTTGTTTAAGTAGTATATTAGGCAGTGTCGTAAATAAACAAAAAGCGTTGTCTAATCTACACATAGAATCTTTAAAATTTTAAATAAATAAATTTCTGAAAAATCAACATTAGGCAGTGCTTATCTATAACATATATAAAGGCAAAACATAACGTTTTGGTGTAGCCTATTTTTCTACCAACTTTACCCTTACTTTATACAATAACTTCTATTGATACTACTACTACCATCTTTCACATAACTTCTCACTATTAACTTTCTATCCAACTTTCTATTATTAACTTTCTACATAACTTCCTTTAAAAATTAATACTATATAAAAAATATCATTTAAACTCTTACGTGTTTGCATTAAAAAAGCGGACAGACGAGCACGCGAGTGCCCGTCTGGACGCTAGTTAATAAATAAAAGCTATGTCTTAGGTAGTACATTAGGAAACACTTATTAATAAATAAAAGTATTGTCTTAAGTAGTATATTAGGCAGCGCCTATACATAAATAAAAAAATGTTGTCTAATGTACATATAGAATTTTAAATTTTTAACTAAATAAAATTTCCGAAAAAATTAACATTTTTCTTATTGATAAATAAAAGTGCTACTTTAAGTAGTAATTTAGGCCGTGCTTATTAATAAATAAAAGCGCTGCCTTAAGTAGTAATTAGACAGTGCCGTAAATAAACAAAAAGCCCTGTCTAATGTACACATAAATTAAAATTTCTGAAAATATCAACATATGTGAGATTTAAATCTCTAAAACTTTATTTATTAGACAGTTGTTGCACCCCAAACTTTGACTCCTTAGATCCTCATCATCATTTTGGAATCATATTCATTTGATTAACTAACCTTAACCCATTTCAAGTTTATCTTTGTCAAGATGTAGATGAATCAGGGTTCCGTATCGTCAAAAATCGAGGCTTCGATGGTTTGATCAATCAATGTGTTGGATTGATTCAACTATAAGAAAGATTAAGGATACTACATTGGGTCAAGTATGAATCCAATTTGAGGTTGTTACCCAGAAATTGAGAACAGTGCAGTTCAGGATACCCGATTAGGGTTTTCGATCAGGAAAAGTCAACTGTAGTTTGGCTTTTGATTTAAAAAGTGTTCCAATTATGGGAGCATGTTCCATGAAGTTCCTATGGCTTAGTAAAGTCTACTCAAGAAGTTTCAAGGTGTTAAAATACCTGGAACATCAACAGTCGACTCGTTAGTCACCGATTGATCGTACGGTTGACCGAAAAGTCAACTCTTCATTCATAAGGAATTTGACTTCAAGATGTGAATCAAAAATGTTCCTTATGTCATATTACACCTGCCCATAAAATTTCATGACCATTGGATCAAGGGTTGAGGAGTAATTGCAAAAGTCGAAAATTAGGGTTTTGAAAGGGGCAAGACCATAACTCCTCAACCACACATCCAATTGAGTTGGTTCAAAGCTCATTGGAAAGCTCTTGAAAATTCATACAAAATTCCCAAAGTGGTCCATGATCAGAAAATGCATATAATTGTAGTTATGACCAAATTCATTCCAAGAAGGGAAAATAACTTGGAAAATTTTCACTTTTAGGTTTGTTTTTCAGCAACTTTGAGAGGTCTTTTGACCTAGTTTCAGTGGGAATTTGAAAATATCAAAAACATGAAAGTTATAGAGCTACATGAGGGCTTTATAAAATGTGGTAGAACTCCTCAATAGCATTTGTGAGCTGAGAGTTATGGATCATGGAAGTTGAGGCTGCCACACTTGAAGTCACCACTTCAACTCTTTCCAAAATTCAAAATTTAACAACTTGGGCCATCCTCAGCCATTGGATCATGTTACATTCTGATAATGTGAAGCTTGAATGAAGGAAAAACCAGAAGAAAAGAAGGATTGAGGGGCTTTGCAACTTACAAGCAAGTGGCTAATATAATAATCATTTAAAGGACCATGAAAGAGAAACTTTTTGGATGAGTTGTGCAGCTGCAGTCCCCTACTCTCATAGCTTCACTTCATTCGTCTCATCCCTCCCATCTCACTTGATATTTTGCCCAACATTTTCCCAAGAATTGATGAGAAAACCTGCCACATGATTTTGGCAAGATTTCCTTCAAAATCTCCCTCCAAAGTGGAATCACCAAGTCTGCCCTCACCCTCACTCTCCCTATAAATAGAGACCTTCTCTATGTTGTACAAGACACCAGAGCTATCAAGAATACATAGAAACTCATAGCTCTCTCATTCCTTTCCTTGCTTGAAAGTGCTTAAGTTCTCAAAATCACAAAAATCACCATTTTCCACTTTTCATGCTATTTCTTGTTCCAAACATCAAAACACTTCAAAGACCATATACACAACCTTAAATGTCCATTTGAAACTGTTCCCACCATTACTTTCATCAAAAAAACTCATCAATCTAAAAGTCAACCTTCATACCTCCATATTTTGACTTTTATGCACTTTGGAAGCCAAGTCTCTACTTAAGGCCTTTCCTACCACTTCAACACCCCCAACACCTCATATATATCTTGTTTCAACTGTCCACAGACTCAAAAACCAACTGGGAGGTTCATTACTCAAACTGTCTTAAAAAGTTGCTTATTGCTTCAAGAGGAAGAAAACTCCAAATATGTGCCAAAGAAGAAGATCTACGAGTTTCTTTGCTTTCTAGCTTGCTCAAGAAGGTCTACAAGAGGTATGTAATGCTCAACCTCCTCATTATACATAAATTGTCATGTTTTGTAATTTTGAGGTTCTGTTTTGAGAACCATAGTCATGATGTCCCAAAATTGCTCTTTGTCAAGAGTTTGTGTTTATTGCTATGTTCTTGCTTTTGTTAAAGTATATTGATCATGAGTGATATGTATTGATGATATGCTGTCAAGGATGAACTTTGTATGCTGTTTACAACTGTTTTGAGGAATTTGTCCACAAGAGTAGCTTTAGAGGTTTTAATATGAAGTGTTTGTGTGTTAATACAAATCTGTTAGCTTTTGATTGTTGTTGTAGCTTGTTAGTTACTTCATGAGGTATCTCTGCCCATAGGTCATGTATGAACTTAGAGGGGATGTTGTTTCACAACTGTGATGTTGGTGTTGATTGCTATACCATGTCTACTTTTATGAATCCTGTGACAATGTTAGGTGTCTAGCATAATTGCTGATATGATTGATTCTTGTTGTGCCAAATATGTATGTTTGCCATGACCAAGCTGTTTTGAGTTTACTGCCTTATTGTTCAAATCATGCTTGCCATCAACATATCATTTTCTATTATAAGATGTTCCTAGGTAATGTTTGATCCTAGAACCTTTGGTTAACATATTTGAAATTGGTGTGTGGTTTTTAGCATGATCTAGTCTGTCATATATGGTTCCAAAACAACTTTTTACAACTTTCAGCATTTTTCCACTGATCTTTGAGGTTGGGATCTCAAGTTATCATGATTATGATTTGTGTATGATGCTAAGAATGATTTGTTCATGACCTATACCATGTTGTATCCTCCATTTTTCAAACAATTTTGCATTCCCATTTTTGCTTGCCATGAACCATACCAGATTTTGCTTTGAAAGTAGTATGCTTGATCTTTAAGCATAAAACTATCAGTTGGCATATATGTGATATGTGTGTGTCATTTACATAGCATGAACCTCATCATTCTGAATTGTACCTGCTGCATCCCTCAGTCTGTTCCAAAAACAGCTTTTTGCATAGCTAATCAACATATCAAATTCTACTTTGACTGCAATGTGCCTGAATTTTGAGTTTGATTTCATATATCTTCATGTTTGTGATGTGTGTGTAGTGATTGTATGAGCTATTTCCACCTGGTTTATCTTTTCACTTTCAAAATGCATCTTCAATTTCCATTCAAGCCAAATATGTCTGCATTGCATACCAAATTCTGCCTTGATTGCAATATACCTGAATTTTGAGTATGACCTCATTTATTTTCATGTTTGTGATGTGTATGTGCTAATTTCATGACATGAAACCACTCACTATTGACTGAACCAGCTTGCATCCTCACCCTGCTGTCAAAACTGTTTTTTTGAAAAATCACAATTACACACACAACAAGCCTTTTGTGTTTGAAGCATTTTTTGGTTAATGTATGAACATGAATTCATCTGCTATCATGTTTTCAATATGTATGTATTAGTTGTATAACTTGATCCCACTGGTTTTGACCTTTCATTTCACAATGCCTCATCATCTTGCTGTCAACAGTTTTTTACAAGCCACAGCTGCACACACATCATACACTCATTCTGTTTGAGTTGTTTTAGGTTATTTCATGAGCATTAGACCATTAGATAACATGATTAGGGTTTTTATGTGTATGAACCAGACCTCATTATGAATGCTATGTCAATTTGTAACCCCTTCCTGTTATGACATCCTGCTCACATGTGCCAAACTTGCAACCTTTGAACCAAATTTTGTTGTGTGCATTTTATGTTCAATCTTGAGTTGTAGAATCATCCATGGATACATTTGAAACCTGTGTGTGGTGTTTATTTGGTCTAAAGTTGTTCCAATCATTGCCATGTTTTCCTTTATGCATTTCATGTGTAAATAAGCAACTAGCATACCATTTTCATTTCTGTTTGGTTTGTGTTTGGCGTTGAAGTGTAGAAACACTTGTTAACATGTTTTTAGTTTGTAAGTTTGTTCAACCTGAATGTGTTCCATTCATGACATAGCTTTCAAATTGCATTTTTTCAATTTCACATGGCATGTTGATGACAGTTCTGTTTTTGGTGCATGATCTTGGCATTTGGTTGTTACTATCTTGTTTTTCATTGCATTTCAAGTAAGTTAGGGTGAGATTTCATGATTTTTGATGTTGATTTGATCAAGTGTGAGTTATATCCATGATTGGCCTTTTGATTAAAATTCTGGGCAGCAGGGCCACTTTGCCTTGGCCTGCTGCTTACTTGCTGTTTTGGATCAGCTTTGATCCCTTCAATACCACATTTGAGACCAACCATGTTTGGTGTATGTTGTAACTGTTGTCTGTTTGGATTTAACAACTTGGTTTTTGCCTTGAAGTCATTTGATTTTGTTGTTTGAGAGCACATATTTTACCATTCTTGCAACTCACCAGCCAATATGTTGCTCTGTTGTATTATGCACAAACCTTTTAATGATACACATCCCATACTATATTCAGAGCATGCTCCAACTTTCTTCTGCTTTGATTTATACCTGGTTTGGCCCATGAATCACAAAATGCATCTCAAGGTTCCAAAATGCATGTTCCATCGTGTTTTGAATTGTGGATTTTATTTCAAAATTTGGTTGTGACCACTGTGATCCTCATCAAATATTAATCAGTTTTGACTAAAATTTCATGAAAAAAGGTTAAGTTTTGACAAACTTAGAGAGAAAACGCATTTTGAAGTTTCACTTGTTTGGCCTTGGTTTCTTGCCCAGCTATGTACTTGGTTAGATTTATATTTTTTTGGGGTGGCCAAATACATGGATGTATCGCCACCCCAGTGGTTACAACATGCACCTTTCACTTCACGTGCCAGGGTTCGATCCTCAGTGATGACCTATATTTGGTATTTTATTTCAATTGTCATGCTTATTTTATTTTCTTCCTTCCCTTTCCTTGACCAGCGCGCCCACAAGTGCCTAAGTGGCTAAGTGTTGGGTTTGTGAACCAAAGGGCCTGGGTTCAACCCCCTCCCATGGGCATTTCTTTTTTTTGTATATCACATGCTTCATTTATTTTATTTTCATGAAATTAAATGATTCATAACTTTTGCATACTTTATTATTTTCAACCCATTCTTTTTGCAATGTGTTCATTTTTGTGTCTAGTTTCATTTAATGAAAGAAAATTTCAAATTGCTTGTATTCACAATGCCTTTTGCCTACTTGAAAGTTGGTTCTTTTTTTAGGTCGTTACCATGCGTCTTGATGAAATTCTTTTATACCATGATTAATCTATCTTGTGAGATTTGTTGATGATTGATTCCTTTGTGTTTGTTAACATGTTAAGGCTTTGTTTCTCATTGGTGGTTACCATAAATTTGTTGTTTCCTTCCTAAATCTTGAACTTAACTGTTGTGAACATTCTTTACATACTTGATTGTCATCAATGCCTAAAAATTGTTACATTTGAACTTATAACATGATCATCTGAAGTTATGACTTATTTGCATGATTGTTGTTTCCATATTTCTTAATATGTATCCCTTGGGTTGCTACCTTTATATTTGTAAATATATATCATTCTTGGTTGTAACCATTTGTATCAATTTAATCCTTGCTTATTGTGATATGCTTGCTTGCTTGGTTGTAACCATATTCCTTGTATTCACTGTGCTTAAATGTTAAGTATCTTTTCCCCAACTGATAGAACTCTTTAGTTCTCATCCAATTTGCCTCCTCTCTATCTTTCCAAAGGAAAGTCTCTCTATTGACCCTTGGGTCATAGATAGCTCATATACACTCATAGGTCTGGATAGCACCTTCTTCCCTCTTTTGATCTGGAAAGAACCAATTGATCCTTATTCTGTAGTTCGTACCTGAACTACGACCGCTCTGATTTCTCATTGGATAATGAGAATGCGTAGGCACAAGATGCGATATCTTGACGAACAACCTTCCCCCTTCTTCCACCTTTTGGTCTGGATAGAACCAATTGGTCTCACAATGTAGAACTTCAGGATAGAGTTTGGTTAACTCTATGTAAGAATCATGGAAATGATTACTTACTCCCCTTTCTTGAGAGTTTAACATAGATCTAGAGAGTTTTGTGAAACTCTATACAAACATTGTTATGTTTGTTCCCCTTTGAACCTTGATCATAATCAAGTGTTCTTCAACCCTAGTGAGGTGAACTATGATTACTCTGATTCTATCCTAGTAAGGATACGTAGGCAGAGGACGCGATGTCTTTGCGAGAAAATTTAGAAGCTATCTTTAGGTCTTAACCTTCACCTTTTTTACCCAATCCTAATCCATAGCAACATCTAGCAAACTTAGCAAGTATTAGCATGCAAGCAAACAAAAGGTTCCTGTAGAGAACTACAGATGTTTAGGATGTGAAATACCTACCCTATGCATAAACAACCCCCGATCCCCGAATCTCTTAGCTTTGTTGTTACATCGCGAAAAGGGTTTTTCTTTCTTTAGACCTTTCCTTTGGATAAATTAAAGTCCGGTTGTGAATTTAAGAATTAAGATTCAAGTTAATTCAATATCTTGGTATCACGATTCCTACCGCAACAGAAATGGCGACTTCACTAGGGATCAACTTAAACTTGAGGGTTTAGCCTATTTTGTTTGATTGTATGATATATTTGTAAATATTTGCTTAACAGGTATATTTGTCAATATATTTGTTTGAATGTCGGATATTGGGTACTTTGAGTGGTGATACGGTCCTATACCCGGACTTGAGTGCAATTATGATAGGATGGTGGTATATTTAAGAAGGCTTATAGGGAGTTGATTCCCGACCAAGCTAACTTGAGAAACCACCGCTCAGTGTAGGCCCTCTTGAGAGTTTAGTATTGTTGATCGAGTATTCGTGAAAACAATGCTACTTTCGACGAAGGAGCCCATGACACTGTGGACTTTTAGATTACATTTCCCCCCACTTCAGCCTTATTAGGACGTAGTGCGATGGCTATAAGGAAGTATTTCCGAAGTAGTTGATACGCGATACTACACTCGGGCGAGACTCTCTTGAGAATGTTATCCATTACCGAGTGATTTGGGAAATTGATAATATCCGAAAGATGGGTTGTTGACCCTGGGAACTTTGTTAAGAACTCGTTCGGCAGGTACAAATCAACCCACATTACAAATCCTTGGGGATGGTTAGACCTTTGACTCCTTTCTTTGATCTGGAGCCTAGGAGGTCTTTGTATATGCATTGTGTTTGTGAATACTTGCCTTTGTGTTATATGTGCATCATCCCATCATATCTCCATAAGCATATCATGACGCGACTGGTTTTGTAAAGCTCAGTCATTTTCTGGTATTTTTTTAAAAGTTGTAGCTTTTTCCAACGATTGATGAAATGAGGGTTTTGACCTAGGCAATCTTCTGAGTTTTGTAAAACCAGTTTGCTCTTTGCATTGCATTTTCTCTTTTCAGCCTTGTGTCTCTTTGTCTCCCACTTGTTCAGAGAGATACCTAGCACATATCCGAGACAAATGGCAACAACGAAGGGACTTTTGAAAGCCCAGGAAATGCTGAAAGAGGACATCAGATTTCTCAAATGTCAGATGAATTGGGTTCTAGAGACATTGCAGAACATGATGAAAAATGAAGGTCACCTTGACCATGTAACGTCCAGAGAAACCAGGGATGCATCATCTCCGATGATTCCTCCAACTCAGGGACATTCTCGGTATCAACCACCAGATAACCGTCAATCACGTCAGCACGCCCAACAAAGACCAAGGAAACCAGAAAGTCTGTTTCCAATGTCACACCATCAGATATTTCCAAACTTGATCCAATGCGAATTGATAATACCAAAGGAGCTGAAACCAGTAATTCCTCCTTACCCTCTGAACTGTGGTACCAACGCTAAATGGGACTATCATACTGGGGCACTAGGGCGTTCAACTGAAGTCTCTCACCAGTCGATGTTTGTTCCTCCTCAAGGTTCTCAAAGCCGGAGATTGAATAAGAAAAATCATGTCAGGAAAAATAAGACTTGCGGTAGACCAACTCCAGTACCGTTAAGAAAACTTTACCCGCTACTGATTCAGATCTCACTAGTGACTCCACGATTATCCAATCTTGTGTCAGGACCATGACATAATGCGAACCTGAACTGTGAATTTCACAAAGGAGCTGAAGGACACAACTTAGATGCATGTATAAAATTGGGTTATCTTGTACAAGAGCTAATCATTGACAAACACTTGATCCTCGAGGAAGCCCACCCAGAAGTAGAATGTGGATATCATACTGGGATAACAGGGCACCTAGTTGAAGAGTGTGAAGGTTTTAAACTGAGACTGCAAGAGTTGTTGAAACCTCAGGAGGATAAATCAAATAACAGTGCTGCGATTCCTAAATCCAAAGGCAAAGGACCCGTGAGACCCCTCATAATTCTATATCACAAGGAGCAAGTGGTGGTTGAAGGTGTTTCCCCACATGGGCCTAAAATTTGAAATTTGTTTTGTCAATTTTAATTCCCTAAGACTGGCAGCTGTAGACTGTTTCAGCATTTTGTTGTGTTTTCTTTGCATTTGAATTGCTTGTAAGCTGTTGTTCATTTTGAATTGGCAAGATTAATGAAATGTTTGTGCATCTTTTGATTAAGTCCATTTGTTTCACTCTTTCTCTTTCCTTTTATTGTAATGAGATGACGAAAAATGCAAAAAAATTTTTTTTTTTTATTAAACTGTTGTTTTAAAGCAAAGATTGGGGAGGATGATGAAAACTATATCCATAACTGCTGTTGATATGCTTTCAATTTAACTTTGCCGATGATGTAAGGCATTATTTCAATCCCTAAACACCAGATAAATAAGGAAGATAATCCCTTGTTAACCCCTTCGAGCCTAGAAGTAGGAGTTTTCTTTCTTTACAAAAACAAAACCTTAAATCTCAAACCCGGGGTGGGTAGTTCTCAATTAAACTTAGATATATGTGCATACATGACACTTTTCATATAAAGGTGGCGCACTCGGGTTTTCCTTCGTACACAACAAAAAAGTTTCGAAGATGCTTTTCAGCATAAAATACGATGATGGTTCACTGTCAGCCATTAATCAAGGTAGTCACCTCCTTTCTCGAAAAGAAGAAAAAAAGAAAATTGAAAAGCCCGCTAAATCAAAACCTATGAAGGAAACTTAGGCAAAAATGAGGCATCCCGTTGACTGTATATTCGAACAAAACAGTTCATACAAAAGTCAGGGATAACAAAAGAGAGGAATTCTGTAAGAGTTATCACTCTTAAAAATCCTCAATTAGAAAAAGCTATCAAATACTGTAAGAGAGTCGTGACTACCCTAAGTTTGTAAGCCATCACCAACTATCATCAGTTCAATTATTAAGCCTGTAAGAACCTAAATGTATAGTTTGAGTTAACTGAGCGTAGGATTGGAGTTCATCATGGTGAATGGGTGGGACAAATAACTTTGAGCCTTTATCCTTTGTTTCATGAACCATGAACCAAGCCACATTACAACCCTTAAAAGACATAATTGAGGTAAGGTAGTTTTGAAAGCATATTACAGCAAGGTTGGATAACCTGACTCCTAATGATCTTTGATGTTTGTGTGTGTTAATCACTTTATCCATCATTTATAAAATGATTGGATCACTTTCACTTTGATCACTTAATCAACCCGCCGTGTGTGTTTCATCAAAAAAAATTTTTCAAAAGGTTGCATGAATTTTACATTGAAAATTGCCAATTTTTAATGAACAGCATTGCGTGCAAAACAATCCAATATCAAAGGAATCCCAACAAGCACTGTCAGCTAGGTAATTTGACTTGATAAAGGAAGCTCAGCCTGGGGCAACCAATTTGAAGGATTTGTTAATCATTTGTCATAGCATTCAGCTAATCAGAGCCGACCAGGTCAAGATCAGATGAAGCTCTCAATGAACAGTTTAGTCTGGGATAAATCTTTTGTAGTTACCAGCTAGCAGGGGCAAGTTTGTTCCCCAGTCGTTACTTCCACAGTCTGAAGACTTTGTTGTACAAATACCGTTAAACTGGGGCAATCCCGTCGAGATTTGTAAATCTCTCCTTATAAGAGTTTGAAGACATTGAAGCATCTTTATGCTAGTTCTCTCGATGGTCTTCCCGCAGACCATGTAATCTGAGGAAGAAAAGTTTAAAGACTGTTTTGTCGCAAGATTCGTTGCTCACCAGAAAAGGATTGTTATACTATCAATGGGGCAGAAATATTTTGGTCACATGATACCCTTTGTCAGCTCTCCGATTAAGTTGTTACTTCGGTTGATCTTGGAACTTCCTTTGGTGTTTTTTCCTTCAACAAAGAATTCAAGCTCATGATGGCAATCCAAGTGAATTCATGATGTTTTGGCCTAAGAAGATTACTCTCTCCCAAAGAAGGTGGTAAGCTTGAAGTGGAATTGTTGTTCTTCATGATCATCCCTTTGATGTCCAATTTTTGGTGAAGTTGGTTGGGTCTCCGTGTCGAGATGTTTATTTCAACTCCTATTTTATTTGGTCTGTTTCGTCAGCATAAACATAAGCATGGCATAAGCATATGCATAATATCTGTGCATTTTTGCTATCTCTGGTTGTTACCTGTTCCTGTTTCACTTTGGTTCCCCCTCAGTGATTGGGTGTGTTGTCTCTCTCCAATAGAGTTGTCAGCCCTTAAGCATAAAACGTCCATCCTTTATCAATTCCTCACAGAGTTTAATCCTTGTGGATGATGGTTGCTTCAGTTATCTTTTTCCATGATTGGATAAGGTAAGTCACTATTTGAGTTAATTTCTCAATGGTTGGAGTCTTGTTTGACAGTTTCTTTCTGGCTATATTCTAGATTGAACTTTGGTCCCTGTCAATCGTTGAACCTACCTGGGCGTGCATTTATTTTGCACTATCTATCAAGAAGGACACTTTTGTATCATCTTCTGCAATAAGTGGCAGTCTCTGTAGAGAAGCTTATTCATCTTCAAATAAGTGGCGATCTCTGGCGAGAAGCTTATTCATATTCAACGATAAGTGGCAGTCTCTGTAGAGAAGCTTATCCATAAGTGGCAATCTCTTGGGAGAAGCTTAACCTTCATCAGCGATAAGTGGCAGTCTCTTCGGAGAAGCTTAATCGTCATCAATGATAAATGGCAGTCTCTTCGGAGAAGTTTAATCGTCTTCAGCGGTGAGTGGCAATCTCTTGAGAGAAGCTTATCATTCTTCAACGATAAATGGCAGTCTCATTTGAGAAGTTTATCTTAAGGACGTCGACGCATGGTTGTAACCAGTATTGTTTGAAAATCCAATGGATACTGGTATAAGTAATTTGGTGGTGACCAATCATATTTCAAGTAAGGCCCGTTGGTAACTGGCATTATGAAAATCCATGGACGACGAATATTGACAATTTAGTTGTGTATCATTCCAAACTAAGTCACGATGTTTGTTGCCATCCCAAGCTCAGGTTTCGTACCTTTGGAGATGTATTGTTTGATTCCAAGCACAGGTTTCGTACCTTTGGAAGAGGTTTGTTTCTATCCTGAGCACAGGTTGTGTACCTTTGGAGATAGATGTTTGTTGCCATCTCAAGCTCGGGTTTTGTGCCTTTGGAGATGTATTGTTTGATTCCAAGAACAAGTTTCGTACCTTTGGAAGAGGTTTGTTTCTATCCCGAGCACAGGTTTTGTACCTTTGGAGATAGATGTTTGTTGCCATCCCAAGCTCAGGTTTCGTACCTTTGGAGATATATTGTTTGGTTCCAAGCACAGGTTTTGTACCTTTGGAAGATGTTTGTTTGATTCCAAGCACAGGTTTCGTACCTTTGGAGATGAATTGTTTGATCCCAAGCTCAGGTTTCCTACCTTTGGAGATGTATTGTTTGAACCCGAACACAGACTGTGTACCTTTGGAAATAGATGTTTGTTGCCATCCAAAGCTCAGGTTTCGTACCTTTGGAGATGTATTGTTTGATTCCAAGCACAAGTTTTATACCTTTGGAAGATGTTTGTTGCCATCCCAAGCTCAGGTTTCGTACCTTTGGAGATGTATTGTTTGATTTCAAGCACATGTTTTGTACCTTTGGAAGATGTTTGTTGTCATCCCAAGCTCAGGTTTCGTACCTTTGGAGATGTATTGTTTGATTCCAAGCACAGGTTTTGTACCTTTGGAAGATGTTTGTTGCCATCCCAAGCTCAGGTTTCGTACCTTTGGAGATGTATTGTTTGATTCCAAGCACAGGTTTTGTACCTTTGGAAGATGTTTGTTTCCATCCCAAGCTCAGGTTTCGTACCTTTGGAGATGTATTGTTTGATTCCAAGCACAAGTTTTGTACCTTTGGAAGATGTTTGTTGCCATCCCAAGCTCAGGTTTCGTACCTTTGGAGATGTATTGTTTGATTCCAAGCACAAGTTTTGTACCTTTAGAAGATGTTTGTTGCCATCCCAAGCTCAGGTTTCGTACCTTTGGAGCAGTATTGTTTGATTCCAAGCACAAGTTTTGTACCTTTGGAAGATGTTTGTTGCCACCCCGAGCACAGGTTGTGTACCTTTGGAGATGTATACTTTGAATCCCGAGTTCAGAAATTCCCAGAGACTAAAGTGGTTGCATTTGCATGAAGTGTTCTATATCTTAATATTTTGAGGGTATTAGTTTTTGATCCTAAGGTTTTGAGGGTCTTCGTCCAATCTTAATGTGTAGAGGGTGGTGTCTCTTCTATATCCTAATGTATTGAGGATGTTCAGCTTTCTTTCCTAATGTTTTGAGAGCCTAGGTACAATCCTAACGTGTTGAGGGTTGTGTCTCTGCTGTATCCTAATGCTCTGAGGATATTAGCTGTTGTTCCTAAAGTATTGAGAGATATATTTATGCTTCCTGGTTGTTACCAAACCCTTTGAAAATCCAGTATTTATTGGTATTACCCAAATCCAATGGTTATTGATCTCCTTTAACTCGGTCGTTACCAATCTTCCCGGTTAAATCTGGTGGTTACTAGCATTATCCAGAATCAATTGTTATTGGTATACCCCGATTTGGTCATCACCAGTCCCCTCTAAGTCCAGTAGCTACTGGCATTGCTTGAAAAACTAATCGTTATTAGTCGGTTGTTACCAATTCCCCCAGTTGAAGTCCTGTGTTTTATCAATATTGTTTGGAATCCCCAATTATAATTGGAACCCTTGGATTGGTCGTCACCATCACCCCCAGTAAGTCTAGTGAAAATTAACACCATTTGAAACTGTTTGTTGTTCTGGTCGTCACCAGTTTCCCCATTGAAGCTTTTTGCTTTCCCAGTCGAGTCTCGGAGAACTAGTGGATACTAGCTTCCCCAGCGCGTCCAGTCTTGTTTCTAACCTTTTCTTAAAGGTCCCGTTTGAACTCTTCGTTATAGGAAATTTCTCATCTGGTTATCCCCAGTGAGGTTCGTGTCTCTGTTTCGTCTTTTCCCCGGTGAAGATTTGCTTCCCCAGTGGAATTATTCCCCATCGAAGTTTTCCCCGGTGGACTTCCTCATCTGGTTATCCCCAGTGAGGTTTGCGTCTCCTTTTCCCCAGTGAAGATGTGTCTTCCCTGTTGGAATTTGTGTCCCCTGTGTGAAAGATTCCCTTGAACAACATCTTTAGTCATGTTTGAACTATCTTGCTTACTTTGCCTTGAATCTTTCTCCAGTGTGTCGGGTCCCTCGTGAGTGGTTACTCGTCGTGTTGCCATCCTTTTATATTTGCTCGTGTGTCTGCATCTGTCTTGCATTCAAGCATCATAAAACACCATTTAGAATTCATTGCATTTTAGAATTTGTCCTTTTGCATACCATCGGATCTAAGGGACAAAATTTCAGGTTTGCTATATTTAAATACCTTTCACTACGATTCTATGAGGATTGTCATCTCTCATTGCCATCTAGTGAAAATATTTAAATAGGGGAAATTGTTGCACCCCAAATTTTGACTCCTTAGATCCTCATCATCATTTTGGGATCATATTCATTTGATTAACTAACCTTAACCCATTTCAAGTTTATCTTTGTCAAGATGCAGATGAATCAGGGTTCCGTACCGTCAAAAATCGAGGCTTCGATGGTTCGATCAATCAATTTGTTGGATTGATTCAACTATAAACAAGATTAAGGATACTACATTGGGTCAAGTATGAATCCAATTTGAGGTTGTCACCCAGAAATTGAGAACAGTGCAGTTCAGGATACCCGATTAGGGTTTTCGATTAGGAAAAGTCAATTGTAGTTTGACTTTTGATTTAAAAAATGTTCCAATGGTGGGAGCATGGTCCATGAAGTTCCTATGGCTTAGTAAAGTCTACTCAAGAAGTTTCAAGGCCTTAAAATACCCGGAACATCAACAGTCGACTCGTTAGTCACCGATTGATCGTACGGTTGACCGAAAAGTCAACTCTTCATTCATAAGGAATTTGACTTCAAGATGTGAATAAAAAATGTTCCTTATGTCATATTACACCTGCCCATAAAATTTCATGACCATTGGATCAAGGGTTGAGGAGTAATTGCCAAAGTTGGGAATTAGGATTTTGAAAGAGGCAAGACCATAACTCTTCAACCACACATCCAATTGAGTTGGTTCAAAGCTCATTGGAAAGCTCTTGACAATTCCTACAAAAGTCCCAAAGTGGTCCATGATCAGAAAATGCATAGAATTGGAGTTATGACCAAATTCATTTCAAGAAGGGAAAATAACTTAGAAAAATTTCACTTTTAGGTTCGTTTTTCAGCAACTTTGAGAGGTCTTTTGACCTGGTTTCAGTGGGAATTTGAAAATCTCAAAAACATGAAAGTTGTAGAACTACATGAGGGCTTTCTAAAATGTGGTAGAACTCCTCAATAGCATTTGTGAGCTGAGAGTTATGGATCATAGAAGTACAAGATACCAGAGCTATCAAGAATACATAGAAACTCATATCTCTCTCATTCCTTTCCTTGCTTGAAAGTGCTTAAGTTCTCAAAATCACAAAAATCACCATTTTCCACTTTTCATGCTATTTCTTTTTCCAAACATCAAAACACTTCAAAGACCATATACACACCCTTAAAATGGCCATTTGAAACTGTTCCCACCATTACTTTCAACAAAAAACTCATCAATCTAAAAGTCAACCTTCATACCTCCATATTTTGACTTTTATGCACTTTGGAAGCCAAGTCTCTACTTAAGGCCTTTCCTACCACTTCTACACCCCCAACACCTCATATATATCTTGTTTCAACTGTCCACAGACTCAAAAACCAACTGGGAGGTTCATTACTCAAACTGTCTAAAAAATATGCTTATTGCTTCAAGAGGAAGACAACTCCAAATATGTGCCAAAGAAGAAGATCTACGGGTTTCTTTGCTTTCTAGCTTGCTCAAGAAGGTCAACAAGAGGTATGTAATGCTCAACCTCCTCATTATACATACATTGTCATGTTTTGTAATTTTGAGGTTCTGTTTTGAGAACTATAGTCATGCTGTCCCAAAATTGCTCTTTGTCAAGAGTTTGTGTTTATTGCTATGTTCTTGCTTTTGTTAAAGTATATTGATCATGAGTGATATGTATTGATGATATGTTGTCAAGGATGAACTTTGTATGTTGTTTACAACTGTTTTGAGGAATTTGTCCACAAGAGTAGCTTTAGAGGTTTTATTATGAAATGTTGGTGTGTTGATACAAATTTGTTAGCTTTTGATTGTTGTTGTAGCTTGTTAGTTACTTCATGAGGTATCTCTGCCCATAGGTCATGTATGAACTTAGAGGGGCTGTTGTTTCACAACTGTGATGTTGGTGTTGATTGCTATACCATGTCTACTTTTATGAATCCTGTGACAATGTTAGGTGTCTAGCATAATTGCTAATATGATTGATTCTTGTTGTGCCAAGTATGTATGTTTGCCATGACCAAGCTATTTTGAGTTTACTGGCTTATTTTTCAAATCATGCTTGCCATTAACATATCATTTTCTATTATAAGATGTTTCTAGGTAATGTTTGATCCTAGAACCTTTGGTTAACATATTTGAAATTGGTGTCTGGTTTTTAGCATGATCTAGTCTGTCATATATGGTTCCAAAACAACTTTTTACAACTTTCAGCATTTTACCACTAGCATGCCAGTTTTTGCTTTGATGTGTTTTCCACTGATCTTTGAGGTTGGGATCTCTAGTTAGCATGATTATGATTTGTGTGTGATGCTAAGAATGAGCTGTTTCCACCTGGTTTATCTTTTCACTTTCAAAATGCATATTCAATTTCCATTCAAGCCAAATATGTCTGCATTGCATACCAAATTTCGTCAATAGTGAGTGGTTCAGTCAATAGTGAGTGGTTTCAGTCAATTGTATGAGCTGTTTCCACTTGTTTTATCTTTTCACTTTTAAAATGCATCTTCAATTTCCATTCAAGCCAAATATGTCTGCATTGCATACCAAATTCTGCCTTGATTGCAATATACCTGAATTTTGAGTATGACCTCATTTATTTTCATGTTTGTGATGTGTATGTGCTAATTTCATGACATGAAACCACTCACTATTGACTGAACCAGCTTGCATCCTCACCCTGCTGTCAAAACAGTTTTTTTGAAAAATCACAATTACACACACAACAGGCCTTTTGTGTTTGAAGCATTTTTTGGTTGATGTATGAACATGAATTCATCTGCTATCATGTTTGCAATATGTATGTATTGGTTGTATAACTTGATCCCACTGGTTTTGACCTTTCATTTCACAATGCCTCATCATCTTACTGTCAACAATTTTTTACAAGCCACAGCTGCACACACACCATACACTTATTCTGTTTGAGTTGTTTTAGGTTATTTCATGAGCATTAGACCATTAGATAACATGATTAGGGTTTGTATGTGTATGAACCAGACCTCATTTTGAATGCTATGCCAATTTGTAACCCATTCCTGTTATGACAGCCTGCTCACATGTGCCATACTTGCAACCTTTGAACCAAATTTTGTTGTGTGCATTTTATGTTCAATCTTGAGTTGTAGAATCATCCATGGATATATTTGAAACCTGTGTGTGGTGTTTATTTGGTCTAAAGTTGTTCCAATCACTGTCATGTTTTCCTTTATGCATTTCATGTGTAAATAAGAAACTAGCATACCATTTTCATTTCTGTTTGGTTTGTGTTTGGCCTTGAAGTGTAGAAACACTTGTTAACATGTTTTTAGTTTGTAATATTTGTTCAACCTGAATCTGTTCCATTCATGACATAGCTTTCAAATTGCATTTTTTCAATTTCACATGGCATGTTGATGACAGTTCTGTTTTTGGTGCATGATCTTGGCATTTGGTTTTTACTATCTTGTTTTTCATTGCATTTCAAGTAAGTTAGGGTGAGATTTCATGATTTTTGATGTTGATTTGATCAAGTGTGAGTTATATCCATGATTGGCCTTTTGATTGAAATTTTGGGCAGCAGGGCCACTTTGCCTTGGCCTGCTGCTTACTTGCTACTTTGGATCAACTTTGATCCCTTCAATACCACATTTGAGACCAGCCATGTTTGGTGCATGTTGTAACTGTTGTCTGTTTGGATTTAACAACTTGGTTTTTGCCTTGAAGTCATTTGATTTTGTTGTTTGAGAGCACATATTTTACCATTCTTGCAACTCACCAGCCAATATGTTTCCATGTTGTATTATGCACAAACCTCTTAATGAGACACATCCAATACTATATTTAGAGCATGCTCCAACTTTCTTCTGCTTTGATTTATACCTGGTTTGGCCCATGAATCACAAAATGCATCTCAAGGTTCCAAAATGCATGTTCCATCGTGTTTTGAATTGTGGATTTTATTTTAAAATTTGGTTGTGACCACTGTGATCCTCATAAAAAATTAATCAGTTTTGACTAAAATTTCATGAAAAAAGGTTAAGTTTTGACAAACTTAGAGAGAAAACGCATTTTGAAGTTTCACTTGTTTGGCCTTGGTTTCTTGCCCAGCTATGTACTTGGTTAGCTTTATCTTTTTTTGGGGTGGCCAAATACACGGATGTATCGCCACCCCAGTGGTTACAACATGCACCTTTCATTTCACATGCTAGGGTTCGATCCTCAGTGATGACCCATTTTTGGTATTTTATTTCAATTGTCATGCTTATTTTATTTTCTTCCTTCCCTTTCCTTGACCAGTGCGCGTGCAAGTGCCCAAGTGGCTAAGTGCTGGGTTTGTGAACCAAAGGGCTTGGGTTCAACCCCCTCCCATGGACATTTCTTTTTTTTGTATATCACATGCTTCATTTATTTTATTTTCATGAAATTCAATGATTAATAACTTTTGCATACTTTATTATTTTCAATCCATTCTTTTTGCAATGTGTTCATTTTTATGTCTAGTTTCATTTAATGAAAGAAAATTTCAAATTGCTTGTATTCACAATGCCTTTTGCCTACTTGAAAGTTGGTTCGTTTTTTAGGTCGTTACCTTGCGTCTTGATGAAATTCTTTTATACCATGCTTAATCAATCTTGTGAGATTTGTTGATGATTGATTCCTTTGTGTTTATTAACATGTTAAGGCTTTGTTTCTCATTGGTGGTTACCATAAATTTGTTGATTCCTTCCTAAATCTTGAACTTAACTGTTGTGAACATTCTTTACATACTTGATTATCATCAATGCCTAAATGTTGTTACATTTGAACTTATAACATGATCATCTTAAGTTGTGACTTATTTGCATGATTGTTGTTTCCATATTTGTTAATATGTATCCCTTGGGTTGCTACCTTTATCTTTGTAAATATATATCATTCTCGGTTGTAACCATTTGTATCAATTTAATCCTTACTTATTGTGATATGCTTGCTTGCTTGGTTGTAACCATATTCCTTGTATTCATCATGCTTAAATGTTTAGTACTTTGTTAAGTATCTTTTCCCTAAGTGATGGAACTCTTTAGTTCTCATCCAAGTTGTCTCCTCTCTCTCCTTCCAAAGGAAAGTCTCTCTATTGACCCTTGGGTCATAGATAGCTCATATACACTCATAGGTCTGGATAGCACCTTCTTCCCTCTTTTGGTCTGGAAAGAACCAATTGATCCTTATTCTGTAGTTCGTGCCTGAACTACGACCGCTCTGATTTCTCATTGGACAATGAGAGTACGTAGGCACAAGATGCGATATCTTGACGAGCAACCTTCCACCTTCTTCCACCTTTTGGTCTGGATAGAACCAATTGGTCTCACAACGTAGAACTTCAGGATAGAGTTTGGTTAACTCTATGTAAGAATCATGGAAATAATTACTTACTCCCCTTTCTTGAGTGTTTAACATAGATCTAGAGAGTTTTGTGAAACTCTATACAAACATTGTTATGTTTGTTCCCCTTTGAACCTTGATCATAATCAAGTGTTCTTCAACCCTAGTGAGGTGAACTAAGATTGTTCTGATTCTATCCTAGTAAGGATGCGTAGGCAGAGGACACGATGTCTTTGCGAGCAAATTTAGAAGCTATCTTTAGGTCTTAACCTTCACCTTTTTTACTCAATCCCAATCCATAGCAACATCTAGCAAACTTAGCAAGTATTAGCATGGAAGCAAACAAAAGGTTCCTGTAGAGTACTACAGACGTTTAGGATGTGAAATACCTACCCTATGCATAACCAACCCCCGATCTCCGAATCTCTTAGCGTTGTTGTTACATCACGAAAAGGGTTTTTCTTTCTTTAGACTTTTCCTTTGGATAAATTAAAGTCTGGTTGTGAATTTAAGAATTAAGATTCAAGTTAATTCAATAGCTTGGTATCACGATTCTCACTGCAACAACAGTTTCTTTGTCAGCTCAACCATTTAACTTCAATATATATATATATATATATATATATATATATATATATATATATATATATATATATATATATATATATATATATATATATATATATATATATATATATATATATATATATATATATATATATATATATATATATATATATATATATATATATATATATGCTTTTAGGGATATTCACAAACTTCTCAACCACTCAAATAATAGATATTTCATGCTATTTTTTCTCTTATTAAATAGTTAATAACTATTTTAAAAATAAACTTAAAAAAATACAAAATTATTTTTCTTTCAACTCAATTATTTTTCATTTCATTCTTTTCCATTATATTTTAGGGTTTATCACTTCTTCTCTTTCATTTTATAAGTCTTATGATTCGTTTTTTTATTATTATTTAAGGTATTGCGATGAAAATTTTTGTTTCTTTTTCTTTGTGATTGCAATGAAATACTTTTAATTTAAATTTTTAGGGTATAATTTTTAACTTTGTGGATTTTTAGTGAAGGTTATGTTTAGTTACAAATAACCATAATGAGTTTAAAAATCATTTTTTAATAATTGTTTAGATTGAACCATGTTAATAAAGTATACAAAGTTTTTAATTATATCTATACTAGCACACGCACACGCGCACAGAGACGCAAACGCGCACACGCACGTGCGCGCGCACACAAACGCAAACGCGCACACGCACACAGAAGAATAGGGTATTTTAAGAAAAAAGAAAAGAAATAAGACAAAACACCAAACTAATATTATTAAATGTGTGTTTTCTTTTATGTTGAAAAAATGTTTGTGCAGTTTAAATATTAGATGTAAAAAAATTAAAATTAATTATTAATTATTACAACTTGTATTGAATGCTCATATGTATGACAGTTTTTTTATTCACATTTGCAGTTCTTTTTTACATTGGCAGTTTTTTTATGTAAAATTCTATAGCTAAAAATAGCATTGGTTAACTATATCAGAAAAAAAAAAAAAAACCATTAATCTCAATATATATTTACCATCATCTAAACAAAACAACAAATAGAGTCAAATAAAAAATAAAGAAAGAAATTGGGGGAATATAATAGAAAAATAAATAAAGAATACAATAGATACAAACATGCACTACTTTGAGTTTGTTTTTATTGGATTGCAAGATCAATCAAAGATGAATCAGTAAAATATGAAGTTGAATGATTAGAGAGAAAATCGAAAAAATTTGAGTTGTGATCTTCCTATAGATCTTTGATAGTCGTCTTTTATTTTCTGCCTAACAACCAACATATAAATTTAAAAAAAATAGGGATGAAGATAAGGATGGAATGAATAACATTAGTGATTAAACTCTATGTTGATGCAAATGGATTTTCGTAGTAATCAAATTTCATGTTCATCCAAGCTGAGTATTTGTCTCCAAGAACATCTAAAACAGCAATATAATAAAAAGGATGATAAGATAAATAGAAAGCGAGAAATAGTTTTTGTAGAAGAGAGAGAGATATTTAAGCATGATATATATTTGTAACAAAAAATATATAATTACATTTAAGAAAGAAGGTGTTACTAAAAAAATAGTAACTAAAGACCATTAGTCACAATATTTTTATTATTATTATTATTATTATTATTTATATTTCTTTTTTTCTTTTCAAAAACCATATAAAAATACATTAATGTTTTTCTTCCATAAAAATCATTAAATTTGTTTCTCTCTAACTGCAGGACTTTTATTTTGACATCCACATCTAGCACTTCTATGCCCTTAAATTAAAACAACCTTGAATAAAAACTGAGACATAAATGTTGTTACTTTTCCTTTGACTTTTCATATGAAAAATAAATAAAAGTTAAAAATGAGAGAAAATAAAGAATAAATAGATAACAACTCATTTGTAAGTTGGAATCAATGGTTAGAAGAAATAAAAATTTGTTTATATTGATATGAAGAGAATAAAGTAACTAATTTTCAAATCTTAAAAAAAAATTTCTTCAGATTTTCATGTCATCAAACAATTGAGAGAGAGTTTAAGGAGTGAATGATTGAATCTAATTTTATGATGAAAATTTGAAATTGAGATTAAGAAAGATGAAAACAGACGATGAGAGAGAATAAACCTGAATCTTGTATTATTGAATGCATAACATTGAATGTTGTTACACCACCACCTACAAATCATTTTTTCTCATGCGGCTCTTTCATTATATTTCACTGATTTTTTTGAAGTTGAATTTTTAATATATACAAATAGTTAATTTTGTAGATTTAATGAGAAATTACATAGCAAATGATAACAGTCAAGACAGTCGAGTGGTTACACTACTAGAAATACACAGTTTACCTGCGGATTTTCCTGCAGAAAACGTTTCGCAGAAATACCTGCGATTTTCCCTGCGCGTCTATATTGTGAAACATCATTTCCTGCGAAAAACGTGGTAGCAGCAAATCTCGCAGGAATTTCTGAGGTTTTAGCTGCGATTTTAGAATTAAAATTTAAAAATAAATTTCCTGCGGAATTGTCTGCGATTCCGTTCGCAGGAATTGATTAACTATTGAAACCACAAAAGTCTGTGGAAAGGAATTGCTGCGACGTTTGCTGCGGAACTTGCTGTAAGTCTTTCTGCAATTTTGCTTTGAATTATTTAATTTATTTTATTTTTTATTTTATTTTTACGATTAATAAATAAAATTATAAAATAAATATTGATTTCAAGATATGTTATTCAGACATTTTCTAATTTTATATTAAACTTTTGTTTTTCTTAAAAAGGTTTTATAATATTAATTGAGTTTTTTTAGTTATTTTTTTAAAGAAAATTTATTTATTTAATATTTTTTTATTGTAGCAAAAATTAGAAAAATTAAAATATAAGTTTATGATACAATTGATGTGTAATCCTTCAACTTATAATTTTTTTTTAATTTAAAATTTAAAAAGACAATAAAATAATCCATTTACTTAATTGATAACATATATTTTTATATTATATATAATCCTTTTAATAAAATATATATAATATAAAAATATTTTCAATTTTAATATTTCATCAAATTTTGTTATTTTATATAAAAAGGCTTTTATTCATTTTGTGTATTAAAATATTTTGATGAAATAACTAGATTATTATACTAGAGATCAATTTATTAATTTTCAATTCAATTTTATAATTTAAAAGATGATAAAAAGGCTTTTATTAAACTAGAGATCAATTGATCTTTTTAATAAAATAATCCTTTTATTATACTAGAGATCAATTTATATATAATCCTTTCAATTTTGTTATTTTATATAAAAAGGCTTTTATTCATTTTGTGTATTAAAATATTTTGATGAAATAATTAGATTATTATACTAGAGATCAATTTATTAATTTTCAATTCAATTTTATAATGTAAAAGATGATAAATAAAATAAAAATATTGATTTATTATCCAAAAATTTTGGAGTAAAAGAAAAATTTTTTTTAAACAAATTGTCTTTTCTATTTTACTAAACTACCCCAAGAAAATGGCAATAACTTTGCTTGAAGTAGCTTATGACTTGTCTGTTCCATTTTTTCCCCTCAGAATTATATTTGGGATTTCTATGAGCTGTAGGAAGGTGGAAACATAGCTAGCTACTCTTTAAAGAAGCCCCACGTAGTAAACTCGTCCAGTTACCACAAAACGGGAACAGAATTTTGTCGTTCTATCGCCACTTGATTAGATTCTCAATCAAAGGTAATAAACTGACAATACTTTTTGCTTTTGTTTGAACATCTTGATATTCTATGCATACAATTACGCTCCTTGGTTGGTTTTGGCTCTGTTACTGGAAACTGAGAACGTGTTGTTGTTATTACTATTTGCACCTATTAACTGTTTGATGAAATGTCTCTGTGAATTTTGGTATCAGAAATTGTGCTTAACTTTAAACTGTGTATGTTTAAGGATATTGGGTTGAGTTTAGCTTAATGTTTGAGCATTTGAGCTTCTTGATAGTTTGTTATGATTTAATGTAACATCCATATTTGTGAAAAAATGTGTGTCAAAGTTGGTGTCCAAAACTAACATCGATTTATGTAAGCTTCTGGTATCAGTGTCGTTAGCTTTATGTAAGCTTCTGGTATCAGTGTCTTTAAGTGGAGTTCCATACGGTGTTGACCCAGCAGGACAATGTTGTATGCCACCACCATAGTAATACTCATTTCCATAAACCATAATTCATGTGTGCCTGAGATATTAAAAGTAAATGTGTAGTGGTGTCTGCCCCAGTGGGAATGCAGATCCAACATTTAGAAGGAGGTTTTGCCCCAGGCTGAAAATTTCATTAACAAATACTGTTACAGTTCAACATGTGATCATAAATTGTAAACTGAGATATTTGGCTTACTGTTTCAAGCTCATATCAATGGATTCGACACCGAAATTGCTGAAAGCTTTGCAACGATGTCGCAGTATCTTCCGCCTTAATACAGTCGCGACATCCTAGCGCTTTGGCTACGTAACGTCAACGGTGTTTTATCCCGATCTTACGACCACGGGTTTGATACGGCGTCGATGCCGAGCAACGGTCAAAGTTGAATCTTGTAGAGAGTCATGTATATTTCTTCATGGAGTATGCCATTGAGAAAGGCATTGTCTATGTTAAATTGTTGGATATCCCACTTATATGTGATGGATAGTGTGAGCAATGAATATTTTATGTTTGGAGTGGTTTGTTTTAGCTCTAGTGAGCATGGGATGATTGTTTTGGATAAGGGTTATAGGATGTGAACTTGACTGTATTGAAGAAGAATTAGAAGATGCAGATAAAGGAATGTTAGAAGAAAGAGTGAGTTCATTAGAAGGAAAGGAATGGCTTAAGTCTTGAGTATCTGAATGAAAGGAATGGCTTAAGTTTTGGTTACCCTCAGGATAACTAGATATTGTGTGCAGGATTGCTGGGTAAGATGAAGTTTCAAAAGTACTGAATTGGGCATTGTCCATAGAACATGTGTAGATGGAGATTCGTGACTAGAAGGTGGAGCATTGGATTGATTAGGTGCCAGGTCAGAAGGGACTGTATCATTGGATATGTGTACAGGTGGGACATTTCTAATTTTGTGAACAGCCTGGCTAGATGTACTAGGAAGCTTAAGATAAGGTTGTAGACTGTCCATGTTATGGTCCTGATTGACAGAATGTATAGAACTGTGTGGACCAGGTGATGAGACAGAACTGAGAGAATTAGGGGCCTCTATATTTTTGGGCGTAGGATTATTGCCGACTATTAGAGATACACAGGTAGGAGGATTAATATTGATAGCAGTAGGTACAAACAATCGATTTAAGCCTCCTGCTGACACAGATTCTTGAGGTAATTTCTGGCTAGGAAACAGAGTGGGAAAGGGAAAATAATGCTCATTAAACTTAACATCTTTAGAGATAAAAATTCTACCCTCCTTGCTAAGACATTTGAAGCCCTAATGTTGAGGAGATATTCCAAGGTAGATGCATTCTTGGCTTTTCAGTTGTAGTTTGTGTTTATTAAAAGGTCTTAATAGAGGAAAGCATGAGCAACCAAAAACTCTTAAGTATTTGAATATTCATTGCTATAAAAATTACATGTTGCTGAATTTGTTGTATTTCTTATTAATTGAATTGAAGCCTTTACTTTGATGCACTCTAAATGTTTGATGAAATGTCTCAATGTGTGTTTGATATGTTTTTTGGAATTCCTTTATTGCACTCTAAATGTTTGATGAAATGTCTAGGTGTGTAGTTTTTACAGAAATCCTTTATTGCACTATAAATGTTTGATGAAATGTTTCTATGTATTTTTAATATGTTTTTGTAATTGTTTTTGTAGTGATGGCATTGGTGGTAGGTTGAAATGGGAAGGTGAAGAAATTGGCGATTGGCAAAGTTGATGGTAAGGCTAGTTTGGATACAAATGGTTTATCTACAAATGATTGTTATAAATTACTATTGGATACGTGGAAATTTTGAGAGGAACTAGAACAGTGTGGGCATGATAAAGTAGCAAAGAAGCTGCCAAGAGGTGAGAAGCGATTCTTTGATAAAAAAAATTTCAAAACTTGTTTATTTTTTGGTTTTCTCTTTATAAAATGCTTGTCTCTACTTTACGTTTAGTTGTGGGGTTGAAATAAATATTATTATATTGATTTGTGTTAGATTAATGATTGTGTGCTGCACTTGATTTGTATCCTAGTGAAGCATAGTTGTAATATTTGTGTTTTTGTAGGATTTTAGATTAAGATACGGCAGAGGCAAAACCTGAGGTCAAGGCATATCTCAACGACATATATATGTGTAAACTTGTCTGTTATTTGTCATGCAGATTTTGAAACCAGCTTTTTCCTGAGTGTTAAGACCAAAAGGTGATTCAGTGTTTTGGTTTAAATATGCAACTAAACAATAACCTTCACTATTGAGTTATAATCCTGAATATCCTAAATTGAATATTAGACCAAAGTGTTTTTCAGAAGACAATCCTATTTATTATAGAGTTGGACGAGTTCTGATAAATAAGTTGGATGAGTTTTGTCGGGTTCAGATTTGGGATGTTGTTCCCAATTCTGCTTTTTCATGATGGATACTGATGATGCTTCACTGTAATTAAAGATTCAAGAACCTTGTTTTTCAAAGATTGTTCGTATGTTGTTGAGTTGGTTTTTAATATAGATTTAAGCATTATGCTGATTGTATTTCGATTCAATCATACTAGTTGTATGATGATTTTTTTTTGTATCTAGATTATTAAAAATAGGTTGGTAATTGTGTGGATATTGTAACATGTTGTTGCTGTTCTGGTTTTCACTTGATTCATTGAGTAAATCAGATCGGATTTGCAGGAATTATAACAGTCTATAATTTGCTACTGTTGCTTTTATTTGGTTGTTATTGCTGGTATTCTGCTATTTCCATTAGGTGTTGTTTTGGTTTCATTGGTTAGGCTGTCTAGTCTTGTTTCGATTATATTGGTACACTGTTACATTGTAAATGCTGCTGAAAAACAATGTCGTTGAGGCTGTTATAGATTATGATAATCGGATCAAATTCGTGGGCGCGGCATCATCCATATTTGTATGCTATCAATTTATTGTTTTTTTCTTTCAATACATCAAAGTAACATTGTTGTTGCGTCGCGGTTCTGAGTTAGTTTCATTAGATGGGACTTAGTTTTCCTTTCGATCTTATTAGTTTATTAAAGTGTTTACAGGGCCGTTGTAAATTTAATAGTTGACATTCCCGTTTCAATTACGAGTGTGTTTGTTGTTGCGGTTCATCTTTGTTCCTCTGCGAATTTAGCTGTTTACTTGCGACATTGCCCTGCGACTTTTTCCTGCGACTATTTCCTGCGACTTTACCTGCTATGTTAATTACCCACGGAGGTTTTAGCTGGAAACGAATAATCTCAGGAAAAATCGCAGGAAACGTGTTTCCTGCGGTAATTTTGTCAATATCCGCAGGTAAATCCGCAGGAAAACAGAGTAATTTTAGTAGTGTTACGTTTTGTCATCAAGCATATATTAGAATTTGTAAATTGTGCGGCTAAAAGAGTAACTTGGGAATAGAAAAAAAGATGAGACCAAAATTGTGTATCTCTTTTATCTATAGTTATAGATTTTTAATTTATATTAAATTAAAAAATTTTAATTTAAAATTTTAATCGTTTGATTTTGATCTAATTATTAAAAAAAATACAAAATCATATGGAGATGAAAGGATTTGAGAAAAGAAAATGAACTACACAATGAATAATATTCAATACAATTAAAAAAAAGGAAATAAAAATTTTGAAGAAAATTGATAGAATTAGAGTTCGGTCTAACTCAACCTTACAAAAACTGGTTGGTAAGGTGAGAGGTGTCACTCTATATAAACTCTTTCTAGATTGTATCTTTAACCAATTTGGAACTTGAGTTTTTCTCAATACACCTCCTCAAGCCCAACACTATTGGACTTGGTGCGTGGCACAAATTATCGATATATGAAACTTGATTTTTCCAATACACCCCCTTGCGTCCAACACATTTTATTTTGGGTTTGATGCGCATATATAAATGGTGGGTGGTCCAAATCAATAGGCTCGTCATACCATGGTTGGTAAGGTGATGGATGCCACACTATATAAACTCTTTGTAGATTGTTTCTTTAAACAATGTGAGATTTGGATTTTTTCTAATACAACCCCACACGACCAACACTATTGGGCTCGGTGCATGGCCCAATTTATCGATATATTGACTTAGTTTTTCCAATAAAAATGAAAAAATAAAACAACCAAATAGTTTGAGAATCTCCTATTCCCTTTATTTAATTTTGGGTGTTATTTGTTTGAATATTTAACATTTCTCACTGTGGAAGTTATCCAAGGATAATAGTGAAAGGATAAAAAAAAAAAAGCAGATTTATCTATTGTTATGCAAATAGTAGATGTCTCACACTTACATTCATCCTTTCATCAATCTAATTATGCCACTAACATTGTTGCAAGAGTCTCTTTGTTTTCAACGTAGATAAGCGGAAACTATTTACTCATTTAGAGAAAAATATATATAAAGACCCAACCAAACCTATATATTCTAATCTTGACAGAGTGTAAAAATGAGTTTACCTACCACCAGCTCCCCTTATTAATTGCTCCTTTTTTCTGTCAAATAGAAATAGCATCCCAAGAAAAATATTAAATAACAGCCTCACACACAAATTTAAACATGTTTCTTAGGAAAACAAAATGTTGAGTCTCATCAACGACCATCATAATCTCCCCTAAAATTTTAAAAAGACAGTATAAAATGAAGAAGTTTATTTGGAAGCAGTATAAAGATGAACCACTAATGTGTCATTATCTCAATCATTATAAAAGAATTAGTGTAGAATGTTTAATGTATTTGTGTAGTGATCAGTTACAAAATAAGAAACAATATTATATTGATCACAAACATAAACTAAATTAAATCATAAATATTTAATGATCAAAAAGAGAAATTGTATAAAAAAACAATTTTCAATATACATCATATTCTTCAACATGATACATGATGACATCAGTTAAACATAATAACATTTTCAAAAAGTTCATTGTCCTATGTACAAATTAAAAGGAAACTGATAATTTGACATCAACGGCAAAAAGAAACTGCCATTTGATTGCCACAAACAGTTGATTTGGTAACCAGAGTAAATATAGTTATTGTTTACTATAGTGTAGTTTGTAATTTGAATTAAAGTTAAGGGCAATTAAGGAATAAAAATAGGTCAGCTCAAAATCTTTCATCCTCTTTATATATAACTAGCGTTCAGACATCTTCCATCCTCTTTTTAATGCGCATAACATAAGAAAATAAACGTGTGTATATTTTAAAGGTAATATTAAAGGAAAAAAAATAGTTTAACAGTCTTTGCCCTTATGAAAAGAGAATTAAAATTAGTTTCTGTTTTTCATAGGAGGTTTCAGTATTACTCTTATGAAAAGAAAAAATATATTACTAACGTTTATATGGGCACTCCTGTGTCTGTTTATCTGCATTTTTAATGAACACACGTTAAAATATAAATGAATATTTTTTTATTTAATTATGCTTTAAACTTAAATTTTTTAGGTAATCTCATGTTTGTAAGAAATTTTAAAATATCAATTTTTTAATTAATTAAAAGTGAAATTATTTTTCAAATTAAATTTTTAAGTAATATGACATTTATTTTGCATGTCTGTAACATAAAAAGTAAAAATTGTAAATAAAAAATTAACAATAAAATTCAATTAATTTAAGAAAGTGAATGGTTAGTGTTTCAAATTTTCAATAATTCACAATAAATTTTGTTGTTAATATTATTATTCTTTTTTTCTCATGGTTAAAGATGTGTTTAATATGAAGGTCACACATATAGAAATAAAAAAATAAAATACTGAAATCATGTTATCCCTCTTTTTTATGTGTTTTATTTTGTATATATAAGTTGAATGAGTGGAAAGTTACTCAAGCCCGCATATAGATACGAGAGTTATTTAATGTTGTAATTGTCATTGTATATAATTATGTATACCTATTCCATTGAAAAAAAAAATCTTCCATTTATAATACATATCAACACTTTGAAAAATACAACAATAAAATATGTAAATTTAAATGATAACTAATTCAATTATAATCAAACATCAAAGAAGAAAGATTAGAAACAAAAAATTTACCACGACAAAATATCACTAATTATAATCAAAATTAAAATAAATAAAAAATAAATATATGCAATGGAAAACGATAACTTGAAGGGGAAAAAAAAGATGATGATTGAAAAAGAAATGAAAAGAGAGAAGAATTGTCTTTTAGAAATGATCAGGGGTCCTAGTAATCTAGAGTTCGGCCTCAGAGATCATAAGCTTGACCAAAAATTGTTCCCACCAAAATAATGAATACAAATTATTTTAAAAATAGAGTAAAATAACATCAAAACAATGTTCTAAATAATTCATTTGAACACAAATTATTCTTAACTATATAAAATAAGTGATGAACAACAAAAATTGAAACTATACGAATCAAGCATGCATGAAATCTACAATAACAATATAATTGTAAATTTGAGATAAATTATTCCATAATCAAACATAAAGAATCAAAAAAATTATACACAACAAAAAAACATAAATAAAATAAAATTGTATCAAAGTAGGATGTAAAATTTAACATTTTTGTGTAATATAATTTCTTCAAACATTTATATGATTGAATTATCTCAATATTTAAATGATAAATAGTAACATAATTGGTTAAATGACAAATTTTAAGTATAAAATAGTGTTATATTTTAGATTGAGATAAATCTCAATTTTCCTAGATAAGATGGATATTACCTTTTTTTTTCTTTCAAATTTGTTGCTTGAAATTCTATTGCACATGCAAGTTTTGTTAGTAAAGTCTTTTCCTCATCAGTTGTTGCCACATGAGAAAGAAAAGTGACGGATAAAAATGAAGCAAAAAATTTCAAATGAGTGAAGTTATTCAATTACCTTATATTTTGTTTTTTAAATATGAAAACGGTCACAAAATGACTTTTTGATTTAAAAATGATGTAACTGTCTTTCACTTATTATAATTTATCTTTGAAAATAATAATTTGAATACATAAAGAGTAAAATAAGAAAGAAAATAGGACTATGTGTAGTGTTTGGGGTTTGTTGTAGTTTTGAGGAAGTACTCTGGTTGGTTCTTGATATGGATTTGATGTTTGATTGTATGGATAAGTCTAGTATTAACAATGGAGATAAAAATAGAAGATGATTTTTAACAATGGAGATAAACTTAGTGTCAAAACAAAACAATTAATGGAAGTTATAAATGTGAAGTTTTTTTGTGAGAGAGGGAAGTTATTTTTTAAATTGGTAACCAACAAAGTGGTTCAAGTGTTTTAACTGAGTAGGGTTAAACCTTCATTCTAGCAGTTAGGTGTACTGCTGCTCGACCATTGGAGACTTAGGCGTTACCTGTTTGCGGTAGAACCAAGAGTTAACACACTCTTTCTAAAAATGATTTTCAATTAATCCCGAAGGATAAAAAGGTTTGATGTTTTGTTTTGTGTTTTTTATGAAGAAGTGAATTGAGTTAAATTTGTAACTCATGTTGCACTAAAGACTATGACTTGAGAGTGAATGCGTCGCATATCGCCCAAAGGGCATATGCTAAACACTCTAGACAATTGAGAGGAGACCCCAAACTATCATTCCCCAAGTACTTAAGGCTCGTAACGTACAACACTTATTATCCTTTATTAGATGTTTTGGAGAAGTTTTGAGATGAAAAGAGAAGACACAAACTCTAAGGGGAAACTAATCAACCCTAATGTTATCATGCAATGTGCTCCTAAGATTGAGATTAAGAGGGGAAAAGACTATCCTAATGTTATCATGCTTGGATTGAACACTTAATGCCTCTCCTACTCCCACCTTAAACAAATGGGACTAGGAATCCTAAGAGATCATGGCAAAGAAACCAAGTAAACACAAGATAAACTAATCACAAATGAAGTACAAGAAAGAGATGAAGCTGGCTTAAACAAGTCAAGAAGAAACGCAAATATGATATGCAAGATGCAAAAGATGCAAAGCCAACAAAATATGAAGAGAAATAACTTAACAAATCAAAGCAAAAGTGAGATGAAATGGGAGAAGTTACAACTCCTACAACCATTCAAACATCAATCACTAAAACCAAAAGGTAAACACCAAAGCTAAACAAAAAACAAAAGGAGAAGCTATGATCAAAATGAAGATGGGAGAATAGGCTTGGGCAGCAAGCAACATAAGAAATATCTCAACCAAATGCAACACATTGATCATGCAAGAAGAAAGAACAAACAAGTTCTCAAAAGTGGTTCCTTATTCAAGGAAAACTCAGAGTATGAACAAACAAACCAAATCACCTTGAATGATAACCAAAGTCCAAAAGACAAAAGTGAGAACACAAGAGGAAAGCTCACAAACAAGAATGGAAGACAAACACAAGCAAGTTACAAGTTTAGGCAAGAGAAAGAATCAAAGTTCAAACCACATTCAACACTTAAACACAAGTGGAATGCCTAACTTCAAAGTGACTTGCAACACAAGCTACACAAGTGTATGACCTATAAATGCAAAACCATCACCTTAATCATGTTATGAATGAGTATCAAAGCTCATAAGGTGCTCATGGGATCCATCAAAGTCATTTCCCCATGAAACTAGGTCAACTAGTTTGTATGAACTTCATCTAGGGTGACTTGACTTGCAAGTTTCACCAAAAATAGAAGAAGAGTTCAATAAATCTCAAATAAAATACACAAATCAACCAAGTGTGTTGGTAAACAGAGGCCAAAGTATCCAAACCAAATTCAATTCAAGGCATCACCAAATGATTTGATCAACTAGGGTGCTCCACCTTATTGAATTATTATCGAGGGTCAAACAAAATCAAAGCAAAGTCAAACAAAATTTGATCAAACATTGACCAAAATCAGCCTCAAAGGTACCTCAACCCATCCTCTAAGTGGAGAGGAAACCTTGCTCATTGGTGATCTCAAATGGTAGCTCAAAAGTGGATGATCAAATAAGAACAACATTAAAAACCTCTCCAATTGCAAAATTCAAATTAAAATGCAAAATGAAATTAAAAATTATAGAAAATTAATTAAGACTTTGACATACGACGGCACCTCCGACCCGGACGATCACTTGGAAGACATCGAGGCTATGCTCGACTACCGAAACGTCCGGGGAGCTATCAAGTGCAGAATCTTCCCGACGACTCTGAGGAAAGGTGCTATGACCTGGTACAAAAGTCTGGAGCCCAAATCAGTTACGTCGTGGAGGGTCTTGAAGGACCTGTTCTCCAAACACTTTACGGCGTCCCGCCGTCACCCGAAGACGGAAGCAGTCCTCGGGGCAATCATCCAAGGCCCCGACGAACCTCTCCGAAAGTACATCGAAAGGTTCACTCGGGAAGCAGTGCAGGTAACAACGTCCGACGAAATGAAACGCTACTTAATGGAACAAGGCCTGCGCCACGACTTCAAGTTCTACAAGGCCGTAGGCATACACCGGCCAACATCCCTCCAAGATTTCCTCGACAGGGCCGCGCATTACATCCGATTCGAGGAAACACAGGCGGCCAACTCCGCTCGTGACACTCGAGACAGGGAGGCCCCCCGCGGGCACCGAGACGACGGAGCTTCGAGCCATCGACGAGGAGGAGACCGCCGTCGGGAAGACCGCCCCCGCGAACCCCGCGAACAACGTGAACCACGCGGCCCGGCAGGAAGATTCACAGAGTACACAGCCTTGGTCGCTTCACGCAAACGCATACTGGCCGAATGCGCTAAAACCGAGTTCGTGCAGGGAGGTGTCCGTTTTCTGCGACCAACGCCACCCAAACCCAACATGGACAAGTCAAAATACTGCCGATTCCACAGGACCCACGGGCACGTGACAGAAGACTGCATCCATCTCAAAGATGCGATCGAAATTCTAATCAAAGACGGGCACCTGAAGCGATACACCCGAGGAGGCGAACCACCTAGGCCAGAGGCTCCAGAAGCCAAGAAAATCGAGGAATTTCCCTCTCCAGAGGACAGCAGCAGGCTCCAGATCGCGTTGTGCGTCAGCCGCCCCGAGGATTGGTTCGCGGGCAGAGAATTCGGTATCCCCGAAGGGCCCAACCTAGTCGACGAGCCAATCCGACCAACCAGCCGATGGGAATACTTCCCCAGAGCCATGGTCATCTCTGATGGAGCCACGAGGAGTCTATCCATAGGATCTGTGAAAAGGAAATTCGACGAACTCATCGCGAACAACTCCGGCAAAATGAGCACGCTCGACAAATTCCGAGGCCGCTCCAACCCGATCACATTTTACCTCGAGGAACTACCCGGGGGAACTCCCAATTCCAACATACCCTTGCTCATACGTGCCCGAATGGCAAACTTCGACGTCAGGTGCCTCCTCGTCGACGGCGGGAGCTCGGTTGACATCATGTACTCAGATCTGTTCACAACTCTCCAGCTCGACGAATCCAACCTTTCTCCCTACGTAGGCTCCGACCTTCAGGGGTTCAACGGGACGACGACGAGACCTTGGGGATACGTGGAATTGAAAGTCACCTTCGGAGAAGAGGAAACAGCCAGGGACATCAGCGTCCGCTTCTTAGTCATCGAATGCCCATCCCTCTATAACTGCATCCTGGGCAGGACGACGATAGCAGAACTCACCGCGGTACCCTCCACCGTCCACCTGAAGATGAAATACTACACAAGAAGGGGAGTCGTGGTAACCCTCAACGGAGACATCGAGGCCGCCCGAAGATGTTTCGAAGCCGCGCTGAAAGGCCTAGACTCCATCGCTCCAACGACCAAAAAGAAAACGTCAAGCGCTACGCCAAAGGGAAAACCAACGGAGCTGGTCGGATCCGTTGAGCTCGACAGTTGCTTCATCGACGAGCTCGACCACGAAACAAAGACCAACGAAGTCAACGGGCAGCCCTCACACCCAGCGCGCCCCATCCCGGATGGAGAATTCGAACTCATCCCCCTTGGGGAAGACACGAGCAGAACCGTGAGGATAGGCGCAGGACTCCCAGACCTCGCGAAACGTCAGCTCCAAGCCTGCCTCCGCGAGAATGCCGACCTCTTCGCCTGGAGCGCCGCGGAAATGCCGGGACTCGACCCCGAGGTCGCCTGCCACCAGCTGTCCATCAACCCGACCGCAAAGGCCGTTGTACAACGCCGGCGTCGCCAGTCCCCCGAAAAATCGGTAGCGGCCGAACAAGCTGTAAAAGACCTCTTAGAGGCAAATTTTATTTCGGAAGCCCGGTATTCAACCTGGTTGTCCAATGTTGTACTCGTTAAAAAGAATAATGGAAAATGGCGCATGTGTGTTGACTACACTGATCTTAATCGGGCATGTCCTAAGGACGCCTACCCCCTCCCCAACATCGACAAGCTCGTCGACAACTCCGCGGGCTTCAAGCTCTTGTCCTTCATGGACGCGTACTCGGGATATAATCAGATCCCGATGGCCGAACACGATAAACAAGCCACGGCCTTCATGACGGCGTCGGGCAATTACTATTATAACGTGATGCCCTTCGGCCTCAAAAACGTCGGGGCCACATACCAGCGGATGATGAACCGCGTCTTCCACGACGAAATCGGAGACATGCTCGAAGTATACATGGATGACATGATCGTCAAATCTGGCACGGAGGACGACCACGCGGCACACCTCCGGAACGTCTTCGAGACCGCAAGGTCATGCCGCATGCGTTTCAACCCGGAGAAGTGCACCTTCGGCGTCGGCGCCGGTAAATTCCTCGGCTACTACTTGACCGAACGGGGGATCAAAGCCAATCCAGACAAATGCCACGCCTTCTCCAATATCACCACGCCTACCATGAAGAAGGCCATCCAGTCCCTCAACGGCGTGCTTGCCTCCCTCTCACGGTTCATCGCCAAGTCAGCTCAATACGCTCTCCCATTTTTCAAACTGCTCAGGAAGGAGACCAAATTCGAATGGACGGACGAATGTGAGAAAGCACTTTGCCACCTCAAACGCGTCCTATCCGAACCACCAGTGCTGACGCACCCCGCGACGGGCGAAACCCTATACTTATATCTGGTCGTAGCCAACGAAGCCGTCAGCGCCGTCCTCGTCAGCGAATCCGAGGAGGGCCAAAAGCCCATCTACTTTACCAGCAAAGCTCTCCACGGCCTAGAAGTCCGATACCAGCTGATCGAGAAGGTCGCCCTGGCCCTCATAACAGCAGCACGCCGACTCCGACATTATTTTCTCGCACACGCCATCGTGCTCCGCACCGATCAGCCCATACGCCAGCTCCTCGACCGCCCCGACATGGCCGGACGCATGCTGAAATGGTCGTTAGAACTCTCCGAGTTCGACATTACCTACAAGGGCCGGCACGCCATCAAGGCTCAAGCCTTGGCCGATTTCGTAGCCGAGATGACCACCCCGCCCGACCCCATGTTGCACCCTAAAATTTGCCCAACCTTATTCAATTGGTTTATGTTTCATCACCATTAGCATTTGCATATAGGGTCATGTACATAGACTAACCATCTGCATAGCATAAGCATAGCAAGTCATTCAACAGGGGACCAATCATTATTTTCATCTCTAGAGGCCTAGCAAGAGGTTATTATCCTAATTCCATCCTACTCAAGTCATCAGGAAAGAGTTTGAAAGCAAAGAGTTCAGCAGATCAAGCCTTGAGTCTATCTCCTAGCTGAGGGTATCTGAGGATCAACAAGAGGGTTATGAGCTGTGGAGTGAAAGCATGGAGAGTATCTAGACATCTTGAGAGACTTATAAAGTCATTTGGAGAAGAAAACAAGTTGTTGAGGTGATCATAAGAGCTATAGTTGAAGACAGTCAACTAGGGTTTCATCTGGGTCAACCCTAGGTCAACCCTAGGTCAATTGACTGGTTTAAAAGAGCATTCAAGGCTATTGGAGAGATGTGGGGTTCATCATTTGACATATGAAGAATGATATGGAGATATGACAAGGAGAATTCAAGAGAAATCAAGGAGAAGAGGAGTTACTAAATTAGGGTTTCTCTGTAAAATCCCCTAGTTTAGGTCCAACTTCCAAGCAAGATAAGTCAAAATGCTAACTGCAAATGGTTTCTTGGCCAACATGAAACTTGTAGAGGATCTCAAGACCTTTAATTTGAGTGGTGGAAGACATCAAGATGATTTATAGAACTCAAGTTATGGTCCTTACAAGTTACAGGTCATCTGAGGTGTCTGAATTTTTGTCTGTGAAAGTGACTTGACTTCCAAGCTAGTTTTGCCCCTCAAGGAGATTTCAAATGAATTCTTGGTCAACATAAGAATTGTTCCTCATTGTCTTAGCTTTCTAGAATGGTATAGTATGCCTTCATATGATGTGGAGAACTCAACTTATGGTCTTGACAAGCAAAGGGTATTTTGGGCATTTGTGAATTACAGGTCATTTTAACCTATACCCAAAACTCATACAAGGAGGCCTCAAATGGAAAAACTTACAACATCAAACTTGCTCCAAATGGGATTTTAAGTCTAGAAAGAAGGTCAAAAGTTATTGGAGAAGCTCATAGCATGGAGTTGTATGATTGGTCAAAATATGAACTAAAAAGGCTTATAAAGTGAATGATTTCAAAGTGAAAAATGGTTTGAGAGATTTATAAGTCCAAATGGAGACTTCCAATATATGATTTTGAATGGAAAAACAATTCTAAGAACAATGGTTCACACACTTTTTTGAGTTTAGAAGGAAAAAATGAAGTTATCCATGGTTGCTTACCTTTTAAGAAACATAATCAAAATGAGCCAAAGTTTGAAAACAAGGGAATGTGCAAGATGGATCTAGAATGTACCATTGGGGTCTATATAAGCATGAAAGGAGAATTTGGCAAGGGTTGGCCTCATTTGCACCAAGAATTCCACAAGATTTCTCATTCTTTCTTCAAAAGTTTCATTCCAAATCTCTCAAATTCTTCATCAATCTTCATCAAGATCAATTCAATTTTACTCCATCAGCATCATAGATCATAATTGAAGCAAGGTTTTGGTAGTTCTCATCCATTTTCGAGTGCTTCTTTCATCAACATCAAAATCACAAGTTCAAGTGAATTGCATGATTCAAGCAAGGAACCTCCAAAATTGTGCATACAGAATTGAGTATTGAATTGGTGAATCAAGATCCAAGTCTCAAAGGCTTCATATCTTCCATTTCCATAGCTGTTTTCAAGGTTTCTCATCAGGTAAGTTTTCATTCGATTAGCTTGATTCTGTTGGTTTCACATGATTTTATTAGTGTAGACTTGATCTAGGTGGTTAGGAGATTAAGTTAGATGATTTTGGAAAGGATTGGTGATGGTTAGTGACAGGTGCAACAAACTGTTAGTGTTCGAATCTCTTGGATTAAGGCGTTAGAATGTTAGTTTGATTCATCAGATTAACCTCCATTATGTGTAGATTAGTTTAGGGTAAGTTTGAGGAAGAATGGTGAAGGTTCGTATCAGTGCATTTCAATGGTGGCCAGTGTTTGATTCAATTGGATTTGTTGTTGTGGTGAGTTTCAAGTTAATCTAATGCCCTAAGCTTGTAGAGGGAAGAATTTGGAGTGGTTTTTGTGTTTACAGCATATGGATTCATGGCGTGTAAGATGAGAACAGCTTGGTGTAAAGCTTGCTCGTGCATGGAGCCATGGTGAAGTGAAACCCTAAGTTGCAGGTTATTTGGGGAAGATACAATCTGAGCCGTCCATTTCATGTTGGACCCTTGACTTGTTGAGCTATCGTATGGCCAGCGTTTAATCTGAGCGTTTGGAGGGAATGGAAGCCTGGCCAAAACGCACCGTTTCATTAATTGAAACGGGCGGGCCTGAGTTGGATTTTGATATTCCCACCCCCGTGTGAGCCCAATTCCAAGTTTCTAACGTGTTTCTGCTACTATTCTTACCCCCAACGCGTTGTGGTTATTTCTTTGGATTCTGAGTGAACTCTGGGCTTTGATAAAGCGCTACCAGCACCCCCCTATTTCCTGGCCCAATGGGATTATAACTGGGGCGAGTTTCTAAATGCACCCCTCTCCCTCATTTAATTCAATTTTAATTTTCTTAATTTCATTCTAATTTTTACCATTTTCATAAATTCATAAATAATTCATAAAAAATGCTTTTTAATCCATTCTTTTTACCATATTTTCTTTAAAATGTCTAGAATATTATAGTAAAATAAAATTTCATTTTTAGTTTTATTTCATATTTTTTTTCACATTTTCTAAATAAATGTCATATTAAATAGTTACATTTCATGCATTATTTTTATGATTTTTGTTCTCTCACATGCTTTAATATTTTTTGATCACTCTTTTCATATTGTTTAGATGAGATATTCAACTTGTAGAAATATTTTAGTTCCCATTTTTAGAGGTTAATTTTAGGTGATTAATAAATGCTTGAATATCATGAACAAAACTAGGGTTTTTTAGGTGACAACTTAGGAGTTTGATTTCATTCCCCTTAGGACTTAGGATTTAAATAGATTAGTTATGGGACTATATGGGCTATGGGTAGTTATTAGATCCCTTAGAGAACAGTTAGGATTCCCCTACTGCTATTATTACTGTCTGTATATCTGTTGTCTGGTGTGGTGTGCCCTCTGGGGTTTATTGATTGTTTGTATGGGTATTGGGTTTGTCTGGGGCCCTGGGGAAGCTGAAGATTTGTGAAGATGAAGCCATTGGAGATTCAAAGATTGGAGATCAACTGTCAGAGTTGGAGAGGAGGTTCTTGCTAGCAGCTGCTGAGGAGACTAGAGTTTAGGAGCTAGGCAGAGCTCTAGATTAGAAAGCTTATTTCTCAAACATGGATTGCCTTGTCTGCATCCATTCTTCTCTGTGATTCAGAGTCTCTCTAAGACACTCACCCCCTTCCTTTGGAAGGCTTGGTGATAGTGTCTATGAGATAGAACTCTTGAGAGAAAATGTCTCTTGTGTTAGAAGCAGTCTGTTCACCACCTTTGGTAGTCAGCTGATTGCTTAACACCCAATTCACTCTTGTGACTGATCCCTCATCCTGGAGGTTTGAGCTTGAAGAAAAGCCATTGCAGATGGAAGACTGATGATCAAAGCCCTTGCCTGAAGGTCATGAAGATGGAGATTGATGCTTGTTGAAGCCTGTAGCTGATTGGAGATTACTTGAAGCCAGATGTTGATTCAGAGCTGCTGATGCTGTTTCTTCTGTTGTATTTCATTTCTTGATGTATTGATTGGTTTTCTGGACTGTATTGTTTGCTGTTTACCCTGTTGGGTTGAAAGTGAAGCCTGTTCACTTTCGCCTATTGTTTTCTAGGTTCGAGGTTGAGTGGGACTCCCTTGCCTCGCTTGTGCTGTTGCATCCATGCATTTTACTGCTTTACTGTATACATCTGATATTGTTTCTGTTTCTGCCTATCCCGTAGGATCTCTGTTTCTCTCTGTGCAAGAGAGGAGCATGATAGACACTAGGTCTTAACCCATGCATGATAACATTAGGTTAGTTTGTTTCCCTTCGCAACCGTAGGTTAGAGTTCTGTCTCTTTCTTTCTCAAAACAAACAGAAAAACACATAAAGATTTCAAACACAATAAAAGACACTTCTTCCGTAAAAGAATGTGAACTCATCAAGACGTCACATTTTGTCCGCTTGGACCGCTAATCAGAAAACCCTTTTTCAGAAAGAATAAAATCAACCAAGACAGACTTGTGTCGTACGTGGCCCGAACTACGTTTGCTCTGATCTTTCATGCTGTATGAAAGTACGTAGGCATAGGATGCGATATCCTAGCGAGCAACCTTCCCCTCCTTTCCCGTAGGTAGGCGAACTACGTTGACTCTGATTTCTCGTTCCAGACGGGAATACGTAGGCATAAAGTGCGATACTTTGCCGAGTCATTTTTACTTTCATTTATTTTCTTTTTAACCCTTGACCTATAGAGTAGATAGAATAACAATCCATACCCGAAAACAAGCGTGGATCCCGTCGAGTACGACGGACGTGAGGGGTGCTAATACCTTCCCCTTGCGTAACCGACTCCCGAACCCAGGTTTTGGTTGCGACGACCATACCTTTCCCGTGTTGTGCGAGGTTTACTCTGAGCGTTTCCTTTCCCTCCCGTGGGATAAATAACGCACGGTGGCGACTCTTCTGTTCAGCCGGCGCCGATTTTCGCAGTAGCGACAGCTGGCGACTCTGCTGGGGATTCAACGTCCCCTGGCTGCTAAGGACTGCGATAGTTCTTATGCATTTGGGATCCAACGTCCCTTGAGAGAGTCAATCCTAACGCTTGTTTTCCTGTCGAGGATTTTGTATGGAGTTATTGTATATTTCTAACCTTGTATTTTCAGCTTTATATATATTGTTTATTATTGCTGTATTGGGGTGTGACGGGTGTTCTGATATTGAGAGATAAGCCGGACCTGGGCTTGAGTGCACCTAGAATTAGAGTAGAAATTAGTGGGCGCCCGCTTGCTTTGCTTGCTTTGGTGTCCCATGAAATCTACACTCAGACGAGGTTCCTCTGGTTGGCCTCCTGCCCCTTCCTTTGGTTGGCGTGGGTTGCTGGTTAGTTGGATTGTCGACTCTGGGGACCGATCATTTGGAAGTTGGCTGAGTGAGGCCTCTTCAGGAATTGATGATGCCACTCCTTCTGGGAATCGTATCATCAACCCTGAAAGTCTGTGACGCCGACGACCGCATAGGATGCCGTACCTTGTGCCAGTTATAGGGCCACCCACCTGTGAGGGGATTCAGGGTTATGCAGGTAACTAGACCTTCAGACTACCGGTTATTTCTTGATCAGAGATCCTAGTTATTTATGGAGAGGTTTGAGGTCTGTCAGAGACCATTTGGAGATGTGTTCTGAGGTCTGTCAGAGACCAACTAAAGATGAGATCTGAGGTCTGTCAGAGACCATTTGGAGATGTGTTCTGAGGTCTGTCAAAGACCATTTGGAGAGTTCTGAGGTCTGTCAGAGACCAATTGGAGATATGATTTGAGGTCTATCAGAGACCAGTTGGAGTTGGTTTGAGGTCTGTCAGAGACCAGTATTGGAGCTTTGTTTTAGGTCTATCTGAGACCAGGGTTTGATGACTTCTGGATGGTCTATCTGAGACCTTTCTTGATTGGGTTTAGGCTATTCAGCTGCAGCTTTGGTCCCTGTTGAATGTTACTTGCATTGCATCCTTGCATATCCATTATCATTTGCATTTCACTAACGTATGTCTGTGCTGCAGGTGCATTTGCATTTCCCTAGTTCTAGTGCCCAGACTTCTGAGTGTTTGATCATGACTAGCCTACGGAGAACGGTTGCTTACAAATTGCCTACGCCTGATATTGTTCCTTTACTGGGGTTGATCTCTCTTGCTGATGAGGGTGTTCGTAGGAGTTTCCGGATGAGTTATGGTAGATTATTGAGATTGGTGTGCAAACCTACAGAGGTAGAGTTAGATGGGCTGTATGCTTTGATGCAATTCTATGACCCTGCTTTGAGGTGTTTTACGTTCTCTGACTTTATTATGGGACCAACCCTGGAAGAATACGCTGAGTATGTGGAGCTGCCCGTGCAGAACCAGGTTCCGTTCATTCATTATGATGCCAAACCTAAGCCGGAGGAATTGGCAAAAGCCTTGCATGTTGATGCCTCTGAACTTGTGACTACTGTTTCCCGTGGAGTTCCAGGCTTCTCATTTCAGTTCTTAGTTGGTAAAGCCCAAGAGTACGCCAAGAATGGGTGCTGGGTTGCTTTCAATGCTGTGTTGGCTTTGTGCATCTATGGCATAGTTTTGTTCCCCAATATACCGGATTTTGTGGACTTCGATGCTTTCTATTTGTTTGCCGCTGGTAATCCTGTGCCTACTTTACTCGGAGATCTCTACCATTCACTGCATTACAAGAATGAGAAGGGAAGAGGGAAGAATGTTCATCTGTGTGTACCCTTATTGAGTATGTGGTTTGAGAGTCACCTTCCTAAGAGAAGATCTGCTGCAGAGACTACAGTTCCAGTTGGTTGGCCGGAGCGTTTGATGAGGTTATCGTCGGAAGATATGGAGTGGTTTGATAGGGACCTGTTGGGATCGGAGCTCATCTTCAGTTGTTCTGGTTACCCTAATGTGCCATTGATAGGAAGAAAAGGGTGTATCAATTACAACCCTTCTCTATTCATTCGCCAGTTCGGATATGCGCTGAAGAATCCACCTCAAGAGGAGGAAGTACAGGAATCTCTGTACTTCACTGGAGATTTGAAGGGGGAATTATTAGCCAAGTTGCGACATGCCTGGACGCGTATTAACCGCAAAGGGAAGCCGTTGTTAGGAAAGAATGACTGTCAGGCCTATGCACCTTATAGAGCTTGGATTCAAGAGAGGGCTAGTCAGTTGAAGATGCCGTTTCCAGATGCACCAACTCTTGATCCTATTCCGGTAGAAGAGCCGACTACTGTTTCTAGAGAAGCATATGAACAGGTTGTGAAGGAGAAAGAAGCCCTGATGAAGATTAACGAAGGGTTAGAGCAAGAGTTAGCCCAGGCGCGCAGCGAGAAAAACAAGGCCGTATATGCTTTCCAGCAACAGATCGAGCTGGTAAACAGGTTAGGAGCTGAGTTGACCGAGGAGAAGAAAAAGCGCGAACGTCTGGGGCAAGAGTTCAGAAGCTCCCATGACATGCTGGAAGCCAAAAAGAAGGCGCTCGACGCAGCACACCGAGAGATATCCTCCTGCAACAAGACTTGGAATGCTACACTCACCAATAACAAGAAGAGGGAAGATAAGCTGAAGCAGCAAATTTCCGACCTCGAGGAGAAGTTGAAGTCTAGCATCAAGAAGTGTGAGGAAGAAGTGATGAACCGGTATAGTGTCCAGCATGCACTGAACAAGGCAATCAAATCTAGAGATGAAGCAGTGTCCCAGAAGCGAAAGTTAGAAGATTGCTTCGGAGAAGCAACATGGGAAGAAACTGCTGAAGACGTACGCCGTATCCTTAAGAAGAGAAACCAGCTTGTTGAAGGGCTGCTTGATCGACCAAGCCATCCGGAGACCAAGAAGTTGATAGAGGAGTACCAGACTTTTGGGAGGATCTGATCATTCCATTATTTGTATGCTTTATTTGCATAGTGCTGACCATCACCAGGATTGTTGGTTGAGGTCATGCCATCTTTGTACTCTCAGTGATATTGTACCCTGGGCTTATTGATTCTCCCTGCAATATATGAGGCTTTCTATGATTCAGCTCCGATATTCCTATTGTCAACACTGTCACTGCACCGGCACCCTCGCACTAGAACTGGGGGAATGAACTTCCCTAATGCACAGACACATTGCATTGCATTCATACTCATATTGCATAACAGGTAATCTATGAATGGTGTCTTATCTTCTGATCTGTACCAGGTACTCAACAGGATTCCAGATCAACATCCGCACCGCTATTCTACACGATCCAACTGTCGGAAAGTCATGGACCAGATTCAGAACGAGATGCAGGATGTACGCGAGAAGCTCGCCCTCTTCATGCAGACCATGGAGGCTATAGCAAAAGGGCAAGAGAACTTGCAGGCCATGGTCCAGCCTCTATTGGCTCGCAACGCTGGTCATGGTAACGAAGATCATCAGTCTGTCCGGGTTGATACTGCTCATGGAGACGGCACCCCCACGCCAGTGGCTCCGCCTGTCGTCAATGTGAATGCTGCTAACGTCAACAACGCTACCGCTGCTGTGAATGGTAACGTCGGAGTTGGAAATGAAACTGCTGTCCATAACGCTGGGCCGGGTGATGTCAATGTGGGAGATAATCTCGGAGGCAATGGCTTTGTCAACGCTGGGTTCGGATTCAACGATCAGGGATTCGACAATACTGGCAAGTATGGCTTTAATGCTCAAGGCTTTGGGCAAGATGGTTATGGTATGGTCAATCAGGGCTACGGAGGTTTTGGAAACGGAAACGGTGCTGGTTTCATGGCTGGTGGTCCTGCTGGAGGTGTTCAAGGGTACGGCAACAGAGGCCGAGTTCCGGGGATGAATCAGGTCAGAGCTGGACGTAATAATGCATATGATGGATACGGGGCTGGAAACGGTATGTGGCAAGAGGATCAACAGGAGGACGCCTTCTCTGGAGGGGTTTTTGAAGGGCCGATGGATGATTCTCAAAAGATTAGAATGCTGGAAGAGCAAATGAAGGGAGTCCTAAATCAGAGTGCTGTGGGTTTGGACATGGCAACTATGGGCTTGGTACCTGGCTTGAGGGTGCCAATTAAGTTCAAAGCGCCTGCGTTCGATAAGTACAAAGGAGATACATGTCCGAAGGTTCATGTACGAGCTTATTACAGAAAGATGTCTGCATACTCCACTGACGAAAGAATGCTCATGCATTTCTTTCAGGATAGTCTATCGGGTCCTTCCTTAGAGTGGTACATGGGGTTGGAGCCCACTGACATCAAGACTTGGAAGCAATTAGCAGAGGCGTTCGTAGCCCATTACAAGTATAACAGCGATCTGGCACCCAATCGGGTCCAGTTGGCCGGGCTTTCGCAGAAGAAGGGGGAGAGTTTTAAAGAATACGCGCAAAGGTGGCGCGATATGGCTGCCAGGGTCCGTCCTCCTGTCGAAGATAAAGAAATGAACGATATGTTTGTTGGTACATTCACCGGGCTGTTTCATGATATGTTGTTTCATACTTCTCTGGCCAGTTTTTCAGACCTGATTCTGATGGGTGAAAAGATTGAGCGGAACATTAAGCAAGGAAAGTTCCAAGTCGATGAATCAACTGCATCTGGCAGTAATAGGAAAGCTTATGGTGGGCGCCGTCAGGGCGAAGCTAGCGCGGTATTTGGAGGCCGAGGCCGAGGCCGAGGCAGGGGAAGAAATCAATATCGTCAGCCGCAGCAAGTGTCGAGTGTCACCATCCCGTATCAACAGCAACCAATCCAGCAACAACAACAGGTTCAGCAGCAACCAATGCCGCAGCAGCAGCAGCCTCAGCAGGGGGCACAGCAAGCTCAGAGAAAATTCCAGGGTGGTAAGCCGAGAAGGGTGTTCGAGAAGCCTCCCTCTAACTATGCTGATTTATTGCAGACATTGTTGGGATTGAATCTAGTGGAGAAAAGAACCTTGGCACCGATAACGGGAGCTCCCCCGTTCGGTTATGATGCGAATAGACACTGTGAGTTTCATTCTGGGGCCCCGGGCCATGATATAGAAGGTTGTCACGCTTTTAAGCACGTTGTGCAGGATCTCTTGGACAACAAGTCTATCAACTTCGGAACGACCGGTGCGAATATAGTCCAGAAGCCCATGCCTAATCATGGGGCGAACGCCGTGCTGACTGAGGAAGGTCTGAATCTGATTATGAATGTTGATGATTTAAAGACGCCGCTGAGCGAAATAAAAAGCCGACTGTTGCAAGGAGGTGTTTACCCGGGTTGTAATGAGTACTGCTTAGATTGTTGGGCCCTGTCTGGGGGGTGTGAGGATTTGAAGAAAGGCATTCAGGCCTTGATTGATGAAGGTGTATTGCAGTTTGATAGGACAGCAACTGATGAGCCGGCAGGGGCAGTAGTGGATAATCGGAGTGATGTTGCCACAGTGACAATTCCTAGGAAGACGATCACCATTTCAGCACCAGCTCAGCGACCACCGATTACTATAACTAAAGCCGGGCCAATCCCGTATGAGAACACGAAGGCGGTCCCATGGTCATATGGGCTAGAGGTGTATTGTGACGGGATTAAAATCGATGTTAACAAGCAGTCAGCGGAGATTGTGGATAATGTTGTGGGCTCAGGAGGCATGACGAGGAGCGGCAGGATCTTTATATCTCCTGAAGTGGAAGCCGAAAGGCTAGCGAAAGGAAAGGGGAAAGCGGTTGAGAATGTTCCGGTACAAGCAAATGAAAAAGAAGCAGCGTCGAAGGACGTAGAGGAATTCATGCGCTTAATTCGGAAAAGCGATTATAAAATCGTGGAGCATCTGCAGCAAACGCCATCCAAAATATCTATTCTGTCATTGCTGTTGTGTTCGGAAGCCCACAGGAACGCTTTGCTGAAAGTCCTGGACACTTCTTTTGTACCACAGGATGTCTCCGTGAACCAGCTAGAAGGAGTATTGGCACATGTAAATGCGGGCCACAGTCTGGGCTTTACTGATTTCGACTTGACTCCGAAAGGAAGGGATCATAATATGGCATTACATGTGTCTGTGGAGTGCAGAGGATCGACAATGTCGCACGTATTGGTTGACACCGGGTCGTCTTTGAATGTGCTGCCTAAGAAGGCAATGATGAAGCTGGATGTTCGAGGGATTTTGTGTACACCCAGCGATTTGGTAGTTAGAGCGTTTGACGGCACGCGGAGAACAGTCTTCGGATCGATTACATTGCCTCTGCAAGTGGGGCCGGAAGTGTTTGCAACGGAGTTTTATATCATGGATATACAGCCTGCGTACAGCTGCTTGCTGGGGAGACCTTGGATTCATGGGGCGGGGGCTGTCACGTCTACCCTGCATCAGAAGTTAAAGTATATGGTCGGAGACAGCGTAGTTACCGTGTGCGGAGAAGAAGACATCCTAGTCAGTCATCTATCTTCGTTTAAATATGTGGAAGTCGACGGGGAGATCCACGAGACGCCATGCCAGGCATTCGAAGGTTTGCGCATTAAGGACAAGAGTCCCGGGCCAAGCAAAGTGCCGGAGATAGCTGTCTCATCGTATAAAGAAGCCCAAGCGCTAGTGAAGGCAGGAGAAGCCACGGGCTGGGGCAAAGTATTGGACATTCCGGTGAAAATGGACCGGTTCGGACTGGGGTACCGACCGTCGTCATCAACTCCCTCCGTGGGGGCCCCTCATTTCAGAAAGTCAATCACCATCTCTGCCAGTGGAGTATGCCAGGAATCTGTCAATGCTGCTTCGGAATCCGATGAAGGGGACAGCGACTGTGATATGGATGCCTGGATTCAGCCAAGCACGCCAGGACAAGGACTGTGCAACTGGTCTATTCAGGAGCTTGTTCCTGTGACTTTTAAACAGTAATGCTTTGCTTTATTAATTGTTGAATAATCTGATGTCTTGCCCGGGGCATCAGGATTTGCTTAGGGCTGTGTTGTTATAAACATTGCTTCGTTAATCATTAAATAAATGGCGTTTTTCATGTGCAAATACTGTAATCCCTGTCTTTCTTGTTTTGTATTTTTCAATAAAATGGCAATGTGATTATTCGCTTTATACGCATTTTGAAGCACTTAACCCGCTCTTTTGCAGGATAACATTTTCAGATGACATCTTTGAGCCGCCTATGACTCGTCCCGACTTCGAGCACCCGGTATTCCAGACCGAAGAAGAGGTTGTCGAAGATAGCGACGTTCCTGAAGAACTGTCTTGGTTGGTGAAGCAAGAGGAAAGAGCCATTCTGCCTCACGACGAGGTTATCGAAATTATCAATTTGGGGTCGGAAGGGGTTGAGAAAAATATTCGTATCGGAGCCGCACTGCAGAGTGATATCAAGCGAAAACTGGTTGAAATGCTCCGAGAGTATAATGATGTATTCGCTTGGTCGTATCAAGATATGCCAGGGCTCGATACAGATATGGTTGTGCATCGTCTGCCACTGAAAGAAGACTGCCCGCCTGTCAAACAAAAACTTCGCAGAACTCGCCCAGATATGGCAATGAAGATCAAAGAGGAGGTTCAGAAACTGTGGGACGCTGGGTTCCTGGCTGTGACGAAGTATCCCTCATGGGTTGCTAACATCGTACCGGTGCCAAAGAAAGATGGCAAGGTTCGAATGTGCGTGGATTATAGAGATTTGAATAAAGCAAGCCCAAAAGACGATTTTCCACTTCCTCATATTGACGTATTAGTTGATAATACCGCTCAATACTCTGTATTCTCCTTCATGGATGGCTTTTCAGGCTATAATCAGATTAAAATGGCGCCAGAGGATATGGAGAAGACTACTTTCATAACGCCTTGGGGAACATTTTGCTATAAAGTGATGCCCTTTGGTTTGAAAAATGCTGGGGCAACGTATCAGCGTGCGATGACAACTCTCTTTCATGACATGATGCATAGAGAGATCGAAGTTTATGTTGACGATATGATTGCCAAATCCCAGACGGAGGAAGAGCATCTGGTGAATCTGTTGAAGTTGTTTAAAAGGCTTAGGAAGTTCAGGCTGAGGCTGAACCCTAACAAATGCACCTTCGGGGTGAGATCGGGTAAACTCCTGGGGTTCATAGTAAGCGAAAGAGGAATAGAGGTCGATCCTGCTAAAATAAAAGCGATTCAAGAAATGCCGACGCCTAAAACAGAGAAAGAGGTGCGCGGGTTTTTGGGGAGATTGAACTACATTGCCCGGTTCATATCTCACCTAACGGCCACGTGTGAACCATTATTCAAGTTGCTAAAGAAAGATCAAGCTGTAACGTGGAACGATAATTGTCAAAAGGCGTTCGACAAAATAAAGAAGTATCTGCAGGAGCCTCCTATTTTGATACCCCCGGTGGCAGGGAGACCCTTGATAATGTATTTGACGGTTCTTGAGGGAAGCATGGGTTGCGTTCTCGGTCAACACGACGAGACGGGGAGAAAAGAGCATGCGATCTACTATCTGAGTAAGAAATTTACAGACTGTGAATCTCGATACTCAATGCTGGAGAAAACTTGTTGCGCGCTAGCATGGGCCGCCAAGCGTTTGAGGCAGTACATGCTGAATCATACAACCATGCTCATCTCGAAGATGGATCCAATCAAATATATATTCGAAAAGCAGGCGTTGTCAGGTAGAATTGCCCGGTGGCAGATGATCTTGACTGAATACGATATTCAATACGTCTCGCAAAAAGCGATAAAGGGGAGTGTGCTGGCTGAGTATCTGGCGGAGCAGCCTATTGAAGAGTACCAATCAATGAGATTCGATTTTCCTGACGAGGATATCATGTATCTCAAGATGAAGGATTGCGAAGAGCCGTTACCAGACGAAGGACCAGAGCCGGGGTCCAAATGGCAGATGATATTTGATGGAGCTGTGAATGCTTACGGTAGCGGAATAGGGGCAATTATCACTACGCCGCACGGGTCGCACATCCCGTTTACGGCCCGATTGACCTTCGCCGTTACCAATAATGAGGCCGAATACGAAGCTTGTATAATGGGGCTTGAAGAAGCCATTGATTTGCGAATCAAACATCTAGACGTATACGGAGACTCAGCTCTGGTAGTGAATCAGATCAAAGGGGAATGGGAGACACGGCAGCCCAATTTGATACATTATATGAATTATGCAAGGAGATTGTTGCCTTTCTTCGACAAAGTTGAATTGCATCACGTGCCGCGGGCAGAAAATCAAATGGCTGACGCCCTTGCCACCTTGTCTTCCATGTACAAGGTCAACTTCTGGAATGAAGCTCCCCAGATCACTATCTCTCGGTTGGACAGGCCAGCTTATGTATTTGCTATTGATGAAGCGTCTGATGGCAAACCGTGGTATTTTGATATCCTTAATTTCCTGAAGAATAAGGAGTATCCGGCTGGGGCATCCAGTCAAGATCAGAAAACTCTCAGGAGATTAGCGGGTAATTTCTATTTGAACCCGGATGGCGTCTTATACAGAAGAAACCACGACTTGGTGTTGTTGCGTTGTGTAGACGAGAAAGAGGCAAAGCTTCTCATGGAGGAAATTCACGAAGGTGCATTCGGTACGCATGCTGGTGGGCATGCTATGACGAGAAAACTGCTGCGGGCAGGTTACTTTTGGCTGACGATGGAAACTGATTGTTTCAAATTTGCAAGAAAGTGCCACAAGTGCCAAATTTATGCTGACAAAATACATGTGCCTCCGAGTCCTCTAAATGTGATGTCATCTCCATGGCCATTCTCAATGTGGGGACTCGATATGATTGGAAAGATTGAGCCGACGGCTTCTAACGGGCATCGGTTCATCCTCGTAGCAATCGATTACTTCACCAAGTGGGTGGAAGCAGCGTCTTACGCAAATGTAACGAAGCAAGTGGTGGCTAGATTCATCAAGAGAGATATCATTTGCCGATACGGAATTCCCGAGCGGATAATCACGGATAATGGTTCTAATCTGAACAACAAAATGATGAAGGAGCTCTGTCAGAATTTCAAGATCGAACATCACAACTCCTCCCCTTACCGACCCAAGATGAATGGCGCTGTCGAAGCGGCCAATAAGAATATCAAGAAAATCGTCCAGAAAATGGTGGTGACTTATAAAGATTGGCATGAAATGCTACCTTTCGCTTTGCACGGTTATCGTACGACGGTACGCACATCAACCGGGGCAACTCCGTTCTCGTTGGTATACGGAATGGACGCGGTATTACCATTGGAAGTTGAGATCCCTTCTCTGAGGGTATTGCGAGACGTTCAGCTGGACGAGGCAGAATGGGTAACGAATAGGTTGAACCAACTGAGTTTGATGGATGAGAAGAGGCTAGCTTCTCTGGCATACGGTCGTTTGTATCAAAGACGAATGAAGAAAGCGTACGACAAGAAAATACTTCCGCGAAGCTTTCAGACGGGCGACCTTGTGCTGAAAAGGATTCTCCCGCCGCAAGCAGATCACAGGGGCAAGTGGACCCCCAACTACGAAGGGCCATACGTTGTCAGTAAGGTCTTTTCGGGAGGAGCGTTATTGTTGTCCACCATGGACGGGGAAGACTTTGCATCACCTGTGAATTCGGACGCGGTTAAAAAATACTTTGCTTAAAACAGACCCGCTGGACAGAAAAAGAGAGTCCAGGCAAAAATGGGGCATCCTGGCGAACCAAAAACAGAATGAAAGGTTCGGGCAAAAGTTAGGGATAAAATTGAAAAAATGTACACCCGCGAAGTTGAAAACCTACACTGGGCGGCTTCGGCAAAAAAGGGTATCCCGGTGAACTGAAAACCCGTAAAGGGCGGTTCACGCAAAAGTTAGGGATGAGAAAAGCAAATGACTGCGGTCCGAATTTGGTATTCAATGAGCATCAGTGCGGGAGAATATGTTTGAGGAGTCAGTTATCGGATACAACCTCTTCAGAAGTAGGGATACCGGGAAAGTATAAGAGTCGGACGAGTCATGGGAGGATCAGTTCGTGGTGTTCATCTGCATCCCGTTGCCGACATGTGTACAAAATTTAATTTGTCAATATTTATGCTTCTTGTGAATACTTGCATACTTGTATATTTGCTTTGTGTAGCTTCCTCTTTTCCGGAGTTACATCCCGTGTACAAAAACTCCGCCCATTCAGGGGCCCAATCAATGAAAATGTGTTATTCAGTACTTGATGCCTGTTCTTTACTGTTTTGCGCATGATAAAACGCCTAAGTTTGATGAAACTAGCATGAGTACAACATCGCTGGCCCTTGCCAACAAGTGTTAAAGCTTTGAATTAACTGAGTGTAACGTCACTAACCTGAATCGATTTGGATTGCATAGGCTTGTCGTGCTTTGTTTGTGTTGTTGCAGGTTTCATAACTGTACGAGGAAGGTGATCAAAAGATTGCAATAGTGAAAGGCTTGATCCCCACGCAGGTCATGCATGTTCTTCCTGAAGAAGGATAGAATTCTCCAGCTAGCCGTAGCTTATCCAAAGGACGTGATCCAGAGAAGTTACTCGACCTCAGCAGAGTTTAGTGATTCTGAGATCGTAAGGCTGTATTCAGACAGGTTCATCTCCCCCCGTAGGGTCAGGCACTCTTCCCCAGTGGAGTCAGTTAATTTTCCCCAAGAGAATCCAGCCATCCCCAGCGGAGTTCTCTTTTCAGTAAATGTTCTTTCCTTCCAGTGGAATTCGAAGGTCAAGACTCTCCAAAGCAGAGTTGATGTTGGGTCCTGTCATTTATTTTGTCAGAGATACTGGTGATATCGGTTCACGTTCCAGCAGAAGGTCTGAGCATACCGTGCGCATCTGCTATTCCTCAGCAAAGTTATTGTCCCCAGCAGGGGTTACTTCAGCAAGACGTGTGGTTTGAGTTCCCAACTTCCCAGCAGGGTCGACTTCACTCTTCCAGCATTTATTTTGCCGGAATGATTTTGTAGCATCAGGCTATCCCCGGCAAGTCAGCGTTATCCTTCCAGCATTTATTTTGCTGAAGCAGTTTCTGTACTCTAGTAGTTCAGGTGGAGAGAGCTCTTGCTCAAATAAATTACCAAGCAGTCAAGATCTCGGCAGGAGATATTCAATGATAATGTCAGTTTCGGCGGTATTCCCCCACAGAGTTATCGTGATAAAACTCTCTTTGTCTCCAGCAGAGTCATTTATGCAAATGTATCTTATTTTCCCCAGCCAGAGTGGCCAGGATAAGAATCTCCTTATTCCCAAGCAAAGTTCGTTTGTCATCAACGAGTCGCATGAATCAGAATTTCAGAGACCACCGCCGGTTATCGGAGCAGGCGTCCGATAGTTGGTTTTCAGACATCCCCAGTAGAGTTCATCTCGAAGTCGCTGTCACGTCAGTGCTGAGCAGTTTGTGGGTAAGGATCATTGAAGAATTAAGTCCTGACGTGGACCATTTACTCCTAGAATGACGGGATTTCTTCAGAAGTGGGCGTCCTAACGTGGACAGGTTTGTTTTACCGGATTGGTAAGGTGCGTTAATCCTGACGTGGATAGATTCGGTCTCTCGAAATTTGGAGAAAAGGAGGTCATGACGTCGACAAAAGATTGGTTACTCTTCGTGTTGGTATCCTGACGTGGATCATTTTGTTTTCGGCAGATATCTTTATTCGTAATGGTGAAATGTGCGTCCTGACGTGGACAAGTTTGTAGTTCTTTGTGATGACAAGATACAAGAATCCTGACGTGGACAAATTTATCCTTCTTCGTGTTGTTGGCAAAGTGTAAGTCCTGACGCGGATATTTCCCCAGCAAGTCGAAGACGCGTGAGTCCTTACGTGGACAAGTTATTTCCCCAGTGGGTCGAGGGTATGAGTCCTCACGTGGACAAGCCTTATTTCCTCAGCGAGTCGAAGACGCCTGAGTCCTAACGTGGACGAATCAAGACGAGATCAGTGTCCTAACGCGGACAGATCAAAGAGATTATTATTCCTAACGTGGAAAGGTGTAGTCCTTACGCGGACCTATCAACAGAAGTGATTCCTAACGTGGAAAGACGGAGATTCCTAACGCGGAAAAGATGGAGTCCATACGCGGACGTGTCAGAAGATAGTTTCCTTACGTGGAAATGACAGTATTCCTAACGTGGAAAGAAGAGAGTCCTTACGTGGACAGATTAAGATGGCATTCCTGACGCGGAAAAGTTTAGTCCTGACGCGGACATATCAGGAGAAGATTCCTAACGTGGAAAGAGTGGAGTCCTTACGTGGACAGGTTAAGATGTATTCCTTACGTGGAAAAGTTTAGTCCTTACGCGGACATATCTAGAAAGGGTTTATTCCTTACGTGGAAGGATTTGAGTCCTAACGTGGACATATCAAGAGTATTCCTTACGTAGAAGAAAAATGGTTTCCTTACGTGGAAAGACGAGTTTATTCCTTACGTGGAAAGATTGAGTCCTCACGCGGACATATCAAGATTGATTCCTGACGTGGAAAGAAATGGATTATTCCTGACGTGGAAAAGTCTAGTCCTGGCGCGGACAGATCATATCAAGATATTCCTAACGTGGAAGAAGAAGTTTATTCCTTACGCGGAGAAATTGGGGTCCTGACGTGGACAGATTCGAGAAGTTGAGTCCTGACGTGGACAGGTTCAGCACCAAAGTGGAATTCCTTACGTGGAAAGATCGGAGTCCTGACGCGGACACGTCAAGTGGTATTGGAGTCCTTACGTGGACAGATTGATGCAGTTCTCCTTATGTGGAAAGAAGATTGCTTCCTAACGTGGAAAGATAAAAGCGTTACTCCTAACGTGGATAGGTGTTATTCCTAACGTGGACGGTGGTATTCCTAACGTGGAAGAGTTTTTCCTAACGTGGGCGATTCAATTTACGGAAATGCAGACGAAGTATCCCCAGCGGAGTTGCCGAGATTTTTCTGGGTTGACAGCAAGTGGAGTCCTAACGTGGACAGGTTCTAGTTGAGAGTTCTTCGTATTGATGACAGACAGAGTCCTAGCATGGACAAGCAAGCAATCTGTTATGACAGAATCCTCTTCAGAACGATGAAGACAATCCCCAGCACGGTCGCGCAAGATCAGTGGGTTATCGTAACAGTCAGATTCAGCTGACGAATGTCATTCCGCAAGCAGGAGCGCAGTTTATTTCTGCGGTTGGCAAATTTCTGGTTTAACTAGTATTCAACCGTCTCGTACCGCGAATGTCTGAAGGCTCCGGGCTCTTCATCCAATCGGGTCCAAGTCGCTTGAATAGGGGCAGCTGTTGCACCCTAAAATTTGCCCAACCTTATTCAATTGGTTTATGTTTCATCACCATTAGCATTTGCATATAGGGTCATGTACATAGACTAACCATCTGCATAGCATAAGCATAGCAAGTCATTCAACAGGGGACCAATCATTATTTTCATCTCTAGAGGCCTAGCAAGAGGTTATTATCCTAATTCCATCCTACTCAAGTCATCAGGAAAGAGTTTGAAAGCAAAGAGTTCAGCAGATCAAGCCTTGAGTCTATCTCCTAGCTGAGGGTATCTGAGGATCAACAAGAGGGTTATGAGCTGTGGAGTGAAAGCATGGAGAGTATCTAGACATCTTGAGAGACTTATAAAGTCATTTGGAGAAGAAAACAAGTTGTTGAGGTGATCATAAGAGCTATAGTTGAAGACAGTCAACTAGGGTTTCATCTGGGTCAACCTTAGGTCAACCCTAGGTCAATTGACTGGTTTAAAAGAGCATTCAAGGCTATTGGAGAGATGTGGGGTTCATCATTTGACATATGAAGAATGATATGGAGATATGACAAGGAGAATTCAAGAGAAATCAAGGAGAAGAGGAGTTACTAAATTAGGGTTTCTCTGTAAAATCCCCTAGTTTAGGTCCAACTTCCAAGCAAGATAAGTCAAAATGCTAACTGCAAATGGTTTCTTGGCCAACATGAAACTTGTAGAGGATCTCAAGACCTTTAATTTGAGTGGTGGAAGACATCAAGATGATTTATAGAACTCAAGTTATGGTCCTTACAAGTTACAGGTCATCTGAGGTGTCTGAATTTTTGTCTGTGAAAGTGACTTGACTTCCAAGCTAGTTTTGCCCCTCAAGGAGATTTCAAATTCTTGGTCAACATAAGAATTGTTCCTCATTGTCTTAGCTTTCTAGAATGGTATAGTATGCCTTCATATGATGTGGAGAACTCAACTTATGGTCTTGACAAGCAAAGGGTATTTTGGGCATTTGTGAATTACAGGTCATTTTAACCTATACCCAAAACTCATACAAGGAGGCCTCAAATGGAAAAACTTACAACATCAAACTTGCTCCAAATGGGATTTTAAGTCTAGAAAGAAGGTCACAAGTTATTGGAGAAGCTCATAGCATGGAGTTGCATGATTGGTCAAAATATGAACTAAAAAGGCTTATAAAGTGAATGATTTCAAAGTGAAAAATGGTTTGAGAGATTTATAAGTCCAAATGGAGACTTCCAATATATGATTTTGAATGGAAAAACAATTCTAAGAACAATGGTTCACACACTTTTTTGAGTTTAGAAGGAAAAAATGAAGTTATCCATGGTTGCTTACCTTTTAAGAAACATAATCAAAATGAGCCAAAGTTTGAAAACAAGGGAATGTGCAAGATGGATCTAGAATGTACCATTGGGGTCTATATAAGCATGAAAGGAGAATTTGGCAAGGGTTGGCCTCATTTGCACCAAGAATTCCACAAGATTTCTCATTCTTTCTTCAAAAGTTTCATTCCAAATCTCTCAAATTCTTCATCAATCTTCATCAAGATCAATTCAATTTTACTCCATCAGCATCATAGATCATAATTGAAGCAAGGTTTTGGTAGTTCTCATCCATTTTCGAGTGCTTCTTTCATCAACATCAAAATCACAAGTTCAAGTGAATTGCATGATTCAAGCAAGGAACCTCCAAAATTGTGCATACAGAATTGAGTATTGAATTGGTGAATCAAGATCCAAGTCTCAAAGGCTTCATATCTTCCATTTCCATAGCTGTTTTCAAGGTTTCTCATCAGGTAAGTTTTCATTCGATTAGCTTGATTCTGTTGGTTTCACATGATTTTATTAGTGTAGACTTGATCTAGGTGGTTAGGAGATTAAGTTAGATGATTTTGGAAAGGATTGGTGATGGTTAGTGACAGGTGCAACAAACTGTTAGTGTTCGAATCTCTTGGATTAAGGCGTTAGAATGTTAGTTTGATTCATCAGATTAACCTCCATTATGTGTAGATTAGTTTAGGGTAAGTTTGAGGAAGAATGGTGAAGGTTCGTATCAGTGCATTTCAATGGTGGCCAGTGTTTGATTCAATTGGATTTGTTGTTGTGGTGAGTTTCAAGTTAATCTAATGCCCTAAGCTTGTAGAGGGAAGAATTTGGAGTGGTTTTTGTGTTTACAGCATATGGATTCATGGCGTGTAAGATGAGAACAGCTTGGTGTAAAGCTTGCTCGTGCATGGAGCCATGGTGAAGTGAAACCCTAAGTTGCAGGTTATTTGGGGAAGATACAATCTGAGCCGTCCATTTCATGTTGGACCCTTGACTTGTTGAGCTATCGTATGGCCAGCGTTTAATCTGAGCGTTTGGAGGGAATGGAAGCCTGGCCAAAACGCACCGTTTCATTAATTGAAACGGGCGGGCCTGAGTTGGATTTTGATATTCCCACCCCCGTGTGAGCCCAATTCCAAGTTTCTAACGTGTTTCTGCTACTATTCTTACCCCCAACGCGTTGTGGTTATTTCTTTGGATTCTGAGTGAACTCTGGGCTTTGATAAAGCGCTACCAGCACCCCCCTATTTCCTGGCCCAATGGGATTATAACTGGGGCGAGTTTCTAAATGCACCCCTCTCCCTCATTTAATTCAATTTTAATTTTCTTAATTTCATTCTAATTTTTACCATTTTCATAAATTCATAAATAATTCATAAAAAATGCTTTTTAATCCATTCTTTTTACCATATTTTCTTTAAAATGTCTAGAATATTATAGTAAAATAAAATTTCATTTTTAGTTTTATTTCATATTTTTTTTCACATTTTCTAAATAAATGTCATATTAAATAGTTACATTTCATGCATTATTTTTATGATTTTTGTTCTCTCACATGCTTTAATATTTTTTGATCACTCTTTTCATATTGTTTAGATGAGATATTCAACTTGTAGAAATATTTTAGTTCCCATTTTTAGAGGTTAATTTTAGGTGATTAATAAATGCTTGAATATCATGAACAAAACTAGGGTTTTTTAGGTGACAACTTAGGAGTTTGATTTCATTCCCCTTAGGACTTAGGATTTAAATAGATTAGTTATGGGACTATATGGGCTATGGGTAGTTATTAGATCCCTTAGAGAACAGTTAGGATTCCCCTACTGCTATTATTACTGTCTGTATATCTGTTGTCTGGTGTGGTGTGCCCTCTGGGGTTTATTGATTGTTTGTATGGGTATTGGGTTTGTCTGGGGCCCTGGGGAAGCTGAAGATTTGTGAAGATGAAGCCATTGGAGATTCAAAGATTGGAGATCAACTGTCAGAGTTGGAGAGGAGGTTCTTGCTAGCAGCTGCTGAGGAGACTAGAGTTTAGGAGCTAGGCAGAGCTCTAGATTAGAAAGCTTATTTCTCAAACATGGATTGCCTTGTCTGCATCCATTCTTCTCTGTGATTCAGAGTCTCTCTAAGACACTCACCCCCTTCCTTTGGAAGGCTTGGTGATAGTGTCTATGAGATAGAACTCTTGAGAGAAAATGTCTCTTGTGTTAGAAGCAGTCTGTTCACCACCTTTGGTAGTCAGCTGATTGCTTAACACCCAATTCACTCTTGTGACTGATCCCTCATCCTGGAGGTTTGAGCTTGAAGAAAAGCCATTGCAGATGGAAGACTGATGATCAAAGCCCTTGCCTGAAGGTCATGAAGATGGAGATTGATGCTTGTTGAAGCCTGTAGCTGATTGGAGATTACTTGAAGCCAGATGTTGATTCAGAGCTGCTGATGCTGTTTCTTCTGTTGTATTTCATTTCTTGATGTATTGATTGGTTTTCTGGACTGTATTGTTTGCTGTTTACCCTGTTGGGTTGAAAGTGAAGCCTGTTCACTTTCGCCTATTGTTTTCTAGGTTCGAGGTTGAGTGGGACTCCCTTGCCTCGCTTGTGCTGTTGCATCCATGCATTTTACTGCTTTACTGTATACATCTGATATTGTTTCTGTTTCTGCCTATCCCGTAGGATCTCTGTTTCTCTCTGTGCAAGAGAGGAGCATGATAGACACTAGGTCTTAACCCATGCATGATAACATTAGGTTAGTTTGTTTCCCTTCGCAACCGTAGGTTAGAGTTCTGTCTCTTTCTTTCTCAAAACAAACAGAAAAACACATAAAGATTTCAAACACAATAAAAGACACTTCTTCCGTAAAAGAATGTGAACTCATCAAGACGTCACATTTTGTCCGCTTGGACCGCTAATCAGAAAACCCTTTTTCAGAAAGAATAAAATCAACCAAGACAGACTTGTGTCGTACGTGGCCCGAACTACGTTTGCTCTGATCTTTCATGCTGTATGAAAGTACGTAGGCATAGGATGCGATATCCTAGCGAGCAACCTTCCCCTCCTTTCCCGTAGGTAGGCGAACTACGTTGACTCTGATTTCTCGTTCCAGACGGGAATACGTAGGCATAAAGTGCGATACTTTGCCGAGTCATTTTTACTTTCATTTATTTTCTTTTTAACCCTTGACCTATAGAGTAGATAGAATAACAATCCATACCCGAAAACAAGCGTGGATCCCGTCGAGTACGACGGACGTGAGGGGTGCTAATACCTTCCCCTTGCGTAACCGACTCCCGAACCCAGGTTTTGGTTGCGACGACCATACCTTTCCCGTGTTGTGCGAGGTTTACTCTGAGCGTTTCCTTTCCCTCCCGTGGGATAAATAACGCACGGTGGCGACTCTTCTGTTCAGCCGGCGCCGATTTTCGCAGTAGCGACACCCCACCGCCAGGAACCACCTCTGGACCATTTTTGTGGATGGCTCCTACAACTCCGCGGGAAGCGGCGCCGGCATCGTCCTCGACAACGACGAGGGTACGGTCATCGAAGTCTCCCTCACACTGGCCTTCCCGACAACCAACAACCAGGCCGAATACGAAGCGTTTCTGGTCGGCCTTCGCTTGGCATCCGACCTGGGAGCCAGGGACATCCGGATCTACACGGACTCCCAGCTAGTCGCTTCACAAGTCCGAGGCGAATATCAAGCAAAAAACGACACCCTCGCCGGATACCTCGCGCTCATCACCGAAAAACTGCGAGGTTTCGACACAGTAGAGATTCAGCACGTCCCTCGCGAGCAGAACACCCGCGCTGACATCCTCTCCAAACTGGCAAGCACCAAAAAGCGAGGCGGCCACAAGTCGATCATTCAAGAGATCTTGTCGCAACCAAGTACCAGCGCGACCACCACTCCCCTCGACGTCAACGTCATCGGAGATACTGACTGCTGCATGACCCCGCTCCACACCTATCTCAGCACCGGCCAACTTCCGGCCAACCCTGGAGAGGCCAGCGCAACGAAACGACGCGCCTGCTCGTACGTCCTCCTCGAGGGACGACTGTACCGTCGAGGCTTCGCAATCCCACTCCTAAAATGCATAGATAAGTCCCAGAGTACAACCGTTCTAGAGGAAATCCACGAAGGCATCAACGCGCAGCACCTCGGCGAAAGATCCCTAGCACGGAAGGCCCTACAAGCGGGCTATTACTGGCCATCAATGCAATCCGACGCGAAGGAACACTACAAACGATGTGATAAATGTCAACGACACGGGGACATGCACCTCGCCCCCCCCGACCGACCTCACGTCCCTCTCATCTCCATGGTCATTCGCCTGGTGGGGGCTGGACATCCTCGGGCCCTTCCCCCTAGGTTCCTACCAGAACAAGTACCTCATCGTGGGAGTTGACTACTTCACCAAGTGGATCGAGGCCGAAGCTCTGGCCAAAATCACCGCCCATAACATACTCCGATTCTACAAACGCAACATCCTCGCCAGATTCGGGGTCCCACTCGCCATCGTCACCGACAATGGCACACAATTCACGGACAAAAACTTCCGCGACTTCGTCACCAAACTCGGAACCAAACATCACTTAGCCTCGGTCGAACATCCTCAGACAAACGGTCAGGCGGAGTCGGCGAACAGAGTCATACTTAGAGGACTCAGACGACGACTCGGCGATGCCAAACGAGCATGGGTCGAAGAGCTTCACAGCGTCCTCTGGGCATACCGCACCACTCCCCACTCAACCACGGGAGAAACCCCATTTCGCCTCACGTACGGAACCGAGGCCGTGATACCGGTCGAAATTCGCGAACCATCCCGACGAACGGAAGCTCCCCTGGACACCGACGACAACGACGGCGCCCTCCGAGAAGAGCTCGACCTCGTCGAAGAAATCCGCTCAGGGGCAGCCCTCCGTGAAGCCCGGCTGAAGCAACAAGTCACACTTCGCCATAACAACAAAGTCCTAAAACGCGATTTTCAAACAGGCGACTTAGTTCTACGCAGAAACCAGAAAGACTCCCACGAGGGCAAACTGGCTGCGAACTGGGAAGGCCCTTACCGAGTCCGGGACAAAACGGAGCACGGGGCCTATTACCTCGAAAACCTGCACGGTGAACAACTAGCTCGACCATGGAACGCCGTGAAGCTTAAGCGGTACTACAGTTAGAACATTGCCTGCGACGACCCATCGTCCCGACCACTGGGGGGCGACATGGTACCACCGCACACCCTCGCGTCCACTAGCGACCAAAGAAAAGCAAGCCCTGCCTCTCGTGTGCGCGGGCATATGGCCTTGCTCGGCAAGGAACACCTCGACCGAGATTCCCCGCCGCCGTACCAAAAGCGGCAGGACACCCAGCTCGCGATGGGACGTCCACGCCCCGGGGAGAACTACCCCCGAAACGGCCCGGCTACGTCGCCGACCAAACCGGCCGGTTCCCTAGCTAACACCCGAACATACCGAGCGCACACTTAGAAAATTTACAAGAAATATCATACACATCAAAGGCATTCAAAAGCATTCAAATAAACAAATACGAAAAACGAGCATAAACGACATGCAAATAACGAGCGCACACTTAGAAAATCCACAAAAAATATATTAAGCAAAAGGCGGGCACCAGCCCAGTAGTCAATGGTACAAAAACAGAGCACGCAGGCCCAAAGAAAGATGACACAAACATCGGCACGCAGGCCATAAAAAACAACGAGCACGCAGGCCCGGCAACCTATGCTACCTCGTCCGCCCGATCAGCAGTCGTGGGATCCTCCTCGGGAACAACAAGATAGGGATCGACCACCTTCCCGTCAACAATCTCGTGGTACGTCCCGATCCCATCCACGGCCAGCGCGACACCAGGATTGGCAACCTGAACCTGCTCAATAGCGCTCTTGAATCCGACCTCAACAGCCTCCAGACAGTCGCTTTCCAACACCCGGATACGGGCAATCAGGTCAGCACGAGTGATTAACCGTCGATCTCCATTTGTCTCGTCCTCGGCCGGACGGACTGCGCTATCTAAGACTTCCGTGCGAACCTTCAGCGCCTGCACCTCAGTCGTCGCTTCCCCTAGCTTCTCCTCCAGCGAAGTCACCTTCCCCTTAGCACCCTCTGCCCGTTTTTGCTGCTCAGCAACATCCTTCTGGCTCTTCTCCAACTCCTCATTGAGCTTGGCCAATCGCGACTGCATGAAGGTAAGATCCCCCTGCAGTTTAGACAGCTCAGCCGCGGAGCAACCCTCCTCGTTCAGCACAAGAGCCGTCGTGAACGTCCGCATCATTGCAGCCAAGTCCTCAGCCAGAACACGTCGACGAGTCTCTCGATCGGCCTGACGAACAACCTTCACCTCCCCAGCGGAGACGGTAGGAGAACGGGCACCATGAAAATAGCCTGGATGCTGATGGCAGGGCGGGACGACATAACCTTCCTCAGCCGTACCGACCGTCAGATCTACCACACCTCGGGGCTCCTCGGACCTCTGCCTATTCGATGCTCCTTGAGACGCAGGAGATTGACTCCCTTGAGGCGAAGAGGAAGAACTCTGCCCCCCCCCCCCCCCCCCCGGCGTCGCGACCTCCTGTCCGACCAGCTGGCTCACCCTCGTCCTCGGGGCCGCGGCATTCCTGGTAGCACGCAACTGCTTCACCCGCTCCTCGACGGAAGACATGTTCGCTGCAAAAACAAAGAAAAGAGTTAGCGACGGTCAAAGCCCCGACCACGGGGAGAAAAACGAACATTCCTACCTAGATAATCCAGAGCGGCCGCCCCGGTCGCACAACCGAGCAGGGTCTTGGTATTAATCAAACGCTTCTTAGTACGCATATTCCCCTGCGCGTCGAGGATATACCGACCGTCGGGCGTCACCAGCTTCGACGGAGGGAGAGACCGCACAAAGGCGACTATTTTCAAATAGGCGGCCATGTCCTTCTCCTCGAGGGTCCCCGCCCGGACGATATACCTATCCGTTCCTCGGCTGAAATGCTCCGCAGTCCACAGTAGATGTATCTTAGGAAGCCACGCGAGGAATCGCTGGCCATCTACCGTTCGCTCGCCCTCGTCGAAGAGAGTGTCCGAGCCCTGCTGCGTGATCGGTTTGACGAGGTAGAACCGGCTTTTGAAATCTTTGACAGAATCGCTATACGCTTTGAAAAGTTTGGTCGATTGCTTAAAAGAAACCCATCCGTGGCGGCCATTCACCGTCTGCCGCTGTAGGTGGAAGATGCGGAAAAATAACGGTACCGTCGGCTCCACCGAGAGGTAGAAACACACCACCTCGAAAGCCCGGATGAAAGCCAAGGCGTTAGGGTGCAGTTGGGACGGGGCCAGGCACAACCAGTCAAAGAGCCCCAGATGAAAGGCGGAGAACGGTAACCGGAGCCGAGCTTCTTTAAAGTAGAACTCATGCATCGGGAACATCCGCCGCCCATATCGCGAGCAGATACGATGATGTTCTTTTGGTCGGTACACCTGCCAGTGTTGTGGCTCCCCTATAGGCGTATCCTCGACCGTGGCATACACGTCGGACGCATCGGCCACAAAACAAGACGGGGTAGAAAGCGGCTCCTCGGCCGCCCATTCCTCGGACGGGGCAATACGCTCGTCGTCAAAATCCGGAATCTTGGGTTCATTGTCTTCGACCATTATCCCCAGTACTAGAGCCGACATCTACACCTGAAAAGCAGAGGACAACGGTGAATTCGATAGCCAGGATCAAATCCACCCTTCCACCGCAGGTCAAGTGAAAGGGCGACAAAGGCCGGAAAACGATGAACAAACGCTCGCTCCCCGTCTACCCTCATCGGGGCGTCTAAAAGCCGACCCGCCATCCCTCCTCGGGACGGTCACCAGAAAAAGCGCGCCTCCCCGGGGCATCCACCGGAAAAGGCACTTGTCCCCGGGGCATTCATCGAAGAAAGCCCCCGTCCTTGGGACATTCATCGGAATCAGCCGATTCTCCCCGGGATACTCATCAGAAAGTTCACCAGAGGCGGCGGGCCTCGCGCCCCTCCTCGGGGCATTCATCATGCCCCGATCACACGTTCCAATTAAAAGACGGAAATAAAAAGGGAAAGAAATGAGGACTCACTTGTAACGGCGGCGAACGGAGCAAAGGATCAGACGATACGGCGGCGATCGACGGCAAGCGGCGGACGAGTAGTGATGACAGAGCTTCGCAGACACAACAGCAGATTGAAAAATAATAAAATGAGCGGGGACCCCCTTATTTATAACCCGGCGTGGGATTCGAAGCGACCCTAGGCTCATTAATGACATAGGATAGCCGCCCCTACGACCGATAAACACACGACACGTGGCGGCAGCCTGACAGTCGCACCCCTTCGCCTGCTTTCACCCCGTCATCACCGACACGGGAGTAGCCGATCCACCGTGCACGAATCCCGACGAACCTCCCGCTCAGTTACCTCTTCCCCGACACAGCGACCTTAAGTCCTCACTCTCTCCCCTAAGCTTCGACTTGGGGGGCTCATGTTCGGCCTGGGCCCGACCTCGGCAGGCCCAATATCGTGTACGGCCCAACAGGCGAATCGGGCACGCCGGGCACCTGCGTCCCACGAGACGAGCAGAAAAGGCCGTCGAACACGAGCAGCGCTTCCAACAGCAGCTCGTCATCCATCTTACCAGCCGAGCAGAACCAGCCCCGGCGCACCAAAGCGCGGCCGTGGTTCCTCCCCTCCACGGGAAGAGCAACGCGCTCTGGGGTACCTCGCGAGCTCCCCTCCGCGGGGAGAACAACGTGCCTGGCGCACGTTCTCTACGTGCTCCCCTCCGCGGGGACACGTCATCAACCAACTGCCCACCTCCGAAAGAGCAGGTCAAACCCACTTTCCGGAGATCTAGGAGCGGTTGGACTAGGGCGGAGACCACGTCCTGGTCTTCACTACGCCACGTAAGCCCTAGCAGTCATTAGGGTTGGGCCTGGTCATCCAGCCCATCTCAAATGACCGTTGGCCCAGCGCTGGGGTCTCTCTATAAATACCCTCTTTCACAAGAGGGTCAGGGAACTCTCATCTTACCCCTTTTCTGTACTTTTGCTTCCGCTCTGCCCAATTTCTTACTTTGGCATCGGAGTGTCTTGCAGGTACACCCCCCTCCTCCTTCTCATCACCGGTGAACAGGTAGCAGCCCAACAGCGTGTGGCCAGACCGTGATCCCCTCCTGATCAGGTCAGATCAACAACTAATTCAATTATAATCAAACATCAAAGAAGAAAGATTAGAAACAAAAAATTTACCACGACAAAATATCACTAATTATAATCAAAATTAAAATAAATAAAAAATAAGTATATGCAATGGAAAACGATAACTTGAAGGAAAAAAAAGATGATGATTGAAAAAGAAATGAAAAGAGAGAAGAATTGTCTTTTAGAAATGATCAGGGGTCCTAGTAATCTAGAGTTCAGCCTCATAGATCATAAGCTTGACCAAACATTGTTTCCGCCAAAATAATAAATACAAATTATTTTAAAAATAGAGTAAAATAACATCAAAACAATGTTCTAAATAATTCATTTGAACACAAATTATTCTTAACTATATGAAATAAGTGATTGTTGCACCCTGAAATTTGCTCAACCTACTTCACTTAGTTTATGTTTCAATTGCATTAGCATTTGCATATAAAGTCATGTACATAGTCTAATCATCTGCATAGCATAGCATAGCAAGTTATCCAACAAGGGACCAAGTACTATTATTATCTCTATGAGCATATCAAGAGGTTATTGTTCAAACTCAGGCCTATCCAAGTCATCAGAAAGAAATTGAAATCTAAGAAGTCAGTGGATCAAGCAGTAGATCTCTCTCCTATCTTGAGTGTATTTGAAGATCATCAGAGAAGTTGTGAGCTGTGAATTGAGCATGGAGGGTATATAGACATCATGGAGGACCTAGAGGGTCATTTTGAAAGTGAGACAAGTCATTGATGTGATCACAAGAGTTGCAGTGGAAGACAGTCAACTAGGGTTTCATCTGGGTCAACCCTAGGTCAACCCTAGGTCAAATGATTGTGGTGTTGTGCCAAGGAGAAATCAAGAGAAATCAAGAAGAAGAGGAGTTTCTAAATTAGGGTTTTTGTGTAAAATCCCCTGATTTAGGTCAAACTTCCAAGCAAGATAATTCAAAATGCAACCTTCAAATGGATCCTTGGCCAACATGAAACTTGTAGAGTATCTCAAGACCTTTAATTTGAGTGGTGGAAGACATCAAGGAGATTTATAGAACTCAAGTTATGGTCCTTGCAAGTTACAGGTCATCTGAGGCATCTGAAATTTGGTCTGTGAAAGTTACTTGTCTTACAAGCAACTTTTACCGCTCAAGGAGCTTTCAAATGGATTTCTGCTCAACATGAGAGTTGTTCCTCATGATCTTAGCTTTCTAGAAAGGTATGGTATGCCTTCATCTGATTTGTGGAACTCTACTTATGACCTTGGCAAGCAAAGGGTATTTTGGTCATTTGAGAATTACAGGTCATTTCAAGCCTATGCCCAAAACTCATACAAGGAAGCTTCAAATGAAAAACTTCACAACATAAAACTTGCTCCAAATGGCATTTTTAGTTTAGAAAAGTGATCATGAAAGTTTGGAAATGCTCATAGCTCAAGGTTCCAAATTTGGTCAATTAAAAGGTGAATTTAATGAATAAAAGTGACCTAAAAATGAGATTTTTCATACCATGGCCAAATGGGATGAAATTATAGGTCATTTTGATTGGAAAGAATGTTTTGAGATGATTGGCAATATTAGATTTTGGAGTTTAGTTCAGAATTTGGAAGTTATCATTGGTTGCTTATGTATGTTACACATGCCAAACCACAAGGGAATTGTGCACAAGAAGTTTCTACCAAGTTCTAGATGGTTCCATGAGCATCTATATATTGAGTAGAGTGGATCCAATCATTGGTTGGTGATTCATTTTTGTTGAAACTCATAGTTACATCTCATTCCTCAATTTTGCAAATTACACAAGAACTCTATCAAATCTTCATCATTCTTCAAAATTCTTGATTCTATCATCATCTACATCCATCATAGATCAAGTTTCCATCAAGATATGGTTGAATTGAAGCAGAATTCGTGTGCTACCAACTTCATCATCCAAAGTGCAAGAAGATTTCAATTGCAAGATCAAGAGCATTTGAGCAAGTGTTGTTGCATACAGAACCAAGAACCAAGTCCATTGATCAAGTCCAAAGCATTGCAAGCTGTGAATCCAAGGATTTCTCCATCTGTTTTCAAGATTACACCAGGTTAGTGTTTTCTTCGAATTAGCCTAGAATAGTTAGCATGATGTAGAATTCTTAGGTTAGAATTGGTAGGAATAGGTAGATGAATAATTCTGGTGAGTTTAAGAGCCTTTCATGGAGTTTGTTACATGAGCACCAAAACTGTTTTGGCTTAGAACATTTAGGTTAGGGCATGTTAATCTTAGCTAGATAGATTAGAATGATCAGCATAACATGTGTAACACATTAGTGTAAGAGTTAGCAAGAATCATCAAGGTTGATCTCAGTGTAAAGTGTTGGAACCAAGGTCTTCTACCTATCGGGTTTGGCTCTAGATTGAGTTTTAGCAAAAACTGAAACCATGGTTGTGTAGAGGAGAAGATGTAGAGCAATTTTGTTTTTTATGGCTCTGAATTTCATGGAGAAACGAAGCTGTATGAGAGGGTGGAAGTCTGGTTCATGAAGCTTCATGCATGGTTCAATAATGGTGAAACCCTAGCTCGTTGGAGAAGAAACATGAGGACCGTTGGATCATTCCCAAGACTTTGACTGAAAAATGCATCCAATGGCCAGGATTTGAAGTTGAGAAAGAGAGGGAAGACTGAAACGTGAAACGCACCGTTTCACTTATGTCTTCAGACTGGGCTTAAGTGTATTGCTATCCACACCACCACGTTCAAGGCCCAACCTCATTTGAACTATTTTTCTTACTTTCTGCACCGTTTTCTTTTTTTTATTTTCTTTTTATGTTTTCTGATCAACTGGGCCCAGACGCGCCTTGCTATGTGCACCCCCAGTCTGGGCCCATCATCCATGTTTTAATGCAAATAACTACTAATTGCACCCCTAATCAATCTAATTCATTTTAATTTCATTCTTTCTTTTTAATTCTTTGAAAAATCATAACAAATTGAAAATTTCATATTTTTAAATGGTTGTTTTTGCATCTTTTTCATATTTCTGTTAAGAAAATTGTCATATAATAAAATTAGCATTTTATTTTATTTTTGCATTTTTAGTATATTTTTCTTTTTAATAGGTTTTAAATAATGTTTAGTTTAATACTTGATCTTGTTGATTTTAGTTTAGCTAGACCCTTGTATATTTTGGACCCATTCTTTTTAGAGTACTTCACTTAGGACTTCAATTTTCATATGAGATTTAATTCATGATTTTAGGACTAAATTTTAGATGGTTTGTTTAGGTGTGATTAGGAGAATCAAAACTAGGGTTTAGATATAACATAGGTGTAATAAATCATTTCTTTTAGGAGTTGTAGTTTGAATTTTGGGGTATGGGACTATAGGGGTATTATGGGTAGATAATAGATCCCTTAGAAAATATTAGGCTTCCCTTATTCTACTATTACTACTAGTATATTGCTTGTATTTGCTTGATTGTGTGGTGTGCCCTCTCTAGGGTTATTATTTGACTGTGTGGGGTATTGGGCCTGCTTGGGGTTTGGGGTTTGAGCTGAAGATTGTGCTGATGAAGCCCATTGAAGATTAAGAGAATGAAGACCAATTTCCAGAGTTGATGAAGAGTATCTCTTGCTGGCAGCTGTTGAAGGTTATAGGATCTAGGAGTTAGGCAGAGCTCTAGAGTAGAAAAATTGATTCATAAACATGGAAGGTCTTGGTTGCCTCCATCCCTCTCTATGATGCAGAGTCTCTCTAAGACATTCACCCCATTCCTTTGGAAGGCTTGGTGATAGTGTCTAAGAGATAGAACTCTTGAGAGAAACATTCTATGTGTTGTTAGCAGTCTGTTTGCCACCTTTGGTGGTCAACTAATTGCTTAACACCCCAGTTCATTCTTTTGGTTGTTTCTCATCTTGGAGAGTGAGACTTGAAGAAAAGACCTGAAAGATTAAAGACAAAGACCTTGCTTGGAGGCTGTGAAGATGAAGACTGATGCTTGCTTGAAGCTTGTAGGTGTTTGAAGATGACTTGAAGACAGATGTTGATGAAGGCTGCTGTTTGCTGTTTATCTTTTGCTGTTCATAATTTTTGATGTATCGTGTGAATTTCCCTGACTGTATTGTTTGCATTTTAACCTGTTAGGTTGAAAGTGAACCTTGTTCACTTTTGCCTGTTGTTTTCTAGGTTCGAGGTTGAGTGGGACTCCCTTGCCTCGCTTGTATTATTGCATCCATGCATTTTACTGCTTTATTGTATATATGCTATTGTTTCTATTTCCGTTTATCCCTTAGGATCTCTGTTTCTCTCTACGCAAGAGAGGAGCATGATAGACATTAGGTCTTAACCCATGCATGATAACATTAGGTTAGTTTAATTCCCTTTTCAACCATAGGTTAGAGTTCTGTCTCTTCTTTCTCAAAACAACCAAAAAAGAATACAATAAATGTTTCAAACACAATAAAAGCCACTTCTTCCGTAAAAGAATGTGAACTCATCAAAACGTCATTTTTGTCCGCTTGAACCAGTAATCAGAAAAACCCTTTTTCAGAAGGAGATAAAAGCAATCAAAACAGATTTGTGTCGTACGTGGCCCGAACTACGTTTGCTCTGATCTTTCATGCTGTATGAAAGCACGTAGGCATAGGATGCGATATCCTAGCGAGCAACCTTCCCCTCCTTTCCCGTAGGTAGGCGAACTACGTTGACTCTGATTTCTCGTTCCAGACGGGAATACGTAGGCATAAAGTGCGATACTTTGCCGAGTCATTTTATTTTCTTTTTAACCCTTAACCTTTAGTTTAGATAGAAATAACAATCCATACCCGAAAACAAGCGTGGATCCCGTCGAGTACGACGGACGTGACGGGTGCTAATACCTTCCCCTTGCGTAACCGACTCCCGAATCCAGGATTTGGTTGCGATGACCATTCCTTTCCCCGTTTTGCGGTAGGTTTACTCTGAGCGTTTCCTTTCCCTCCGTTGGGATAAATAACGCACGGTGGCGACTCTTCTGTTCAGCCGGCGCCGATTTTCGCAGTAGCGACAACTGGCGACTCTGCTGGGGATCCAACGTCCCCTGGCTGCTAAGGACTGCGATAGTTCCTTATGCATTTGGGATCCAACGTCCCTTAAGCGAGTAAATCCTAGCGCTTGTTTTCCCGTCGAGGATTTTGTATGGATTTATTTTTCTGTCATTTACTTTCAGCATTATATTATTATTATTATTGTTGTATTGAGGTGTGACGGGTGTTCTATGATTGAGAGATAAGCCGGACCTGGGCTTGAGTGCACCTAGAATTAGAGTGGAAATTAGTGGGCGCGCACGTGCTTTGCATGTCCTAGTGTCCCGCGAAATCCACACTCAGACGAGGTTCTCCTGGTTGGCCTCCTGTCCTGCCCTTTGGGTGGCTCGGGTTGCTGGTTAGTTGGATTGTCAACTCTAGGAACCGATCATTTGGAAGTTGGCTAAGTGAGGCCTCTTCAGGATTTGATGATGCCACTCCTTCTGGGAATCGTATCATCAACCCTAAAAGTCTGTGACGCCGACGACCGCATAGGATGCCATACCTTTGTCAGTTACTAGGACACCTACCTGTGAGAGGGTTTGGGGGTTATGCAGGTAACTAGACCTTCAGATACCGGTTGTTTCTCGATCTGAGATCCTGAGTATTTATGGACAGTTGAGAGGTCTATCAGAGACCAGTTGGAGTTATGATATGAGGTCTATCAGAGACCAGTCAGAGTTATGTTATGGGGTCTATCAGAGACCAGTGTTGGAGCTTTGTATTGGGTCTATCTGAGACCAGGGTTTGAGGAATTCTGGAGGGTCTATCTGAGACTTTTGATATGGTTCTGGCTTCTCAGCCATGGCATTTGGTCCCTGTTGCATTTTACTTGCATTGCATTGTTTGCATAACCATTATCATTGTATCCCATTAACGTGTGTCTGTGCTGCAGGTGCATTTGCATATTCCCTGGTTCTAGTGTCCGGACTTCTGAGTATTGATCATGGCTGGTTTAAGGATGACAGTTGCCTACAAGTTACCTATCCCTGATATTACTCCCATCCTGGGTCTGATTTCTCTTGCTGATGAGGATGTCCGTAGAAGCTTCAGGGAGAGTTACGGACGGCTGTTGAGATTGGTTCGCAAATCAACTGAGGATGAACTAAATGGGCTGCATACACTGATGCAATTCTATGACCCTGCTTTGAGATGTTTCACATTCGCTGACTTTATTTTGGGGCCTACCATTGAAGAGTGTGTAGAGTTTACTGAGCTACCAGTACAGAATAAAGTTCCTTTTATTCACTCTGCCGCTGAGCCCAAGTTGGAGGACTTGGCTAAGGCCTTGCACATGAATTCTTCTGAGCTGTTGATGACTTCTTGGCGCGGGGTTCCAGGTTTCTCTCTCCAGTTTCTGATTGGTAAGGCTCAAGAATACGCCAAGAATGGATGTTGGGTAGTCTTTAACGCCGTTTTGGCTCTATGCATTTATGGGATAGTGCTGTTTCCCAATTTCCCGAACTTCGTGGACATGGATGCATTTCATTTGTTTGCTGCTGGCAACCCTGTACCCACATTGATCGGGGACTTCTACCATTCGATGCACTACAGAAATGAGAATAGGAGAGGCAAGAACGTCTCTTGTTGTGTGCCTTTGCTGTATATGTGGTTTAAGAGCCATCTCCCCCTGAAGGGACCTTTTGTGGATAGTGCAACTACAGCTGACTGGCCAGAGCGCCTGATGAGACTATCTTCTGAAGACATTAAGTGGTTTGACCGAGACTTGCTGGGGTCTGAGCTTATTTTCAGTTGTTCTGGGTATCCTAATGTTCCTTTGATCGGAAGGAAAGGGTGCATCAATTACAACCCGTCTCTGTTTGTTCGCCAGTTTGGATACGCGTTGAAGAACCCACCTCAGGAGGAGGAAGTACAGGAATCTCTGTACTTCACCGGTGATTTGAATGGAGAGTTACTCGCCAAGCTTCAGCACGCATGGATGCGTATCAACAGGAGAGGGAAACCACTGTTGGGGAAGAATGATTGTCAGGCTTATGTACCATATAAAGTTTGGATCCAAGAGAGAGCAAGACAGTTGCTGATGCCATTTCCAGCTGCACCAACCCCTGTTCATATTCCGGTGGAAGAACCAACCACTGTTACTATGGAGGTCTACGAGCGAGTTGTAAAAGAAAAAGAAGCCTTGATGAAGATCAATGAAGAGTTAGAAAAGGAACTGGCTCAGATGCGTAGTGAGAAGAACAAGGTTGTGCATGCTTTCCAACAGCAGGTCGAGTTAGTAAACAGGCTAGGTGCTGAATTGACTGAAGAGAAAAAGAAGCGTGAACGCCTGGGGAAAGAGTTCAGAAGCTCTCATGACATGTTGGAGTCCAAAAAGAAAGCACTCGATGCCGCCAACCGGGAAATCTCTTCTTGTAACAAGACGTGGAATGCTACGCTAACCAACAACAAAAAGAGGGAAGACAAATTGAAGCAGCAAATTTCTGAACTCGAAGAACAGTTGAAGGCTAGCATTAAGAAGTATGAAGAAGAGGTAATGGCCAGATATAGTCTCCAGAATGCATTGAACAAGGCCATCGAAGGCAAGAAAGAAGTTGTGTCTCAGAAGCGGAAGCTAGAGGATCGCTTCAGAGAAGGGGCCTGGGAGGAATCTGCTGGTGATTTGCGACGTGTTCTCAAGCGAAGAGATCTACTTGTTGAGGGTCTGCTTACCCGACCAAGTCATCCAGAGACTAAAAAGTTACTAGAGGAGTACCAGGCATATGGGAGTACTTGACCATTTCATGTATTGACGTGTATGCTTTATTTGCATAGCGCTGACCATCACCAGGATTGTTGGTTGAGGTCATGCCTTCTTATTGCACTCAGTGATATTGTATTATTGGCTTAATGGATTTCTCTGCAATATATGAGGTGTTTTCTATGATTCGGCTCTGATCACTGTATTGCTGTCACTGTCACCACACTGACACATTCGCACTAGAATCGGGGAATGATATTCCCTAATGCACAGACACATATTGCATAGCATTCCCATTCATATTGCATTACAGGTGATTATTGAGCGGTATCTCATTTCTTGCATTGTACCAGGTCTTTTTCAGGATTGAAGGTCAGCGCCCGCATCGATACTCCACTCGTACCAACTGTCGAAGAATTATGGATCAGATGCAGAATGAAATGCAAGACATGCGTGAGAAGCTGGCGCTATTCATGCAGACAATGGAGACCATTGCGAAAGGCCAGGAGAATTTGCAAGCTTTGGTGCAGCCTCTGTTGGTAAGGAATGCTGGGCACGGAAATGAAGACCATCATTCTGTGCGAGTCGACACTATTCACGGGGATGGTACTCCCACACCAGTGGCTCCACCTGTAGTAAATATACCTGCTATCAATGTGAACAACAGCGCTGCCGCCGGGAACGGTAACGAGACTGTCGTCAACAACGTTGGGTTCGGAGATGTCAACCTGGGTGATAATATGGGAGGTAATGGCTTCGGTAATAATGGATTTGGCTTCAATGACCAGGGGTTTGATCATGCTGGGAAGTACGGCTTCAACGCTCAAGGCTTCGGGCAGGACGGATTTGGTATGACTAATCAGGGTTATGGCGGATTCGGAAATGGAAATGGCGCTGGGTTAATGGCTTTTGGACCTGCAGGAGTCGCTCCGGGGTACGGTAACAGGGGGCGAGGCCCAGTAATGAATCAGACTAGATTCGGCCGTAACAACGGATACGATGGATACGGAACTGGGAACGGTAATTGGCTAGAAGATCAGCAAGAGGATGCTTTCTCCGGTGGAGGTTTCGAAGGTCCTATGGATGACTCTCAGAGAATCAGGATGCTCGAGGAGCAGATGAAGGGGGTCGTGAATCAAAGTGCTGTTGGCTTAGATATGACAACAATGGGTCTGGTGCCTGGCCTGAGCGTACCAATAAAATTCAAAGCTCCCACATTCGACAAGTATAAGGGGGATACCTGTCCAAAGGTGCACGTGCGGTCATACTACAGAAGGATGTCGGCGTATTCAAACGATGAGAGGATGCTAATGCATTTCTTTCAAGATAGCTTGTCTGGTCCTTCCCTTGAGTGGTATATGGGATTGGAACCAACTCAGATAAAGACATGGAAGCAGCTGGCTGAAGCATTTGTGGCTCACTATAAGTACAACAGTGACTTGGCACCCAATCGGGTCCAATTGCAGGGGTTGTCCCAGAAGAAGGGCGAGAGCTTCAAAGAGTATGCGCAGAGATGGCGCGACATGGCTGCTCGGGTTCATCCCCCTTTTGAGGACAAAGAAATGAATGATATGTTCATAGGAACATTCACTGGCATGTTTTATGACAAGTTGTTTCACACTTCTTTGGGCAGTTTCTCATACTTAATCCTGATGGGAGAGAAGATTGAAAGCAACATTAAACAGGGAAGATTCCAAGCTGAGGAATCCACTGCAGCTGGCAGTAACAGAAGGGCTTTCGGTGGGCGCCGTCAAGGTGATGCAAGTGCAGTGTTTGGGGGCCGAGGCCGAGGCTGGGGCAGAGGTCGAAACCAGTACAATCAGCCGCAGCAGGTGGCAAGTGTTACTATTCCATTTCAGCAACAACCAATACAACAACAGCAGCAACAACAGCCACAACAGGGGGTGTATCCTGCCCAGCGCAGAACCCAGGGGGGCAAACCAAGGAGGGTGTTTGAAAAGCCTCCTTCAACGTATGCAGAATTGCTACAGACATTACTGGGTTTGAACTTGGTGGAGAAGAGAACTCTGGCGCCAATAACAGGTACTCCTCCGTACGGTTACGATGCAAGCAGGCACTGTGAATTCCATTCCGGGGCTCCTGGCCACGATGTAGAGGGTTGCCACGCATTCAAGCATGTGGTGCAGGATCTATTGGATAGTAAGGCTATCAATTTTGGACAAGCGGGTCCGAACATAGTGCAAAAGCCCATGCCCAACCATGGGGCAAACACCATTTTAACTGAGGAGGGTTTGAACTTGATCATGAATGTTGACGATCTAAAGACACCGTTGTGCGAGATAAAGAGCAGATTATTGCAAGGTGGTGTGTATCCAGGTTGCGACGAGTATTGTTTAGGGTGTTGGACCCAAGCTGGGGGGTGTGCTGACTTAAAGAAGGGTATTCAGGCTTTAATAGATGGAGGCACATTACAATTCGACCGAGCGGCAGTTGAAGAACCTGCAGAGGTATTAGCAGACAAGCAAAGTGATGTAGCTACTGTGACGATCCCCCGAAAAACAATAACTATAACAGCGCCGGCCAAGCGACCGCCGATCACTATCACCAAGGCAGGACCAATCCCTTATGAGAGCACTAAGGCAGTCCCCTGGACCTATGGGTTGGAAGTTTACTGTGACGGGGTGAAAATTGATGTTAATAAGTAGCCAATTGAGGTTGTAGACAACGTTGTCGGTACCGGAGGTATGACGAGAAGTGGGAGGATCTTCATATCGCCTGAGGTAGAGGCTGAACGACTGGCGAAAGGAAAAGGAAAGATGAATGAGAATGTCCCGGTGCAGGGAAACGAAAAAGAAACGGCATCGAAGGATGTGGAAGAGTTCATGCGCCTTATTCGTAAAAGTGATTATAAGATTGTTGAGCACCTTCAACAGACGCCGTCAAAGATATCCATACTGTCGTTGCTATTGTGTTCCGAAGCTCACAGAAATGCATTGTTGAAAGTTCTGGATACTTCCTTCGTACCCCAAGATGTTTCCGTGAATCAGCTGGAGGGGGTGCTGGCGCATGTGAACGCAGGCCATAGCTTGGGGTTTACAGACTTTGATTTGACCCCGAAGGGGAGAGAGCATAATATGGTGTTGCACGTCTCAGTTGAGTGTAGGGGATCAGTCATGTCTCATGTACTGGTAGACACCGGATCGTCCTTAAACGTGCTGCCCAAGAAAGCGATCATGAAACTGGATGTCAGAGGAATCCTTTGTATGCCTAGTGACTTGGTGGTCAGGGCATTCGATGGTACACGAAGAACAATCTTTGGATCCATAACATTACCTCTACAGGTGGGGCCGGAGGTTTTTGCGACTGAATTTTATATTATGGACATCCAGCCAGCATACAGCTGCCTTCTCGGACGACCCTGGATCCATGGTGCTGGGGCAGTCACATCTACCTTGCACCAAAAGCTGAAATACATGGTGGGGGACAGTGTAGTCACGGTCTGTGGAGAAGAAGATATATTGGTCAGCCATCTGTCATCATTCAAGTATGTAGAGGTCGACGGCGAGATTCACGAAACACCCTGTCAGGCATTTGAAGGGTTGCGCATCAAAGACAAAGGTCTCGGGCCGAGTAAAGCATCGGAGGTAGCCGTCTCGTCATATAAGGAGGCTCAGGCTCTAGTAGAGACTGGTGAGACAAAGGGCTGGGGCAAGGTGCTGGATATTCCCGTGAAGATGGACCGATTTGGGCTGGGATATCAACCGTCGTCATCAACACCTGCTCTGGAGGCACCCCGTTTCAGAGGACCGATAACTATCACCGCTAGTGGAGTGTGTCACGAGGCCATCAACGCTGTTTCAGATTCCGACGAAGGAGACAGTGACTGCGACATGGACGCCTGGATTCAGCCGAGCGTGCCAAGACAAGGATTATGCAATTGGTCTATTCAGGAGATTGTTCCTGTGACTCTCAAACAGTAATACTTTGTTTTCTTAATTGTTGAACAATCTGATGTCTTACCCGGGGCATCATGATTTTGCTTAGGGTTGTGCTGTTATGTACATTGCGTGTTTAATCATTAAATAAAAGACGTTTTTTCATGTACAAATATTGCGATCTCTGTTTTTCCTATTTTGTGTTTTACAATAAAATGGCAACGCGGTTATTCGCTTTATACGCATTTTGAAGCATTTAACCATTCCTTTTGTAGGATAACATTTTCAGATGGCATCATTGAACCGCCTATGACTCGTCACGACTTTGAGCACCCGGTATTTCAGGCCGAAGAAGAGATTGTCGAAGATGGCGACGTTCTCGAAGAATTGTCTTGGTTGGTAAAGCAAGAAGAACGAGTCATTCTGCCTCATGAGGAGGTCATCGAAATTATTAACCTGGGGTCGGAAGGGGTTGAAAAGAACATCCGTATAGGAGCCGCGCTGCAGAGCGACGTCAAACGAAGACTGGTTGAAATGCTCAGAGAGTATAGTGATGTGTTCGCTTGGTCGTATGAAGACATGCCTGGGCTTGATACAGATATGGTTGTGCACCGCCTGCCGTTAAAAGACGAATGCCCGCCGGTCAAGCAGAAGCTTCGCAGAACTAGACCAGATATGGCAGTGAAAATTAAAGAGGAGGTTCAAAAGCAGTGGGATGCTGGTTTCCTAGCTGTGACAAAATATCCCTCATGGGTCGCTAATATTGTACCAGTGCCAAAGAAAGACGGTAAAGTGAGAATGTGCGTAGATTACCGAGATTTGAACAAAGCGAGCCCGAAAGATGATTTTCCGCTTCCTCACATCGATGTGCTAGTTGAAAACACAGCTCAATTCTCCGTATTCTACTTCATGGATGGCTTCTAGGGCTATAATCAGATTAAGATGGCACCAGAAGACATGGAGAAGACTACTTTCATAACACCTTGGGGAACATTTTGTTATAAAGTGATGCCCTTCGGATTGAAGAATGCTGGGGCAACGTATCAGCGTGCAATGACAACTCTTTTTCATGATATGATGCATAAGGAGATCGAAGTTTATGTCGATGATATGATTGCCAAATCCCAGACGGAGGAAGAGCATTTGGTGAATCTGCTGAAGTTATTCAAAAGGCTTAGGAAGTTCAGGCTGAGACTGAACCCTAACAAGTGCACCTTCGGGGTGAGATCGGGTAAACTGCTGGGGTTTATCGTGAGCGAAAGAGGAATAGAGGTTGATCCTGCAAAAATAAAAGCCATTCAAGAGATGCCGACGCCTAAAACGGAAAAAGAAGTCCATGGCTTCTTAGGGAGGTTGAACTACATCGCTCAGTTCATATCTCACCTAACGGCTACGTGTGAACCATTATTCAAGCTGTTGAAAAAAGACCAAGCTGTAACGTGGAATGAAAATTGTCAAAAGGCGTTCGATAAAATAAAGCAGTATTTGCAGGAGCCTCCTATTTTGATACCCCCAGTGGCAGGGAGACCCTTGATTATGTATTTGACAGTTCTTGAGGGAAGTATGGGTTGTGTTCTCGGTCAACACGACGAGACAGGAAGAAAAGAGCATGCGATCTACTACTTGAGTAAGAAGTTTACTGAATGTGAATCTCAATATTCAATGCTTGAAAAAACTTGTTGCGCGCTAGCCTGGGCCGCCAAGCGTTTAAGGCAATACATGCTGAATCATACAATCATGCTCATCTCGAAGATGGATCCTATCAAATATGTATTCGAAAAGCAGGCGTTATCGGGGAGAATTGCCCGCTGGCAGATGGTTTTGACAGAATACGACATCCAGTATGTCTCGCAGAAGGCTATAAAGGGGAGTGTATTGTCTGAGTACTTGGCAGAGCAGCCTATTGAGGATTACCAATCGATGAGGTTTGATTTTCCTGACGAGGATATCATGTACCTAAAGATGAAAGATTGTGAAGAGCCGTTGCCAGACGAAGGACCAGAATTGGGTTCCAAATGGAAGTTAATCTTTGACGGAGCTGTAAACGCCTACGGTAACGGAATAGGGGCAATCATCACCACTCCACACGGGTCGCACATCCCGTTTACCGCTCGATTGACCTTTCCGGTTACCAATAATGAAGCCGAATATGAAGCTTGTATCATGGGGCTTGAAGAGGCCATTGATTTGCGAATCAAAAATCTGGATGTATACGGAGACTCAGCTCTGGTAGTGAATCAAATAAAAGGAGAATGGGAGACATGTCAGCCTAATTTGATACCATACATGAATTACGCAAGGAGATTGTTGCCTTTCTTTGACAAGGTTGAATTGCATCATGTGCCGCGAGCAGAGAATCAGATGGCTGACGCCCTGGCCACTTTGTCTTCCATGTACAAAGTCAACTTCTGGAATGAGGCTCCCAGAATTGTTATCTCTCGGCTCGACAGACCTGCCTTCGTATTTGCCATTGACGAAGCATCTGATGATAAACCGTGGTATTTTGATATCCTTAATTTCCTGAAGAACAAAGAGTATCCAGCTGGGGCATCCAGTCACGATCAGAAGACTCTCAGGAGATTGGCGGGTAATTTCTACCTGAATCCAGACGGTGTCCTGTACAGAAGAAATCACGACTTGGTGCTACTACGTTGTGTGGACGAAAAAGAGGCGAAGCTGCTCATGGAGGAAATACATGAAGGTACATTTGGTACGCATGCTGGTGGGCATGCTATGACGAGGAAGCTGCTGCGGGCATATTATTTTTGGCTAACTATGGAAATTGATTGTTTCAAGTTTGCGAGGAAGTGTCACAAGTGCCAAATATATGCAGATAAAATCCATGTGCCTCCGAGTCCTCTGAATGTGATGTCATCGCCATGGCCATTCTCGATGTGGGGAATCGATATGATTGGAAAGATCGAGCCGACTGCTTCTAACGGACACCGGTTCATTCTAGTAGCAATCGATTATTTCACCAAGTGGGTAGAAACGACATCTTACGCAAATGTGACTAAGCAGGTGGTAGCCAGGTTCATCAAGAGAGATATCATTTGCAGATATGGAATCCCTGAGCGGATAATCACTGACAACGGTTCAAACCTGAATAACAAAATGATGAAGGAGCTCTGTCAGAATTTTAAGATCGAGCATCACAACTCCTCCCCTTACCGACCCAAGATGAATGGCGCTGTTGAAGCGGCCAATAAGAATATAAAGAAGATCGTTCAGAAGATGGTGGTGACTTATAAAGACTGGCATGAGATTCTACCTTTTGCTTTGCACGGTTATCGTACGACGGTACGCACATCAACCGGGGGAACCCCGTTCTCGTTGGTATATGGAATGGAAGCAGTGTTACCACTGGAAGTTGAGATTCCTTCTCTGAGAGTACTACGAGATGTGCAACTAGACGAGGCAGAATGGGTGAAAGACAGGTTGAATCAGCTGAGCTTAATGGATGAGAAGAGGCTAGCTTCTCTAGCATACGGTCGTTTGTACCAGAGCCGAATGAAGAAAGCATATGATAAGAAGATACATCCTCGGAGCTTTCAGACGGGCGACCTTGTGCTGAAAAGGATTCTCCCGCCGCAGGCAGATCACAGGGGCAAGTGGACCCCCAATTACGAAGGGACGTACGTTGTCAGAAAAGTCTTTTCAGGAGGGGCTTTATTGTTGTCCACCATGGACGGTGAAGACTTTACGTCGCCTGTGAATTCAGACGCAGTTAAAAAATACTTTGCTTAAAATTGACCCGCTGGACAGAAAAAAGAGAGTCCAGGCAAAAATGGGGCATCCTAGCGAACCAAAAACAGAATGAAAGGTTCGGGCAAAAGTTAGGGATAAAATTGAAAAAAATGTACACCCGCGAAGTTGAAAACCTACACTGGGCGGCTTCGGCAAAAAAGGGTATCCCGGTGAACTGAAAACCCGTAAAGGGCGGTTCACGCAAAAGTTAGGGATTTGAAAAGCAAATGACTGCGGTCCGAATTTGATACTACTGTGAGCATTGGTGCGGGAGAATATACCTGAGGGGGTCGATTATCAGATACAATCGCCTCGGAAGTGTGAATACCAGGAAAGCATCAGAGTCGGGCGAGTCATAGGAGGATCAGTTCATGATGTTCGTCTGCATCCCGTTGCCGACATGTGTACAAATTTGATTTGTCATTATATTTATGCTTCTTGTGCATACTTGTATATTTGTTGTGCGTAGCTTCCTCTTTTCAGGAGTTACATCCCGTGTACAAAACTCTGCCCATTTAGGGGCCCAATCAATAAAACATGTTATTCAGTACCTGATGCTGGTTCTTTACTGTTTTGTACATGATAAACGCCTAGGTTTAATGAAACTAGCAAGTGTATAACGTCGCTGGCCCTTGCCAATAATTGCTAAAACGTTGAATTAACTGAAAATAATGTCACTAACGCTAACCCGAATAAATTTGGTTGCGTAGACTTGTCTTGTCTTGTTTGTGGTGTTGCAGGGTTCGTAGTCGTATGAAGTGGACGATCAAAAGATTTCAGTATGGACCAGAAGCTCGTAACGAAAGACTTGATCCCCACGCAGGTCACGCTTCTGAGATAACATTGTTCCTCACTGAAGAAGGATTGAATTCTCCAGCTAGTCGTAGCTTATCCAAAGGACATTCTCCAGCAAAGTCGTTTATCCTCAGCAGAGTTCGGCGATTCCAATTGTAGGCTGTATTCAGACAGTGTGGTGTCCCCCAAAAAGATCCCCCATCCCGAGCAGAGTGGTTTAGCCTCAGAAGATTAACATTTCCAACTCGTGAGCTGTACTTAGACAGTTTACCCTTCCCAGTAGGGTCATTTACTCTCCCCCAGCGGAGTCAGTTGATTTTCCCCAAGAGAATCGTTTCGTCCCCAGTGGAGTTCTCTTTCCAGCAAGTGTTGTCTTTCCTCCCAGTGAAGCTCAAAGATTAAAGAAAACTCTCCCCGACAGAGTTGGTTGTGTGTCCCGGCATTTATTTTGTCGGAATACCGTGTGATACCCGTTCACTCCCCAGCAGAAGTCCAATCAGGATTGGCGCATTCAATTATCCCTCAGCGAAGTTGGCTTCACTCTTCCAGCATTTATTTTTCTGGAATAATTCTATGGCACCTGGTTACCCCCAGCGGAGTTGGCGTTGTCTTCAGCATTTATTTTGCTGCAGCGGTTTCTGTAGCCCAGCAGTTCGAGTCTGCATTTGCATCGGCATATAGTGTCATACTTGCATCCACTAAATAAAAAAAACGCGTAGCATTTCCATGTCGTACAGAGCATTACGCCATTTTCAAACATACGCATTTTTGAAACATAAATTAGGTTGGTTAACCTTTTGCTTTCAGGTGTGTTTTCTTAGCAAGAGTATGGAGTTCTAGCTTAGATCTATGACCAGACATTCGAGGTGTCGCCGTGAGACGTGTGATGATACGGTTCATCTTACTATTTTCCCCACAGAGTTATTAGGTTAAGTTTCTCTTTGGCCCCGAGCAAAGTTATTTGTTTAAATTTCTCTTGTTTTCCCCGCCAGAGTTGCTTGTTGAAGTTTCTCTAGTCCGGCCAGCGGATTATTTTCTTCAAATTTGTTGTTACGTCAGCATCAAAGGGTTTCATGAATCAGAATTTTAGAGGCTGTCGCCGGTTATCAGAACAGGCATCCGGTAGTTTGGTTTCCAAATATCCCCAGTAGAGTCCGCCTCAAAGTCGCTGTCACGTCAGTGCTAAAAGGTTTGTGGGTTGGGACCAATGGAGTTAGTTACTGGGGAGATAAGCAGAGAAACTGTATTCAGAGTATCTTCCCGTAGGAACAGACGGATGTATTTTCTTACTGGTTGACAGGAGTATTTCCCCGGAGTCGTCAAAATTTTATTGCCTATATTGATAGGAGTTCCTCGCGTTGACGAAATATGAGTCCTGACGTGGAAAATTTATTCCTATATTGACGGGATTTCTTCGTGTTAGAGAAATGAGTGTCCTAACGTGGACAGATTTATTTCCTCGGGTTGACGAGATGTGCTAGTCCTAACGTGGACAGATTCGATTTCTCGGTATTGATGGAATATGAAGTCCTGGCGTGGACAAGTTTTATTTCCTCAGCGGGTCGAAGATGTGAGTCCTGACGTGGACAAATCAAGACGAAGTTTATTCCTAACGTGGAAAGTTTATTCCTAACGTGGAAAGTTTATTCCTAACGTGAGAAAGTTTATTCCTAACATGGAAAGTTTATTCCTAACGTGGAAAGGTTATTCCTAACGTGGAAAGGTTATTCCTGACGTGGAAAGGTTATTCCTAACGTGGAAAGGTTATTCCTAACGCGGAAAGTTTACTCCTAACGTGGATGATTTATTCCTGACGTGGACAATTCATTCCTATGTTGATAGGATCCCCTCGTGCTGATGAAATGCAGACGAGTCATCCCCAGCGAAGTTGCCGAGATTTTTCCGTGTTGACGGCAAGTGGAGTCCTGACGTGGACAAGTTTTAGTTGAGATTTCTTCGTGTTGACGAAACAGGCGTCCTAACATGGACAAAGTTCTATTCCTGTGTTGTTGAGATGTGAGTCCTGACGTGGACAGATTTGTGTATTCGTGGTTTGACAAAATTTGGGTCCAGATGTGGACAAGGTTACTCCTGTGACAACAGAATCTCTATTCGTGTTGACGAATTTGTCCCTCTTCTTGTGTTGATAAGGTTAGTTCAGTTGTGGACAGAGGTGTTTTGCGAAAGTGTTCAGTACCTGTGGCGTTACATAGGTGGTTGAAGCTGAAATCAGAATTATCAGACGTCAGATCAGTTGTTGCCGTAACAACCAGATTCAGTTGGTGGATGTCGTTCCCTAAACAGTGGTGCAGTTTATTTCTGCGGTTGGCAAATTTTCGGGTTCTTAGTATTCAACCGTCTTGTACCTAGAATGTCTGAAGGCTCCGGGCGTTTCACCCAGTCGGGTCCAAGTCGCTTGAATAGGGGCAGCTGTTGCACCCTAAAATTTGCTCAACCTACTTCACTTAGTTTATGTTTCAATTGCATTAGCATTTGCATATAAAGTCATGTACATAGTCTAATCATCTGCATAGCATAGCATAGCAAGTTATCCAACAAAGGACCAAGTACTATTATTATCTCTATGAGCATATCAAGAGGTTATTGTTCAAATTCAGGCCTATCCAAGTCATCAGAAAGAAATTGAAATCTAAGAAGTCAGTGGATCAAGCAGTAGATCTCTCTCCTATCTTGAGTGTATTTGAAGATCATCAGAGAAGTTGTGAGTTGTGAATTGAGCATGGAGGGTATATAGACATCATGGAGGACCTAGAGGGTCATTTTGAAAGTGAGACAAGTCATTGATGTGATCACAAGAGTTGCAGTGGAAGACAGTCAACTAGGGTTTCATCTGGGTCAACCCTAGGTCAACCCTAGGTCAAATGATTGATTGAAAGGCATCAAGGTCTATTTGAGAGATGTGGGGTTCATCATTTGACATGTAGATATGGATGTGGTGTTGTGCCAAGGAGAAATCAAGAGAAATCAAGAAGAAGAGGAGTTTCTAAATTAGGGTTTCTGTGTAAAATCCCCTGATTTAAGTCAAACTTCCAAGCAAGATAATTCAAAATGAAAGCTTCAAATGGATCCTTGTCCAACATGAAACTTGTAGAGGATCTCAAGACCTTTAATTTTAGTGGTGGAAGACATCAAGGAGATTTATAGAACTCAAGTTATGGTCCTTGCAAGTTACAGGTCATCTGAGGCATCTGAAATTTTGTCTGTGAAAGTTACTTGTCTTCCAAGCAACTTTTACCCCTCAAGGAGCTTTCAAATGGATTTCTGGTCAACATGAGAGTTGTTCCTCATGATCTTAGATTTCTATAAAGGTATGGTATGCCTTCATCTGATTTGTGGAACTCTACTTATGACCTTGGCAAGCGAAGGGTATTTTGGTCATTTGAGAATTACAGGTCATTTCAAGCCTATGCCCAAAACTCATACAAGGAAGCTTCAAATGAAAAACTTCACAACATCAAACTTTCTCCAAATGGCATTTTGAGTCTAGAAAAGTGATCATGAAAGTTTGGAAATGCTCATAGCTCAAGGTTCCAAATTTGGTCAATTAAAAGGTGAATTTAATGAATAAAAGTGACCTAAAAATGAGATTTTTCATACCATGGCCAAATGGGATGAAATTATAGGTCATTTTGATTTGAAAGAATGTTTTGAGATGATTGGCAATATTAGATTTTGGAGTTTAGTTCAGAATTTGGAAGTTATCATTGGTTGCTTATGTATGAAGTTACACATGCCAAACCACAAGGGAATTGTGCACAAGAAGTTTCTACCAAGTTCTAGATGGTTCCATGAGCATCTATATATTGAGTAGAGTGGATCCAATCATTGGTTGGTGATTCATTTTGGTTGAAACTCATAGTTACATCTCATTCCTCAATTTTGCAAATTACACAAGAACTCTATCAAATCTTCATCATTCTTCAAAATTCTTGATTCTATCATCATCTACATCCATCATAGATCAAGTTTCCATCAAGATCTGGTTGAATTGAAGCAGAATTCGTGTGCTACCAACTTCATCATCCAAAGTGCAAGAAGATTTCAATTGCAAGATCAAGAGCATTTAAGCAAGTGTTGTTGCATACAGAACCAAGAACCAAGTCCATTGATCAAGTCCAAAGCATTGCAAGTTGTGAATCCAAGGATTTCTCCATCTGTTTTCAAGATTACACCAGGTTAGTGTTTTCTTCGAATTAGCATAGAATAGTTAGAATGATGTAGAATTCTTAGGTTAGAATTGGTAGGAATAGGTAGATGAATAATTCTGGTGAGTTTAAGAGCCTTTCATGGAGTTTGTTACATGAGCACCAAAACTGTTTTGGCTTAGAACATTTAGGTTAGGGCATGTTAATCTTAGCTAGATAGATTAGAATGATCAGCATAACATGTGGAACGCATTAGTGTAAGAGTTAGCAAGAATCATCAAGGTTGATCTCAGTGTAAAGTGTTGGAACCAAGGTCTTCTACCTATCGGGTTTGGCTCTAGATTGAGTTTTAGCAAAAACTGAAACCATGGTTGTGTAGAGGAGAAGATGTAGAGCAATTTTGTTTTTTATGGCTCTGAATTTCATGGAGAAACGAAGTTGTATGAGAGGGTGGAAGTCTGGTTCATGAAGCTTCATGCATGGTTCAATAATGGTGAAACCCTAGCTCGTTGGAGAAGAAACATGAGGACCGTTGGATCATTCCCAAGACTTTGACTGAAAAACGCATCCAATGGCCAGGATTTGAAGTTGAGAAAGAGAGGGAAGACTGAAACGTGAAACGCACCGTTTCACTTATATCTTCAGACTGGGCTTAAGTGTATTGCTATCCACACCACCACGTTCAAGGCCCAACCTCATTTGAACTATTTTTCTTAATTTCTGCACCGTTTTCTTTTTTTTATTTTCTTTTTATGTTTTCTGATCAACTGGGCCCAGACGCGCCTTGCTATGCGCACCCCCAGTCTGGGCCCATCATCCATGTTTTAATGCAAATAACTACTAATTGCACCCCTAATCAATCTAATTCATTTTAATTTCATTCTTTCTTTTTAATTCTTTGAAAAATCATAACAAATTGAAAATTTCATATTTTTAAATGGTTGTTTTTGCATCTTTTTCATATTTCTGTTAAGAAAATTGTCATATAATAAAATTAGCATTTTATTTTATTTTTGCATTTTTAGTATATTTTTCTTTTTAATAGGTTTTAAATAATGTTTAGTTTAATACTTGATCTTGTTGATTTTAGTTTAGTTAGACCCTTGTATATTTTGGACCCATTCTTTTTAGAGTACTTCACTTAGGACTTCAATTTTCATATGAGATTTAATTCATGATTTTAGGACTAAATTTTAGATGGTTTGTTTAGGTGTGATTAGGAGAATCAAAACTAGGGTTTAGATATAACATAGGTGTAATAAATCATTTCTTTTAGGAGTTATAGTTTGAATTTTGGGGTATGGGACTATAGGGGTATTATGGGTAGATAATAGATCCCTTAGAAAATATTAGGCTTCCCCTATTCTACTATTACTACTAGTATATTGCTTGTATTTGCTTGATTGTGTGGTGTGCCCTCTCTAGGGTTATTATTTGACTGTGTGGGGTATTGGGCCTGCTTGGGGTTTGGGGTTTGAGCTGAAGACTGTGCTGATGAAGCCCATTGAAGATTAAGAGAATGAAGACCAATTTCCATAGTTGATGAAGAGTATCTCTTGCTGGCAGTTGTTGAAGGATATAGGATCTAGGAGTTAGGCAGAGCTCTAGAGTAGAAAACTTGATTCATAAACATGGAAGGTCTTGGTTGCCTCCATCCCTATCTATGATGCAGAGTCTCTCTAAGACATTCACCCCCTTCCTTTGGAAGGCTTGGTGATAGTGTCTAAGAGATAGAACTCTTGAGAGAAACATTCTATGTGTTGTTAGCAGTCTGTTTGCCACCTTTGGTGGTCAACTAATTGCTTAACACCCCAGTTCCTTCTTTTGGCTGTTTCTCATCTTGGAGAGTGAGACTTGAAGAGAAGCCCTGAAAGATTGAAGACAAAAACCTTGCTTGGAGGCTGTGAAGATGAAGACTGATGCTTGCTTGAAGCTTGTAGGTGTTTGAAGATGACTTGAAGACAGATGTTGATGAAGACTGCTGTTTGCTGTTTATCTTTTGCTGTTCATAATTTTTGATGTATCGTGTGAATTTCCCTGACTGTATTGTTTGCATTTTAACCTGTTAGGTTGAAAGTGAACCTTGTTCACTTTTGCCTGTTGTTTTCTAGGTTCGAGGTTGAGTGGGACTCCCTTGCCTCGCTTGTATTGTTGCATCCATGCATTTTACTGCTTTATTGTATATATGCTATTGTTTCTGTTTCCGTTTATCCCTTAGGATCTCTGTTTCTCTCTGCGCAAGAGAGGAGCATGATAGACATTAGGTCTTAACCCATGCATGATAACATTAGGTTAGTTTGATTCCTTTTTCAACCATAGGTTAGAGTTCTGTCTCTTCTTTCTCAAAACAAACAAAAAAAATACAATAAATGTTTCAAACACAATAAAAGCCACTTCTTCCGTAAAAGAATGTGAACTCATCAAAACGTCATTTTTGTCCGCTTGGACCAGTAATCAGAAAAACCCTTTTTCAGAAGAAGATAAAAGCAATCAAAACAGATTTGTGTCGTACGTGGCCCGAACTACGTTTGCTCTGATCTTTCATGCTGTATGAAAGTACGTAGGCATAGGATGCGATATCCTAGCGAGCAACCTTCCCCTCCTTTCCCGTAGGTAGGCGAACTACGTTGACTCTGATTTCTCGTTCCAGACGGGAATACGTAGGCATAAAGTGCGATACTTTGCCGAGTCATTTTATTTTCTTTTTAACCCTTAACCTTTAGTTTAGATAGAAATAACAATCCATACCCGAAAACAAGCGTGGATCCCGTCGAGTACGACGGACGTGAGGGGTGCTAATACCTTCCCCTTGCGTAACCGACTCCCGAATCCAAGATTTGGTTGCGATGACCATTCCTTTCCCCGTTTTGCGGTAGGTTTACTCTGAGCGTTTCCTTTCCCTCCGCTGGGATAAATAACGCACGGTGGCGACTCTTCTGTTCAGCCGGCGCCGATTTTCGCAGTAGCGACAGTGATGAACAACAAAAATTGAAACTATACGAATCAAGCATGCATGAAATCTACAATAACAATATAATTGTAAATTTGAGATAAATTATTCCATAATCAAACATAAAGAATCAAAAAAATTATACACAACAAAAAAACATAAATAAAATAAAATTGTATCAAAGTAGGATGTAAAATTTAACATTTTTGTGTAATATAATTTCTTCAAACATTTATATGATTGAATTATCTCAATATTTAAATGATAAATAGTAACATAATTGGTTAAATGACAAATTTTAAGTATAAAATAGTGTTATATTTTAGATTGAGATAAATCTCAATTTTCCTAGATAAGATGGATATTACTTTTTTTTTCTTTCAAATTTGTTGCTTGAAATTCTATTGTACGTGCAAGTTTTGTTGGTAAAGTCTTTTCCTCATCGGTTGTTGCCACATGAGAAAGAAAAGTGACGGATAAAAATGAAGCAAAAAATTTCAAATGAGGGAAGTTATTCAATTACCTTATATTTTGTTTTTTAAATATGAAAACGGTCACAAAATGTCTTTTTGATTTAAAAATGATGTAACCGTCTTTCACTTATTATAATTTATCTTTGAAAATAATAATTTGAATACATAAAGGGTAATATAAGAAAGAAAATAGGACTATGTGTAGTGTTTGGGGTTTCTTGTAGTTTTGAGGAAGTACTCTGGGTTGGTTCTTGATATGGATTTGATGTTTGATTGTATGGATAAGCCTAGTATTAACAATGGAGATAAAAATAGAAGATGATTTTTAACAATGGAGATAAACTTAGTGTCAAAACAAAACAATTAATGGAAGTTATAAATGTGAAGTTTTTTTGTGAGAGAGGGAAGTTAGTTTTTAAATTGGTAACCAACAAAGTGGTTCAAGTGTTTTAACTGAGTAGGGTTAAACCTTCGTTCTAGCAGTTAGGTGTACTGCTGCTCGACCATTGGAGACTTAGGCGTTACCTGTTTGCGGTAGAACCAAGAGTTAACACACTCTTTCTAAAAATGATTTTCAATTAATCCCGAAGGATAAAAAGGTTTGATGTTTTGTTTTGTGTTTTTTATGAAGAAGTGAATTGAGTTAAATTTGTAACTCATGTTGCACTAAAGACAATTGAGAGGAGGCATCAAACTATCATTCCCCAAGTACTTAAGGCTTGTAACGTACAACACTTATTATCCTTTATTAGATGTTTTGGAGAAGTTTTGAGATGAGAAGAGAAGACACAAACTCTAAGGGGAAACTAATCAACTCTAATGTTATCATGCAATGTGCTCCTAAGATTGAGATTAAGAGGGGAAAAGACTATCCTAATGTTATCATGCTTGGGTTGAACACTTAATGTCTCTCCTACTCCCACCTTAAACAAATGGGACTAGGAATCCTAAGGGATCATGGCAAAGAAACCAAGTAAACACAAGATAAATCAATCACAAATGAAGTACAAGAAAGAGATGAAGCTGGCTTAAACAAGTCAAGAAGAAACGCAAATATGATATGCAAGATGCAAAAGATGCAAAGCCAACAAAATATAAATAGAAATAACTTAACAAATCAAAGCAAAAGTGAGATGAAATGGGAGAAGTTACAACTCCTACAACCATTCAAACATCAATCACTAAAACCAAAAGGTAAACACCAAAGCTAAACAAAAAACAAAAGGAGAAGCTATGATCAAAATGGAGATGGGAGAATAGGCTTGGGCAGCAAGCAACATAAGAAATATCTCAACCAAATGCAACACATTGATCATGCAAGAAGAAAGAACAAACAAGTTCTCAAAAGTGGTTCCTTATTCAAGGAAAACTCAGAGTATGAACAAACAAACCAAATCACCTTGAATAATAACCAAAGTCCAAAGGACAGAAGTGAGAACACAAGAGGAAAGCTCACAAACAATAATGGAAGAAAAACAAAAGCAAGTTACAAGTTTAGGCAAGAGAAAGAACCAAAGTTCAAACCACATTCAACACTTAAACACAAGTGGAATGCCTAACTTCAAAGTGACTTGCAACACAAGCTACACAAGTGTATGACCTATAAATGCAAAACCAACACCTTACTCATGTTATGAATGAGTATCAAAGCTCATAAGGTGCTCATGGGATCCATCAAAGTCATTTCCCCATGAAACTAGGTCAACTAGTTTGTATGAACTTCATCTAGGATGACTTGACTTGCAAGTTTCACCAAAAATAGAAGAAGAGTTCAATAAATCTCAAATAAAATACACAAATCAACCAAGTGTGTTGGAAAACAGAGGCCAAAGTATCCAAACCAAATTCAATTCAAGGCATCACCAAATGATTTGATCAACTAGGGTACTCCACCTTATTGAATTATTATCGAGGGTCAAACAAAATCAAAGCAAAGTCAAACAAAATTTGATCAAACATTGACCAAAATCAGCCTCAAAGGTACCTCAACCCATCCTCTAAGTGGAGAGGAAACCTTGCTCATTGGTGATCTCAAATGGTAGCTCAAAAGTGGATGATCAAATAAGAACAACATTAAAAACCTCTCCAATTGCAAAATTCAAATTAAATTGCAAAATGAAATTAAAAATTATAGAAAATTAATTAAAACTTTGAAATGTTTGAAAATAATTTTTGTGGAGTTTTTAGCTAATTGGAGCTATTTTTAATAATTGTAAAACAAAATAGAAAATAATAAAATAAAATAAAATGGAATTACAGGGAGGTGCAAAAGCAAAAATCAAAAACAAAGGAAATCAGGCAAATGCGCTTTGGGCTCCAAAACCAGGGGGCATGAAAAGCAACTTCAACCCAATCCATCAGACTCAATTCATTCTCCAAAACGCATCGTTTCATTAAGCGGACGTGGAGTCAAATGCCAAATGGATCTGGTCAAGCCAATGAGGAATAAACACGCGCGCAGGTCAAAAAGTCAAATAGATCCACATCAGCTTTGATCTGAATTTGAACCAGACGTCGAAGCTAGGGCTCCGATCGTCTTCTCCGGCCAATTCACCAGAGCTGGTTCTAAAATTCTCCATAAAAAAAGCCAAATCTCATACCAATGGAAAGCTGGGCTAGCAAGGATCTTGAATCCACCCTTAGATTTCCAAAAAAGCACATGAAATGAGAGAATTGAAAGCTTGAAAAATGAGATGCACAACTGAAAACTCAACCAAACATGAACAACAACTATGCAAACAAGGCCTACTCAACGTAGGGCTTCAGATGCAACCAGTACGAACCTAAATCATGGCCTAGAATGAGAGATTCAAGTGATGGAAACTTACTGAACGAAGTAGCTCCGTTGGCTCTTCTCAGGTGTGCAAGCTTGCTTCTCTTGCTTCAGTTTCACTCCAAATGTTCCCAGGAAGAAGAATTGAGCTTCAATTTCACTTGATTTGCAGAGAAAACTGGAATACGATTTTGAAATTTTCTTGAGAAATTTGAATCTGATTCTGATCACTCTAGCTCCAAATGCACCTTCTGAGCTTCTAGGGCAAGCTCAAAGTTTATATATGATGGATTTCAAATGGTTTTGCAGGCCCATGAAGCCTCAATTTGGAGATTTGAAATTTTCCCCAAAAAAAGCAACTTACTCATGCGCACGTGATTTTGCTTCATTCATGCCTTGTGAGTGCACTAATCTGCAGCTTGTGAGGTGTATTTGGCAATGAAATTTGATTGGGCCCTTTATTTGATCCACATTGTGAGATTTGAATGGAAACGTTTCCATGAAGAAACTTGAAATTGCACGTTTTCATGCTCTCTTGTACCAAACCAATTGTGCAATTTTGCTTGTGATCATATTGTGAATTGAATTGATTCAAAATAAGAGCAAATTATGACCTATAATGAATCAAATTCAAACCATGCTTAAAAGTTCATATTTCATTTGAAAATCTTTCCATATGGCCATGCAAATCCATAATTCACATGATGCTTGAGTTCTATGATGTAAATGAGGTCTTTTTGAACAACTTTCATGTTGGTCAGAAGTTCATTTGAGGTACACAAGTTCATGTAAATGACTTATAAAACAAATGACCTATAATGAAATCTTCCCAAAATACCCTTGCCTTGCCAAAGCCATACCTTGAGTTCTACAAATGAGATCAAGGACTTCTAGGAATTTTTGGAAAGATAATATCATGAGGAACAACTTTCATGTTTACCTAAAGTTGAGGGGAAACTTGGTTATAGATCAAAAAGTATTTGGAAGTGAGTTGACTTTTAGTTGACCAAAAATAAGTTCATCTGAGACCCCTAACTTGTTGGCATCATAACTTGAGATGTACATACTCAATGGATAAGTTCTTTTACTCAAAACAAAGCTACGAACATGCTCTACAAGTCTCATGTTTTCATGAAAATGAGATTGAACTTGTATCATATGGTAAATTGCCCTTGAAGTTAGGCACTAAAGAAGGGGATTTTACATTGAGATCCTTTGAAACCCTAATTTGGTAACTCCTTGAACTCTTGATTCTTCTTGATTTGAGCTTGACATGACATCCTAAATGTCTCAAGATAACTTCCCATGGCCTCAATGACTTAGATCCAAGTCTTGAACTCTCACAAGTTCACAATTGACCTTGAATTGACCATATGAAGCCCTAGATTCACATCCCTTGACTGTGACCTCTTGCAGATGAAATGAAAGCCTAGACAAGCCCCCACAATGACTTCCAAGTCACTCAATGAGCTTCTAAAACACCTCTTATCCATAAAAATGATCTTATGAAATTCTAATGATCCTCTATTGACCCCCATGATAGGAGACAAGCAACAGACATAAATCCTTCCTCTCAAGGAACCTTGACAATTTTATGATGATGGTAAACACTCTATGACTTGAATGAACACTTTTGCTTAAGCTTGAGACCCTTGAGACTCTTCTTTCTGAATGGCACACCTCTCTTAATCCCCTGTTAAGAATAATGCTATGCAAATGCAAATGATAAGATGAAATGAAACATAAGCCAAGTACAAGAAAAGGGTTGGTCAAATTTTGGTGTACAACACACATCATCAAAACAAGCACAAAATGAAGGTTTCTATGCCTATTCATCAAAGCAAAAGGTCGAAAATCGGAATTGTGGCCACATCACCATTTTTCAAGCAAATATGCAAGTTATTCCTGAAGTAACCGGTTACCCATTTTCTAGGCAAAACAGAGTAACCGGCTACCCTGTGCAAAAATGTTATTTTTGCTGCATTTTCTGTTACAGCACTTTCACTCTACATTTTGAGGGTCTACTTGATTCTAGCATTGTGTGGAACATTCTAGACATCTCTAGACAATTCAAGATCTTTCTAAACACTTCAAGGCATTTGCTCCGATACATCAATTTGGATTAAGACTGCCATGTTGCTTCATTCTCAAGCATATGATCCCTTAGATTCAAGTTTGCATTGGGATGGTTACCGAGTCAACTACCTAACTAACTGAGTTAACCTCCAACTCAGTCAATTGAGGCTAACTAACTCCAATGCTAGTTCCAAGGCTGCATCCAAAGCTCACTCCGAACCTAGCAACTCCGAAGCAAAACTATATATATAAGTAAATCACCACCATTTCACAAGGGGGATTCCATCATTTTCTCAATTTCTACATTCTTCACTCTCAATTCTCTCACATTCTCTCTGAATTTTCTACAACATTTTCACATTCATCTTCATCCTCTCTCTGGAACCCTCACAAAAGCTCAATTTCCACCATTAGAGTGTAACAATCTTCATATCGAAATTGTTATTCTCTTGAGCTAAACCTTATTCCACCATATTCTTACTTGGATTTCTAGATTTATAGTAGATTCTTCTCTAATTCAAGTAATCATCTCAAGCTTCTTCGGTGCAAATCGGTATTCTGAGCATTTATCGCGTTTTTGTCAATTTCGCTATGATAGGATTTCAAGCTTGGAATTATCTGGTTTTCTTTGCTTAATTCTCATCACATATCAATAGCAACAATCGCCAAGGCAATCGTCCGCCTTGTAGGTTGGTAATTCGCACTTGATTTATTGTTTTGATCACTTTCGCGTGTTTACGATGTAGTTCGATCATTTTTCAATGTTGATTGATCATGTGATTGTTCGATCTTTGATCTTCATGTTTAATGCTTTCAATTGATGTTTAATTAATGTCTAAATTATTTTGAGCTTCATTTTTCATGCTCAAGTGTTAATCATGGCACGTGGAGGTTCGGATAAGTCTTTTGGTTGCTGAAAGTGATTTTTCAAAAAGTTGTTTTTGTCACTGTCACTGTGGTAACCGGTTACTCACTTTCTAGGCAAAACAAAGTAACTAGTTATTCTGTACAATTTTCACCTAATTCTGCATTTTTTAAGCAAGTAACCAGTTACCTGATTTTGAGTAACCCGGTTACCTCAGTGGCAGAATGTCATTTTGGCCTATTTCAAGCTTGTTTGCTATTCTTTCCTCATGTAACTTCCATGGTTCGATATGCTTGACATTTGTGGATATTTTTTGAGTTGTTTAACTTTTTCTTGAGGCATATATGCAAACTTTCAATGTGAGATTTTTCGATTCTCGATTATTTGCATTTTTGACATTGTATGATCATGATCATTCTTGCACATTCTTTGATCACATGCTACATGATTTGTGATGCATACTAATTGCATTTGGTACTGTTTTGCAATTCCATTCATGTTTGCATTAAGTTTGTTCCTCATGGGAATGAACTTAATCTTATATAATCAATAATTCATCCTTTGCTTCAACGATTTTTCATCCCTTTGGAAAATTGTCAGCATCTTGCCCTTTTGATTGTTAGTTTAGATTAGTCGATCCTTTCTTTTTTCTTCTCCTTTGGATCTTCTAGAGCTTGGTCCTCTCTTTTCCCCCGTGGAGTTGAAGATTCACAATGCATTGGAGCATTTTACAAACTTGGCACCGTTGTGCTGCCCGTTTCGTTTCTCGCGCCGCACATTGGTGTTAGAGAAGTAATGAGAATGGAGAATTCCTACACTCATTCTTACTATTTTGGATAGGGGACGAATGATCTTGTGCCTGGAATAGTCTCCTCTATCTCCTTACTATGGTATCCATGCTTTCTCCAGTCGAGTCGATCCTTGATCACTTGCACCCTTATCTCCTCTTTTGAAGTAACTTTCTCCTTTCAATTCAACACTCTTTTCTCTTGAGGCCAATCCATTCTTGGTTCCCCAGATATTTGTAATCACTTCTTTCCTTGGCTATTTAATCGTTCTTTGGATAAAGCCAATTCTCTTCTTCCTCAGCAAAGTCAGTCTTTCTTCTTCGGTTTATAAAGTCATCCTGTTAAAACCTAATCCTCATCAGAGTTCACAACCTTTTTTTGGTTCTCTCTCCCTTGTGTTTGGTTAATCATTACCTGTTAGTTAAACACCAGTCAGCTTTTCCTCAATTAATCATAGCCCGTCTATTAATACTGAATTTTACTTAGGGTTAATCGCCTTTTTCCGGCTAATCACCCGATCTTTGGTTGATCACGGTCTGCCCATTAAAACTAGCTTTTTCATTGGGTTAATCACCTTATCTTGATTAATCACCCGCCTTTTGGTCAATCACAGTTCGCCTGTTTGAACCAATCACTCTTCTTCTCAATTAACCATAGCCCGTCTGTTAAGATACTGAGTTTTTTTTTTGAGTTAATCACCTTTTTTTGGTTAATCATTTTTTTCGGTTAATCACAGTCCGTCTGTTAAGCACCAAACCTCCTGTAGTTAGCAACCTCTCTTTGGTTCAAACACTACCAGCTTTGGGTTAGTAAACTTTGTTCGGTTTGAATACCCCTTTCCTTTGGCCAAGTGTTGTTTGTTCAGTCAACGTGTCGTTCTTTGGGTCACAACCTTTGCTTGGTTCCACACCCGTCTCTTGGTTGATCACCATTTATCGGTTAAAACCAGTTCCTTTCTCCTTTTGGTTAACCACTGTTTATCAGTTAATATACCGATTTCCCCTCAGAGTCAAACACCTCCCTTTGGTGTAATACTCTCTTTCACTTGGTTCGTCACAATCCGTCTATTGACACCAACCTTTTTGCTCTCCCCATAAAGTTTTACTCTTATCTTTCTTCGGTTAATCACTGCTTACAGTTAATGCACTGAGTTTCCCGTGGATCTTAACTTTATTTTGATTCTTGTCCTTTACTCCTTTCTTCCTCGGCCACGTCGCCATTCTTTTGTTTTCTCTCCAATGGAGTCATCGTTTTTCTTCTACATTCCCCGGTAGAGTTCTTCCTTGCTTCTCCTTTTCTCAGCAGAGTTTTCCTTTGCCTTTTTCTTGGTTTTGACACCATTCCTTTGCATTCCCCAGTTGGGTCTTGCTTTGTCTTTTAGCTCTTGGCTTTGACACCGTCTTTGTTTTCTTCCTCTTCGTTAGTTCCCTGAACTACGTAGGCTCTGACTTCCTCATTGCACTATGAGGGTACATAGGCACAAGGTTGCGAAATCTTGGTGAGCCACCTTCCTCCGTCTTCTTCCATTCTTTTGTCTCTCTGGTCTGTCCAGATCCTCTTCTTTTCCTTGGTTCTTTGAACTACGGAGCTCTGACTTCCTCATTGCACTATGAGGATACATAGGCACGAGAGCCCCAATCCTCCGCTAGCACTTTTTTTTTCTTTCTTTTCTTTTCTTCCTCTTTTTAGCTAGAAGCCTTTAGATAGATAACTCATCTAAGCCTAGAAGCAGGCGAAATGGTTCTCGTTGGGTACGACGAATGCTTAAGGTGCTAGTACCTTCCTTTCGCATAACCGACCCCCTTTCTCGTTTCTCTTCCCTTGGGTTTTATCGATATTTTCTTTGTCCTTTGGGACTAAATAAAGTTCGGTGGCGACTCTGTTGTATCTTTGAGTGTGCGATTCACTCAGGTATAATTCCACTAGCTTCAGACTGGGCCGGGACCTGCCCCTCAGTCGAGCAGGCCCAACCCAACGTCACGTTGGGGAGGCCCAATAAAACTCAATCCTCTCATGACGGGCACGAGTCATATATGTTGGGCAGACGACTCCTTTGACGGGGAGACTCACACATTTTTCCCACATCCTCCACGTGTCTCCCACGCGGGGACACGTCATTAGGCAATTACCCACCTCCGAAAGAGTCGGTCAACCCACCTTCCGAAGATCACGGGGCAGTTGATCTAGGGCGAAGACCACATGCTGGTCTTCACTACGCCACGTAAGCTCTGGCAGTTACTTGGGTTGGGCCTGACAGTCTGGCTCAATGCAATGTAACCATTGGCCCTGCGTTGTGGTCTCTATAAATACCCTATTCCACTAGAGGGTCAAATATCTTACTCTCTACACCTATTTATCTGTATTTGCTCTCCCACTCTGATCCTTTACTCACTTAAGCATCAGAGTGCCTTGTAGGTACACCCCCTTCTTTTTCCCAAACTCCGGTGAAAGCTACAATCCAACGACGCGTGACAGGTCATTGATTCTTTCTAATCAGGTGAGATCAGGTATAAAAAGTATAAATCTCAAGATCAAAACAATTAGAAAAATCAGAGTAAAGACTTTTAGCTATAACAACCCCAATCACAAAAAGGAGGATCAATAACACAACTGTAAAAATAGAAATACACATAAAGACCAGGAACATTCAAAGTTAGAGTTTTTCAATCGAGTGATATTTGTAGGAGCATTGAAACCACACAAAAAACACAAGAATATTATTATTTTTTAATTATGCAACAAAAGTTTACCACCTATTTATATAATTAATGGAATATATAATTTAAAAATTAAATTAAATTAAATTAAATTAATTATACATTTAAAATAATTCTAATTCTAAACAATATGGTTTAATGATAATCAACCTTACCTAAATTTATTCAAATATAAGTTAATTTATGTTGAGTTAGTATTGAATAAAAAAAATATTTTTTATTCATAAAATACTCTCTCTATCTCAAATTATAAGTCACTTGTTCTAAATTATAAATCACTTTATAATTTCAATGTAAAATTAATGATTTTTTTATCAGATATCCTCTATCATTTATTACTCCACCGGTTCTTTTTTAAGTATCATTTTAGAGTAAAAAATCTATTTCTTTTTAATTGTCGTTTTCAAAGTTCAAGGCAACATTAATTGTCATTTTGTTAAAATTGCTCCTAATTATTTCTTGAAGAGAGAAAAAAAGTTAAATGAATTAATACATAATTAAGGGTATTATAAATAAAAAGACAATCATTGCTTAAAAAATAATAACAATTATAAACATTCTTGGTACGTGCAAAAAGTTAAAAAAAGACAATTAAAAAGAAATGGAGAGGGTACTATTTTTCCTCTCAATTTTTTAAATTTCTCTTTTTTCTTTAATAAATAAAGGACAATAGTATAAAATTATCCATAATTTATTACAACAATAATTATATTTTTTAATTTAGATAAAAGATTCAAAACATTTTATAATTTAAAACGGAAGAAAAAAAAAATTGAGGTGAGTCTTCGACAAGTGTCTAGAAGCTATGCTCATATGGCTCCACATTAATCTATTATTACTGACATTTCTATTATCATATGGCTCCACATTAATCAATTATTACTTACATTTCTATTTAAGGATAGTTGGTTGTATGATAAAAACTGGACAATCTTCAACAAGTGTTCAGAAGCTATGCCCATATGGCTCCACATAAATCAATTATTACTGACATTTCTATTTTGTACATCTGTTTCCATGGATGCAAGTGTTTGCTCTTTTTTTCAAGTACAGATTTAATGAATTCAAGAGTAAAGTTATGGTTTAATCCAACACATAAATTATGTGCAGGGTTCAAATTTGAAATTCTAAGTGTAACATGCTCTTAAGATTGAAACATTCACCAACAAACCAACATTTTTTGTGCTAAAAAAACACATTCACGCATTCAAAGTATAGTTAACATTTCGATCAAAATTGAACAATCCTGATTTAAAATTAGTAATTTTGGGAAATTTTAATTGTTTTTAGCTCTACGGTGAAATCGATCGGTTAATAATACTTTAAGAGCATATATATGCGGAAATTATTTGATAAATTAATTACATTCTCTATTTCTTAAAAATAGTGTCATTTATATATTTTTTTTCTCTTCTCTATTTTAAAATATTTTCTTTTACAATACTTCTATAATATGAGATAAATTGTTATGCATTGTTAGTGTAAAAAATTTTACACTGTTAATGAATCACAACTATCCGTTGACATTATTTTTTAAATGATTAAAATAAAAGTCAAACATTTTATATAAATTAACGGCTGTGATTAACTGATATTGTAAAAAAAAATTATACTGTCAATGCATATCAATTAAATTTATATAATATTTAATTTTTTAATTATTATAACTTATTTATAAATTTTTATTTTAATCAACTATTTCACTAACTATAATTAATAAAATCATTTTAATAAATAATACTAATTATTATCACTGTAACATTTTATAAATAAAAAACCTATTTCTTAATACAAATTCTAAGAAAAAAAAGGCATTAGCTTCATTTTATTTAAGCATTTTATTTTTAAAAACATATTTTTTTTTAATAATATCAAATGTAAATTTTATTTATGATGAATTTTTTAAAATTATATTTTAAATCAATTTCAAAAAGTAGTTTTGACGGAAAAAAAACTAAAATATGTTTTGCAATATTATTATTAAAAACTCTTTTAAAGTTTTATAATATTATAAATATGTTATTAATGATGAGTGTATTATTTTTTTCTGTTTTTAATTTTCGAAACTAAAATAAAAAATTAAAACTTCTAAAAATTGTTTTAGTTTATAAGTTTTTAAAATTAGGAAGATGAAAAAATAAAAATGATACATCGACAAATCAGTAATGAACTTGCATTTTTACAACGTGGGAAGCGTGAGAAACTTTGATTTGTCCTTTTCGATGTGTGTTGTATGTACAAATGTTTGAGACTAATCATTTCAATCAAATACTATTTTTGTTTATATTTTATTGAAAAGTGTAAAAAAATATACGTGGTGGTAATTATGTGAAAAGTATTGTAAATTTAAATTTTGAATAAACAATTGTCATTGAAAATAGGCGTAAATTTGACTTAGTATAATAAATTCATAATGTCCTTTCTCAACTGGTAAGATAGTTTTTATAAATATAAATTTAGAGAATTATGAGTGGTAACCGCTCCACCTTAATTAAAAATTTTGATGATTATCTATTTTTTAGAGAATTACTGACATTTCTATCTTGTGTTTCCTTGGATGCATACTATAATTACATATTCCATTAATAAAAGAGTAAAGTGATCCAACACAATAATTTTTTACATGATTAAAATTTGAAATGAGGATTGATGCAACACTTGTTATGTCTCCTATTTGTAAGAATTCGAGCATTGCGCATTTGTAAATCAATCTAACATTTCTTGCGTTCAAAATTGAACACTTCATATTTAAAATTAATAGTTTTGAAAAAGTTAAATTGATTTTTTTTTTTAGTTTTTCGATCGAAGGAAGTTCAACAGACATTCTATATTTGGACGCATTTGAAATACTCTGCCTTGACCAATATGACTTAAAATCCTTCAAGGGCTCACTAATGATGTTCTTTTAGGAACAAGTGCAAGTGAAAGGTTAGGTACTTGGTTATTTACGCACCCTCTTCTTACAATAGTATTATAGGGAGGCTAGATTTAAATCAGGTGGGTGCCATATTGTCCACTTTGTATCTGTGTACGAAGTACCCATTCCTTGACGGGCGAGTTTGAGTAGTCCAAGGGAATCATGATATTTACAAGAAGTTCTATGTGGAGAGCCTCAAGCTAAAAAGGATCCACACTCTAGGAATGAACGCAAGGAAGGCAGGCTCAAGAATAAGGTATCCAGAAGAAGCTTGTAAGAGCGAGTAGGTTCCCCTTCTTGCCGCTGAAGAGATCGAGGATTAAAATCCTAGGGGGGAATTCCCCACTGAGTTACTTTTTTATTATCATTTAGTTGTTCCTATTGTATTGGCTTCATTTTAGAAAAACAACAACTTGGATAAGTGTCTAAGTGTTCAAGATTGGTCTATCTTACTGAAGCTGCAAAAGGGACACATGTTGGGCACAATGCTCTAGCATGTTGGTACGACATCTGAGCCTTGTGCAACAGGGGTCAGATTGGTGCATTATAACAAAATCTTTATAGAATATTTGTTATAGAATTTATTGTTATTTACATAACAATATGATCAGGTAATTTGTTTGACAGCTGGATGAAGCTTAGTTTAGATTTAAATAATAATTTAAATTAAAACAAATCATATCTTGCTGGAGATATTCAAGGAGAAAAATCTAATATCCAATAGATCCTGAATTAATTCTGGAAAATCGATCTCAAATCCACGAAGAAAAGCCCTGAGTTATGTTGCTATATAAGGAGCTCAAACCTACATTGGAAATCAAGCACTCTCATTAAGCATTTTAGAGTGCTATAGTTTATTTGAGTCCTTGTTATTTTTATGTACACCTATATGTTTCAGTAACATGGTGTTGCGGTGGAAATAGGATATCAAACTATTAATTAGTTTGAATCACAATTCTTAATTCACAACCGCTCTTTGATTTATCCGAAGGAAAAGGTCAAAAGAGGGAAAACCTATTTTCGCATCGTAAACACAATGCGGGGAGAGACCTAGGTAAGGGGTTGGTTAAGTTTAGGGAAGGTACTAGCACCCTAAACTTCTGTAGTACTCTACAGGAACCTTTTGTTTATTGTATGCTTTTTTATTTTATTATCTGTTTGATGTATATATTGAGCTAAGGGATGGAGTGACCTAAAAGACCTAAGGGTTAGTCCTAAGTTTACTCGACAAGATTCGCATCTTGTGCCTACGTATCCTGAATAGGGAATGAAATCAGAGTAATCGTAGTTCCCCTCAAAAGGAAGGTTAGAAACGTCTTGACTATGGTCAAGGTTTCAATGGAGAATAAGCGTTTCTTAAGGAACCGCTTATGTGGAGTTTTGAAACTCCTATTTCTACGTTAAATTGCAAGTTGAAATTAGGGTTAAATTAGGGATTCCACGGCGGGAGACCCTAAAACAGAGTACGGCGACTCTTTGACCTAATGCTAGGGTAAAGGGCGTTTTCGTCCACGACGGGACACGTAGGCTAATTAGAGTGTGAAACGGTCAAAAATTAGGGTTATTGACTCGGCGGTCAAACGGCTAAACCTAATTCCTTCGGAAGGGATTAACGGTAAAAGCATGCAAACATGGAAAAATATTATATGACAGAAATTAAAGTGCGGAAAGTAAAGAAAGCGTCGCGACGATCACTCGCGTAAATTACGATCCTACTGTTGAGCTTATTTTGCAGCGTTTTTGGATGAATCCGTTTGAATTCGCTTGGATTTGCGGGAGCTTTTTCAGGAAGTTTGTTATGACTTCAGTTTGGTGAACTGGTTTTTTCACTTGTTGAACTGGTTTTTCTGGTATGAACTGTTTGGATTTGGATTTTTCTGAACTGTTTCTGAACCGTATGGATTTGGATTTTCTGAACTGTTTCTGGACAGTATGGATTTGGATTTTCTGGTCTGAACTGGTTGATTTGCCTGGCTGGATTTTCTGATACGGATTCTATTTGATTTCTGCTATCGATTACTTCTGATATGGATCTGCTTGATTCACTTTTCAGAGGGTGATATGGATTTAGACTTGACTATCCAAATAATTTACTTGATGAATTGGATATGGTTAGAAATATGTTTGGCTTTAAAATCCATTTTTTTTGGCAAAATCGCTTTTCGGCATAAAACTTCTTTTCCTCTTCTTCACGGCTGTCCCGAAAAGAACAGATACTACCGATTGGTAGTCGAGGTCGAGGATGGAAGTGGGTATAGGTTGCGGCAATTGTCGTGCCCTCCCGACACCCGGTGATGAAACTTTTCTGAGGGTGTTGAACGTAAATTCTAACATTTACTCTGCTTCTCTGTTTTGACTTTTCTGTGTGCAGGTACGAAAGCAAATCGACTTTTGGAGAGATTAATTGGAAAAGTCGGGCGTGAAAACCACTTGTAGAAAATTAGGACTTTATGATTAAAATGTATTTATTTTCCTTGTGTAAATTGTAATTAAATATAATTATGAATAAATAAAATTCATATTATTTTTATCCAAAATACTTGTTTAATTATTCTTCCAACCGAATGACTCTCTCTAAAACAATCCGATTAAATTCCCATGAATGCTTACCTCCGGATAAACTCAACCGATTAAAATGTAACCGATTAAATTTAACAAACGGATTAAATTCTCCTTGTAAATTTAATACGAATAATATTCCAAAATAAATATCTGAATCAACTCCTGTCATCCCAACGCATGCTGCTCCACTTTAAAACTAACATGACATTCGACTGTCGTCAAATGTTTTTCCCAAATTAAACTGTACCTGGTGATAGAAACGATAATAGTCTTGCACGAAGTAAAATAGGAAGGAAGCAGAGAAAACTGATTAACAGTGAAAACAGAAATATATTCCGCATGAAAATTCAATTTGCGTTTCTGATAAAATACCAAACCATAAACCAAACTCGGCCAAAAATTTCAATTAAATAAATGTAATAAACCCTGACTTGATCCAATTTTGTATCGCTTTCCTTTTGAGAAATTTAAGTGGCAGGTAGCGGAAGAAAACAGAGAAATAAAGGCCTGTTGAAACCGAATTCCGCATAACGGATTCTTGCACCGACTTGAACCAAACCAAAATGGATATCTCAACTTAATCAACCCATATGACAAAATAATTGTCTCAGAAATCCACTGGTGACAGAGACTCGGCCCATTGAAATAATTACCGTATCTCGAACATCCTGATGCGAAAATACCGTGAATTTCTGTTTATCTTCAAAGAAAATAAAGAGCTCGAAGATGAAGGTTCTGATTACTCGGAAAAAAAAACCCCGGCGACATCTCATCTTCAAAAACAGTCAGCAAACAACGTGAAAATAACCATTTTGCCCTTTAACAACTAAAATGTACCAGACGCGGTTCCTGCAAAACGAAACAAACTACGTAACCTGTTAATAGTTAGCTGATACGCAAATGAGATGACATGTGACCTGTCTCGACTAATCTGAGGGTAAAATTTGGGGTATTACACATGACATAGAAGGTTTGTCGAATTGAGCTGTAAATTCAACATTGTTATGTACACCTGGAATAGAAGGTTTGTCTAGTTGAGTTGTAATATTTAACATTCTTTCATCTTGTTTAGATTGTATTTGATCACTAGGGTTTAATGATTGTTTTCCCTTGTCACTAGTTTTGTGGCAGAGAAGAAAGTGAGTAAGTTTTCATGTTTAGAGGGAGACTCTAAGTAGAAAGTCATCGAGTAGTGTTAGGAAAATGAATTGGACAACATAGGATTTGTTGTTATTTATAAGTCTAATTGTACTCAGCTACTAATATTGAATTTCCTTTCTTGGATTGTGGGCTCAGTCCCCCAAACGTAGGTGTAGTTTCACCGAATTAGGTAAACAGTTGATTATGTTTTTTTATTACTTTTCTACTCCATCATCTAGTACTTCTGATTATAATGGTTATGTTGTGTCTTATCAAATTGTTTGTCGAAGCATCGAGTTTTGAAATTTTTCCCCTGAGGAAGAGAATTTCAATTCGTATAAGAGTTGACACCCTATCGTGTTGGGTTAGCTATGGGGAAGATAAATTATGCTCAAATGGAGAAAATTAAAGATGGAGGATCAGTCAACCAACCACCTGTTTTGGATGGCACAAATTATGGTTATTGGAAGATGATGGTGGTTTTTCTTAAATCTTCGGGAAACAAAGCATGGAAAGTTGTGTTTAAGGGATATAAACATCCAGTTATTACCTCTAAAGATCATACAAGCAGCCTAAAACCATAGGCTGATTGGACTGATGTTGAAGATGTTAAAGCCCTTGGAAACTCCAAGGCATTAAATGTGATTTTCAATGGTGTGGACAAGAACATGTTCAGGATAATCAACAGATGTTCAGAAGCTAAAGATACATGGGAGATTATAAAAATTACACATGAAGGCACATCCAAGATTCGTACGTCAAGGTTGTAACTCCTAATAACAAAATTTGAGAACCTAGGGATGAATGTTGATAAAACTATGAGTGAGTTTCATATAATATTGTGTGTCATTACCAACACATCCTTTGCCTTAGGTGAAAAGATGTTTGAAGAAAAGCTTGCAAGAAAGATTATCAGATCGTTACCTAAGAGGTTTGATATGAAAGTGGCTGCTATTGAAGAAGCTCAATACCTAAGTAGTATAAAGGTTAATGAACTCATTGGTTTCTTATAAAACTTTGAGATGTCCATCAATGAAAGGATTAAAAAGAAAAACAAAGGTATAACCTTTGTATCTAACATTGAGGAAGTTGGAAGTCAAGGTGTCAAAGATGAGATCTTGGCAGATGATCTTACTCTTCTTGGGAAAAATTCAACAATTCCTTGAAATATCTGGACAGAAAGTGGATGAAAAATGCCAAAGGCAAGAGGTACAACATCATTTTCTAGAAAAAAGTCAGGAATAAAGAATTAAGAACCCAATAATGGGAAGGGTACTCAGTATTTTGAGTGTGAAGGCTATGGACACTTTATAGCTGAATGTCATACCTTTCTGAAGAATCAAAAGAAGGGGTTATCTGTCGCTTGGCTAGAACCTGATGATGAAAGCAAAGGAGAGCGACCAAAACAGGTGATGGCTTTCACTGGAAAATATGATTCTAGCAGTGAGTATGATGAATAAATTTTGACTACACAAGAGCTTGTTGAATCCTTTAGAGAGTTATTTACTGAATGGAATGAATATTTCTTGAGAGAAGAGACACTGAAAAAGACCATAAGTACTTCAGTTCTTGAAAAAAGAGAAGCAAAGTTCAAACATTACATGTCTAAAAGAAGAAAACACACGGTTAAAATCCTAGTTAGACAACATGTCAATGTGTATACATATGCCGAATAATTGGTTTAACATGTTAGATGAAATATTGGAGGTTGGGAAAGTATCTTGAAACATTAAGGGAATGAAGTTTGAACCTAGACCCATGAACAAGAAGGAACATGAACTCTAATGGAAGATGTCATCATTATGGAAAATATGGGCACATAAGGCCCTTTTGCTTCAGTTTGTATGGTTATCCTCAACCCTATATACAATCAATATGCAAAAGGAAGGATAAGAAGGCTAAAAGAGTTTGGAAATCCAAGGTTAAAGTCAAAGCCCTCATAGCTCAAACTTATGATGGAATGTCTCCAATGAATGAATGGGTTCTTAATAACGGTTGTTTGAAGCATATGACAGGTGAAGAGTCATTCATTGAAGAATTTAAATTATTCACACAGGGATATGTAACATTTGGAGATGAAAGGAAAGGAAGGGTCAAGGATATTGGTAGGATAGCTAGGCCAGGATATCCTTGGCTTAATCATGTGTTACTATTAGAAGGCGTAACTTCAAACATGATCAACATTAGTCAATTATGTGATCAAGGGTTTAATGTAAGTTTCAAAAACGAAAAATGTGTCATCACCAACAAATAACATGAAGAGTTGATAAAGGGGTCAAGATCCAAAGACAATTGTTATATGTGGATATCAGAATCTATCTCATATAAGAAATCCAAGGGTGAGAAAAAGAATTATGCGAATTAAGAAAATGACATGTGCTCTAAAGGAAGAATGTCTGATACGATGATGTACATTCTGCTCAACATGTAGTCTCTAAAAAGGAAATAAAAGTTACTAATACACGCAGTCACTTATGTGAGTGTCAAGTGTAACACCCTTTTCTATCCCAAAAATATAATGGCAAATCATTCACATTTATCAGAGTAATATTTTAAACATCATAAAAATCACCTCAAACGGCGTACATTTCTCAATAACTCAAATAAGAGTCAATACTCTGTAAACAACGGGTTTTTCCCAAAATTACTCAAAAATTGCTCAAAAGGCAGCGGAACTCAAAAAGGAAAAATCCAAAGTTTTCCTTGCGCAACAACATAATCAAAATAACAATAATCAATAAAATATGATTTAACTCAAAGACCTCAACCCGATGTTACACTATCAGAGCAAGACCCTCTAAGTCAACCAAAAGTAAAAAACTCCAAAAAGTCCTCGACGGCATCCACGGCTAAACTTGGTTATCTGTACGTTACCCACGTGGAGGCAACATTCAAACAGGCAGGGTGAGTAAAATGATTCATAATAATTAATATACGAATCAATATATAAAATAGCGTCATTTTCATATTCAACATCATCATAATCATCAAGGAAACATCAAAAAGCTATAATATCATAAATTACATCAAATTATCACATAAATGCAAATGCAACAAGACTCATGCATGTGGTACAAATTCATCAATGTTCGACAGAAACTGGGTCATCAACCCTCCATAGATCCCCATTAATAGGATCGATTCTACACAAGAACCAGAGCACAACAAAATACCGCACAATGGGACTGAAGCCACAAGAATAAAACACTAGACCGAAGTCCGAAATGCATATGAATTCATGATGCACACGTCAATATCATCCTCATAATAAACTCATTAGGTGCATCATCATTCATCAAAATCATCATAATAATCATGTCATCATATAATCATCAAAAACTCATGGAATCAACATAATAACTCATCATCATTACTCATAGGAATCATCATACAATCATGTATTGATCACATATGAATAACAACCATACTCAAGGTAAAGCATCCAGAAAATCACAACATCAAAGCAGCAAGACAACACTGCACAAGAACACAATTCGCGAAACTTTGCTACGTTCGCTGGACAGTTCGTCATGTGAGTCTGGGGCGAGCGTTCATCGTGCGAAGGATCATTCGCTGTGGGAACTCACGATTACAGTAAAACGCTGTTACGCACCAGCACCAAAACTATCCCAAGAGACCCTACAATTTCCTTCCCCAATGCCCCAAAAACATCCTTAAATTATTCCTAAGGTATTACGGCGATAAAGGCACAAAATCTACGACTTATTAGGCCAATCCCGTATCATATTTACGCCTCAAATTCCCATAAAATCCTTATAATTTTTCCACATTTATTAGAGTTCTCATAATCAATTATCCTATACGGTTAAAACCTCAACAACATATTTTGGCCACGAAGGCCTAATTTCCCTTACTCCCAAATCAGCCTCAAACCTATCAGACCATCAGTTCAAATCTCCCAAACTCATTAAACTCACCAGAAAGGCAACAACAATTCAATACTCAAAATCCCTAAACCCTTAAATCGGTTTTAAACACATTGAATCACATAATGAAAACAATGAAGGCAATACTCCCCATACTTAAACAACCTTAAAAACAGATTTGGCCACGAAGGCCTAATTTCCTCAAACTCAAAAACCTCATAAATCTTTAAATCGGCTTTAAATACACTGGACCATATATTGAAAACAATGAAGGTAATACTTCTCATATCTTAATTGCCGACTCTAAGCCTTTCTTCTTGATTCTTGGAAACCTCGCGAAGCTTTGCCTCAATCCTCTTCCTTAGAGCTCTGGCCTCTATTTCTTCTCTTTTCGCGGTCTAACAAGAATGAATCCTAATTCCCTCAAAATTCCTTTTTGTTAAATCTAACTTTGGGCCTTAAAATGGGCTCTCCAATTTCACTCTCACTAACTCCTACTCAAAATTCCACTTTGTCCTCAATTCACTTTTATTTATTTAAGTTAATAATAATACCAATATATTCATATTATATACTATTGTTTAAATAAATAACTCAAAATCTATAATTCTCAATATTCACACCAACCACCAAAAATACGAATATTCATATTTAAATAACTTAAATAGATATTCCAATAAATTTAGGGTTTTACATCAAGTAAGTCAGACAATAGAGAATTTGACCAGCCCTCGTAGAAAATAAGAATAAAAAAGACAAAGGGCGCTCAAGTAATTTTTGCAGGGGAAAATTTATTCTCAGAAAGCAAGAAAAAGGAAATTATTTCCCTTCTGAGATCATTAACACTATACAAAAGGGCTCTATTTCATTAGTTGCTATTTTCAAAACTTCTATGTTCCCTCTCATTTGAAAACACCAGTTCCTCTCATTGGCCCTAAACAAAACTTCTTCTTGCATACCTTTCGAACCAAAGTGATAATGGAAAACACCAAGTCTTCTGAACCCATTCCTATCACAAAGATTCATGGAGTAAAAATGTCTAGAGTCAACCTGAAAGAAAACCCCTCCTTGAAGAAATATAGGGTTTTGGGATTCAAAAACAATGTTGACGATGAGAAGGTGATTAACGATGGTGTACCTCTAAGAATGATTATGCCATAAGATAGTTTTACAATCAAATATAAGGAAACAGACTTAAAGAAATAGAAGGTCTCTAACCATTTAAGCCTTTCTAAAAACAAATCATTTGATAAAACTAAAGGAAAAGACCATAAGGATATAACTAAAACTACTCAGGTTGTGGAATCTATTTGCATCTCTAACATGCAAACTGAGTCACATGTTGGACAACATGTTGAACCCACAAGAGCACCACAAGAAAAATTTGATGAAGTTCAAGTCAAGAAAAGAAAATAAGACATTCAAAAAGTAGTTGGTGATTATATTCCAATTTCTCTAATAATGAAGAGGATTTGTGATGATACTAATAAACAAATAAATGATAAAGAAGAATTTGACGAAGGTCCTATGATTGCAACGATTGTTTCCTCAAAGACCATAAAGAAGGAGAAAGATAAGGTTGTTACAAGAGAAAATTCTATGAAGGACTCTGAAAAGAGTGCCAAAAGATCTAAAGCCAAGAAGAGTAAGACATAAAGTACTCTTAAGAAGATTCTCAAGAGGAAACTAGTTATCTATAGTGAATATGAGTATGATGATGAAGTTGATGTCCTGAACATCATGCCCTCCACTAAGAAAAAAAGTAGTGAAAATAAAATTCCTACTAACATTCTTGATGCTCCTCTTGAAAAAATATGTATGAAAGGAATGTAAAAGAATGGAAATTTATTTGTCAAAGAAGGATTGATATTGAAAGAGAGATGAGTAAGGATATGCTAGGGGGTGAAATTCTTTAAACTCTCAAAGAATCTAGTTTAATAAAGATTGTGTCTAACATTGGACTGTGGTCTGACAAGTTGGTTATGGAGTTCATTGTTAATCTCTCTCTTGAGTGGAATAAGGATGGGGCTGAAGATTTCAGAAAAGTGTATGTTCGTGGATGCTGTGTGAAGTTCTCCCCAGAAATCATCAATGATTATCTAGGAAGATGTGAGTTGAATAAAACGATGAAGTCTCCTCTTTTGACAAAATTGTTCAAGTCACCATAACAAACCAAGTCAAAGAATGGCCAAGAAATGATTTTCTCTCAACTGCTAAGTTGGGTGTGAAATATGTGATAATGAACAGGATTGATGCCTTTAATTGGGCTCCCACCAATCAAAACTCTAGCATAACTGCTGAGTTGGCTAAATTGATTGATCAAATTGGGACCAAAGCTAAAATTAAATTTGGAGAATAAATATTTGATCAAACTATGAAGCATGTAGTCTCCTTTGCTGTCAAGCTCCCTATTATTTTCTTCTGTATAATCATTGAAATTATTTTACATAAGTATCCCAACATTTTAAAGAGTGAAGATTTGAAGAGCAAGAAGACAACCCCCCTGACCTTTGATTATATATTATTTGAAAGGAAACATGCTCCAAACATCGGGATGACCAAGAGCGCTAGTCCATCCTTTAATAGAAGGTCTTCTATCTTTTCAAAAGCAACTAAAAGAGCAATGTTGCATGAACTAATGGAAGTTTCAAATGACCTATACGATTTAACCACAGAAAGTTCATAAAGGAAGAAGCAGGTAGTTGAACTTATTAAACTGGTTCAAAATATTGAGGGAGTAGATGAAGAGAGCTCTAAGGAATAACCACTTGGAATGGAAGATATATGTCGTTGTGTCAGACAAAGGCATGTCTACAAGAGTTGTTTTTATGGTTTTGGCTAGTTTTTGTTTGGTGTTGTAGTTTCCTTTTTTTGTATGCTCCTGCACTATTTTGTAAGGCCATTATAGCTCATTAAAGATTGTGCTTAAATAATATTGTATATCTTTTGATGTTCTCCTGTTTATTTCTCATGTTTCTCGGTGTATATGTGCTAACATAATCCTTTGGTGTATTTTAAAAATTATACTTTGGTTAAAAGTGAGTTGATGGTAAACTGGTTTATGTTTAGATGCATTTATACAAAATTAAGTTAGTAATAAATTTTAATGTAAAAAGTATATTTATACTCAGAAGTTACAAATCTTAACATCAAATAAAATTAATTTTAAAAACGAAATTAATTTTATTTTAAAAAAACTAAACATATTAAAATCAATTCTACACCTTCAAAATCTCAAACAAGTTCTTATGGAATAAACTAATTGAATGAGAAAATGGCTTTAAAAACATTTAATTTAATATTTTAAAAATATGAAAAGGTGATAATTTAAAGCCTATGTTTAGGGATGACAAACATGCATTTTCGTTCGGCTTAAATCTTCTCCATAAAAAGTTGAAGAAAAAAAAATTAAACAAATCAGACTGGACAAATTTGTTGGTGCGAATGTAAAATTTTTTCTTGCCTAAAAAAAAAGAGTGTGGAGCTGTGAGCTTTGGGTATTACACTTTTTTAAAAGTTGTAAAAATTCTTAATACTAACCCCCACAAAAGCTAAAAATAAAAATAGAATAGATAGTTATTTAAAGGGTGCGTTGCTAAAACTGAAAATTTCACCCAAATAACCAACATTACCCCCCTTAATATCCAAACTACCCAACTTTCCCTCATATTCTCCAATCTACCCAACTTTCGTATTTTTTTTTTACAATGGGGCGCCATGGGGTATGGCTCCTCCCTTATTATTTATATGGGGGCGCCATCCAGGATGGAGGCACCCTATAAATTATAAAGGGGGCGCCATCCCCTTTGGCTCCTCCCTTAAATTTGATTTTTTTTTATAATTTTAAATGTATAATTAGTTTAAAAATATTTAATAAATAATATTTAATAATTAAAAAATATTTTTAAAAAATAATTATATAATAATAATTTCTGAATAATTTTTATTTATTTTACAAATAATAAATAAATAATAATTAATAATAGCATTAAAAAATTTCAAATAATAAAAAAACTAAAATTGTATTTAATAAATTTAATATTAAATAATAATTACAATAATGATTGAATCACAAATATGAAAGATATTGTAAACTAGTTTCTACGCCGTGGTCGGTTTAAATGTCCGCCCGTACCGCATCCCCGATCACGTACGTTTCGTTGTGGTCTTTGTTGTGGAGTCGGGTCCATTGTGTCGTCTTCAAGCAATTGCATCACTTCGGCCCATGAAGACGGGTCCATATCCGTAAAGTCATCCAAATCAAAAGGGTTGCCCATGCCTTCATAGTTATTTTGGGGTGGTTGGCTAGATGAGGCAATGTCAGGACGATAGCCTGCCTGATCGTAGGGTGGGATGGGTGTAAATGATTGGGTGGGTATGGGTTGATTGGGTGTTTGAAACTGGGTGTTTATTTGGTTTGTAGTATCCATGGAGTATGTGTGGTATTGTGTGGACTGTGAATGAGTTTGTGTGAATGGAGTGAATTGGTTAGGGGTATGTTCATATTGTTGTGATTGTGTGAGTGGGGGTTGAAAATAAGGTTGGGTTGGCGGTTGAAAATGGGGTTGGGATGGTGGTTGGAAATGGGGTTGGGTTGATGGTTGGAAATGGGGTTGGGTTGGCGGTTGGAAATGGTATTGGGTTGATGGTTGGCAATGAGGTTGGGTTGGCGGTTGGAAATGGTATTGGGTTGATGGTTGGCAATGAGGTTGGGTTGGCGGTTGGAAATAGGGCTGGATTGGTTGTTGGGGCCTTGATGATGAATCTTGTTGGCGTGGGTCAACTAGATACCTTGGATGTGAAATGAAACCAATTGATACATACCTATACCAAGTCATGTATTGTATTGATTATTTCATCTCGTATGGAAACACAGTGTCAGACAAAACATAGTTGTTGCGATGCCTCCATTCACGACACTCGTGTTTTGCATACTTGGTCCACGGATTATACTCCCATTGGTCGGACACTTTACCGGTGTGATATTTGTCGGGGATGCACTTTGGCGGACATGGAATATCTTGAAGCATTCCAAATTGAAGTTTCACACGATCACTGTTGTGCATTTCCACGGTGGTGAAGTTGATAATCGGCACCTTTGCACTCCACACCGCAGAGTCTTGTCGTTCAACTTCATGAAAGGCTTCTAGACCAAGATACGGCCGCCAAATGAACTGTAGGAGGAAAAAATTAATATTAAGTATTTTCTAATAATATTAAAGTAGAGAATAACATAAATAGTAAGGTTTGTGAGTATACATCATCTTGACCCAAGTGATCAATAAGATTTCTGTACTGCGTGATACTCTAGTGTGGACAGTTGTCATAATTCATTCCAAGTGAAGACCACCTGCAAATCGAAAAGAAAACATTTATTAATAATATGATTAATTAATTGAAGTACTATGATAGATAAGTGAGAAATGGGAAAAATAATTACCTTTTAGCGAATGGAAATTCAACATTATTTTGTTGGATAGGTGCTAGATTGGTCATTCTTGACTAACCCCATGCTTGAAGAAGAACACCACATCCGGTCCAGTTTCCCGAATTTGCTATTGAGTTGTTACATAAAGACCGATATAGGTGCGTTAGTGTTGCGGACCCCCAACTATATGTTTTTATTTTATTTACATCTTCTAATAAAAGGTAAGTACATAGAGTGAACAACGTTTCCACTTGTATCCGGACATAAAAATAACCCTATTAATAACATAATATAAATTCGAGTTTTTCTAATTTTTAATATTTTAGGAGACTCTGGAGTTAATCTCAAGTCTCTATAAATTTTTTTGAGCCATGACATTAAATTTTTTTGCAACCTCATATCTCGTGGGGTTGGTTCAACCCCTAAGAGTTCTCCTATGACACTACCGCTAGGATTGGTTATACCGTTTACCGCCTTACCATCTATGGGTAAACCCAATAACATGTATGTGTCCTCGAGTGTAACTGCACATTCACCTATTGGAAGATGAAATGTGTGCGTCTCGGGACGCCACCTTTCTTGCAGAGCCAAGATAAACTTGGTATCAAGGAGATAATTTGTAGTGTTAATTACTTCTCCAAATCCCGCACGCTCCAAAAAAGGTTGAATTAACGAGTCATATGGGAAATGTTTATGCCCACGAGTACGAAAGTCATGAGTATTCTACATAAAAACAAACAAGAAATTAGAACATTGTATTTGTAAAAACAAGAAATTAGAACATTGTGAATTATCAAGTACAACTACTTACATAAGACGCGATGTTGCTTGGTGTTCCTCTATGCGTTTCACCCAATGTTAACAGAGACATGACTTCTATAGTGTGGATATATGAGGAAAATATATGGGAGAATTTGAATTGTTGGATATATTTGATGTGTTTTTTGGAATGAGGAGGAGTAGTATTTATAGTAAAAATTTTGAATTTGAAATTTGAAATTTGAAATTTGAATTTATGGTTGTAGAGGTAAAAATTAAATTTGTGTAGTTGAAATATTGATTGATGTGTAGAGAAGTTAATGAGATAGATGAATTTGTGTAGAAAAGAGATTGATGTGTAGTAAATTTCGTACACATGTCATTTTGCATGCATGCAAAAAGTGAATTTTCTTACACATGTCACAGGGGAGCCATACCCCACGACGCCCCCCTTATATCTTAATGAAGGGGAGCCATACCCCATGGCGCCCCCTTATGTATTAATGAAGGGGAGCCATACCCCACGGCGCCTCCCTTATGTTTTTCATAATATTAAATTCGTGACCATTTCATCTATATGTATACATTCAAGACAAAATATTATACATCTCATTGTATCCTAACACATCCCTTAAACTATCATTCAACTATGTCTAGACCAACAAATTATATTGTTCATGCCCATTTTAATGGAGAGACTTTCATCTCTGAGAATTCGGGTTTTGGGTTTCAAAATACAGATCTTACCCGATTAACAATGAGTAGAAAAGCAAATTTTGTGCATTTCAAAGAGCGCATACAGTCGAAGATTTTGTCTGGTCAAATCTCCCAGATCATTTACAGAAGTCCTGTTTTTTTTTTTTTACAACAATCAGGTTAAGTATTTTCAAGAGAAAATACAAGACAACAACGATGTTGATCAAATGTTTGATAGTCATGAACACTCTGGCTTCGACTATATCGAGGTTTATCTGTTACTCTGCCAAACTGAACATGAGGTTGGCGAAACAACAGATATAGATGAAATTGATGTTGTGGACGAGGAGGAAGAAGATCCAGAGGCCATGGTTGATCAAATGGTTAATTTGTTCGGGACCGGGGACTACACTGCAATGACTCCCCTACAAGACATAGATGAAGAGGCCCTACCATTAAATCAAGTGTATTGTCCTCCCCAACACATGACGAACTTGCAATTCAGTGGAGATGATACTTCCTCAGATTATTTCTACAATCCTTCTCAACAAATTGAAGGTGTCTTGAAAGTCGGAAACCAGTACCGCACAAAAGAGGAGTGCATGAAAGCCATAAGAAAGTTTCATATGGATAACTTTGTTGATTTTTACATCAATTGGAATGACTCAAAACGCTATGTCGTAGTTTGTCGTAACGCAAGTTGCAAGTTTCGGTTAGCAGCGTCCTATCGGAAAAGAAGTGATTGTTTGGAGATAGGTTCGATGGATCCACCTCATAGTTGCACAACCAACATCAATCAGCAAGATCATGGAAAACTAAGCTCTCAATTGATATCCCAAGAGATTTTGCATCTTGTGGGCGCGGATCCATCTGTGAAGGTGAGCACAATTATCTCTCATGTTGTTGCACGGTTCAACTTTACCCCATCGTATAGGAAAGCTTGGATAGGTAGAATAAAAGCGGTGGAACATGTATATGGGAATTGGGAGCATTCTTACCATCAACTTCCACAGTATCTACTAGCACTTCAAAAATATGTTCCTGGTACGGTTGTAATATTGGAGTCACTACCAGCATACACTCCTGAAGGAACATGTGTTGCTGGAAGTAGGATATTTTCTCGTCTCTTTTGGGCATTTCAACCATGTATCAAAGGTTTTGCGTTCTGCAAACCAGTTATACAAGTCGATGGAACATGGTTGTATGGAAAATACAAAGGAACATTGTTGATGGCGGTAGCACAAGACGGAAATAATAATATATTTCCGATTGCCTTTGCCCTGGTCGAGGGTGAGACAGGCGAAGCTTGGAGTTTCTTCCTCAGAAATCTCAGAACACATGTCGCACCTCAACCCAACTTATGTCTGATTTCTGACAGACATGCTTCTATTGTGAGCGCCTACAATAATCCTGCTAATGGTTGGCACAATCCTCCTTCTGTCCATGTCTTCTGCATAAGACACATTGCTCAGAATTTTATGCGGGAAATTAAAGACAGAAATCTCCGTAAAAAAGTTGTGAACGCTGGGTATGCCTTAAACCAACCATCGTTCATGTATTACCGAGAAGAAATAAGGTTGTCAAGCGCGGAAGCATTAAGGTGGGTGGATAATATTCCAGTCGAGAAATGGACTAGGTCATTTGATGGAGGGTGTAGATGGGGTCACATGACCACAAATTTTGTAGAATCCCTAAACGGCGTATTTAAGGGAACTAGGAACCTCCCCATCACTGCGTTGGTAAGGGCAACGTATTACAGATTGGGGTCACTTTTTGCGGCAAGAGGCAAAAAATGGAGCGTTGTACTGCAATCAGGGCAAATATTCAGCGAATCAAGCATGAAGTATATGAGGGATGAAACTTCTAAGGCGGCCTCACATCGAGTTAGACCATTTGATCGTCACGATTACAGCTTCATTGTTGATGAGACAATGGATCACAACGAGGGTCGGCCAATGGGACACTACAGGGTGGAACTTCATAAAAATTGGTGCGACTGCGGAAAGTTTCAAACCTTCCGCATGCCTTGTTCACATGTCATTGCCGCATGTTCAACTGCTCGTCAGGATCCATTCTTGCAGCTATCAGAAGTTTACAAGGTCGTGAACTTATTCGGTATCTACAGTAGCAGTTTTCCAGTGGTAGCTAGTGAGGACTACTGGCCAACCTATCATGGAGACACAATCTACCACAACGAAAATATGAGAAGAAACAAAAAGGGCCGCCCCAAAAGCACCCGAATTACAACTGAAATGGATACAACTGAGAAAATGGAAAGATTGTGCGGAATATGTCGTCTTCCCGGGCATACGAGGAAAAACTGTCCAAATGTTGGAACAAGTTCTAGGTAGATTTAATTTGGTCTTTACAATTTGTGTAATCGTGGAATTTAATATTTATATCAACTTTTCATTACCACAAAAACGAATTGAAATACTTCTACAGCAACAACGCAAATCATTAAAAATACAACGATTATTACAACATAACCTAAGATATAACAACAATCAAAGTAATATCATCAGTTCCGAACATCATAGACCTAACTTCGTTGTCATCTCTAATTCGCACCCAGTCCCGCCGTATGTTTCCGTCTTCAACAGAGAAGTACGAGATAAGTCTTTCAATACTCCTAATTCTTTCACCATTTGGAATGTCTCCTTCTAGCCACTCATTCAAATTTCTTCGTAGTTGTTCTAAACTCTGGATGTTCCAAAACAACATCCTTATCGGAGGCTTCGTCGGTGAAAAAATTACATGCCCATATCTTCTAAGGTACATGACTCACTCTTCTAAATTTGGATGAAACAATGTTAACAACAAGTCTACCTATTTATAAAAAAAAAAATTAGAATAACATAATATAAAATTTTAATTATATTAATTATAATATATTTGAAAAATTATTTTCGTTTAAAGGGAGCTCCATAGGGGATGACGCCCCCCTTTAAGTCATTTAAGGGAGGAGTCAAAGGGGATGGCGCCCCCTTTATAATTTATAGGGTGCCTCCATCCTGGATGGCGCCCCCATATAAATTATAAGGGAGGAGCCATACCCCATGGCGTCCCCTTGTAAAAATAAAAAAAAAACAAAAGTTGGGTAGATTGAAGAATATGAGAGAAAGTTGGGTAGTTTGGATATTAAGGGGGGTAATGTTGGTTATTTGGGTGAAATTTTTGCTAAAACTTCGATCCGTTCAAAAAAAAAAAACATACAATCATAATAGACATGTTAGGCAAAACCAGTCATATATTGATATTAGTATATTTTATTAAATTTATTCTTATTTATATTATTAACTATTATTCTAGGATAAAATATAACTAAACCTAATATCTAATAACCAATAGTGTAACCCATCTTTACTCACTGGCCTATAAATATGTCATCCAACCCACAGTGTAAAACACATCTTTCCTTACTTTCCCTTGTTGACTGCAAAAATGGAACTTCAGCACCTTGTCATTTTCATCTCAGTTCTTTCTGTATGTTTTTATGCTCTAATCACATCTTTTCTTTTCACGTCCCTGATCCTTGACTTTACTCTTCTGAACAATGTTTAATTAACTTGTTGTGATATGCAGCTTGCATTAGGTGGAGAAAGCCATGCATCAGTGGTTCCTGAAGAAGAATATTGGGAAGCTGTTTGGCCTAACACTCCCATTCCCAATTCTCTCCGAGATTTTGTAAAGCATGTCCCTCAGGGTTAGACGTTGCATCAACATTATATTCTATGTTTTTATATCTGAATCTAACCATATCAAAAATAATTTTATTTAACCATTTTGAACCTATTTATTAACGGCCCAGGTAATGAAATTGATGACCTCCCCATGGAAATCGACGATACTCAATACCCAATGACTTTTTTCTATGAACATGAACTTTATCCCGGAAACACTATGAACGTGCAATTCAGAAAAAATCCCTTTGCACAACCTTATGGTTTTTTGTTTTATATGGGCGACAATAAAAAGGAAAGATATACTTTTAATGATGTATGTGTAAAGAGTGAACCAATCAAAGGCGAACAAAAATTTTGTGCAAAATCCTTAAAATCATTAATTGGATTTACAATTTCAAAACTTGGAAATAACATTCAACCACTCTCGAGCTCCTTCATAAGTAAACACCAACAATACAAAATAGAGTCAATGATAAATCTTGGAGAAAAAGCTGTCATGTGTCACAGGTTAAATTTTCAAAAGGTGGTATTTTATTGTCATGAAGTTCACGGAACAACAACTTTCATGGTTCCATTGGTTGCTAATGATGGAACCAAAACACAGGCACTAGTTGTTTGCCATACTAATACTTCAGGCATGGATCATGAAATGCTTCTTCAGGTTATGAGAGGAGATCCTGGTAATAAACCTGTATGTCATTTCCTTGGAAATAAGGCTATTATGTGGGTACCTAATTTAGTTGTGGACAGTGACTACAGTGCCAATCATGTTGTTTAGTACTTATTATCCATCATGGCCACACTATGGGATTGTGTAACCTAAATAAATTGTCCTTTGAAATGTATGTCAACCTAAATAATTTGTGGTGTGAAATGTATGTCATGCTGGTACCTTTTGTGTAATATGTAATCCTAGAGAGAGGCATTATCTGTTGCTTGTGTTTTGATCAAGTTATAATATAATAAATATGGAGTGTGGCTCATTGTTGAATATTTTTTTTAAGGGTGTAACTTATTATATAAAAAGAACAAAAGTACAGTGCCTGACCCAAATTAGACAAGAAAAGAAAAATAGTAGAAAAAACAGAAAACTTGTTAAAATGAAAAAAGGTAAAAAAAATCTAAAAGTAAGGAGCATGATTTTTAATTGCGGCCGGCTGCGGCTAAGGATGCAGTGGCCGTTGTGGTTGTTATGGTTGCTGCCCATGCAGCCACTGCATTGCACATTTCGCCCGGTTTGGTGTGAAATAATTTTATACATGTTTTATATATATAAAAATAATATTAAAATTATTATAATTATTTATCTTTTCTATAGTTTTGTATTAATTTAAATTTATTTTTAGGCTATTTTATTGTATTTATGAATAATTTGCTTTATTTTATATTAGTTTTAAATTTTAAATTATTATATTTATGAATAGTTTAAAATTTTAAAATTTTGTATTTATGCATTAGTTTTTTTAAATTATTTTTCATGGTTGGATAACTAAAATTTAACAATTTAAAAAAATATTTTGAACATTAACATAAATAATTAAATGTAAAAATAAATTTAAATTATTCAAAAATAAAAGTATCCTAACATCACAACATTATATATTTTTATTTATTTTGACTTGTTTTCTACCCATCATATTTTTAACCTAAAATTTAATTTTCATTTATTAATTTCCACATAAAATTTTTAACTAAATTTTAAATAAATTAATTAAAAATGAAATCTTTTTTGTATTTTCTCATTAAATTAATGCATGATCACCCATGTCAAACGTGACCTTACCAGCATCACAAATTCCAAATTAAGCTTTTCACAAAACAATTTATACATCACATGGTCACACTTCCAAAATTAATAAAATAAATAAAAAGTTTGGCACATGTTTCTTCTTCAGTGAACAATAGCACATCACGTACAGTGAGTGATAAACATGTCCCTTAGATTGAAAAACAAAAATTATTCTCCAAATTTCTCTCCATCTCTAAAAGCATTACTAAACTTTTAAAATAAATGTGTGAAAATAAATTTGAGTTGAAAAAATTCAAATGGCCGTTGCGGATTGATGTGGTCCGTTGTGCTGAAAATACTGTTATTATGTGTTATTTATTGTTAGGGTAATTGATAACACGAAATCGTATATATATATATTGATGCATAATTCAACTGATGTTTGACTGTTTTCGATCCGATTTCGGGTTCTTTCCATGTTATTTGTCTGATATTTTGCAGGTATTCAATGATCATGTATAAACAAAGCAATATGAAGAAAAGAAGCAATTATAGATGAAATATGAACGAAAACCAGATGAAAACGACATGAAAAACGCAGAATGCACATTTTGCTGCTGTGACGACCGTCACACCTCCATGACGACCGTCACACGGGTGACGACCGTCATGCAGGCAAAAACGCACAACTTCAAATGAACGTGCAAAATGCAGTTCCAAGTCCCAAATAATGGACCACTACTCCCTGATATTTCTGCCTCCAAGTCCACCTTCTTCCAATTACAACCGTTAGAATTCTACTTCTATAAAAGGGGAAGGAGGGGAGCTGAGAGAGGGAGCCGCATTCAGACAACAAAGTGCTGCCAATTTATCTTCAGAGCAACCTTTCCATTATTCTATTCTTATTTGTTTCTCTTTTCTTTCTCTGCATTCTTTGATATTTTGTAATTCCCATTTCCCTTGTACGATCAATTGGCACAAAGACCAGAATTCTGCCAACATTTGTGGAGGATCTGCCCAAAGGCCAATTGGAATATTTACAGGTTTTAAATTTTAATAGTAATTTCAGTTTTCATTATGATGCATGTTATTAATCACTGTTTTTATTTATGTTTTACCATTCCCAAATCCATGTCTAGCTAAATCAGAGTAATCGATATGTAATAATAATTCAGACGAGATTTGATAATAACCGGTTGAAAACTTTCTTTTTCAAATGTTGTTTATGGTCTGAGTGTTTAAACTTATTTACTGAATAAACGTTCGTCGTGAAAGCGAGAACTTATTTAAAAGTAGTTTTGCCACGACAGTGGGAAATTAATTAAGGTACGAACCAACAAGCGACAACTGCGGTAAGACCAGATAGTAAACACTAGGCATTTGTTTTAATAACAGCGAAAGCACTTTAAAATGAATTAGAACTTAGAGATTTCCAAAAAGTAGTTTAAACCCCGAATGGGACAGCGAAAGCGTACATCCGGCCCTTAGAATTATGACTAGCGTCAACAACCATCGTGAGACGAAAGTCTTCAGATCACTATTTTCTGCTTAAATAAATTCTGAAAAATATTTCATACACCGGTAACTTGTCAAATCCCCGAAGAACATAATTACTGCATATCGATTCACGTAATTATAATTCAAGTAACGTTTTTAGTTCCCTTTAGTGACAGAAATTATTTCCTTAAACATTATCTACCTAGCTAAACATAGTAACTCCCGAGAACACTAGTTTGATTACGAGTCCCTGTGGGATCGATATCTTTTATTACTACGCGATAGACTGTGCACTTGCAGTTAAGTTGTATTAGACATAGAAAGTCACGATCAAGTTTTTGGCGTCGTTGCCGGGGACCCGTTTAGTCAATAGTGTAACCTTCTGTTACGCCGTATAGACTAGGTTAACAATTTTATTTTCCCTTTACTGGTTCTGTCGATTGTATGCCAAGTAATCGCCCACAAGGCGATATCTTAAAACCGTCAGTCGCAGAACTAGAGCGCTTCTTACATTTAAGACGTCGCATCATTGAGTACCAACTAAAGCATAACATTCCCGATCCTCTCACTCCCATTCCCAAATCCGAAGAAGAATCAAAGATGGCCGAAGGACCTCAAAACAAACCGCTGAAGGCATACGCTACACCCTCTCAGATGGAGCCTAGAAGTAGCATTGCTGCCCAACTATTACTCGAAACGATTTTGAGCTGAAACCCTCATTACTGTCAGCTGTACAACAAAACCAATTCTCAGGAAATGCAACTGAGGATCCAAACGAACATTTAACGAAGTTTGTACAATACGCAGACACAATGAAAGCAAATGGAGTAACTCCAGACGCAATAAGACTTTGTCTTTTCCCTTTCTCTCTTAGAGACAGAGCGTGGAGATGTATACAATCCTTACCATCCAACTCCGTTACGACGTGGGAACAGTTGAAGAACGTCTTCTTAGCGAGATATTTTCCGCCAAGCAAAACTGCTATGCTTAGAGCTCAAATCAATGGATTTCGACAAAAAGATACTGAATCTCTTTACGAAGCATGGGAACGATTCAAAGATATGATGAGAACATGTCCTCACCATGGTCTAGAAGACTGGGTGACAATCCATACTTTCTATAATGGGCTTTTATACAACACCAGATTAACGGTAGACGTCGCCGTGGGCGATGCACTTATGGATAAGCCATATGACGAAGCCTATCAACTAATCGAAAACATGTCTCAAAACCACTGCCAATGGGGAGGTGAACGTACTCCAACAGAGAAACCCGCAGCGAAAGGTGGGATGTACGAGATCAGCAGCCTTGAAAAGTTCAATGCTAAAGTAGATGCTCTAGCACAGAAAATTGACAGTCTGACCGTTAACCCCACTGCAACCGTCGCTGCCGTAACTCCAAACTGCGAGTTATGCGGAAGCACCACTCATAATGCGCCCGAATGCCCATTGCTGGCCGGAATCCCACCAGACCAAGTAAATTATGCTCAAGGAAATCCTTACGCAAATACCTATAACCCAGGTTGGCGAAATCATCCAAACTTTTCTTACAAAAGCGATAATGCATTGCAAATGCCTACTGCTCCGCCAGGATATCAGAAACCAGCTTGTTGCGGTGGAAATAGGATCACAAACTATTAATGAGTTTGAATCGCAATTCAATTCACAACCGCTCTTTGATTTATTCGAAGGAAAAGGTCAAAAGAGGGAAAACCTATTTTTGCATCGTAAACACAATGCGGGGAAAGATCTAGGGTTCGGGGGTTGGTTAAATTTAGGGAAGGTATTAGCACCCTAAACTTCCGTAGTACTCTACAGGAACCTTTTGTTCGAATGTTTACTATTTTGCTTTATTCATTTGCTTAAGGTATATGTACAAAGATTAAAAGTGAGAAAAGAGACCTAAGGGGTTAATTCTAAGTTTACTCGGCAAGACATCGCATCTTGTGCCTACGTATCCTTACGGGAGTGGAATCAGAGTAATCGTAGTTCCCCTTAAAAGGGAGGTTAGAGACTTCTTGACTGTGGTCAAGGTCTCAAGGGGAATAAACGCATCTTAAGGACACGCTTACGTGGAGTGTAGGAACTCCAAATTTCTACGTTGAAATGTTAAGTTGTAATTAGGGTTAAATTAGGTTAGGGATTCTGCGGCGGGAAACCCTAAAATGAGCGCGGCGGCTCTTTGACCTAATGCTAGGGGTAAAATGGTAATTTAGCCTGCGGCGAGGCATTTGTAAAAATTAGGGTTTGTGAGGTTGTAGTTTTGAGGTTTTGAGGTTGAGGACTATTGACGCGGCGACCAAAAGCTAGACCTAACCTTCGGATGTGTGTAGTGTGACAGAATAATAGTGATGGAAGCGTGAGAAATTGAATCATGCAAACAGAAAATAATGACCTAATTTAACTATGCAAGCAGAAATTTAAAGGGCAGTAATTAAAACGCGATTATTAGGATTCGCGAGGTTACAACCGAGAAACATATACAATATGATAATGAACTTTGAGTGAAAAAATAAGATGAAATAAATAACGGTAAACGTAATGAGCTGCAAAATGAACAAACGACGTTAGTGGACAGAGTTAGGCGGCAATCAAATGAATTATGAGACAATGAAGAAAAAGATGCAAATTTGAGATTTTTATTATTGTTTTATTAAAAAATCTTGATTTAAGTTTTTTAAAAAAGAATTTAATATTAACTTGCAAAAAAAGATTTAATTTTAATTAAAAAATGTTTTAATTTTTTTAAAAAGAGTTTTATTTTTATAATATTTTTAAGAAAAGTTTTCTTATTTTTATTTTAAAAAAAGAGTTTTTTTTTGTTTATTCTTTTAAAAAAAGGTTTTAGTTTTATATTTTAAAAAAGTTTTTAATTTTTATTTTAAAAATGTTAGTTTATTTAATTTTTATAAAAAACAGAAGTTAGTGTTACAAGAAAATCTATTATTTAAAAAACAAAATAAATAAAAAACAACTTTAAAAAATGATGGGTTGGGCCGGTAATCACTTCCGGACCCAACCCGGATGGTGTAAATGAGGGACTTGTGGAATTAGGGTTTCAGAACCCCATTTTTCCCTTCGCGGCGCCGTTTCGCTTCCTCTTCTTTCTCCTCGCTGCGATGCCCTTCTTCTTCCTTGTCTCCATCTCTCGCATTCTCTGCATCTTCTTCTACAAAACATGAAAAAATGAAAAAAAAGATGAGTTAATGTGAGGGTTTACATTTGATTTGCGGTGATTTATAGCCGATGATGTATAGAGCTGAGGCTTAGAGTTGGTTGCCCGCCGGCGGCGAAGGCGATCTTCTCGTCTGTGATTCGCGTCCGTCTGTGATTCGCGGATGATATTGATGTTCGGTGATGATTGTTATTCGCCGTCGATGATCTTCGTCGCTGTTTCTTACAAAGACGATGATGAGGACTTCGTTTCCTCTGAGTCTCGGTCGTTCTCCTTATTTGCGCCGCCTAGGGTTTTGCATGCGATTTTGTCCGTTCTTTCTAGGGCTTTCGCGATTCTCCGTTAGGGTTTCACCATGGTGAGATCGTCCCTTTTATAACTTCTCTTTTTGGGCTTTTTGGGTCTTTGATTTGTGTTGGATTTCCGTTACTCTTTCACTGAGATATAGTTTCGTATGATTTGATTTTGTCTGATTTGATTTTATCCGGATTTGTTTGGTTTGCTTTTCAGATACTGATTGGATTCCAGTTGGATACGCTTTCTGATACGGATTGGATTCATTTGATACTGATTGAATCTTGCTTCCTCTTTTAGGATTTGATTGGGGGTTTTTTGATTTCCAGCTGATATGGATTCTTTGATCTGATTCGAAGCTTTCCATTTTTGGGGTTTCTTGATTGAATATTACTTGACCCTATTTTCGGATATGGATTCGCTCGGATTTCATTTGATTTGTTTGATATTTGAACTGATTTGTTTTGATTTCACAGATGTGGATTGTTGTTAACTGGTTTCCAATTGGTTCTTCTGATGTAGGTTTCTGGTTTTGTTGCAGATATGGATTCTTTTCCTCTTCTTCTTTCAGAGAGAGCTGGTACTACGGCTTTGGTCGAGTCAAACGCTGCCGAGAAGAGGGTATACGGCGATGATGACAATGTTTTGAGCCTGATGAGGGATCCCATGATACTGCTGTTGCCTTTGATAATCTCTGCTGGGTTCTGTTGAATTTGGTTCAGGACATGAGTTCTGGGCTTGATTATGACTGATATTGCTTGGATGCGGGTTTTGCTTTGTGGTTTATCAGATGTGTACTTGTTACACTTCCATTTTGAGTTGCCTTGTGATAATCTGATTTGTCTTTTTCTGATATAGGTCCAACTACGGTTTGATCATCTACTTTAACGTCAGGTCCGCTGCTTGTATCCAACTGCGAAGTTTGAACTCTATTTCTTGATTCTTCCAATTTCTGATGCGGAACTGAATTGGATATTGTTCAGTATCCTTGGCACCGGGCTGTGATCTTAGGGCAATGATGCTCTGACTGAGCCCTTGTCCTTTTCATGCACCTCGCTTGACTGGTATGATTTGTGCTATGATTTTGTGCTGTGATTCGGTGTGGTTTGTATTCTGAACTGATGCCGTCTACTTTTCCTTTGATCTTGTTGGATACTTTTCTGTCAGTAGGAACTAAACTTTGTGCGACAGATTTGTTGGATGTTTTTTCGTGCTCTTGCACATGACTTGAGTTTGATACTCACAACTCATTAGCCCCTCCTTTCCTTCCTGAATTCGGGCCATTTTGCATTGATGATGTTTGCTCAACTTTGGTGCAGTTTATGAGTTGTTTTGTTTATGCAGCTTATGAACTGTTTTGGCTTTGAGTTTGGTTAGGAACTTTGGAAAATTCTGATGTTGTTTTGTGAATTTCAGGTGTTGGATAACCTTGAAAACAACACGATTCAGACCTGCCGGCATCCGGGTCTGAGTCCAAATTTACCTTTGTATCAGTTTGGAAATCCAATTGCGGCAAAAGTGAATCAGTCCCGCTTATTTTATCACTTCTATCTCTCGGATGTACCGCATGATAAGAACGGATGTTACTTGATCTGACGCCAACGGCGCGGATTGGTAACGGGGGTAGGACGCAGCCTCGGTTGTGCCACTCCCGGCACTCGATGATGACGCTGTTCTGAGAGTGTCAAACAAATTCTAACATCTTTTCTTTTCTATTCTGTTTTGTTTCTCTTCGTGCAGGTTAATCGGAGGAGCATGGAGAAATGTCCAAGGGATGAACATCATGAAGACACCAATGAATGTTTAGGACTTAGGATTTTTAGGATATACAATTTTGATTTTCTCTTTTGTAACTTGTAATAAAAAAATATTATGAATAAATTCAATAACATTCTTTATCCAAATTATTTCCTCTTTGTAGATCATGATAAAATATTATGAATAAACTTCAAATTTCTATCCAAATTCACTTTACAAATTGTAATAATAATAATAAAATATTATGAATAAAATTCACATATTCTATTAAAATCATTTTCCAACCTCTTTTCCATGATTTAATTTGCGAACACCTCAACATCCGATTAAACCTCACCCGTCAAACATCCCTGAATAAAGGTTGAAATTAATTCAATCCAATCTTGCATAACAAGCTTAATACCTTCAACATGAATAAGTTCCATTAACCAGTCGAAGTTTTCACTGCTTTCCCTCTAAAATGAAGTAAATAAATGCCTCAGGAATAAAACCTCATTGGGCCCAAAATTACGAATTATGCTTCAAAATGACCAAAACCCCCCCTTAAGAGTAATTCCTGCAAAACAAAACACGCTCAATGATTGGTTAGCAAAAATGCAATGTCATGCGTCATGACTGACTAAATGTAAGGGTAAAATTTGGGGTATTACACAGCTGCTGCTCAGACTGCACCTAGGAAATCAAACCTCGAGTTGATGATGGAAAAATTCATAGCTACTCAAGCTCAAACAAACAAAGAATTCCTGAATCAAAACATACACACTAGCGAGCAAATTAAACAGCTGACCGGAAAAGTAGACGCTTTAGCCACCCACAACAAAATGTTAGAAACACAGATATCACAAGTGGCTCAACAACAAGCCTCTGCTGCCGCACCCGCTGGCACATTTCCTGGACAACCCGAACAGAATCCAAAAGGTCAAGCAAATGCTGTCATATTAAGAAGCGGAAAAGAATTGGACGAACCGATCGATCCGAGGACCGAAAACTCAGCCATGCAACAAAAACCAACTGAACAAGCAGAAAAGGAATCTGAGTTAGAGAAGAAGGAAGACAACGAGAAGGAGGACACAGCAAGTGAAAAAACTTAAGCACCTCCAGCGCCATATAAATCACCTATCCCTTATCCTCAAAGATTAATAAACTCCAAAACTTCAGGACAATTTAAGAAATTTGTAGAGCTCCTTAAACAGTTGAATATCACTATTCCTTTTACAGAAGCAATAACTCAAATGCCGTCATACGCTAAATTTCTCAAAGAAATCCTGTCAAATAAGAGAAAGATCAAGGATAACGAAACAGTTACACTTACTGCAGAGTGTAGCGCTATTATTCAAAACCGCATGCCTCCTAAATTAAAAGACCCAGGTAGTTTCTCCATACCCTGCGTCATAGGAAAGTTCGTAATAGACAAAGCTCTATGAGATTTAGGAGCCAGTATCAGTGTTATGCCTTTATCTATATGCAAAAAGCTGAATATGGGAGACCTAAGACCAACCAAAATGTCCGTACAATTAGCTGACCGATCAGTAAAATACCCCGTCGGAATACTGGAAAACGTTCCAGTACGCATAGGACAATTCTACATCCCAACCGACTTCATAATCATGGACATCAAAGAGGACTCTGTTACCCCAATTATCCTAGGAAGACCGTTCCTAGCCACAGCCGGAGCTATTATAGACGTGAAGAAAGGAAGGCTAACATTCGAAGTAGGAGAAGAAAAGATAGAGTTCATTCTCACCAAGTTCTTACAAGCACCAGCCATAGACGATACCTGCTATTTAGTAGATGTAATTGACGAATGCATAAGAGAACTTGAAAATGAAGAGACCATGTATTCAGAAATAATAAAGATTCAAATACCCGATATATCTGAAGACGATGATTGGCGTAAACCGTATAAAGACGACAGCCTAAGCGAAAGCTTAGCACTGACCCCAAACCATATGCCAGGTCCGAAGAACCCATCTTTAGAACTTAAAACACTACCCAAAAATCTTAGATATGAATTCCTAGACGATGAACTAAAAAGACCAGTGATAGTCAACGCCGACTTAGGACAACTAGAAACCGAAAAGCTATTAGAAGTCCTAAAGAAGTACCCAACCGCGTTAGGCTATAACATAAGCGATCTAAAAGGTATAAGCCCTTCAATCTGTATGCATTGAATTACAATAGAGGAAGACTGTAAAACCTCTAGAGAGCATCAGAGGAGACTGAACCCCATCCTAAGCACTGTAGTCAGAGATGAAGTAAAGAAATTGCTAGATGCATGAATCATCTATCCAATCTCCGATAGTGAATGGGTTAGCCCAGTTCATGTCGTACCTAAGAAAGGAGGAGTCACAGTAGTTAAGAACGAAAAAGGCGAATCAATAACAAAAAGAGTCGTGACTGGAAGCAGGATGTGCATTGATTATAGAAAGCTTAACAAAGCCACACGAAAATATCACTTTCCCTTACCCTTCATAGACCAAATGTTAGAAAGATTAGCCAAACATTCGTATTTCTGCTATCTAGATGGCTATTCAGGATTTTTCCAAATTCCCATTCATCCTGATGACCAAGAAAAGACTACACTCACATGCCCTTATGGTACTTTTGCTTACTGCCGAATGCCGTTCGGACTTTGTAATGCTCCAGCAACCTTCCAAAGATGCATGATGGCAATCTTCGCAGATTTCATAGACGACATCATGGAAGTATTTATGGACGATTTCTCGGTATGTGGACAAAGTTTCGAAGGATGCCTACAAAACTTAGAAATGGTATTAGAACGTTGTGTAAAAGTGAACCTCGTCCTAAATTGGGAAAAATGCCATTTTATGGTCCGACAAGGAATAATTCTAGGACATGTCATATCAAATAAAGGAATTGAGGTCGACAAAGCTAAAATAGAGATTATAAAAGATCTCCAACCTCCAAAATCCGTACGAGAAATACGGAGTTTTCTAGGACATGCCGGTTTCTACCGAAGATTTATAAAAGATTTTTCAAAAATCACAAAACCTTTGACCGGCCTGTTGATGAAAGATGTTGAGTTCGTCTTTGACGACGACTGTCTAAAAGCATTCGAAACATTAAAATCAGCCCTTATTACCGCACCGATTATGCAACCACCCGATTGGCGACTACCGCTCGAAATCATGTGCGATGCGAGTGATTATGCCGTAGGCGCAGTTCTAGGACAAAGGAAGGACAAGAAACTCCATGCCATCTACTATGCCAGTAGAACTTTAGATCCTGCCCAACTGAACTACGCTACAACAGAAAAGGAACTTCTAGCAGTTATATTTGCGCTTGACAAATTCCGTTCTTACTTAGTAGGAGCAAAAATTATCATATACACAGACCACACTGCCATTAGGTACCTAATAAGCAAAAAGGATGCCAAACCAAGATTATTGAGATGGATCATGTTATTACAAGAGTTTGACTTAGAAATCAAAGATAAGAAAGGAACCGAGAACGTTGTTGCAGATCACTTATCCCAAATAGAAGACATTAAACATGAACCAGTACCGATAAATGACGATTTCCTGTACGGACATCTGATAGCCAAATTAGAAAGTGACATGCCTAACTTAATCTCGGAAGATCCAGAACTCGAAAAAGCCGTAGAAGCCGTCTATGCCCAAGTCACATTACCTTGGTATGCTGACATCGTTAATTACCTAGCTACAGGCGTGCTTCCACCGGATCTCACTTATCAGCAAAAGAAGAAATTCTTCCACGATCTGAAACACTATTATTGGGACGACCCTCTACTCTTCAAGAGAGGGGCCGACAACATATACCGTCGTTGTGTCCCAGAGGAAGAAATAGAAAATATCATTTCCCAATGCCATTCAGCACCATATGGTGGTCATGCTAGTACATCCAAGACGTGTGCTAAGATTCTCCAAGCCGGCTTATTTTGGCCTAACCTCTGGAAAGACGTTCACATCGCTGTTCTAAAATGTGATTGATGCCAACGAACTGGCAACATCTCACGACGCGATGAAATGCCTCAGAAAGGAATCTTAGAGGTAGAAATCTTTGACGTATGGGGAATAGATTTCATGGGACCATTCCCGCCTTCTTTTGGTAATAACTACATACTCGTCGCTGTAGACTATGTGTCTAAATGGATAGAAGCCATTGCTGCTCCAACAAATGACGCACGAGTAGTAATCAAACTTTTCAAAAACACAATCTTTCCTAGATTCGGTGTACCCAGACTCATCATTAGTGACGGCGGATCACACTTCATATCGCGAATATTTGATAAACTTCTTTCTAAATATGGAGTCCGACACCGAGTAGCTACACTCTATCATCCGCAAACTAGCGGACAAGTAGAGGTCTCGAACAGGGAAATAAAACAGATATTGGAAAAGACTGTCGCTACCTCAAGGAAAGATTGGTCATCAAAGCTAAATGAAGCTTTATGGGCTTATAGGACCACTTTTAAGACACCAATAGGTACAACACCCTACAAATTAGTTTACGGTAAATCCTGTCATCTTCCTGTAGAATTAGAGCATAAGGCCTTCTGGGCCATTAAGACACTTAATTTCAACTACACCGAGGCAGGAGAAAACAAATCTTGAACTTACACGAATTAGAAGAACTTCGATTGGACGCTTACGAAAATGCCCGTATCTACAAAGAACGAACTAAAAAGTGGCATGATAAACGGTCAGTCAAGAAACAATTCAGTGTGGGAGACATCATACTGCTATTTAATTCAAGATTAAAACTCTTCCCAGGTAAACTAAAATCTAGGTGGTCTGGACCTTTTGAAGTGACTAAAGTACTTCAGAGTGGAGCTGTTGAAATTACCGATAAGACGAATGCACCGTTTATCGTAAATGGGCAATGTCTAAAATATTATAATAAGAACGAAAACAACCCTCAAGTCTGCAGTATAGCATTGCTTGAGCTTCCAGCTCAAACACCCGAATAGCTTGTCACCAAGCTATCGTCAGGCTTTAGACGTTAAAAACAACGCTTACTGGGAGGCAACCCAATTTTCCCGCATTTCCCTCGTTACTGTATTTCATTCTCACTTTTTATTTAAAATTCTACTTTGAAACTTTAACAAAAATTCTAAACTTAAAATTGCTACTATTTTTACCTTCTTTTATTTTAATTTTTTATTTTATTTTTCTCTTTTATTTTTTGTTTTTACCGCCTTTTGTTTCTAAAAATCCTGACTTCAAATTTCTGTTTTAAACTTTTCAGAATTTTAAAAGTCTTCAAAACCTTCCTCCTGTTTTTCTCCGACTTACCTGCGAGTATGGCCGCGTACGACTTCACAAAGGTTCATTTTCGAGGATTAGCTCAAAAGGCAAGATTTGAAGCATTAATTGAGAGGGACATAGCCTTAACACTGTATTATGATAAGTCTACCATGGAGAAACTAGGAATTACTGATAGCATCCAATACCTGTTTAACCAATTAGGCTGGGAGAACACTTCTTTGAAAACCCGTTTTGCTACCTATAAGGACCTCACCTACGAATTCCTTAGTTCCTTTAGGTACTTACCCAACTATGGTTTTGGATCCAACACAGAGCTGATCACCTTTAGGATGTTTGGAATGGACCAAACCCATAGCCGGATGTCATTAGCCAACCTCCTAGGATTTCCTAGCGGACCACGTGTGTTCATTAGTGCCGAAGATGACGATCTTGATTTTGAACTCAACCAGTTTTGGGGTAGAATCACAGGTGACTATCACCCTGACCCAAACAGCATGTATAATGATGAGATTCATAACCCAGCTTTCAGATACTTTCATAAGATACTAGCTCACACCCTTTTCGGTAAAGAAGAAAATATTACTACAGTATCTAAAGAAGAGTTATTTATCATGTTCTGTGCTTCTCAGGGCCGTACAGTGAATGCAATACCTTTTATGATGAGATCCTTCCGACGCCTCACTCAGGAACCACAATCGCCTATTCTAATAGGAGGCCTCGTGACAATGATTACCCATGAGCTTGGCCTTAGATTCCACCTAAATGCAAGCACTAGTTTTGGCACCATCTGACCCATGAATATCCAGTTTTGCTTTAACAGGCGCATTTTAAGAACTATGGGACCTGGACCTTATGAGTACCTCATCAATGACAAACATGTCCAGCTATTCACATTGCCAAATCACTAGATGACAAGTATCCATAACAAGGACAACTGGGTTTATGAATTGGATGAGCCTATGGGACCTCCTTCACCTCAATCAACACCACAGAATTACATGTACGACAGTGATCACATCTTTGAAGCACATGATTATATGTACTATGAGGATGCTGTATCAGAAGCTGAGGTTGACCCTACGATCCCTCCGCATTACAACACCTATCCTGAGCCCATTCCTGAGGAAACCACTGACAAAATGGATACTGTTCTGCACCGATTAGACAACGTTGACACAACTCTGACCACCGTAAAAGAAGACATCACAAGCATACACAGCGAACTCGTAGTCTTCATGGACTTAGTTTGTGACCAGCTCGACTACTACGCCCGAAAGTTTGATGAATTGAAGGCACGAAAAGACTGAGATATTAGTTTTAGTTTAATTTAGTTTAGTTTTTCTGTTTTCCGTCCGTTTTCAATTATTTTGATTTTTGCATTGTTTAATTTCCCTTATGTATTACAGTACAAACAATCATTTTAATTACATGCGATTTCAATTGTATTCTTTATTCATTGATTCTGTTTTTACGTTATCCTATGTTTCTTGGCCGATATAAGACATTGCCATATCGATTATACACCCTAAAACCACTGCAAGAACACCCCTGTCATACCCTAAATTTGTCCTACCTTTTTTGAAAATATTTTCCACTTTTTGTTTCATACCATTAGACACGTGTCCACCCGAAATTGGGCGTTTTCCAAATTTTATCTATTTCTGTCCAATAAAAGCGTGACACGTGGCCTAAGTTTTTATTTGTGAATTTTATTTCAATTTCTTAACTTTTTATGTATATACTTGTTTTTATTAATTATTTTTGTAGGTCTTAGTTTTTTTTTATATATTGTAAATTTTTTTATATAAGTATTAATTTCTGTATTTAGTTATATTTATTTAACTTTTATAATTATTAATAAGATTAAATTAATTACTATTATTAGCTTTTTAGTAAATATTTATTTGGTTAATTGTTTGGTTGGTAAGAATTGTTTAAAAAAATGAAAAAAAAACTGAAATAATGAATGGCCCATCGGAGGCCCATTAGAGAGGCTAAGGGAGAGTCTGCACTATAAGAGAGGAGGGGAATCTGATTGAAAGAAAAACCCTAAGTCACTGTTCACGGTTCCCTCAAAACCCTAACCTGTTGTTCATCACCCTCTCAGAACCCTAGAGGCGCCGAAAACCCCAAATCTAACCCCAAACCCTAACATTGGCCGTCGTTCTTTCACAAAACCATCAACCTCAACACTATCCTTCTTCATCGCATCCATTTCCTCTCCCATTTTTTCAGACCAAACCTTAAACCGCCGCCGGATTCCCCAAATTGAACCCTAAACATCATTTCCTCATCACCCTTCGAGTCTCCCTTCGCGGCTACGTAAGCAACAAGACCTGTGTTCAATTCAGGTCTGCTCAATCCCAAATCATTACCACAACGACAATAGGGACGAGGTTTCGCTTTCAAATCCCTCAATGCTGCTACTGAGATGTAAAGTAGAAGTGAAACGGCAACGTTTGAACAAAGCGGCAGCAACTCTGTATTAGCTTTTCCAAGAGCTTCAACGCGGACAAGAAGCTTCCAAAGTTTCAAATCGTTCGGGAATAGATGATTCAACGGTTACAGCAACAATAGCCACGATTCACTCTTCAAAAACCGCAGCTGATGGTGCGAGAATGAAAGGGAAGATGAGGAATGACTTTCAGCAGCGAAAAGTTCAACCTTCAGTTTTTAACACAAAAATGCAGCAGCAAGATGAAGTCATTCGTGTTTTCAATCCAATTCTGTTTTTTATCCATTATTGTTTCTCTAAGGGCTTGTGTTATTATTTGTGATTGGCTTGTTATGCAGGTTTGAGGTTGAATCCGAGATTCAGATTCAAGTTTGGTAATTATTGCAGTTTCATATCAAAGAGATGGAAGCCGACCTCTTAGCATTCGAAAACACGACATCCTTTTGGTCTGTTCATCTTCTGTTCACAGCAGCAACAATATACATCGCCCTTCAACAAACAACTTCACCCAGCAAACTCATACTCGTATTCGTTCGAACTCAGTACTCGGTCATGAAGCATTTAATTTCAATGATAATCAAGTCAGGTCGTAGCAACACCATATCCTCACCTTTGTTTAAGATCTCCTTCCCGTTACACTCCGGTTCTGCCACAGACTTGACAACAATGGCATCATCAAATTATGATTCGCGGTCTACAGCTGAGCTCAACCTCTCATCTGCTCCCAGCTAGGATGCGACATCCTCGGCTTGCAGTGATGTAACAACCGCGACAAAACAGAGTGATACATTCGAGAAGGTAACAGAAATGAGCCACCTCGATGATATTACATAGTCTAAATCTTCATCAACAATAGAGCAGTTTGTGGCAGCAAACACCCATGTCTCAGTCGAGACTAACCTCTCTTCATTGCCAACGTTGCTGAGTTGCGACAACTCCGGCAACGACTCCGTAAAGCATCAGGTTGGGCCAATCCCGTTTGTTTAAGTTATAACTAGGTTCAATCTGCAGGTTTGTTCTTGTTTTAAACAAAGTTCTGATGCTGTTACTGAGTATTTGTGTGATAGCGCAGTGTTGTAGACATTCCGGTTGATTTCTTAACGATCATATTTTTGTGTTACTGCATTACATTGGTTTAGATATTATTGGATTGGTTGTTGTGATATGCATACTGGTTTGTTGATTGGTTGTTATTAGATTGAATAAAAGGTATCATGTTGGTTCTCGGGTTCACTATTTTTTTTTAAAAAAAAACATTTGATTTCGAGTTTCTAATGAGCTGAGAGTGCGGTTTCAATTTTCAAATGTTCTTTTTTTTAATCCAGCAGAATTATTTTCGCAGCTGTTAGTTGTTCGATATGGTTATCTTCGGTTAAATACGCATATTTGGATTCCATCACGCGTATTTGGATCTCATTGTTATATGGCAGTTCACTTCGTTGTGTATTTATTTTCATTTGACGGTTGCTAGTTCATCTATGCAAATGACTATTAATGGAATCTACATATTTACATCGTTTGAATCAATTTTGAGGGAATATTTTTATATGCTAAACTTGGTCGCGGTTTTGCGGGGTGGCCTATGGATAAGGTGCCGTTACGTTGTTTGTATGTCAACCATCATAGCCTTTCGTTGAAGATAGACAATAATGGCATTGGAGAATCTAGCTGATAAGAGGACATTCTGCTGCATTAATTTTCCATAATCATTTTTAACTAATATTTTTCTTTGATGTGTGCAGATTAATTAGTTGAAGCATAGTGGTTGATATGTTGGTAATCAATTGATTGATTTGAAGATTTATGTATAAAAATGTGAATAATGAATATTGAACTTAATTATTGTTTGTTTTTATATTAACCTTATCAAATTGGATATTGTTTTTCGGAAATAATAAACTCTCGATTTATCGAGTCCTTTTCCACCCATGTAAGTCGAGTGTTTTCAAAGCCTCGCCATCGACCTTCGATCACCATACACAACATTTTAAAGCTTAATCCTGGGCTTCCTTACAGTGATACCTATTTGATCAATTATTTCTAGTTGGTCACTTAGAAGACTAGCCCACGTTGCTAGTGCACACGCTTAAAATTTAAAATTAAAACTTCGACTCAATTCGAATACTTTTTTCAAAGCAAATTAAATCTTTGAAGTCTAGCATTTCTTGGATTTTTGGATGATCATTAGCGAGGTGTACACCTTAAATAATGTATTATTCAACTTTTCGTTTTAATGCACTATTTTGGACAAAGGAATATTATAGGAATCAAGCATTCTGTGTGATATTTCTATCGTTCATTCAAATATTCTCCAAATGAAAAAGGTGTCGTCGAGATCTAGCATTTCGATAATACCCCAATTAATTGGTTGTGAGGCCTACGTCTCATTTATCAAATAATTGTCATTTCTCTCATTTTCAAATCCAATCTCATGTCCTCACATCTCGTACCTCAAATTATTTTCATACCTCATTTCACTTCAAATCTTTTTCAAACATTTTCTCGATCAAACTTCGAAAGAAGGAGGTTCTTGGAGTCTAGCATTCCTTGAATTTTCGAGTGAATAGCTCTCGAGGCACGCCCTTTGGGTTGTTATTCACTCAACCTTTCGACTTTTTCAAACTCAACCATTCTCTATATTCTCCTGAGTCGATTGCTCGTCCGCATTCGCAACCCATTTCATTCACAATTCCTCGTGGTCTCGATATTAGGAGCACCCTCAGGGACTAATATCGCTTCTCACAATCCTAACACTTGACACGTCGTCAAGTCGGTTCCATCTTCGATCAAATCTTCGACACGTCGTCGAGCTACTTCAAAACAACTTCCTCTTGGCCTCGCATGCCATTCTTCGATTCGATCTTTTCACAAACATTTTTTTAAACTTACGAAAGAGGGATATTCTTAGAATCTAGCATTCTTTGAATATTCGAACGAGTAACTCTTGGGCGCGCCCCCGAGTTGTTATTAGTTCACTCTTTCGTTTTCAAAATATCCAACTCTTATCTTCAACTCATTCAACCCAATTTCCGAAAGAACTGAGTTCTTGGGATCTCGCATTCCTTGAATTCTTGAGCGACAAGCTCTTGAGGCACGCCCTTAGGTTGTTTGTCAGTCACTCTTTCGTCTCTCAACTCAACGTCAAACCAATTCAAACCTCATCTTTTCGTGGTTGTTACCACGAACTACGGACGCTCTGATTCTTTATTCATTCTTGAATATAAGATACGTAGGCACAAGATTGCGATGATCTTGGCGAGCACACTTCTATCCATCTTCCGTTTCCCCCTATCCTTTCCCGTAGTCGAACTACGACGCTCTGATTTATCATTCTCGTCCGAATGAGCATACGTAGGCACAAGGGCCCCCAATCCTTGGCGAGCACCCTATCTTCTAACCCCCCATTCCCCTAGCGTCTTTACCTTTTACCCTACCAATTCTACCTTTAGTAGCGAGAAAACAAGCAAACCTAGACAACACTCCCCACATTTACCTTAAGAGGTTCCCGTCGAGTACGACGGACGTGAGGGGTGCTAATACCTTCCCCTCACGTAACCGACTCCCGAACCCGGAACTTGGTTGCGACAGCCCTGTTCCTATCCTTTCGTTTTAAGAGGTTTTCTCGATATTTTCCTCTCCCGTTTATTCGGGAAAATAAAGTTCGGTGGCGACTCTGTCGAACCGCATTTCCGCGCCTTTCGCGCGAGGGTCGTATTTTCGAAATGTCTCCGTGATTTTTCGAGGTGCGACAGGTGGCGACTCTGCTGGGGACCCATTGCTCCATGCAAAGAGAGAGTCGAGCCTATCTTTTGGTTTGTGAGGAGTGTTTGTTTTTTATTTGTTTTCTTTTTGTATTTGTTCTCTTGTAGATTTTATTTGCGCTTTGTCGCCTGTTGGTTCTTGGGATAACATCATGAGTAAGGCTCTACGCCCGAGCTTTGGTAAAAGCAGAGAGAACACATAGTTTAGAATTGGTAGTCGAGTAGTGTTAGTCTCCGAGGACTTGCTCCTTGTGGGCCTAGCATGAAAGCTCCTCCAGAGGAGACCTATTCGTAGATCTTGTTGTAACACAGCTAGCCTGTTGCACGACTTGATTAATGAAGGGTCCGTGATTCTGGGAACCTTTTGTTAGCACCAGTTCCGATATTGGTGGTCGTGTAGTGTTAGTCTCCAAGGACTCGCTCCTTGTGTGCCTAGCACGAGGACTCCGCTCAGGAGAGACCTTATCGTCATTACCGTCGTAATACAGCCAGCCTGTTGCGTGACGCTAATACGATTAGTGTCAGTGATCTTGGGAACCAAACGTAGAAACCTTCCCGTAAGTGGGTTTATGGGTAGAATGTTTAGACCTTCCCGTATAGGTTGTACCTGTCAGTTTTCTTTGAGCAGGAATTATGGTTGCTTATCTATTACAGTTACCAGCTTCAGGAGTTGTTTGATTGTGATCCTGTGATCCTGGATCTTGTATCTTGCATTGCATCTTGCATATCATTCGCATTGCATTTCATGTGTTGTGCATTTTGCGTTTCCAATCCTTCAACAGAACCTCATGTCTCCGTTCCTTCTTCTCCAGTAAATCAAGCTGATTCCTCGACACCAATACGCAACTAGAGCCAATACCAGACGAGTGATGGAGCAAATTCAACAGGAGCAAGTCGCCTTCAGGGAAGAGTTGGATTCCATGAAAGGAAAGATCGACCAGATCCTCGAAGCCATCCTCACAGCCAGGAGAGAAGAAGAACAGCGTGAAGCCGCCGCTGTCGTCAACGGACAAGGGTCTACTGCTATCCCTTTGGTCCCAATTCCGAATTCTCATGGGATGCCGTTGAACTTCAACAACGCAGCCGAGGGAAACACTTCTCAACCAATCCCAGCGCCTGGAGTTACTGTTGGAGTTATCCCGCACGCCCATCCTACTGCTGTGCAAATCCCGGTTCCTCATATCGAAGATACTCTGATGGATCAGTATGACGACGTTCAGAACTATCATGCTGCTATCCCCATTGCCAGTCCTGTTGCCGCTCAGGATTCTGAAGCCATGAAGATGTGCCGAGATCTAGCCGAGAAACTCCGAGCCATGGAGGGGCACAATTCAAATTCTTTCAGTGCTTTGGAATTATGCTTGGTGCCTGATGTTGTCATTCCTCCCAAGTTCAAGGTGCCCGAATTTTCGAAGTACAAGGGTCTCAGTTGCCCAAATATTCACCTGAAGATGTACTGTCGCAAGATGGCTGCCTATGCCAGAGACGAGAAGCTCATGATCCATTGCTTCCAAGACAGCTTGTCTGGGGCATCACTCGAATGGTATATGCAGCTGGAACGTAATAGTGTGCGCACTTGGGCCGAGCTAGCTGATGCATTTGTCAAGCAGTACAAGTACAACACCGATCTTGCTCCAAATCGTACTCAGCTTCAGAGTATGACTCAGAAGGACAACGAATCCTTCAAGGAGTACGCACAACGATGGAGAGAGCTAGCCGCAAGGGTGCATCCACCTCTTATTGACCGTGAATTGATTGACATCTTCATGGGTACCTTGCAAGGCCAGTACTACGAAAAGCTGATCGGTAGCGTCTCCGCTGGATTCTCTGACTTGGTGATCGTCAGTGAGAGAATTGAGGAAGGGCTGAAGAGTGGGAAGATCCCAGGAGGTTCTAACAGTCAGGCTAATGCCAAGAGGCCTTTTAACGGATACAAGAAGAAAGAGGGCAAAACAAATGCCATCTTTGTGCAGAAAGGGCAAGCTTCTCAACAAGCTCCTCCTATGCCTTATCAAGTTCCCTACTATCAGTATCCATATGTTGCTGCTGCGCAATATGCTCCAATGCCTTATCAGCCAGCTGTTCATGCAGCGCAAGCTCAGATACCACGACAACAGGCTCCTCAGCAACAAGCCTACAACCAGCAAGGATATCAGTATCCTCCTCAGCAACAGCAGATGCAAGCTACTCAGCAACGACAAGGTGCTCGCCCACAGCGTCCGCAGAGAACATGGAGGCCAGATAGAGTCTTTGATCGTCTACCAATGCCATATGCCAAAATCTTTGCTCAGTTGATGGAGAAGAAGGCTGTTGTTCCAAGAGATTTAGCTCCTCCAACCATCCTCCCTGCCGATTACGATGCAAATGCTCATTGTGAGTTTCATAAGGGTGCTCCAGGTCACACCATTGAGGACTGCAGGGCTTTCAAGCATATAATTCAAGACATGATCGACAGGGATGCTATCAACTTCAATGGGAAGTCTCCAAATATCATCAACAATCCGATGCCACCAGTCAACTAGCGTCAACGTCAGATTGATTCCAGTCAAGTTTGTTCCCCGAAGAAGGCAGTCATGTTGCCATTTCATTATTCGCAGTTTCTTATGTTTTGTCTTTGTTTATTTAAGTATTGTATGCTCTGAACAATTGTCATTCGTACTTGGTTTTCATTAATGTATCGTTTATGCATGTTTTGAATTAGTTATGTCGTATTCACTCTTTTCTACTTATCACCGACACGTTTACTCACTCCGCTCCATTCACTGTTGTTTAGCTTGATTTGAGGGAGGATGATGAAAATGAGATACCCATAATTGCAAACAGTATGCTTTCAGATAGAATCTCGTCAATGATGTACAGGCATTGCTTCAATTCCCCAAACACCGGAGATATAAGGAGTTAATCCCTAGTAAACCACTTCGAGCCTAGAAGTAGCAGTTTCCTTCGGATATTCAAACCTTTACACTCAACCTGGGGCAGGGTAGTGTTCAGTTAATTCAACTCCGCAAAATCCCGAAGACGGTGGTTCATCAAAGACCTATGCTATGGCAGTCACAACAAAATCAAAAAAATCAAAAGCCTGCTAAGTCAGACACCTTAGAGGGGACTTAGGCAAAATCAAGGCAATCCCGATGGATCTAACGAACGAAGTCAATCCATGCAAAAGTTAGGGATCAAAACAAAAGCGAAAGAGGACCCCGAAACCCTCAATAAAAACAAATAGGATTCAGTGGCCACCCAAGTCAAGGGGCACTGACATCCATCAAAAAAAACCAAAATAAGGTGGCTGCCACGACGATCAAATCTTGAACCTTCAAGCTTATACCGTCAAGACAAGTGTAGAATTAACTGAGCGTAGGACTGGAGATCATTACGAAGAAGGGGTGGGTACAAATCATACTTTGAGCCCAATATCCTTTGTTTCATAACCGTGAACCAGACCACGTTACAACCCTTGAAAGACCTAATTGAGACGAGGTTTATTCTGAAAGCATACTATCGCAAGGTTGCGTAACCTGACTCCTCACATGATTTCTAATCATCAGCATTGGTGTCATTTCTCTTGATATATCTTTCACACCAATCAAGTTAGCACAACGTCTGGGCTAGCAGTCCATTCGTCTCACTACCACGACACTTCAATAAAATGATACTTTTTCAAATCTTGCATCGAACTTTGCATTAATATTACCATTTATGAATGTACAATTTTAATTGCAAATCAGTGCTAGGTATTCAAAGACACTCCAGCAAGGGGCAATTGAGGAGAAACTTGACTTTCAGTGGCGTACACGAAGCAGGATTATTTCAAAACCCACAGGCTGGAGCAAATCATTCAAACAATTCGAACAGGGGCAAGTCATCCGAGTTCAACTTCCATATACCAGAACTGGTTAAGCTGGGGCAGGCCACTACCACGTTCAGACTGGGGCAAGACCAAGTCGTCCTGACCGTCAAGCAGAGTTGCAACCTTCTCTGAAGCAAGTCCACAACAAGTCACCAAGGACCCGGACTTGGGGCATCCAGAGCATCATCTTCTACTCCGATCGTGACGTCTTCAACAAGCTGCGTGTCGAGGAAATCAATCCCTCCCACCACCCGAAGTCCAATCCGCATTGGCAACTACCCAAAGTCCACCACGCTGGCGTCTCCACCTGCATTTCCAAATTACCCGTCTGCAATCATGTGCATCATACGCATGGCATTCATCGTCATAAGCCTTTTGCATACCCAGTCGTATCATACTTCCCCAGCTCTTGCATCTCCGCTCGTCAGCATTTGCATTTGCACTTCCACTCATATGGAATATCCTTTAGCATCCAGCAGTCATATATGCAAGTCAAGGTCCAGGATCAATCTCGAAGATTTCCAAGACCGTCGACCGCCCAGTCAGGGGCGTCTTCCGCAAGATGGTGGGTTTACCCCACGATTTTCAAGAGCTTCAAAGCAGTCATCAACCCAGTCAGGGGAAATCTTCTGCAATTGTGGGTTTCTCCCACAAAATTTGAAGTTATTTAAAGCAAGATCCAACCCGAGCAGGGGCATCTTCAGCAAAACCGTGAGCGTTCCTCATAAAGTTGTTCAGCCTTTGTTAAGTAAGACAAGGCATCAAGACAAACTCAGCCCAGTCAGGGGCATCCTCTTCAGAGTTCATGGGCGTAACCATGAAATCTTTTCAACAAAACTACGATATCCAAACAGAGACGGTGGGCGTACCCCGTCGACTCATTTCAAATTCAATTTTCCTCTTTGGGGTTTCCCTAGTGAGTTGTACCCAGCAAGCGTGACCGTTGTCAATTGCTTACTATCATCCTTTTGGTGATAGTCGAACTTCGTCAGTTCAACTTAGCCTGCATCCTTTTGGTGTTGGTAAACTTCAGATTTGTGTGGTCCTATCATCCTTTAGGTGATAGCGACCTGTGTGTTGTGTTTCGCTCTACCATCCTTTTGGTGGTGGGTCTGACATTTCGTCGATGTCAGATTGTGCGATCATTTATTTATGTCTTCGCTCTACCATCCTTTTGGTGGTAGGTCTGGTACTTCGTCGGTATCAGGTTGTGCGATGTTTTATTTGTGTTTTCGCTCTATCATCCTTTTGGTGGTAGGTCTGATACTTCGTCGGTATCAGATTGCGCGATGCTTTCTTTTGTGTTTTCGCTCTACCATCCTTTTGGTGGTAGGTCTGATACTTCGTCGGTATCAGATTGCGCGATGCTTTCTTTTGTGTTTTCGCTCTACCATCCTTTTGGTGGTAGGTCTGATACTTCGTCGGTATCAGATTGTGCGATGTTTTCTTTTGTGTTTTCGCTCTACCATCCTTTTGGTGGTGGGTCTGGTACTTCGTCGGTATCAGATTGCGCGATGTTTTTATGTTTTTGCTCTATCATCCTTTTGGTGATAGGTCTGGTATTTCGTCGATATCAGATTGTGCATTGTTTTGTTGGTGTTTTCGCTCTACCATCCTTTTGGTGGTAGGTCTGGTACTTCGTCGGTATCAGATTGTGCGATGTTTTCTTTTGTGTTTTCGCTCTACCATCCTTTTGGTGGCAGGTCTGATACTTCGTCGGTATCAGATTGCGCGATGTTTTATTTGTGTTTTCGCTCTACCATCCTTTTGGTGGTAGGTCTGGTACTTCGTCGGTATCAGATTGCGCGATGTTTCGTTTGTGTTTTCGCTCTACCATCCTTTTGGTGGTAGGTCTGGTATTTCGTCGATATCAGATTGTGCGATGTTTTGGGTGTGAGTTTCTCTCCCTCATCCTTTTGGTGGTGGGTCTATCATGGTCATTAATGATAGGCTGTGCGATATGTGTTTGTGTTTGCTCTACCGTTCTTTTGGTGGTAGTAGCCGTGTGTGTTTCATACCATCATCCTTTTGGTGATGGCGACCTTTTTTCCAGTTGCTTACAGTTTGCTCAGAGGTTTACATCATCCAGTATTTTCAATTCTCAATCACCTCTCTTTCATCCGGACAAATTCAGGGTCTTTTTATATCTAATAGACTTCTACCTCAGGGATGTGAACGCCAATGCAATTCATCCTCCTAGGTTTAAGCCTATTAGATAGGGGCATCTGTCATACCCTAAATTTGTCCTACCTTTTTTGAAAATATTTTCCACTTTTTGTTTCATACCATTAGACACGTGTCCACCCGAAATTGGGCGTTTTCCAAATTTTATCTATTTATGTCCAATAAAAGCGTGACACGTGGCCTAAGTTTTTATTTGTGAATTTTATTTCAATTTCTTAACTTTTTATGTATATACTTGTTTTTATTAATTATTTTTGTAGGTCTTAGTTTTTTTTTATATATTGTAAATTTTTTTATATAAGTATTAATTTCTGTATTTAGTTATATTTATTTAACTTTTATAATTATTAATAAGATTAAATTAATTACTATTATTAGCTTTTTAGTAAATATTTATTTGGTTAATTGTTTGGTTGGTAAGAATTGTTTAAAAAAATGAAAAAAAAACTGAAATAATGAATGGCCCATCGGAGGCCCATTAGAGAGGCTAAGGGAGAGTCTGCACTATAAGAGAGGAGGGGAATCTGATTGAAAGAAAAACCCTAAGTCACTGTTCACGGTTCCCTCAAAACCCTAACCTGTTGTTCATCACCCTCTCAGAACCCTAGAGGCGCCGAAAACCCCAAATCTAACCCCAAACCCTAACATTGGTCGTCGTTCTTTCACAAAACCATCAACCTCAACACTATCCTTCTTCATCGCATCCATTTCCTCTCCCATTTTTTCAGACCAAACCTTAAACCGCCGCCGGATTCCCCAAATTGAACCCTAAACATCATTTCCTCATCACCCTTCGAGTCTCCCTTCGCGGCTACGTAAGCAACAAGACCTGTGTTCAATTCAGGTCTGCTCAATCCCAAATCATTACCACAAAGACAATAGGGACGAGGTTTCGCTTTCAAATCCCTCATCGCTGCTACTGAGATGTAAAGTAGAAGTGAAACGGCAACGTTTGAACAAAGCGGCAGCAACTCTGTATTAGCTTTTCCAAGAGCTTCAACGCGGACAAGAAGCTTCCAAAGTTTCAAATCGTTCGGGAATAGATGATTCAACGGTTACAGCAACAATAGCCACGATTCACTCTTCAAAAACCGCAGCTGATGGTGCGAGAATGAAAGGGAAGATGAGGAATGACTTTCAGCAGCGAAAAGTTCAACCTTCAGTTTTTAACACAAAAATGCAGCAGCAAGATGAAGTCATTCGTGTTTTCAATCCAATTCTGTTTTTTATCCATTATTGTTTCTCTAAGGGCTTGTGTTATTATTTGTGATTGGCTTGTTATGCAGGTTTGAGGTTGAATCCGAGATTCAGATTCAAGTTTGGTAATTATTGCAGTTTCATATCAAAGAGATGGAAGCCGACCTCTTAGCATTCGAAAACACGACATCCTTTTGGTCTGTTCATCTTCTGTTCACAGCAGCAACAATATACATCGCCCTTCAACAAACAACTTCACCCAGCAAACTCATACTCGTATTCGTTCGAACTCAGTACTCGGTCATGAAGCATTTAATTTCAATGATAATCAAGTCAGGTCGTAGCAACACCATATCCTCACCTTTGTTTAAGATCTCCTTCCCGTTACACTCCGGTTCTGCCACAGACTTGACAACAATGGCATCATCAAATTATGATTCGCGGTCTACAGCTGAGCTCAACCTCTCATCTGCTCCCAGCTAGGATGCGACATCCTCGGCTTGCAGTGATGTAACAACCGCGACAAAACAGAGTGATACATTCGAGAAGGTAACAGAAATGAGCCACCTCGATGATATTACATAGTCTAAATCTTCATCAACAATAGAGCAGTTTGTGGCAGCAAACACCCATGTCTCAGTCGAGACTAACCTCTCTTCATTGCCAACGTTGCTGAGTTGCGACAACTCCGGCAACGACTCCGTAAAGCATCAGGTTGGGCCAATCCCGTTTGTTTAAGTTATAACTAGGTTCAATCTGCAGGTTTGTTCTTGTTTTAAACAAAGTTCTGATGCTGTTACTGAGTATTTGTGTGATAGCGCAGTGTTGTAGACATTCCGGTTGATTTCTTAACGATCATATTTTTGTGTTACTGCATTACATTGGTTTAGATATTATTGGATTGGTTGTTGTGATATGCATACTGGTTTGTTGATTGGTTGTTATTAGATTGAATAAAAGGTATCATGTTGGTTCTCGGGTTCACTATTTTTTTTAAAAAAAAAAACATTTGATTTCGAGTTTCTAATGAGCTGAGAGTGCGGTTTCAATTTTCAAATGTTCTTTTTTTTAATCCAGCAGAATTATTTTCGCAGCTGTTAGTTGTTCGATATGGTTATCTTCGGTTAAATACGCATATTTGGATTCCATCACGCGTATTTGGATCTCATTGTTATATGGCAGTTCACTTCGTTGTGTATTTATTTTCATTTGACGGTTGCTAGTTCATCTATGCAAATGACTATTAATGGAATCTACATATTTACATCGTTTGAATCAATTTTGAGGGAATATTTTTATATGCTAAACTTGGTCGCGGTTTTGCGGGGTGGCCTATGGATAAGGTGCCGTTACGTTGTTTGTATGTCAACCATCATAGCCTTTCGTTGAAGATAGACAATAATGGCATTGGAGAATCTAGCTGATAAGAGGACATTCTGCTGCATTAATTTTCCATAATCATTTTTAACTAATATTTTTCTTTGATGTGTGCAGATTAATTAGTTGAAGCATAGTGGTTGATATGTTGGTAATCAATTGATTGATTTGAAGATTTATGTATAAAAATGTGAATAATGAATATTGAACTTAATTATTGTTTGTTTTTATATTAACCTTATCAAATTGGATATTGTTTTTCGGAAATAATAAACTCTCGATTTATCGAGTCCTTTTCCACCCATGTAAGTCGAGTGTTTTCAAAGCCTCGCCATCGACCTTCGATCACCATACACAACATTTTAAAGCTTAATCCTGGGCTTCCTTACAGTGATACCTATTTGATCAATTATTTCTAGTTGGTCACTTAGAAGACTAGCCCACTTTGCTAGTGCACACGCTTAAAATTTAAAATTAAAACTTCGACTCAATTCGAATACTTTTTTCAAAGCAAATTAAATCTTTGAAGTCTAGCATTTCTTGGATTTTTGGATGATCATTAGCGAGGTGTACACCTTAAATAATGTATTATTCAACTTTTCGTTTTAATACACTATTTTGGACAAAGGAATATTATAGGAATCAAGCATTCTGTGTGATATTTCTATCGTTCATTCAAATATTCTCCAAATGAAAAAGGTGTCGTCGAGATCTAGCATTTCGATAATACCCCAATTAATTGGTTGTGAGGCCTACGTCTCATTTATCAAATAATTGTCATTTCTCTCATTTTCAAATCCAATCTCATGTCCTCACATCTCGTACCTCAAATTATTTTCATACCTCATTTCACTTCAAATCTTTTTCAAACATTTTCTCGATCAAACTTCGAAAGAAGGAGGTTCTTGGAGTCTAGCATTCCTTGAATTTTCGAGTGAATAGCTCTCGAGGCACGCCCTTTGGGTTGTTATTCACTCAACCTTTCGACTTTTTCAAACTCAACCATTCTCTATATTCTCCTGAGTCGATTGCTCGTCCGCATTCGCAACCCATTTCATTCACAATTCCTCGTGGTCTCGATATTAGGAGCACCCTCAGGGACTAATATCGCTTCTCACAATCCTAACACTTGACACGTCGTCAAGTCGGTTCCATCTTCGATCAAATCTTCGACACGTCGTCGAGCTACTTCAAAACAACTTCCTCTTGGCCTCGCATGCCATTCTTCGATTCGATCTTTTCACAAACATTTTTTTAAACTTACGAAAGAGGGATATTCTTAGAATCTAGCATTCTTTGAATATTCGAACGAGTAACTCTTGGGCGCGCCCCCGAGTTGTTATTAGTTCACTCTTTCGTTTTCAAAATATCCAACTCTTATCTTCAACTCATTCAACCCAATTTCCGAAAGAACTGAGTTCTTGGGATCTCGCATTCCTTGAATTCTTGAGCGACAAGCTCTTGAGGCACGCCCTTAGGTTGTTTGTCAGTCACTCTTTCGTCTCTCAACTCAACGTCAAACCAATTCAAACCTCATCTTTTCGTGGTTGTTACCACGAACTACGGACGCTCTGATTCTTTATTCATTCTTGAATATAAGATACGTAGGCACAAGATTGCGATGATCTTGGCGAGCACACTTCTATCCATCTTCCGTTTCCCCCTATCCTTTCCCGTAGTCGAACTACGACGCTCTGATTTCTCATTCTCGTCCGAATGAGCATACGTAGGCACAAGGGCCCCCAATCCTTGGCGAGCACCCTATCTTCTAACCCCCCATTCCCCTAGCGTCTTTACCTTTTACCCTACCAATTCTACCTTTAGTAGCGAGAAAACAAGCAAACCTAGACAACACTCCCCACATTTACCTTAAGAGGTTCCCGTCGAGTACGACGGACGTGAGGGGTGCTAATACCTTCCCCTCACGTAACCGACTCCCGAACCCGGAACTTGGTTGCGACAGCCCTGTTCCTATCCTTTCGTTTTAAGAGGTTTTATCGATATTTTCCTCTCCCGTTTATTCGGGAAAATAAAGTTCGGTGGCGACTCTGTCGAACCGCATTTCCGCGCCTTTTGCGCGAGGGTCGTATTTTCGAAATGTCTCCGTGATTTTTCGAGGTGCGACAACCCCCATAGCAAAATTCTGCGTTCTGCAGATTTTGCTGGTGTGACGACCGTCACAGAAGCCTGACGCTCGTCACACGGGTGATGACCGTCACGAGCCCAAAACTGTTATCTGCTATAACAGGGGTTGCGTTTTCTCTCCCACTCTCATCTATTCAACTTCCAATCATCTCAAACTCAAACCCCACTTCCAATTTTCGTTTTCCCACCTTGCTCCATATATTCCAACTCCCATTTCAACTTCCTAATCCACTTCTGTAACATTTTTCACTCCACAGAACCAACTCAATCCACATTTCCTCAGCATCCTCCAACAATGGCGAGAAACAACGAAACCCCAGACCTCAGCAGTATCGTGTTCAGCGACGGCGACTCCGGAGAGAAACAGCGGGCCAACTATATCGCCTTCCATCAACGGTCGCTACAGCCGACCCACTACCCGCATATCCCATCCCTCACGGAGCTCGGCCTCCTTGACGGCATCACTTGGATGCTCCAAAGAGCCGGCATCTGGCACCTCTGCACAAATCCGCAGCCGACATACGAACAACTCACCCTCGAGTTCCTCAGTTCGTTCACCTACTTCACTTCCAGCGGCGACCTCAGCCAACACTCCGGTGCCGCATGCTTTCGTATGTTCGGCACGAACTATCAACTAAACCAGAACCAGATTGCCGACATCTTACAATTCCCTCGCGGCGACAATGCTCATCGCCGCCTCACCGAACAGTTTCAGCACGAAGCCTTTGCACTCTGGTACCAGTTAACCGGAATTAATGCCGATGGCTGGGATTCTCTGCATGCAACGCACATCCACAACCCGACCATCCGGTATTTCCACCGAGCTCTGAGCAACACCATCTTCGCACGGGATAGCAACCATAAGGTGAACTCGAAAGAGCTCTTCTTTCTCCGCTGTGTGTTCAACTCCGAGCCCATCAACGCCGCTCCGTTCCTCCTGGCCCACATTCAGGACAACTGTAACCGTGGCTCTAAGCCATTTTACTTTGGCGGGATTGTTACTTCCATTGCACTCGGGCTGAACCTCGGTGACCGCCTCCAGCATCTCCATGCCATTCCCTCGGTATTCCTCGACACCGACCACTGCAGAGCTTCTCACCTCATCCGTTCCAGGGCCGATGGCAAGTACCACCCGGTCGTGCGTGGTAAAACCGTCAGAAGTATCATCCTGCCATCACGCACCCGGATGCACCCACAGGATCGTGCCAACTGGCTATTTGACCTCAATGCCCCTGCTGCTGCCGCTGCTCCAACTCAGACTCACACGCAAGGTTCTGGTGACGAAATCCAAGATGAGTTGGACAGACCTGAGCAACCGGAGGCATCGCAACCACTTCCTTCTGAAGGCACATCCTACCGCCGTCGCCGCCGTCGTCCAGAGCCCGACTACTCTGAAGAAGACCTCCGCCGATCCCTCGACCAGCAGACCCAGATACTCGCTATGATGCAGCAGCAGAATCAGCAAGCAGAGCAGTTCGAAGCTTGGCATCGGACCCAAATGCAACAACTCCAAACCGGCCAGGAAACCATCACTGAGAACCTGGCGAATCTTACCTTGCAGTTTGAAGGACTCCGCGACTATGTCTATCACACCGGAGCACTGGACTTTGAGGCCCGTCGCGACCAGGTCAGAGCCAGAGGACGCGACAGAGGACGTGACCGAGGCAGAGGCCGTGATTAGTTATTGTTTTCCTTATTTGTTTACTATATTTTCAGTTTCTTTGTATTTTCATTTACCTTGTATTTCCCTCTCGCATTCTTTCAAATCAGTGGGGACACTGATTGAGATAGTGTGGGAGCGGAGCGTTTATTTCCCATTCCCTTGTACTTTTAATTCCGTAATTTCAATTCGAACATTTTCACGTATTAGCAAATAAAAGCTCTTTTATATATCTTTTTCCGTTACGCAAACGTCCCCACTTTATTCGACATAAACAAAAACTTTTTCGTTCATTCCTCAAAAGCAAAAGCATCACGAGAATGCGCCCAAGTTCAAACCAAGTTTCGAAACTCCGAGACGAATATTCTAACAAAACCAGTACTGTCCTGACACCTTAGACCTCCGGTTTATGCGAGTCGGTTTCACTACCTACGTGTACCAAAGTTTCAAGTTTCTACGCAAACTCAGCCCCAAGTAGTTTATACTAGCAGTCAGCACCATCCTAAAACACTTCTAAGCAAGCGACCAATGCAAATAAGTGTATGATCTCCGAAAAGATGAAAAATCATGAAAATAAAGCCATTTCGCCCAAGTATAGAGACATGTTCCCTCTAAGTTAGGTGCTCCTCACCCGAGCATTTAGCCCAACGGTACAAAAACTCATTGAAAAATCAATGGTATAAGCTTATGAGCAATGAAAAAGATCAAAACAGAAATGAGATCATATTCACTAACAGGTTGACTTGCCATGAAAGTGTATGGACAACGGGCTTAATGTGATTGCGCTAGAACAAACAGGGTGAAGTTGACGCGAGAACCTTGATACCAAGCTACAGTAGCATGACTGGGACGGATTTGCATAAGAAGGAGACCTCCGAAGACTTGTAGTCCAGTGTCGTCACCGTACTCGTTTTGTTCCTACTAAGAATCCCGATTTTTCCCAACTTTGTGAATGAGGAAGCTGCCTCGTGCTTGCCGACTTTTTCCTGTTTTACTTGAGGACAAGCAAAGATTCAAGTTTAGGGGAGTTTGATAACACGAAATCGTATATATATATTGATGCATAATTCAACTGATGTTTGACTGTTTTCAATCCGATTTCGGGTTCTTTCCATGTTATTTGTCTGATATTTTGCAGGTATTCAATGATCATGTCTAAACAAAGCAATATGAAGAAAAGAAGCAATTACAGATGAAATATGGACGAAAACCAGATGAAAACGACATGAAAAACGCAGAATGCACATTTTGCTGTTGTGACGACCGTCACACCTCCATGACGACCGTCACACGGGTGACGACCGTCACACACCGTGATGACCGTCATGCAGGCAAAAACGCACAACTTCAAATGAACGTGCAAAATGCAGTTCCAAGTCCCAAATAATGGACCACTACTCCCTGATATTTCTGCCTCCAAGTCCACCTTCTTCAAATTACAACCGTTAGAATTCTACTTCTATAAAAGGGGAAGGAGGGGAGCTGAGAGAGGGAGCCGCATTCAGACAACGAAGTGCTGCCAATTTATCTTCAGAGCAACCTTTCCATTATTCTATTCTTATTTGTTTCTCTTTTCTTTCTCTGCATTCTTTGATATTTTGTAATTCCCATTTCCCTTGTACGATCAATTGGCACAAAGACCAGAATTCTGCCAACATTTGTGGAGGATCTGCCCAAAGGCCAATTGGAATATTTACAGGTTTTAAATTTTAATCGTAATTTCAGTTTTCATTATAATGCATGTTATTAATCACTGTTTTTATTTATGTTTTACCTTTCCCAAATCCATGTCTAGCTAAATCAGAGTAATCGATATGTAATAATAATTCAGACGGGATTTGATAATAACCGGTTGAAAACTTTCTTTTTCAAATGTTGTTTATGGTCTGAGTATTTAAACTTATTTACTGAATAAACGTTCGTCGCAAAAGCGAGAACTTATTTAAAAGTAGTTTTGCCACGACAGTGGGAAATTAATTAAGGTACGAACCAACAAGCGACAGCTGCGGTAAGACCAGATAGTAAACACTAGGCATTTGTTTTAATAACAGCGAAAGCACTTTAAAATGAATTAGAACTTAGAGATTTCCAAAAAGTAGTTTTAACCCCGAATGGGACAGCGAAAGCGTACATCCGGCCCTTAGAATTATGACTAGCGTCAACAACCATCGTGAGACGAAAGTCTTCAGATCACTATTTTCTGCTTAAATAAATTCTGAAAAATATTTCATACACCGGTAACTTGTCAAATCCCCGAAGAACATAATTACTGCATATCGATTCACGTAATTATAATTCAAGTAACGTTTTTAGTTCCCTTTAGTGACAGAAATTATTTCCTTAAACATTATCTACCTAGCTAAACATAGTAACTCCCGAGAACACTAGTTTGATTACGAGTCCCTGTGGGATCGATATCTTTTATTACTACGCGATAGACTGTGCACTTGCAGTTAAGTTGTATTAGACATAGAAAGTCGCGATCAGTAATGTTAACTTGTGCCCTTGGGGCACATGTTAAGAAAACCATTTATAGTAAATTTGCATTGGAAAAAATGATTTAAAAATTAATTTTATACTTTAATTAAAGTTTATACACAATTTCCAAGACAATATTTCTTAATTTAATTCTTAACATGTGCCCCAAGGGCACAAGTTAACATTACTCTTATTGTTATGTTGCGGTGCTGATACTGTTGTTGCGTGTGATTTTCATTCACACCGCAATTGTGATTGATTGTTGATGCGTTGTTGACCACAGCCACAATATTGCGGTCGCTATTCAAACCATGCTAAAGAGATTAATAATAAAGTGATATTGTAATCATGATTAGTTAGCTTGTCCGGCCACATATTTCCTTTCTTGAAAATATAAGAGTGGAGAGTCTTGACCAAAAAATATAATTGTGTCATCGATTTCTCAACCACTAAAAAATGAATTCCATGTTGCTGAAGGCTGAATTGTGCCCAAAAAATCACTCTCAATCAAAACATTGTTTCAACACTTTTTTCTTTCTAAAAGCAATTGTATTGAAAAAAAAAACACAAAGAGTGTACAACTCATTAACTCATCCAAGACTCCAACTATTATTAACTTAAATCAATTAAGTTAATTGAATCTTTTTTTTTCTTATTTTTTGGATCCATTATCCACCAACACTGATACGTCACCTTCGTCAACCAATGCCGTTTTCATGTTCTAGCTTTAATACTGTTTTTGATCGTGTCGCAGTGAAAATCGGATATCAAGCTATTGTATTAACTTGAATCACAAATCATAAAATATCACCACCGATCTTTAATTTATCCGAGAGAAGGGGAAAAGAAAGAATAACCCATAAATAAAAATGCAAAGCAAAAAGCAAGACTTAAAGTTAAGTAAAAGAGAAATCAAAGTTATGGGGGTTGGTTATACTAAGGGAATGTATTAGCACCCAAAGCATCTGTAATACTCTACAGGAACCTGTTGAAATATTTGTGTTTTGCTAAAATTGTTTGCTAAAGGTAAAAGATGGGTAAAGAAAATAGAAAAGGTCAAAGAAGAAAAAGGTAGAAAAATAAAAAGGTAGCCCGCTAGGATCTCGCATTCTTATACCTACGTATCATTAATATGAAGTCAGAGCAATCGTAGTTCGGAAACTACGTTGAAAAATGGTGTAAAAGGATAAACGAGGGAAAAAAAGAAAAGTGTGCTCGTCAAGAATCGGGGCCTTGTGCCTACGTATTCTCAAGCGGAACTTGAAAAATCAGAGTGTTCGTAGTTCGTGGAACTACGACTTTCCAGGTTCTGAGAAGCAAGAACAACTAAGACAAGTAAAGAATAAACAAAGGATACGCACAATGACAATAAGTCAACACACAATCCCTTCCCTAAGATTAGGTCACAGGGATCAAAATAAAAGCAACATATACATGGAAGAACATCATGTATAAACAGACAAATATACGCGGTAAAGTATCGCGAATAAAATCCCACAAACAATCACGGCAAAACATCATGGAAAAGATAAACAGTCCCGGCAGAGCATCATGTAGTAAACAAACAAAATTATTAATCAATTTAAATATAAATATTTAACAAGATTAACTAATAATTTATTTTAATCAATTTAAATACAAATATTTAAATTAATTAATAATTACAACATATATTTTTTACATTTTCAAAATGATATAAATAACTAATCTAATCACTAAATAAATGCATTTAAAAGAAACAATAATCTTGTACCTTGTGACCGTCACTTTTATCTCCCAAACATGATTCCAAAATAAATGAATAATAAACTAATAATACAATAAAAGACAAATTGACTCCTTACAACAAAAGACAATCAATTATTTTTCGAAACTTAAACCAAAATTTATGAATATATATATATATATATATATATATATATATATATATATATATATATATATATATATATATATATATATATATATATATATATATATATATGTGTATATATATATATATATATATATATATATATATATATATATATATATATATATATATATATATTTAAAAAATAATTAATGGTTAATAAAAATAATAGTAAATAGATGAAACATGAAAAAGTTAGTAATAGAGAAAAAAATATTAGTAATAATAATAGTAATAATAAACTAAATAAATAAAGTTAAAAAAAAAAACCTGATAAAGACTAGATGAGGGAGTGTTGTGTCTACATGGAGAATGATGTTTTGTGTGAGGTTACAGGTACCATGAAGAAAAAGAAAATATAGGTGGTGGTTTATTATTGGGAAAATGAAGGTGAGTTATTCATATCATGGAAGATATTGTGTATGAAAGAGTGATGATAGAATATGGTGGATAGTGAATTTTTAGTTTATGTGGAAGTGTGAGGGTGATGGGCGTATGAAAAAGTAGTATGGTTTGTGTGGTTTTAAAGAGAGAAAAATAGTAGAAAGTGTGTAACAACTTCCATAAAATGGGGTCTTGAAAATGTAATGCTAGTGTATAGTGTAAGCTTTGTGTGATAAAGTGATGACACATAGCATGAGGAAGGAGAAAATCATGGGAAAATGATTATGTACATGAGAACTCAAACAAATCACTTTTAAGAAACTTATTTGACAAGTTTTTTAAAAAAATAAATAAAATTTATGAAATTTATTTGACAAGTTTCTAAAAAATAAATAAAATTTATGAGACTTATTTGACAAGTTTCTAAAAAATAAATAAAATTTATAAGACTTATTTGAAAAGTTTCTAAAAAATAAATAAAATTTATCAGACTTATTTGACAAATTTCTAAAAAATAAATAAAATTTATGAGACTTATTTGACAAATTTCTAAAATATAAATAAAATTTATGAGACTTATTTGACAAGTTTCTAAAAAATAAATAAAATTAAAATTAAAACTAAAATAAAAAAATAAAAAATTAAGTATAAAATAAGAAAAGGCAATAACTAACAAAAATAAATAAAACTGATTAATTAAAAAAATATATTAATTAAAAGTAGAAATAAAAATGGTAAAAAAACGAATAATTGGACCGATATCGAAGTTGTCAGAAAAATAAAATGAATACACCAAAATGATCAGCGTAAAATATACGATTCAGAAAAATACAGTGTTTGGTCAAATTTGAAATAAATTTTACCTACTAAAATGGCTTAAATTGTCCAAAAATGTGATCGAAAAATTTAAATGAGCATGCCAAATTAAACTACTTGAAACGTAGATTAATATCACTGACGTTTGTAAGCTCTATTTTAAATATTTTCGTCCACTGATTTTAGGCACAGTTGACTTTTAGTTTGACCGATTCGGCTGTAATTCCGAAAAGTTTATTTCAGTTGATAAATTAGGTATTATGCAAGATGCAAGACATGATGAACAACACAAATGATGCAAAAAGACGTGGGATCTTAGAATAAAAAATTAGGGTGTGACATATGTCCATATTTAAGTTTCTTCGATCTGGATATGTGAAGATTGAAATCTTCGTCTCGACGAGATTGGAGAGACTTAAATACAAACATGCACAATTTTTTGCCCTAAGATGCCACAAAACTGCTTATGATATGATGCAATGTGAAATAAAGATCTTGTGATGAAAGATGTCACAAGGGATGAATATACTGGGAAGATGTTACAACTCTACCGGGGAAAGACTGACAACTTCACGGGGGAAAGTATCTAGGAGACACAACTGAGGAAAATAAAATATTATGGACATCTGTCAAGGTGACAAAGAGTATCCAGTAATACTTGGAAAAAGAGGGACAAACCCTAAACAGCAGTACAGACATCCAGAAAAGCATTAGATGTTGAAAGTAACACACAGTGAAATAACATAAACATCCAAAAAGTAAAAGCAAACTTACTGGGGAAAGAGTCACAATCATCAGAGGTTTTATCAGAAGAGCATTGAGCAAAACTCTGGAAAAGAACAGGTATCCGAGATAAACTAGCAACCACCTGAGATATTTAGAATATCATTAAATAAGTTCCACTGGAGAATCAACAATCATTATCCATAAATGAAACTGAATGGAAAAGAGTCACAACATTCAGAAGATCATTGAATGAGGTAAGGAGAATTCAGGGAAATACATTAGAGACATTCAAGCAAACATCAGAGGTATTCAGAAAAGCATTGAATGAAATCTAGAAAATAACAGACATCAGAGGCATTCATAAGAGCATTAGATGAAGACAAAGATTCTGAAGATACATCCGAAACATTTATAAAATCATTAAATGTACGGGAAAAGACTTTGAAGATATATCTGGAAGAACATCAGATAAACAAGGTCGCATCTGGAAGAACGTTAGATAGATACAAAGGGGTTCTGGAAGAACATCAGAATAAAAGACACATATGGAAAAATATCAGATGCAAAGTCGTATCTGAAAGAACGTCAAATAGACACAAAAGAGGTTTCTGAAAAAATATCAGAAGCAAAGACTCGATCTGGAAAAACATCATAAGAGAAAAGTCATATCTGGAAGAACATCAGATACACGCAAAGGGGATCTTGGAAAAACATTAGAAGAAAAAGACACATCTAGAAAAACATCAGATGGCAAAAGAGATGAAATTCTGGAAAAGCATCAGAATCACAGAGGGTATATATCTGGGAACTCACTAGGGAGTAAAATAAATTCTGGAAGGGTGTCAGAATCATAATGGAAATATCTGGAAAAAAATCAGATAGGTTATGGGAGAACATTAGAACAAAAGACACATCTAGAAAAACATCAGACGATAAAAGAAATGAAATTCTAGAAAAGCATCAGAATCACAAAGGAATATCTGGAAAAACATCAGATAGGTTATGGAAAAACATCAGAACAAAAGACTCAATCTGGAAAAACATCAGAGAGACAAACACATATGGTAAAACCTCTGATAGATTCTGGAAAAGCATCTGAGTTAAAGGAAATATTTGGAAAAACATCAGATAAGTTCTGGAAGAACATCAAAACAAAAGACTCAATCTGAAAAAATATCAGAGAGAGACAAACAAAAGGCCATATGGAAAAACATCAGATCACACACAGAGAGAGTCCTAGGAATACGTCAGAACACAAAAGAATATCTGGAAAAACTTCAAATAACACAAAGAGAATATTTGTTTGGTAGATGTCAAGTAAGTTAGACTTTGACCACAAGGTGAGACGTTGATAACAACACGACCTATGGAGAATGTAAATGAGAATGAAACTCTTATGATATGCATATGTATATGAATTATGCTATGATATATGATTAAATGCAAATGTAAATACAGATGTTGACGATATGGCTCAACTCTTTTGAGGAGAAGACAAGACTAAAAGACTGATTCCTCAACACGAAGATCTCTGCCATTCTGCTTGGGGACTAAAGATGCTACTGTTGAGCACATCTCTGCCACACTGGTGAATTGTACCAAATATATGATCCTTGTAGGAAGGACAGGGAGCTGCTTGGGGATTCTTCAAGTAAACTGCCCCAGATTAGCTGTCTGTTATAGATGAACTGCATTACTGTGCGCTCGGAAGGCTTGCCCCAGTCTGAGTCTTGAAAAATCTTCTGTATAAACCAATTCTTGAGAAAGACTTGCGCTAAGCAATAAACCTTGAACTGCTTCTCAACACGATTCGGAAAGAAATTTCCCTTGATAGGATCACTGACTAAGTTTCTCAACTGTTTGAAAATTCCTTAGAGGAAAGCCAGTTTGCAAACAAAAGTGTTCATACAAACATGGTAAATGCAAAATTCATGCAACTTTTTGAAATCAAATCATTTTTTGGAATATGCAAAGAGTTACATGTCAGAACGCGGTGGTTCAAGACACTCAAAGTGTAAAGCAAAGGTGCAATTCCAAAATAATTGATTTGCAAAGATCTTTTGGAGTCAGTTTACGCAACCGTGTTGTAGTATGTGTCGCTACGCGAAAAATGACACAGATTCGCCACCAAATTTTATTTATCTCAAAGAGGGAAAGGGAAATAACAATAAAACCGTTAGGAAAAGAGCATGGTCATCGCAACCAAGTTTTAGGGTTCAGGAGTCAGTTATGTGAGGCGAAGGTTTTAACACCCCTCACATCCATCATATTCGATTAGAACCTTCTAAGTTGTTTAGCTTGAATGGGTGTTTTTAATTTTAAAAGTTTACATGCTTAAAAGAAAAGAGGGGTTGGTTTTTTATTAGAGTGCTCGCCAAGGATTGGGGCCCTTGTGCCTACATATATTCACTTGTAAGAAGTGAAAAATTAGAGCATTCGTAGTTCATGTGACTACGGTGAAAAATGGGAAATTTGGGTGGACGATGCTAACGTGCACATTCTAACAGTTAAGTGTGTTGCAGCTTGCTCGTGGAGTCTTAGGTCTTACCTGTTTGCGGTAGAACGGACGTAACATTCCCTTTTAAGGGAAGAAAATGGAAGGGTGGAAAAGAAAGAAAAGTGCTCGCTAGGATTATCGTAATCCTATGCCTACGTATTCTCAACATGTGTGAGAAATTAGAGCAGCCGTAGTTCGGCCACTTGAGAAATGATTGTGTTGGTTGTTTTTATACCTTGAAAAAGGGTTTTCGAATGATGCTCTAAGACGAAAAAGAAGTTTGATGAGTTGATGCTATTTTTATACTTTTTGAGAAGAAATTGTTCTTGATTAGGATCACACTAAAGACTTTGGGTAGAGATGAATATCTCGAATATCCAAGTCGAGCGCCTTGTATTCAAAATATTCCTAACAAGTGTAGGAGGGGTTCCATTCTCATTTCTTCTCCACCACTTTAAAGGCCATGGCGTGTAAACCTAATCGTATCTTTATTGTGTTTTTGCAGTTTTTGAGAAAAGTACCACTTGATGTTGAGTCAAGGGTTTTATTACTTACTAAAAAAAGGTTTGAGGTGATGCCAAAAAGGTTGATAGCAATGCACAAGGCAATCGACTTACAAGTTCAAAAATGGCTCGATAAGAATCGAGAGTTTGTTTTGAAAAGGTTTTGACAAACACAAGTTGAAATGACATTATTAATATAAACATACAATGAAATATAAGACAAAGTCAAGTTAGTTGTTTTGAGGACACAAGTTAAATTTCACAAAGTTGTACCTTCAAATTATTAATTTGAACTAAGGATGGATATTTAATTAATTAAAATGTTAATCAATAAATATATATAACAAACTCTTTTTTTATATTATCATTTTTTTTATCTTTTCACTTAAAAGAATTTGAAACACTAAAAAAAACATTAAGGAAAACAAGAAAATAGCAAAAATAAAGTATAAAAGCAAGAAAAAACAAAAAGTTGAAAAAAGGGCAAGAAGTTAGCTGTGTGAAATTCCTGATGAATTTTCCCAAAAAAACATCAATAAGTTCGCTTGTCGCATCGCTGCGAAGAGGGGTCAGAAAAGACAGAAGAGTCGACATCGTTCGTTATTTATCCCAAAAGAGGGAAAGGAAACAATCAGAGAAAACCTAACGAAAACGGGAGAAGACAGGTCATCGCAACCATGTCTCGGGTTCGGGAGTCGATTACGTAAGGGGAAGGTGTTAGCACCCCTCACGTCCGTCGTACTCGACGAGATCCACGCTTTGTTGTCTATCTAAAAGGGTGTTTACTATCTAGCTATAGGCTCAGGGATAAAAGAAAAGAAAAAGGACTCGATAGAGCATCGCCGCTCTATGCCTACGTACTCTCTCGTGCAATGGGAAAGTCAAAGTCAACGTAGTTCAGAAAACTATGGGTGGAGGTGGGGGAAGGTTGCTCGCCAAGACATCATCGTCTTGTGCCTACATATCCTCGTCTGGTACGAGAAATCAGAGCAAACATAGTTCGGGCTAACGAGAACACCGGTTGGTTCAAAATGTTTTACCCGAGTAGGGTTAAAACTTAGTTCTTGCAGTTAGATGTATGCAGCTCGACCATTGGAGACTTAGGCGTTACCTGTTTGTGGTAGAACCAAGAGTTAACAAAACTCTCCTTATGAAAAAGGTTTTCCAAATTAAGATCCCGAAGGATAAAAATATTTGAAGTTTGTTTTTGTGTCTTTTAGAGAAGAAGTGCATTGATTATTGTTTGTAACTCATGTTGCACTAAAGACTATGACCTAGGAGCGAATGCATCGCATATCGTCCAAAAGACATACACTAAACACTCTAGATAATTAAGAAGAGGCCCTCCAATCACCATTTCCCAAGTACTTAAAGCTCGTAGCGTACAAAAATCCTTAACCTTTATTAGATGTTTTGAGAAAGTTTGAAGATGAGAAGAGAGAGATACACTAAAGGGAGACTAAGACTCAACCTAATATTCTCATACAAAGTGCACCTATGATTGGGATGAAAAGGGAATGCTACCTAATGTTATCATGCATGGATTCAAATCTAAGGTCTATCATAATCAATCTTGAACAAGATAGATTAAAGGTCCTAAGGGAACATGGCAAAGAAGACAAAAGAAGAAGAAAGCATAAGAAAAATGCAAGTTTGCAAACAGGTAATGCACAATTAGAATGAAAGTGAGGGAGGAAAAAAAGTGTGGGGAAGTAGCCTCCACAAGCACATATCAACCTCAAGCATGCATATGAGAAATTCAAGAAGGATGCAAGCAAAGAAAAGAATGCACACAAAAGAAAACAAACAAGAAAGCATATCAAAGTCCTCAAAAGAATCATCATTCATGACATGTTCAAAGTACCTCTAAAGGAGGGACCAAACCATCTCAAATGAGACTCAAGGATCCTTGGACAGAAGTAGGGATGAGAGGAGAAAATGCACAAAGCAAAGATCAAACACACCAAAAGAAATTGCAAGAATAGGCAAGGAGAAAGACCTAGGTCTTAATCACATTCAACATTTGAACTTCAAATGGAAAGCCTAAAAGAATACAACTCAAGCACAAGAAGAAAGCATGCGTATGACCTATAAATTGACAACCAGCAAGCTAAACATGTCAACAGTATGAATCAAGAAGAGTTGAGAGCTTAAGGGATCCACAAGTGTCATTTTCAAATCAAACTAGGTCAAGTACTTGTATGAACCACCCTTAGAAGTAACTTGACTTGCAAGTTGCTTCAAAAATAGGAAAAAGGCTAAAAATAACCTAATAAAATCTCAAATACTCATAAAAGAGTTGGCAACCAGAGGCCAAAAGATCACAACCAAAGTCACTTCAAAGCATCATCAAATAATTTGATTCACAAGGATGCCCCACTTTGAATAAGGGTTGTCGAGGGTCAACCAAAATGCCTTAAAAGTCAAATAAAAAAGAACTAAACCAGAGCCAAAATCATCCTATAAAACTCTCCAACTCATCATTGATATGAGAAAAAAGTTTCAATCATTGGAGATAAAGATTGGATCAAGAACTAGGCATGAACAAGAAAGGAGCAATTAAAATCAATTTAAAAACCACTCCAACCATTAATTCCATTTTTAACTGAAAAATAAATAAAAAATGAAAATAAAAAAACATCAAAAATTATTTAACACATCAAGGTGTCTTGAAAATATTTTTGTGGAATTTTATGGTATTAGAAGCTATTTTTAAATGAATTAAAGCAAAATAGAAAAAAGAAATAACATAAGAACAATTAAACAAAGACACGGTGCAAATAGCAATTAGAAATAGGCAAAACCAATGGGCCAGAATGAAGGGGGGGTGCAAAAAGCACTCTGAGCCCAAGACCAAACCATAAGTGAAACACTGCGTATCACTTAACACGCGTGGCGCACGCGTGGCAGTCAACAAACACGCTGGCAAGTCAGATCTCATCAACATCGTTGATCAAGCTCAGGTCAACAAGTCCAAGGCACACATGGCATGACACGCAAGAAAAACGGAAAGAGAACCAGAAGACGGAGCTACAATCTCCGGTCATCTTCTCCGGCCACGCAGCCGGAGTAGTAGGTCCAAAACAATATCAAATCACGCGAAATTTAATACCAAAATGAAGCTCATGCTATGTAGATCACGAATCCACCAATCAAACTCATTTATCATGCATAATTAGAGAAAATAGAATGATCAAGATTCATGCTCAAAACTGAAAGTTCATCAAATATGTCAAGTAATTATCCAGAATTTTCCTACACATGTAGGTCTTCAGTTTGCAACAAAAATGAAGTGGAATTGATGCATAACATGTGAGAATTCTTGATTTGAAAATTACCTAACAGAGTCTCTCCGTTGGAGCTTCACACGTGCTTAAGCTTGCTGGTAATTGTGAAGAATCACTCTACTTCACTTGAGGAAGAAAAAGGATGCTTCAATTTTGCTTGAAATTGCTCCAATCTCTGTTCACGATTTTCACTTTTCTCTTGAATTTTCAAATTGTGCTCTGCTTAATTCTCCACGAAAATGACTGAATGAAGCTTCAAATTTCATCTGAAGCTTTTATGTAATGGATCTAGAGTGATTTGGAGGTCCAACATGGCCTTATTGGATTGTAATTTTGAAATTCCCGAATTGGAAATGGAAGCTTCATGCACACGTGAATTCCCTCCAATTACACCTAAATTTTATTTGAATCCACTGCTGGCAATATGTATGGATCATGTGGATTGAAATCTTCCCTTAATTTGACCCAATGGTGGATATTTGATGTGAAACTTCTACTTGAAGTAAGCTTGAATTGCACGTGCATTTCACATTGTACCTAAAATTTTCTTGGTGCATCTTGCTTGTTGAACAAATTTGAATCAAAATGGGCACAAATATGGCATGAAAAAGTTCTCAAACTTAATCAATTTAATTCATGACTTTAAATCCAAATTTCACTTGGTTTTCTTCACCAATTTCCAAATCTTTGCCAAATTCATGACAATTTGGTGTTCCATGATGGAATTAATATCATTTGAAGCAACTTTCATGTTGGAGAAAGTTTCATTTGAAGTGCTTAAGATCATGAAAAGGACCTATAATGAAAATGACCTATAATCTTACTTTCCCAAAATACCCCTGCCTTGCAAGCTTCATAACGCGATTTCTACAAATGATATGAAGGACTTCTAGGACATTTTGGAAAGCTAAGATCATTAGGAACAACTTTTGTGTTCATCAAAAGTTGATTAGAAACATGATTCTAGGTCAAATGTGCCTTGGAAGATGGTTGACGTTTGTTGACTGAAAATATGATTCATCTGAGACCTCTAACTTGCTAGCATCATAACATGAGCTCCACAAACCCAATGGATGAGTTCTAGTACTCAAAATAAATCTAGGAACATGCTCTACAAGTCTCATTTTTGAATCAAAGTGAGGTGAAACTTGTACCTTGAGATATGTGGTCTTGAAGTTAGGCAATAAACAGAGGATTTTACACTGACAAGCCTCTGAAACCCTAATTTAGCAACTTCTCACACTCTTGATTCTTCTTGAATTGATCTTGAAATAACATCTTAAATGACTCAACACAACTTTTCATGACTCTAAAGACTTAGAAATAAGCCTTAATCTTCTTCAAATCCACATTGGATCTTGCACTAAGCAGATGAAACCCTAGGTGTGCAATCCTTTGACTGCAACCTCTTGCACATGATATAAAAACTTGCATAAACTCCACAATGGCTCTCAAAGCACTCAATGAGCTTCACAACATCTCACATCCCTGTCCATGAACTTTTGATCCTCAGATGATCCTCAATTGGCCTCCAAGATAGGAGATAAGCAATATACATTCGTTCACTTTCTCAAAGAGCTCTGACCAGCTTCTGATGACTTGATGAGCACTCATGCTTGCTTGGAACCTTTGACAAACCTTCTCTTTATATGCACACCTCTTGATCCCCTACAAATGAACAATGCTATGCAAATGCACATGCTAGAACAATGCAGTGAAAACATAAGCCAAGTAAAGAAAAGGTTGGGCAAATTTTGGGGTACAACATCGTTGTGCGAACTTCCTATCGAATCTGCCCAGATACAAACTATTCACAAACAGAATCGAAAGGTGCCAAAGTTTGCCGTGCGAACTTGCTAGCAAATCTGCCCAGAAAAAACATCAACAAGTTTGTTGTGCGAACTTCATGTCGAATTTTCCCAGAATACGCATTATTCACAGAAACAGAGGCGAAAGGTGCCAAAGTTCACTGTGCGAACATGACAACACTTTTGAGTGTTTTTTAAGTGTTCTCACTCTCTCTCTCTCTCTATAAAACTCACTCTTGTTTTTTCTACAATACCTAATCACTTTTGAACTGATAACACGAAATCATATAGATATTTTCATGCATAATTCAACTAAAATCTAACCGTTTTCGATCTGATTTCGGGTTATTTCCGTGTATTTGTCTGATGTTTTGCAGGTATTCAACGATCACGTCTAAACAAGGCAACATGAAGAAAAGAAGCAATCTCAGATGAAATATGGACGAAAAAGGAGTGAAAATATAATGAAAAGCGCAGCAAGCTGTTTTTGCTGATGTGACGACCGTCACAGCTTCATGACGACCGTCACACGGGTGACGACCGTCACACCTTGTGACGACCGTCATGCAGGCAAAAACGCCCCACTCAAATTACACGTCAAAAGAGCAGTTCCAATTCCCACAGAGTGGACCACTACTCCCTAAATTATCTGCCTCAAGGTCCATCATCTTCAGTGATAACCGTTGGGATTCCACTTCTATAAAAAGGGAAGCAGAGGACTTCAGAAAGGGAGCTGCATTCATACCACGAAGTGCTGCCGAATTTACTTCCCAGAGCATTATTTTCCAGTTTTATTCTTATTTGTTTCTCTTTACCTTTCCTGTATTCCCATTTCCACTCTTCTGCAATTTCTATTTTATTGTACGATCAAATTGGCACTAAAGACCAGAATCCTGCCAACATCTGTGGAGGATCTGCCCAAAGGCCAATTGGCTTATTTACAGGTTTTCATTTTGATCGACTTCAATTTTATTATAATGCAAATTATTATTTATTATTCTTATTTATATTTTATCTTTCCCAAATCCATGTCTAGCTAAACTTAGGTAATCGATATGTAGTAATAATTCGAATGGGATTTGATAACCACTGGTTGAAAAACTTTCTTTTCAAAAAAGTAATTTATGGTCTGAGTGTTTAAAATTGATTCACTGAATAAACTTCGTCGCGAAAGCGAGAACTTATTTAAAAGTAGTTTTGCCACGAAAGTGGGAAATTAATTAAGATACGAACCAACAAGCGAAAGCTGCGGTAAGGTTAGATAGTAAACACTAGGCATTTATTTTAATAACAGCGAAAGCACTTTAAAATGAATTAGAACTTAGAGATTTCCAAAAAATAATTTTAACCCCGAACGGGATACGAAAGTGTACGTTTGGCCCTTAGGATTATGATTAGCGTCAATAACCATCGTGAGGCGAGAGTTTTCAAATCTCCATTTTCTGCTTGAATAAACTTTGAAAATTATTTCATACACCATAACTTATCAAATCCCTGAAGAACACAATTACTACGTATCGATTCAATTAATTATAATCTAAATAGTAATCTTAGTTCCCTTTTAGTGACAATCTTATTCCCTTAAACATATTCTACCTAGCTAAACATAGTAACTCCCGAGAACACTAGTTTGATTACGAGTCCCTGTGGGATCGATATCTATTATTACTACGCGATAGACTGTGCACTTGCAGTTAGTTGTATTAGACATAGAAAGTCGCGATCAAGTTTTTGGCGCCGTTGCCGGGGACCCGTTTAGTCAATAGTGTAACCTTCTGTTACGCCATATAGACTAGGTTAACAATTTTCATTTTTCCTTTACTAGTTCTATCGATTGTATGCCAAGAAATCGCCCGCAAGGCGATATCGTAAAACCTTCGGTCGCAGAACTAGAACACTTCTTACATTTAAGAAGTAGAATCATTGAGTACCAACTCAAGCAACTCAAACATAACACTCCCGAACCTCTCACTCCCATTCCCAAATCAGAAGAAGAAGAACCAGAGATGGCTGAAGGACCTCCAAACAAACCGCTGAAGGCATACGCTACACCATCTCAGATGGAGCCTAGAAGTAGCATTGCTGCCCCAGCTATTACCCGAAATGATTTTGAGCTGAAACCATCATTGTTGTCGGATGTACAACAAAACCAATTCTCAGGAAACGCAACTGAGGATCCGAACGAACATCTAACGAAGTTTGTACAATACGCAGACACAGTGAAAGCAAATGGAGTAACTCCAGACGCGATAAGACTTCGTCTTTTCCCATTCTCTCTTAGAGACAGAGCGTAGACATGGTTACAATCGTTACCATCCAACTCCGTTACGACGTGGGAGCAATTGAAGAACGTCTTCTTAGCGAGATATTTTCCGCCAAGCAAAACTGCTATGCTTAGAGCTCAAATCAACGGATTTCGACAGAAAGATACTGAATCTCTTTACGAAGCATGGGAACGATTCAAAGATATGATGAGAACATGTCCTCACCACGGTCTAGAAGACTGGGTGACAATCCATACTTTCTATAATGGGCTTCTATACAATACTAGATTGACAATAGATGCTGCCGCGGGCGGTGCACTTATGGATAAGCCATACGACGAAGCCTATCAATTAATAGAAAACATGTCACAAAACCATTGCCAATAGGGAGGTGAACGCGCTCCAACTGAGAAAACCACAGCGAAAGGTGGGATGTACGAAATCAGCAGCCTTAAAAAGTTCAATGCTAAAGTAGATGCTCTAGCACAGAAGATTGATAGTCTGACCGTTAACCCCACTGCGACTGTCGCTGCAGTAACTCCAAATTGCGAGTTATGCGGAAGCACCACTCATAATGCACCCGAATGCCCATTGCTAGCCGGAATCCCGCCAGACCAGGTAAATTATGCTCAAGGAAATCCCTATGCAAATACCTACAACCCAGGTTGGCGAAATCATCCAAACTTTTCTTACAAAAGCGAAAATGCATTGCAAATGCCTACTGCTCCGCCAGGATATCAGAAACCAGCTGCTCAGAATGCACCTAGGAAATCAAACCTCGAGTTGATGATGGAAAAGTTCATAGAAACTCAAGCTCAAACAAACAAAGAATTCCTGAATCAAAACATACACACTAGCGAGCAAATTAAACAGTTGACAGGAAAAGTAGACGCTTTAGCCACCCACAACAAAATGTTAGAAACTCAGATATAACAAGTGGCTCAACAGCAAGCATCTGCTGCCGCACCTGCTGGCACATTTCCTGGACAACCCGAACAGAATCCCAAAGGCCAAGCAAATGCTTTGATATTAAGAAGTGGAAAAGAATTGGACGAACCGATCGATCCGAGGACCGAAAACTCAGCCATGCAACAGAAACCAATTGAACAAGCAGAAAAGGAATCTGAGTTAGAGAAGAAGGAGGACAACGAGAAGGAGGATACCAAAAGTGGAAAAATTCAAGCACCTCCAGCGCCATATAAACCACCTATTCCTTATCCTCAAAGACTAATAAACTCCAAAACTTCAGGACAGTTTAAGAAATTTGTAGAGCTCCTTAAACAGCTGAATATTACTATTCCTTTTACAGAAGCGATAACTCAAATGCCGTCATACGCTAAATTTCTCAAAGAGATCCTGTCGAATAAGAGAAAGATTGAGGATAACGAAACAGTTACACTTACTGCAGAGTGTAGCGCTATTATTCAAAACCGCATGCCTCCTAAATTAAAAGACCCAGGTAGTTTCTCCATACCCTGCGTCATAGGAAAGTTCGTAATAGACAAAGCTCTATGCGATTTAGGAGCCAGTATCAGTGTTATGCCCTTATCTATATGCAAAAAGCTGAATATGGGAGACCTCAGACCAACCAAAATGTCCGTACAATTAGCTGACAGATCAGTAAAATACCCCGTCGGAATACTGGAAAATGTTCCAGTACGCATAGGACAATTCTACATTCCAACCGACTTCATAATCATGGACATCAAGGAGGACACTGTAACCCCAATTATCCTGGGAAGACCGTTCCTAGCTACAGCTGGAGCCATTATAGACGTGAAGAAAGGAAGGCTAACATTCGAAGTAGGAGAAGAAAAGATAGAGTTCATTCTCACCAAGTTCTTACAAGCACCAGCAATAGACGATACCTGCTATTTAGTAGACGAAATTGACGCATGCATAAGAGAACTTGAAAATGAAGAGACCACATATTCAGAAATAATAAAGATTCAAATACCCGACATTTCTGAAGACGATAATTGGCGTAAACCGTATAAAGACGACAGCCTAAGCGAAAGCTTAGCACTGACCCCAAACCATATGCCAGGTCCGAAGAACCCATCTTTAGAACTTAAAACACTACCCAAAAACCTCAGATATGAATTTCTAGACGATGAACTAAAAAGACCAGTGATAGTCAACGCCGACTTAGGACAACCAGAAACCAAAAAGTTATTAGAAGTCCTAAAGAAATACCCCACCGCGTTAGGCTATAACATAAGCGATTTAAAAGGTATAAGCCCTTCGATCTGTATGCATCGAATTACAATAGAGGAAGACTCTAAAACCTCTCGAGAGCATCAGAGAAGACTAAACCCCATCCTGAGCACTGTAGTCAGAGATGAAGTAAAGAAATTTCTAGATGCAGGAATCATCTATCCGATCTCCGATAGTGAATGGGTTAGCCCAGTTCACGTCGTACCAAAAAAAAGAGGAGTCACAGTAGTTAAAAACGAAAAAGGCGAATCAATAACAAAAAGAGTCGTGACTGGAAGCAGGATGTGTATTGATTATAGGAAGCTTAACAAGGCTACGCGCAAAGATCACTTCCCGTTACCCTTCATAGACCAAATGTTGGAAAGATTAGCCAAACATTCATATTTCTGCTATCTAGATGGTTACTCAGGATTCTTCCAAATTCCCATCCATCCTGATGACCAAGAAAAGACTACATTCACCTGTCCTTACGGTACTTTTGCTTACCGCCGAATGCCGTTCGGACTCTAACGCTCCAGCAACCTTCCAAAGATGCATGATGGCAATCTTCGCAGATTTCATAGACGACATTATGGAAGTATTTATGGACGATTTCTCGGTATGTGGACAAAGTTTCGAAGGATGCTTACAAAACTTAGAAATGGTACTAGAACGTTGCGTAAAAGTAAACCTCGTCCTAAATTGGGAGAAATGCCATTTTATGGTCCGACAAGGAATAGTTCTGGGACATGTCATATCAGATAGAGGGATTGAGGTAGACAAAGCTAAAATAGAGATTATAAAAGATCTCCAACCTCCAAAATTCGTACGAGAAATACGGAGTTTCCTAGGACATGCCGGTTTCTACAGAAGATTTATAAAAGATTTCTCGAAAATCACAAAACCTCTGACCGGCCTGTTAATGAAAGATGTTGAGTTCGTCTTCGACGACGACTGTTTAAAAGCATTCGAAACATTGAAATCAGCCCTTATCACTGCACCAATCATGCAACCACCCGATTGGCGACTACCGTTCGAAATCATGTGCGATGCGAGTGATTACGCTGTAGGCGCAGTTCTAGGACAAAGGAAGGACAAGAAACTTCATGCCATCTACTATGCTAGTAGAACCTTAGATCCTGCCCAAATGAACTACGCTACCACAGAAAAGGAACTTCTACCAGTTATATTTGCGCTTGACAAATTCCGTTCTTACTTAGTAGGAGCAAAAATCATCATATACACAGACCACGCTGCCATAAGGTACCTAATAAGCAAAAAGGATGCCAAACCAAGACTATTGAGATGGATCCTGTTATTACAAGAGTTTGACTTAGAAATCAAAGATAAGAAAGGAACCGAGAACGTTGTTGCAGATCACTTATCCCGAATAGAGGGCATTAGACATGAACCAGTACCGATAAATGACGATTTCCCGTACGAACGTCTGATAGCCAAATTAGAAAGTGACACGCCCAATTCAATCTCGGAAGATCCAGAATTCGAAAAAGCCGTAGAAGCCGTCTATGCCCAAGTCACATTACCTTGGTATGCTGACATCGTTAATTACCTCGCTGCGGGCGTGCTTCCACCAGATCTTACTTATCAGCAAAAGAAGAAATTCTTCCACGATCTGAAACACTATTATTGGGACGAACCCCTACTCTTCAAGAGAGGGGCCGATAACATATATCGTCGCTGTGTCCCAGAGGAAGAAATAGAAAATATTATTTCCCAATGCCACTCAGCACCATATGGTGGTCATGCTAGTACATCTAAGACGTGCGCTAAGATTCTCCAAGCCGGCTTATTCTGGCCTAATCTCTGGAAAGACGTTCACATCGCTGTGCAAAAGTGCGATCGATGCCAAAGAACTGGCAACATCTCACGACGCGATGAAATGCCTCAGAAAGGAATCTTAGAGGTAGAAATCTTCGACGTCTGGGGAATAGATTTCATGGGACCATTCCCACCTTCTTTTGGAAATAACTACATACTCGTCGCTGTCGATTACGTGTCTAAATGGATAGAAGCCATAGCTGCTCCAACAAACGACGCACGAGTAGTAATCAAACTCTTCAAAAACACAATCTTTCCTAGATTCGGTGTACCCAGACTCGTCATTAGTGACGGAGGATCTCACTTCATATCGCGAATATTCGATAAACTTCTCTCTAGATATGGAGTCCGGCACCGAGTAGCTACACCCTATCATTCGTAAACTAGCGGACAAGTAGAGGTCTCGAACAGAGAAATAAAACAGATCTTGGAAAAGACTGTCGCTACCTCAAGGAAAGATTGGTCGTCGAAGCTACAAGAAGCTTTATGGGCTTATAGAACCGCATTTAAGACACCAATAGGAACCACCCCCTATAAATTGGTTTACGGTAAATCCTGCCATCTCCCTGTAGAGTTAGAGCATAAGGCCTTTTGGGCCATTAAAACACTCAACTTCAACTACACCGAGGCAGGAGAAAAGCGAATCTTGAACTTACACGAGTTAGAAGAACTTCGATTAGACGCTTACGAAAATGCCCATATCTACAAAGAACGAACTAAAAAGTGGCATGATAAACGTTCAATCAGGAAACAATTCAGTGTGGGAGACATCGTATTGCTCTTTAATTCACGATTAAAACTCTTCCCAGGTAAACTAAAATCTAGGTGGTCTGGACCCTATGAAGTGACTAAAGTACTTCAGAGTGGAGCTGTTGAAATTACCGATAAGACGAATGCACCATTTATCGTAAACGGGCAACGTCTAAAACATTACAATAAGAACGACAACAGTCCTCAAGTCAGCAATATAACATTGCTTGAGCTTCCAGCTCAGACACCCGAATAGCTTCTCACCAAGCTATCGTCAGGCTTTAGACGTTAAAAACAGCGCTTACTGGGAGGCAACCCAAATTTCCCTCGTTATTGCATTTCATTTTTCTTTAAAAGTCCACTTTGAAAATCCAACAAAAATCCTAAACTTATAATTACTACTACTTTCCACTTTCGTTTGTTTTCATATTCTATTTTATTTTTTTTTTCTCTTTTGTCTTTTGTTTCTACCGCTTTTCGTTTCTAAAAATCCTGACTTCAATTTCCTGTTTCAAACTTTTCAGGATTTTTAAAGTCTTCAAAACATTCCTTCTGTTTTCTCCGAGTATGGCCGAATACGACTTCACGAAGGTTCACTTCCGAGGACTCGCTCAAAAGGCAAGATTTGCAGCACTGACCGAAAGAGAATTCGCCTTAACGCTGTATTATGATAAGGCTACTATGGATAAACTAGGGATCACAGATAGCATTCAATACCTGTTCAATCAACTAGGTTGGGAGAACACTGCTCTGAAAACACGTTTCGCTACCTACAAGGATCTTACCTATGAATTCCTTAGTTCTTTCAGATACACACCCAACTATGGTTTTGGATCCAGCACAGAGTTGATTACCTTCCGATTGTTTGGAATGGACCAAACCCATAGCCGGATGTCACTAGCTAACCTCCTAGGATTCCCTAGCGGACCGCATGTGTTCATCAGTGCAGAAGATGACGATATTGATTTTGAACTCGATCAATTCTGGGGTAGAATCACAGGCGACTATCACCCTGAACCAGCCAGAATGCATAATGATGACATTCATAACCCAACCTTCAGATACTTCCATAAGATACTAGCTCACACCTTGTTTGGAAAAGAAGAAAATATTACTGCAGTATCTAAGGAGGAGTTATTCATCATGTTCTGTGCTTCTCAGGGACGGACAGTAAATGCAGTGCCTTTCATGATGAGATCTTTCAAACGCCTCACGCTGGAACCTCAGACACCTATTCTTATAGGAGGCCTGGTAACAATGATTGCCCACGAGCTTGGCCTTAGATTCCATTTAAATGCCAACACTCGTTTTGGTACCATCCGACCCATGAACATACAATTCTGCTTTAACAGGCGCATCTTAGGAACTATGGGACCTGGACCGTATGAGTATCTTATTAACGAAAAACCAGTACAGCTATTCACACTGCCTGATCATCTGATGACAAGTATCCACAACAAGGACAACTGGCTCTATGAATTGGATGAGCCTATGGGACCTCCTTCACCACAGTCAACACCCCAGAACTATATGTATGATAGTGACCACATCTCTGAGGCACACAACTATATGTACTATGAGGACGCTGCATCTGAAACTGAAGTAGACCCTACGACTCCTCCACACTACAATACTTATCCTGAGCCTATCCCTGAGGAGACCACTGACAAAATGGATGCCGTGTTACTCAGATTGGACAACGTCGATACAGCTCTGACTAATGTAAAAGCTGACATCACAAGCATGCACGGCGAACTGGTAGGCTTCATGGATCTAGTCTGCGACCAACTCGACTACTATTCACAGAAATTCGATGAGTTGAAGGCACGAAAAGATTAGTTATTAGCTCGTAGCAGTAGTTTCAATTTTAGTCTAGTCTAGTTAGTTTCATTTAATCATTTGGATTTTTCGCATTGTTAGTTTTCATTATGTACTACATACAATTGTTTCATTTCTATGTTATTTCAATTCTAGTTTTTATTCAATTACTCTGTTTTCGCATTATTTGTTGTTTGTTGGTTGTTATATTACATCACCGTATCAATACTAAGCCTTAAAGTCACTACGAGTACGCCCTCAGAGCAAAATTCTGCGTTCTGCAGATTTTGCTGCTGTGACGACCGTCACAACCTCATGACGAGCGTCACACGGGTGACGACCGTCACACCTACGTGACGACCGTCACGCAGTCAGAAATTGTTATCTGATAAAACAGGGTTCGTATTCTCTTCCACTTCCCCCCATTATCACTTTCAATCATCCTAACTCCTACCCCACTACGAATTTTTGTCCTCCCCACATTGAACTATAAATTTCAACTCCAAATTCAACCTCCAAACCACACTTCTGTCAGTTTTTCCCTCTCTGCAGAAAAACCCCAAACCTCAGAAACCTCTCCATCTTCCAACAATGGCAAGGAATGCAGAAACCCCAGATATCAGTAACATCACCTTCAGTGAAGGAGACTTAGGCGAAAGACAGCGAGCAAACTACATTGCATTTCATCAGAGGTCGCTCCAGCCGACTCACTACCCGCACCTTCCATCACTTACGGAGCTCGGACTCCTTGAAGGTGTAACCTGGATGCTTCAAAGAACAGGCATCTGGAACCTCTGCACCAACCCACAACCAACGTACGAACAACTCACTCTTGAGTTCTTGAGTTCGTTCACTTACGCCACATCCAGCGGCGAACTTAACCAGCACACAGGTGTCGCATGCTTCCGGATGTTTGGCGTCAACTATCAGGTGAATCAAAATCAGATTGCCAGCATCCTACAGCTACCTCGCGGTGACAACGCTCACCGCTGCATCACCGATCAGTTCCAGCATGAAGCTTTCGCGCTGTGGTATCAGTTGACCGGCCTCAATGCCGATGGTTGGGACTCCCTACACGCCACTCATATCCATAACCCAACCATCCGGTACTTTCACAGAGCGTTGAGCAACACTATTTTCGCCAGAGACAGCAACCACAAAGTGAACTCGAAAGAGCTCTTCTTCTTCATTGTGTCTTCAACAATGAACCTGTCAACGCTGCCCCGTTTCTGCTGGCTCACATTCAGGCCAACTGCAACTGTGGCTCGAAGCCATTCTACTTTGGCGGGATTGTCACTGCTATTGCACTTGGGCTGAACCTTGGCGACCGCCTCCAGCACCTCCATTCCATCCCCTCGGTGTTCCTTGACACCGACTACTGCAGAGCCTCCCATCTCATCCGCTCCCGAGCTGACGGCAAATACCATCCGGTTGTGCGTGGCAAGACCGTCCGAAGCATCATCCTTCCGTCCCGCACCCGCATCCATCCAGAGGACCGTACCAACTGGTTGTTCGACCTCAATGCCCCTCCTGCTACCATTGTTCCTACTCAGGACCACACTCACGGTTCCGACGATGAAATCCAAGCTGAGTTGGACAGGTCCGAGCAGCCAGAGGCATCGCAGCCTCCTCCTCCCGTAGGTACATCCTCCCGCCGCCGCCGTCATCATCCCGTGCCAGACTACACAGAAGAGGACCTTCGTCGCTCCCTAGACCAGCAGGCACAGATACTCACGATGCTGCAGCAGCAGAATCAGCGAGCTGACCAGTTCGAAGCTTGGCACCGGCCAAGCTACGATCACTGAGAGCCTAGCGAATCTGACTTTGCAGGTCGAAGGACTCCGAGACACCGTCTACCACACCGGAGCTATGAGCTATGAGGACAGAGTAGCCCTTGCTAGAGCCAGAGGACGCCAGCGCGGACGTGACAGAGGCCGTGACTAGATTTCCATTTTTCCTTCATTGTTTACTATATTTCAGTTATTTGTATTGTCATTTTCAGTTGTATCTCCCTCTCGCATGCTTCAAGAATCAGTGAGGACACTGATCGAGATAGTGTGGGAGCGGAGCCTTATTTCCATTCCACTGTACTCTGAATTTCCTTTATTTCCTTTATTTCCATTTCACTGCACTTTGAATTTTAGTAATTTCTATTTTTACACTTTCCATTTCTAGCAAATAAAGCTCGTCTATATATTTTTCCCGTTACGCAGACAATCCCCACATTATTCAACGTAAACAAAAAAAATTTAGTTCGTTCCTCAAAAGCAAAAGCACCATGAGAATGCACCTGAATTCAAACCAAGTTTTGAAACTCCGAGGAAACGACAGTTCTAACAAAACCAGTATCGTCCAGACACCTTAGATCTCTAGTTTATGCAAGTCGGTTTCACCACCTACGTGTACCAAAGTCTCAAGTGTCTACGCAAACTCAACCCCAAGTAGTTTATACTAGCAGTCAGCACCATCCTAAAACTCTTCTAAGCGAGCGACCGATGCAAATAAGTGTATGATCTCCAAAAAGATGAAAAATCATGAAAAGAGAGCTAAATAGCCCAAAAATATAAGACACGTTTCCTTCTAAGTTAGGTGCTCCTCACCCGAGCATTTAGCCCAACGACACGAAAAACTCATTGAAAATCAATGACATAAAATTATGATCAATGAAGAAGATCAAAAACAGAAATGAGATCATATTCACTAACAGGTTGACTTGCCATGAAAGTGTGCGGACAACGGGCTTAATGTGATTGCGCTAGAACAAACAGGGTGAACTTGCCGCGAGAACCTTGACACCAAGATACAGTAGCATGACTGAGACCGATTTGCATAAAAAGGAGACCTCCGAAGACTTGTAGTCCAGTGTCGTCATGATACTCGTCTTGTTCCTACCAAGAATCCCGGTTTTTCCAAACTCTGCGAACGAAGAAGTTGCCTCGTGCTTGCCGACTTTTCCATGTTTTACTTGAGGACAAGCAAAGATTCAAGCTTAGGGGAGTTTGATAACACGAAATCATATAGATATTTTCATGCATAATTCAACTAAAATCTAACCGTTTTCGATCCGATTTTGGGTTATTTCCGTGTATTTGTCTGATGTTTTGCAGGTATTCAACGATCACGTCTAAACAAGGCAACATGAAGAAAAGAAGCAATCTCAGATGAAATATGGACGAAAAAGGAGTGAAAATACAATGAAAAGCGCAGCAAGCTGTTTTTGCTGATGTGACGACCGTCACAGCTTCATGACGACCGTCACACGGGTGACGATCGTCACACCTTGTGACGACCGTCATGCAGGCAAAAACGCCCCACTCAAATTACACGTCAAAAGAGCAGTTCCAATTCCCACAGAGTAGACCACTACTCCCTAAATTATCTGCCTCAAGGTCCATCATCTTCAGTGATAACCGTTGGGATTCCACTTCTATAAAAAGGGAAGCAGAGGACTTCAGAAAGGGAGTTGCATTCATACCACGAAGTGCTGCCGAATTTACTTCCCAGAGCATTATTTTCCAGTTTTATTCTTATTTGTTTCTCTTTACCTTTCCTGTATTCCCATTTCCACTCTTCTGCAATTTCTATTTTATTGTACGATCAAATTGGCACTAAAGACCAGAATCCTGCCAACATCTGTGGAGGATCTGCCCAAAGGCCAATTGGCTTATTTACAGGTTTTCATTTTGATCGACTTCAGTTTTATTATAATGCAAATTATTATTTATTATTCTTATTTATATTTTATCTTTCCCAAATCCATGTCTAGCTAAACTTAGGTAATCGATATGTAGTAATAATTCGAATGGGATTTGATAACCACTGGTTGAAAAACTTTCTTTTCAAAAAAGTAATTTATGGTCTGAGTGTTTAAAATTGATTCACTGAATAAACTTCGTCGCGAAAGTGAGAACTTATTTAAAAGTAGTTTTGCCACGAAAGTGGAAAATTAATTAAGATACGAACCAACAAGCGAAAGTTGCGGTAAGGTCAGATAGTAAACACTAGGCATTTATTTTAATAACAGCGAAAGCACTTTAAAATGAATTAGAACTTAGAGATTTCCAAAAAATAATTTTAACCCTGAACGGGATACGAAAGTGTACGTTTGGCCCTTAGGATTATGATTAGCGTCAATAACCATCGTGAGGCGAGAGTTTTCAAATCTCCATTTTCTGCTTGAATAAACTTTGAAAATTATTTCATACACCATAACTTATCAAATCCCTGAAGAACACAATTACTACGTATCGATTCAATTAATTATAATCTAAATAGTAATCTTAGTTCCCTTTTAGTGACAATCTTATTCCCTTAAACATATTCTACCTAGCTAAACATAGTAACTCCCGAGAACACTAGTTTGATTACGAGTCCCTGTGGGATCGATATCTATTATTACTACGCGATAGACTGTGCACTTGCAGTTAGTTGTATTAGACATAGAAAGTCGCGATCATGAACCCTCATTACAAATATATGTATCCACAAATACTATCCTAACTAACAACAATGATAAAGTGTACAACAACAATGCAAGCATACAAAAGTATATACAATGAAATATAAAGAGAGTATGGTTCAAAGAAATGGATACCCAAGAGTTACTACTCTCCTTCTAATCACCACTGTTGTTTTGTTGGGTGTATTTCCTTCTTTGACACTCTATGTTTCTACCTCTCCTTTTTCTATTTTTCTTTCTAAAACCCTTTTGTTCTCAATGTCACGTTTCTCTCTTATTTTTCTGGTTTTCTCCCTATCTCTTGTTCTCAATGTGGCCTCTTTCTCTCTTATTTTTCTGGTTTTCTCCCTATCTGTTGTTCTCAATGTGACCTCCTCTTTCTCTCCAATTAGACTCCCTTTTCCCACTGCTGTTGCTTCTCTTTTAAAACCAAAGCATTAGGGTTGTCACTTGTTTCAAAACTTCAGATTTTTTATTCAGAAATGCCTCTTACCACTTTCTTGATGTCACTCTCTTTCTTTCTATTTTCATGTGTGCTGCTCTTCTGCACTTGCTGTTGCACTTTGTATTGCTCTCAAATTCTGAACCCGTTTGTTTGCTTGTGCTTGGACTGCTGTTGTGGTCCATGTTTCTACCTTTGACAGAATTTTGAAATTCTGATATTTGATATGTAGATGCATCATCATGAGTTCATACCTTTGGTTTTGTGACATGAATTGTTTGGTTATGAGATAATTTGTCATTTCTTGCTTGGGACATACATGAGACTGTTTTAGATCACATTGAAATTGCCTTGAAATTGCGCATGACTAAGAACTAATGGTCTTGATCTTGAAATGTTCCAATGTTGAATTAAACCTTAATTGTTTTCCTTGGATGTTTGTACACTTATTTGGTTATGAATCATGTGAAGGCATAATGTGGAACATGTAGACTTAGTGAGGCATGAAGGATACCATAGCATGAAGTTGATTAGAAACTTGAATTAAGATTAGAAGTAGCTTAATTTTCTAATCATTACTTAGAGTTGGAAACTTTGTAACAAATGTGACATTCTTGCAATGTCATGAAATTTCCCTTTGTAATATTCTTTAATCTAATCTTGAATTCATGAATCTTGAATTTAGAATGATGGATCTCCCTTATGCCATTGAATTTGAAATGGATGAAGTCTTGAATTATGAACTTGTGATCTTGACTCATGTCTTGCAAACTTGAATTCCACTTGAACATAGAATTTGAAACAAAGTTGGATGAAGAAATCTTGAATTAGGCCTTTCACTTCATGTTCATTTGGAATATTGATCTTGCATATCCTAATATTGTTCAAGTAACTTCTCCTTGAAGAACTATACATGAGTAGACTTTCCAACTTGAGTCAAACCTTAGATGATGAAACTTTCTTCAATGCAGCCCATGATAGACAACTTCTCTTATTTGAAATGGAAAACAACGAACCGACCCAATCCTTACCTTGTAAACCCACATGCTCGATATGCACTAGAACGATGTATGATATGATGAATGTAGGACATGAAAGGCTAATGGTAAAAATGAGGGTGTGACATTATGCTTTAAAATAACCTTGTTTCAGTTAGGTCTTTTGAAGGTTGTGACATGGCTTGGTTCAAGGTTTAAGAAACAAAGGATGAAGGCTCAAAGTTTATTTGTTCCCACCCAATCTACATGATGATCTTCAGTCCTACGCTCAGTTAACTCAAACTATGCACTCAGATTCCCAAGTGGTGGGAACTACACTGATGATAGTGATAATGATGGTTCAAAAGTTAAGGGAACTTTGAAAAGGCAGTCACTACTTCCCTATAACATTTGGTTGTTGTTTTTTTTGTCATTGAGGACTTTCATGATGAGGATTTAAAGATCTCCTCTTTGGTTATCCCTAACTTTTTCCTGAACTGTTTCTTGCGAAGATTACATTCAGCGAGATGCCCTAGTTTTGCCTAATGGGTTTTTCTTTTGATTTTTTGTGTGAAAAAAAATGACTGACTGGCTTAATAATTACGGTGAACCGTCATTGGCTTTTAACTTGAAAAACATCTTCGAAACTCGCTTGCTGTGTGCGAAGGAAAAAATTGTGGTTGCAACCTTTATATGAAAGGTGTCTCACATGAACGCACAACCAAGTTAATTGAGAACTACCCACCCCAAGGTTAACATTATGGGGGGTTTTTTGTAAATAAAGAAACTCCTACTTCTAGAATTGAAGGGGTTGACAAGGCAATAACTTCCTTATTTCTCCAGTGTTTAGGGGATTGAAACAATTCCTTACATCGTCAATAAAGTTTGATTGAAAGCATACCGGCAACAGTTATGGGTATAAAGTTTTCATCATCCTCCATCAAATATTTGCATGTTAAAATTTTGAAGAAAAGGTGCATATTTTAAAAGATCAAGCATAAAGATGCAAATACTGGACAAAATGAATTGAATCAAAAGTTGCAATGCTCATTTCATTAATACAAAAGTACAAACATAATTTGAATACAAACAACTAGTACAAAATAAGGAAAGTGCAACCAATAAGAAACATGACCTAGTGACTAATGAGTAACAAGGATGAGTTGTCCTGTCTAAAACACTGGCTTTAAGGAAGGTAGTTTGTTGAAGTCGACTGAAGCTCACTTCTAATGCATTGGCAGAGGATTGTTCTGGACATTCAGATGGCTATCCTTAAAACCAAGGATTCCAGTTTTAACCAAATCACGTACTTTGGCTTTCAATGCATATAAATTCTCCAAGTCGTGGCCAGGGGCGGCCTCATGAAATGCATAGTGGAGATTAGATCTAAATCCATCTGGAAGAGGATTATGAGGAGGTTGTAGAGTCCTTGTAGTGATCAACCCTTGTTGAACCAGGTTAGGATAAAGTTTTGTATATGTCATGGGGATAGGATCAAATTAATTCCTATTTTGTTACTGGTTCTGTCCAATAGCTGGACATTGAGGAACTTCTGCTGGTCGTAGAGCAGCAACAACAGGAGTAATGTAAGAAATAGTAGGGTGATTATACTGAGGTTGGGGATGGGGCCTCCTCACTTCAGCCACGAAAGTGTTGGTTTGATCTTCTTTCTTCTTATGGAAGGTCCCAAAGGATTTCTTCGCACCATTGGAAGATTCAGCAGCCTTAGATACTATACCATTCTTCATACCTTCTTCTAGCCTTTGACTAATAGTCACCAGATATGTAAAGCTTGAAGAGATACTCTCAATCATCTTCTCCCGATAGAAAGGGGATAAAGTGTCCATGAATATTCCAGTCAATTTTGTTTCTGCCAAAGGAGGTTCAACTTGGAAAGCTAGCTCTCTCCAACGCTAAGCATATTCCTTGAAAGACTCTTTCTCATTCTGAGACATATTCGGAAGTTGACGAAGGTCAGAAGCAATGTCAAGGTTATACTTATATTACTTCATAAAAGCATTAGCGAGATCCTGGAAGCAATGGATACTGTTCTGTTCTAGGTTTATATACCACTTGAGAGAGGCACCACTCAAACTGTCTTGAAAGCAGTGAATGGGCAACTTCTGATTGTTGGTATAAGCATCCATCCTTCGGAAGTACATGACTAAATGAGCTCTTGGGAAAGAGTGACCCTTATACTTCACAAACTCGGAAGTTTTGAACTTAGCAGGCATGACAAGGCCAGAAACTAAGCACATATTGTCTACATCCACATTGAAGAAGTTGGTACCCTCAACAACTTTGAGTCTTTTATCTATGATCTAAAAATGTTCATGGACAACCTCAGGCTCAACAATATATTCACGGTCTTCACCTTGAGCATTGGCAGCATTGTAGTCAAAGAGAGTAGCTTGAACAGTCTGGGCAACAGTGTGGACCACAGGTCTAGGCTCGGCAAAAACTGGAGCTTGAAAAACTGATCTAGCAGTCTGACCAATCATGGCAGTAGATGCAAGAGATGGAGTGTAGTTATGAGGTAAACCAAACTCTGGCCAAGTAGAAGGTGGCATCTGAACAGGTGGAGGATCAACGCTTGAAACTTCCAGAATGACAATCTTTTGAGGTTGCACTCCTCTGGCAATCAGGACTTGGAGCATCTCAATAAGCTTAGTCATTCCTGCTTTAAGATCGTCGATTTCCATCCTGATCTCTGCATTGTGTACCTCTTGCTCTGACATTCTGCGTCTGTAGTTAGCTCTAGTCCTATATCGGTGTCGTGGAATCAGTGTGACAACTGACAGGTTACACTAGAAGATAGAGACAGCTAGAAATGAGTCGCTGGACAAACAGATGGTATGCAATGGATCATGCAAAGATGCAAATGATATGCAATGTGATGCAAGACAGGATGCAAAACACACATAGCAGGATCAAAGGTTCAAGATCACAGCATGGAGTCGGGGTAAAAAAACCAACCAAAGGGTGTGTACTAGAGGTAAAGCACCTGCACAACGGGTTCTAACAAGGTTCCTAGAGTCAGATAAATCTTTCGGATATTATCAACTTACACGACTACTCATGTGAGTCAAAAATATTCTCAAGATAAACTCGTCTAAGTGTAGTATCGCGTATCAACCATTCGAGACTACTCCCTTACAGTCATCGCACTACGTCCTAAAAGGCCAAGTGGGGTAAGTGGGTAATTAAAAGGTCCTCAGTTTCACGGACTCCTAGGTCAGGAAAAGTAATGAACGTACGACTAGTCATATGCCATCAGTAATCTTAAAGGGGCCTCAACTGAGTGTGGTTACATCATATGTCAAACATATTAGGATTACTCCCAACCGTCAACTATTGATCATACCATAATCCTATCATAAGTGCATTCATGTTTGAGTTAGGACTTATCTCACCACTCAAAGGTCACAACCCTGCATATAACAAACACCCATGCACAAGCAGATATATGTACAAATATATACAAATATACAAGTATAACATCAAACAAAAATAGCAACATAAATAAAACAAGTTAGGCTCAACCCACTAAATATTCCCCAGTGAAGTCGTCATTTCCGTCGCAGTGAAAATCGGATATCAAGCTGTTGTATTAACTTGAATCACAAATTATAAAATATCACCACCGATCTTTAATTTATCCGAGGGAAGGGAAAAAGAAAGAATAACCCATAAATAAAAATGCAAAGAAAAAACAAGGCCTAAAGCTAAGCAAAAGAGAGATCAAAGGTAGCTCGCTAGGATCTCACAATCCTATGCTTACGTATCCTTAATATGAAGTCAGAGCAATCGTAGTTCAGAAACTACGTTGAAAAATGATGTAACTTGAGAACTTGAGAAATCAAAGCGTCCGTAGTTCATGGAACTACGAGTTGTCAGGTTCTGAGAACCAAGAAAAACTAAAACAAGTAAAGAATAAACAAGGGACACGCACAATGACAATAAGTCAACACACAGTCCTTTCCCTCAGATTAGCTCACAAGGATCAAAAGAAAAGTAACAAATATGTGAAAGAACATCATATATAAACAAACAAAGATATGCGGCAAAGCATCGCGAATAAAAATGCACAAACAATCACGACAAAACATCTTGAAAAAGACAAACAGTCACGACAAAACATCGTGTAGTAAACAAACAGAATTGTTAATCAATTTAAATATAAATATTTAACAAGATTAACTAATAATTTAATTAATCAAATTAAATACAAATATTTAAATTAATTAATAATTACAAAATATATTTTTTACATTTTCAAATATTTAACAATTAACTAATAAAAGATAAATAATAGAAAGTCTCTTTTTTGCCTTTCCAAATAGTATAAAAATTAAATAAATAAATAATTAAAACAAAATGATATAAATAACTAATCTAATCACTAAAAAAAGACATTTAAAAGAAACAATAATCTTTTACCTTGTGACCACCACTTTTATCTCCCAAATATGATTCCAAAATAAATAAATAATAAATTAATGATACAATAAAAGATAAATTGACTCCTTACAACAAAGGCAAGCAATTATTTTCCGAAACTTAAATCAAATTTTATGAATATATATATTTAAAAAATGATTAATAGTTAATAAAAATAATATTAAATAAATGAAACATGAAAAAGTTAGTAATAGAGAAAAAATATTAGTAATAATAATAGTAATAATAAACTAAATAAATAAAGTAAAAGAAAAAAAACCTGATAAAGATTAGACGAGGGGGTATTGTGTCTAGATGCAAGATGATGTTTTATGTGAGCTTAGAGGTACCGTGAAGAAAAAGAAAATGTAGGTGGTGGTTTATTATTGGGAAAATGAAGGTGAGTTATTCATATCATGAAAGATATTGTGTATGAAAGAGTGATGATAAAATATGGTGGATAGTGAATTTTTAGTTTATGTGAAAGTGTGAGGGTGATGGGAGTATGAAAAAGTAGTATCGTTATGTGGTTTTAAAGAGAGAAAAGTAGTAGAAAGTGTGTAACAACTTCCATAAAATGGGGTCTTAAAAATGTAATGCTAGTGTATAGTGTAAGCTTTGTGTGATAAAGTGATAACACATAGCATATGGAAGGAGAAAATCATGAGAAAGTGGTTATGTACATAGGAACTCAAACAAATCACTTTTAAGAAATTTACTTGACAAATTTCTAAAAAAATAAAAAAAATTTATGAGACTTATTTGAGAAGTTTCCAATAAATAAATAAATTTTATGAGACTTATTTGACAAGTTTCTAAAAAATGAATAAAATTTATGAGACTTATTTGACAAGTTTTTAAGAAATAAATAAAATTTATGTGACTTATTTGACAAGTTTCTAAAAAATAAATAAATTTTATGAGACTTATTTGATAAGTTTATTAAAAATAAATAAAATTAAATTAAATAATTAAAAAATTAAGTATAAAATAAGAAAAGATAATAACTAATAAAAATAAATAAAACTGATTAATTAAAAAAATATATTAATTAAGAATAGAAATAAAAACGGTAAAAAATGAATAATTGGACCGGTATCGAAGTGGTTAGACAAATAAAATGAATACACCAAAATTATCAGCGTAAAATATACGATTCAGAAAAATACCGCGTTTGGTCAAATTTGAAATAAATTTTACCTGCTAAAATGACTTAAACTGTCCAAAAATGTGACCGAAAAGTGATCGAAAAATTTAAATGAGCACGCCAAGTTAAACTGCGTGAAACATAGATTAATATCACTAACGTTTGCAAGCTCTATTTTAAATATTTTCAGCCACTGATTTTACGCACAATTGACTTTTAGTTTGACCGATTCGGCTGTAATTCCAAAAAGTTTATTCAGCTGATAAATTGGGTATTATGCAAGATGCAAGACATGATAAACAACACAAATGATGCAAAAAGATGTGGGATCTTAGAGTAAAAAATTAAGGTGTGACAGATCGCTTCCCAAGAATTTATTTTCTTTTCCTTCATGCAAATCATATGCATGTCTCAAAAACTCTTAGTGGATGTGAAACACGGTGCAAAATACCAAAGCATGAGAGTTTTATTTTGAGTAAGAACATATGTATGGAAATCCCAAATATGGGTCCAAGACAATGGGTAAATTTGTGATGGAGAAAATAGAAAATTCGATAACAAATGACATTAAAAACTGGTTAAAGACTACCAGATGCTATAGAAGAAATGGTTATTGTTGCAAAGCTAAAGACTAAACACAACGCAATATTAGTTGGACGAACGAGCACAAATGAACATGGAAAGCCTAAAAACAAAGAGAGAAGACGGCAATTCAAAAGCTAAGTCTCAATATATGAATAAGAAATCAACACACACAAACCAAGTTAACAAAAGAAACTTCTTCGTAAATATAGTATGGTCACACACCTAGAATTTTCAAGCCAACAAGACTCAGAAAAGAAAGCTTTCCACAAAGTCATAAATGTGGGAGAGCAAAAAAAATGAAATCCTTTAAAAAAAAGCCATTGAACTTCCCCAAACAAAACAAAATCGCGCAATCGTGCTCTACTACTAATGGTCGATATCTCTTTATGACCATTGAGATGGCGTTATAGCTTATTAGGGTAATCATGAGAGCATGAGAGTATGAGGCATATATCAGTTATTGTCTTTCTCTGTTCGACATGCAAACTCTACCAAATGCAAAGTCATTTCCTTTTTTTGCAACAAAGACAAGGGTTTGAGGGAAACTATTCTAGGTCGACCAAAAAAATCCAATATAGAGTAGAGCCTAAGGTCCAAGGAAAAAAAAAGCAACAAATATAGATTAAACGACCATTTACGACCCCTAAAGAGAGGACAAAGCGATTAGAGCCATAAATCTCATTATACAATCATCTGCGTTTTTCGAAATCCTTTCATATTTCGATTACCAACAAGCTCGTCTATATAAGGAAGAAAAGTGCACCATGACGAACGAGTTGTCGTCACCATGACGTCTGTCATGGTGTTAAAGGCCAAATTTTTAACACAGGGACTCATCAAAACCAATTCTACCATTTTCTTCACTTTCTCTACACGTTTCAAAACACCACAATACAATTAAAATTGAACATTATATATAGGAACTTCCAGTTTAGAATTTGCATTTAAGTTTTTAGAATTATTTTTAAACAAAAAATTATTTAACTTTCTTACAATGAAAAATTAATTCAAGTTTCAGTTAGAATTTGAATATTGCATGTCTATATTTGGAGCGTTTGCACTTTAATTTTGCCAACATAGTTTTTCCGGATTTTTATTCCAACATTTTTCTATACTAGTTTGGAGCAGTTTTAATATATTCACGTTTTGTTATAACAATTTCCATTTTACTTTACTGCATTTGCATTACTTTGTTTTATACTACCTTGCACGTGCTATTATTTTATTATTATCATTATTAGGATGTTGGAATTGCACTTTAATAATATTTACAGTACAGTAGGAGTAACATTAATATCACGTCCAACTAATGCTGTCAAATTCGGAATGTGAGGAAAGTTATATTCACGGTGCTCGAAATAAGTCGTAAAAATTATAATTAATTTGAAATTATTTATTGGTCAGAATTATTTTCTGTTTTAACTTTAATATTTACAACAAAAATAGAAATTAGAGATACCGCTTTCGATTCAAAAGAACGAAACTTTTATCTGGTTATAGAAAAAAAATTGTTTTCAATTATAAACACCGTTAAACTAATTTTTAGTTGATTAGAAAAATTAAAATTTTAAAAAAAAGTGATTTTAAAATCATAAACAGACACGCAAAAACAGATATTTATATACTTAAAATCTGATATTGTAGAGCGAAAATCGACAATACCTTTAAATTATTTTTCTACAGTAAAATAATTTTTATATTTATAATCGAAGAAACTCAAACATTTTCCATTTGCATGACAGTGTCATCAGTTTCATCACAACCAACTAAAGCAGTCTCAGAATCAGAAACCAAAGCGATCAAAAAATCGAAAACATCGGTAGCGATAACAGCAGAAGCAACATCTTCTTTATTCAAAGTTCTTCTTTTACCATCAATAGCCATAATCCAAGACCTCCTAGTAATCTCTTCAATGAAAAGCTCACAAGCTTTAGAGAAAACAATGGGAGCTACACCTGATATCATCTTCACATCTTCACTAGAGTTTTTCATTATCTTCTTTATTCTTGCTAAGGGTAATGAATGTGGACCTGTTCTTCCTGATATTCCACCACTTAGTAAACTTGAATATGCACCTGCTTGTCTCATTTTGTTTTTTCAGTTTGCTTTAACAGTGTCATTTTGAGTGTTATATATACAAATTAATTATCAGTGTTGAAGTTGAAGCTTTCTCTTTTCTTAAATTGCCGGCAAAGCCTGCTTTTGCTGGCTAGTTGAAATTGACATTACGTATAAATATGAATAAATTGGAGACTATGTGTTTTGTTAAATTAGATTTGTTGACTGAATCAAAATAAAAATTAGACTTGTTCATTCCAAGACTTTTATTGAATATTTATAAATTAATTAATGGTTTGTAAAGAAACACGAGGAATTATTAATAAGAGTGTGAATGATAAATGCCAAGGATGTGAGTTAGTAGGAAGAACTTCGAGAATTTTAACACAAGGTGAAACTTGCAAAGTCCAGATTTGATTCTAATTTAACACAATTCCAATTTGCGCTCTTTATTAAGAATTCTTCTTTTTAGAATTCTTAATACAACGGCACAACGGCATGAAGTTCTTAGGCTAACTTTGAACTAAACAGTAAATACAACTTAGAGCGGATAGTCTCCAATCAATGAATAAGGCTTAGAGCGGATAGTCTCCAATCAATGAATAAGGCTTAGAGCGGTTAGTCTCCAAATCAAACAACGAACAAGGCTTAGAATGGTTAGTCTTCAAACCAAACAAAATTTTTATATAGGTTGATCTCGAACCAAGATAGAGTTTTGAGTTAACTATCCTTCAATCAGAATCAGGTTTTATACAGACTAACCACGAATCAAATTGATATTTATACCTAGCTGATATCGAATCTAGTGAGTTTTTACACCAAGTTGAACTCAGAAACCAAGTGAGATTTTATACCTGACAGATCTCAAACAGATAGAGCATTTAATTAGGTTGAGCTCAAGAACCGTTGTGGAGATTTTTGCTGACTGGTCTTCCAAACCAAAAGACATTTTTTTTCTTCAAACTGGAGCTTACAAACCAAATGAAGACTTCTCAAGATAATTGATAAGTGCTAAATTGTAGTGAATTCTAGTGTGAATAATTAGCACTTATTGACTTGTTTCATTTAATTTATACTATTAATCCCCCACTTTTGTGTATAATGTATATAATTTATGGTACAGTGTGTAATATGTGTAATTGTGTACATATCTTGAGTTTGATTGTCTTCATCTCATTTTTTGTAGGTATTCAAACAATGATATTTTGACATTGTCTTGCAGTGCATTGAATAAGCTTTCCGACGACTTCTGATCGTGCTTAAATCGGAGTTACGGTGCTCAAGTTGTGATAAAAGTAAGAAACAATTTTTCTCCAAACTGCCATCTTCACAGTGCGAACACAAAGCGAAGGAAATGCGAGATAGTTGTCGCTACGCGAAAAATGACATAGAGTCGCCACCGGATTTTATTTATCCCAAGAAGGGAAAGGGAAATAGAGATAAAACCTTTGGGAGAAGAGCGTGGTCATCGCAACCAAGTCTTAGGGTTCGAGAGTCGGTTATGCGAGGGGAAGGTGTTAGCACCCTCTCACATCCATCGTACTCGATGGGAACCTTCTAGGTTATTTGGCGTGAATGGGTGTTTTTATTAAGAGTTTTCTTGTTTAAAGAAAGAGGGGTTGGTTTATTTATTTTAATGCTCGCCAAGGATTGTGGTCCTTGTGCCTACGTATCCTCACTTAAAAGAAGTGAAGAATCAGAGCTCCGTAGTTCGGAGGCTTATGAAATAGTTGTTTGTTGGTTGATTTTATACCTTGAAAAAGGGTTTTCGGATTGATGCCCTAAGGCGAAAAATAGTTTGATGAGTTGATGTTATTTTTAGGTTTTTCTTAGGGAAGAATTTATTCTTGACTAGGATTATACAAAAGACTTTAGATAGAGATGAATGTCTCGAATAACCAAGTCGAGCGTCTTGTATTCAAGACATTCAGAATGAGTGTAGGAGGACTCCATTCTCATTCCTTCTCCACCACTTTAAAGTTCATGGTGCATAATTCTAATCGTATATTTTATTGTGTTTTGGATTGTTTATAAAAAAAAGGATCACTTGATGTTGGATCAAGGTTTAGTGTTTGTAAAAGTATTTGAGGTGATACGAGTAAGGTCGATGGCGGACGCACAAGGCGGCCGACTTACAAGGTTGAAAATGGCTCGATAAAATCGAGAGTTTGCTTTTGAAAAATGTTTTTTTTTTGAATCAAAAGTCAACAAGGACAATAGCAATATTCACACTAAAACCATACAAACATATGGGTTAGTCGGCTAAAAAAAATCGAGACAAACTTTTTTAAGGTAAAAAGTAGCAAAAAAGCATAAACAAACTGATCAGTTCGCGCCGCAAAGGGTGCTCGCACCGCGAATTGAGAAAAGTGAACATTCTGATTTTTGCATGTTCGCGCCACGAACTGGGAAAATTTTCATTCTGATTTTGGCATGTTCGCGCCGCGACCTGAAGCGAAAAATGTAATATTTGCTGTTTTTTTGCTGTCTTTTATGGTTTTCTTTCCTTTCTATTAGTTCTCAAAAATGTTTTTTGGTCCCCTTAGAATCTTACATGGTATACTTAGTACAACAACATATAAAAGAGGAGGTAAAATGAATATAAAAGCAAAAAGTAAAGAGAGAAAGGTTTGAAATGGATACCCAAGAGCTTTCTATCTTTCTTGCAAGTCCTCCACTGATTTTTGTTGGAGGTGCTCTCCACTCTTCACTCTATGTTATGAAGATTATGTTCCTCAATGGTCCTCTTATGCTTCTATATCACTCTCTTTTTTCTGGTTTTTAAGGTTTCTCTTGCTCTCTCTATTTTTCTGGTTTGCAATGTGTGTAGAATGTTGAATGAATGAAGAGTGAATAATGATTTCTTTGTTTACAGCCCCTTGTCTTCTTATCTCTCCCCTCTAGGGTTTTCCCTTCTCCCCAAACATCAGATTTTTTCATGGGGTAATGTTTCTTACCACCTTTTCTCATGTCAGTCTCTTTCTTTCCATTTCCATGTATATGGCTATGTTGCATTTTTCTGCACTACTTTCTCATGCTGTCTTTTTCTACAACCCTCTACATTGCTGTCTTTTTTTTCTGCTGCACTTTGTATCTTGCACCCCTTTTGTTGGCTTGTGTCTTGACAGCTCTTGTGGTCAATGCTACTACTCTTTTGACAGCATTTTGAAAAATATGATATTTAGTATGTAAGTGCATCATTGTGGGTTCATTTTCTTGGTCATGTGACATACTATGATTTTGTGATATGATACAGATTTCCACTTCTTGCATGGGACTGTTTTGGATTATATTCATATTGCCCATGAATAAGCATGCATAATCTTGATCATAGTATGAAATTAATTAGAATCTTGGATTAAGACTAGGAGTAGCTTAACTTTCTAAGCATTACCAAGAGCTTGAAACTTTGTAACAAATGTGACACTTTTGCAAATGTCATGAAATTTCTCTTTGTAATATTTTTGAATCTAGTCTTGAATTCATGAACCTTGAACTTTGAATGATGGATTCCATTATGTCATTATATAGAATGAAGTCTTGAATTATGCACTTGTGATCTTGACTCATGCTTTGCATATTTGAACTCCACTTGACCAAGAACTTGAAACAAAATTAGATGAAGCAAACTTGAATTTGGCCTTGCATTTCATGTTCATTAGGAATATTTATCTTGAATATCCCAATATTTTCAAGTAACTTCTTCTTGAAGTAATCTACATGAGTAGACTTTCCAACTTAGATCAAACCTTAGGTGATGAACCTTTTCTTCCATGTATTCCATGATAGGAAATTTATCTTATTTAAAAATGGAAAATAACAAACCGATCCAATCCGTACCTTGTGAACCCACATGCTCAATATGCAATAGAACGATGTATGATATGGTGAATGTAGGGTATAAAGGCTAAAGGTGAAAATGAGGGTGTGACAGCTGCCCCTATTTAATCCTGTTGGAACTTAATGTCTGGAGGATAAAGGTGCTCTAACATTCATGGTAGAAGAGAATTAAATACTAGAATACCCGGGATTTTCAACTGGAGAGGTGTAGGATGAAAGTAGACGATCAGCGAGATGGTTTAAAGAATATGTCTGTTAGCGAACAAGGGTTAAGGGGGGTATGATGATATGTTTGAGATGCAATGCGGAATGAACATGAATGCTTTGCCAACCGGAAGAGGAGGACTCCTGTAGAATTCCAAGAGGATAAGTTATACTACAAACAAGTTATCTAAAACTCCTTCTGCAAAAAGTCAAAGAGTTGTCTCATAATAGGGAATCAAAAATTGGCTAGGAGATGTTCCTTCTACAAAAGATAGAGAGGACTCGAAAATAAACGACTGTGAGATACTCCTTCTACAAAAGGTAGAGAGGACTCTAAAATAAATGATTGCGAGATATTCCTTCTACGAAAGATAGAGAGGACTCTGAAATAAAAAGACTGCGAGATATTCCTTCTACGAAAGGTAGAGAGGACTCTAAAAATAAACGTAATGAGATATTCCTTCTACGTAAGGTAGAGAGGACTCGGAAAATGAGAGATTATGAGATATTCCTTCCACGAAAGGGGGAAAGGACTCTAGAAAAATGGTTTTCCTCTTACAAAAGGCAAGGAGGACTCCCGAACAAAAGGTTAGGAGAAAAATATTCCTTATACAAAAGGTAGAGAGGACTCCAAAACAAAAGGTTAGGAGAAAAATTTCCTTATACAAAAGGTAAATAGGACTCCAAAACAAACGGTTTAGAGACAAAATAACTCCTTCTACATTATGCAGAGGAGACTCCCTTGGGAGAATACGATCGCATTTCCTTCTGTCACGGCAGAAAGGACTCCAGAACAAAAGGTTAGGAGAAAATGTTCCTTCCACAAAAGGTAGAGAGGATTCCTGAACAAAAGGTTAGGAGAAAATGTTACTTCTACAAAAGGTAGAGAGGATTCCTGAACAAAAGGTTAGGAGAAATATTCCTTCTACAAAAGGTAGATAGGAAACTCCCTCAGGAGAGGATGATCGTATTTTCTTCTGTGAAAAACAGAAAATATTCCTGAACAAAAGGTTATGAGAAAATGTTCCATCTACAAAAGGTAGACATGATACCTACGAAAGGTAAGCTGACAAGAACCTGTACAAAAGGTACGAGAGGTCTTGTTAAAGGTAAGTTGAATCTGTTGCAAAAGGCAAGGCAAGGATATTTAGAAAAGACTCACAAAAAGTAAGTTGAGGGTAATAACCATCCTCCTGCAAAAGGTAGAGGAAATTTCATAGGGTATTAGAACATCATTTGATCTCACAGGCACAACGGCAGAGATGATATTCCTTAAGTATGGCGACCATTCAGTTCTTGGCCACATAGGCATCAAGCGTCAAAATAGGTCGAAGATACCCAAAAAAAAGTTTTGTCGCATGTAAAAGACACGAGAAACGCTTACAAAAGGGAAGCGAAGGGAAAATATTTCACGCAAAAGGCAATGAAATCCCTTACGAAAGGTAAGGTGATAAGACAATCTCATGTAAGGCTCAAAAGGACTTACAAAAGGTGAGTGAATGGATAAACACTCCAAAAGGATCCTACTACAATGTCCACGGGAAATTTGTATCTTTGAGAACGACCGGCTAAGCACGTGCAATGATGCAGTATGTATGCAAAAAATGTCAGGGACGTAAGAACGTGAAGGTTAGGGGTGATAATTTATGCCAAGTGATTGGGCTTTGATTTGGGGCGTCGAGTTTGACTTCCCAACATCCTCGTGACGAAATTTGGATCATCTCTAGATGGTCTTATCAGACAAGTCCCCGACGAACTTTATGATCAGACGATGCTTAGGGTACACGTGCGTCTACTAGAGATCGCTTCTACCCTTTATACACCTAGGTCGAAGAGCAACTTTATGCTTTCTTTTGTTATTATTATCGTTATCCCACAATTTTCAATGCAATATTTATTAAGAATGAAAATTCCACTTTTTGCAAACATAGAAGAAAATAAATGTGACACACGAATTGATGAAAGAGATTTTTATTGATGATAAAGTGACCCATAAATGGGTAATTTTACATAAGGATACAATTCCTAAAAGAGGTAATTGCAAAAAATATGATAAAAAGCACAATGGTAATGTGAAAAAGGATCGGATTTCCATTAAGTTCTGATTCTGCTATGATCCCTATGGCCTTGAAGCTTCTCGTACATTGCCTCTGAGGAAGGCAGATGGATTGATCTTCCCCATGTGTAGTTCTCTTTATTCTGATGATGAGCTCACAGACTTTTCGCAGACCTCAGTCTTTTCTTTTTTAGGTCCCTAACTTTTGCCTAGACCGCCCTTTCGGGTTTTCAGTCTATCGGGATACCCTTTTTTTGCCTAAGTTGCCCCTAACAGTTTTCAACTTATCGGGTGTTATTTTTCATTTTAACCCTAACTTCTTCCTGGACTTTTCATTTTATTGTTCACCGGGTTTGCTTTCAAGCGTAGTATTTTTTGACTGCGTCTGCGTTTACAGGAGATGACAGATCTTCACCGTCCATGTTGGATAATATCAAGGACCCTCCGGATAAAACCTTCTTTACAACATATGGACCCTCATAGTTAGGTGTCCATTTGCCCCTTGGTTCTGTGTGGATTGGCAGAATCTTTCTCAATACCAAGTCTCCCACTTCGAAATCTCGAGGGCGAACTTTCTTGTCAAACGCCTTTTTCAACCGCTTTTGGTAAAGCTGGCCATGGAATATGGCTGCCATGCGCTTTTCATCAATAAGATTAAGTTGATCAAATCTCGCCTGCACCCATTCTGCTTCATCAAGCTTAACATCAGTCAGAATTCTCAGGGAAGGGATTTCTACCTCAATAGGGAGTACCGCATCCATGCCATACACAAGAGAAAATGGAGTTGCCCCAGTAGAAGTGCGCACTGAAGTGCTATAGCCATGCAAAGAAAATGGTAGCATTTCATGCCAATCTTTATATGTTTTCACCATTTTCTGAACAATCTTCTTGATGTTTTTGTTTGCTGCTTCAACGGTGTCGTTCATCTTCGGGCGATACGGTGACGAATTGTGGTGCTCGATCTTGAAACTTTCACACAATTCCTTCATCATCTTGTTATTGAGGTTTGAACCATTGTCAGTAATGATTTTGTTTGGGACCCCATAACGACAAATGATTTCCTTTTTGATGAAGCGAGTGACCACTTGTTTGGTGACATTGGCATAAGATGCGGCTTCCACCCATTTAGTAAAGTAGTCAATGGCCACTAAGATGAAACGATGACCGTTTGAAGCAGTTGGCTCAATGCGTCCGATCACATCTATGCCCCACATGGCGAAAGGCCAAGGCGATGTCAAGACATTAAGAGGAACTGGCGACACATGTATCATATCTGCATAGATTTGGCATTTGTGGCATGTTTGCACGTGACGATAGCAATCAGTTTCCATTGTTAACCAGTAATAACCAGCTCTCAAAATCTTCTTGACCATCGTGTGTCCACTGGAATGTGTACCAAAAGAACCTTCATGGATTTCGTTTATGATCCGGTCGGCTTCGTGTCTTTCCATGCATCTGAGCAAGACCGAGTCATAGTTTCGCTTGTAAAGCACATCTCCACTTAAGAAGAATTTGGATGAAAGACTTCTTAAATACTTCTTGTCTGTGATGGAAACATTTTCTGGATACTCTTGCTTTTCTAGATATCTTTTGATATCATAGAACCAAGGTTGATCATCGGTTGCTAACTCTGCTTCCAGACAGTGGGCAGGCTCATCAAGATATTCAATACGGATAGAGGGTGCCTCATTTTTCCATTTAACTTTGAACATGGATGACAATGTGGCAAGAGCGTCTGCCAATTGATTGCTTTCTCTAGGAATGTGATTGAAAGTAATCTCATCGAAGTATGGGATCAACTTTAAGACGTGATCCCGATACGACACTAATTTGCTGTCACGTGCTTCCCAGTCGTCGCTGACTTGGCTGATGACTAGAGCTGAGTCTCCATACACTTCCAGAATCTTGATTCTATGGTCAATAGCGGCTTCAATCCCGAAGATACATGCTTCATATTCTGCCATATTGTTGGTGCATTCGAAACATAATCTTGCGGTGAATGGAATGTGGAAACTGATAGGAGAGGTGAGGATTTCCCCTATCCCATTGCCTTGAACATTTGCGGCACCATCGAACACGAGTGTCCATCGCGATCCTGGTTCGGGTCCTTCATCTGGGCCTGGTGTTTCGTAGTCTCTGACAAACATGATGTCTTCGTCAGGGAAGTCAAAACGCATGGGCTGGTAATCTTCCACAGGTTGGTGGGCAAGGTAGTCAGATAACACAGTCCCTTTGATAGCTTTTTGCGAGACGTATTGGATGTCATATTCTGTTAGTACCATTTGCCAACGGGCTACTCGTCCGGTGAGAGTAGGCTTCTCGAAGATGTACTTGACTGGATCCATTTTTGATATCAGCAATGTGGTATGGGTCAACATATACTGCCTTAAGCGCTTGGCAGCCCATGTGAGTGCACAATAGGTCTTCTCCAACACTGAGTATCTCGTTTCACAGTCAGTAAACTTTTTGCTTAGGTAGTAGATAGCATGCTCCTTTCTACCTGTTTCGTCATGCTGCCCCAACACGCATCCCATGGACCCTTCCAGAACGGTCAAGTACATGATGAAAGGTCTTCCTGGCACGGGAGGCATCAAAATCGGTGGCTCTTGCAGATATTCTTTTATTTTCTCAAATGCTTTTTGGCAATTGTTATTCCACACGATTGCTTGATCTTTGCGAAGCAGCTTGAATATTGGCTCACAGGTGGCTGTTAGGTGAGATATGAATCTGGAAATGTAGTTTAATCTCCCTAAGAAACCACGAACCTCCTTCTCGGTTCTTGGAGCTGGCATATCTTGGATAGCTTTTACTTTGTCAGGATCGACTTCAATCCCTTTTTGGCTCACGATAAAACCTAGCAATTTACCAGATCTTACCCCAAAGGTACATTTGTTCGGATTGAGCCTTAGCCTGAACTTTCTTATCCTAGCAAAGAACTTTTCCAAGTGGATGAGATGTTCCTCTTCAGTTTGGGATTTTGCGATCATATCGTCTACATAGCATTCAATCTCTTTATGTATCATGTCATGAAAGAGAGTCACCATTGCTCGTTGATATGTCGCGCCAGCATTCTTCAGACCAAATGGCATAACCTTATAGCAGAAGGTTCCCCAAGGGGTAATGAATATAGTCTTCTCCATATCCTCTGGAGCCATTTTGATTTGGTTGTATCCGGAGAAACCATCCATGAAAGAGAAGACAGAGAATTGGGTCGTATTATCCACTAACACATCAATGTGTGGCAGTGGAAAATCATCTTTTGGGCTGGCTCTATTTAGGTCTCTGTAGTCAACGCACATCCGCACCTTACCTCCTTTTTTAGGCACAGGTACAATGTTGGCGAAGCATTTAGGGTATTTTGATACTGCCAAGAATCCGGCATCAAGCTGCTTTTGTACTTCCTCCTTAATCTTCAGGGACATGTCAGGTCGAGTTCGTCTCATCTTCTTCTTTACCGGCGAACAATCTTCCTTGAGCGGCAATTTGTGCACCACGATGTCTGAATCCAATCCGGGTATGTCTTGGTATGACCAGGAAACCACATCTGCATACACGCGTAAGAGCTCGATCAGTCTTCTCTTCACACCTTCTTCTAGGGAAGCGCCTACCTTGACCTCTTTCCTGTCCTCTTCAGTTCCAAGATTGACATCTTCCAATGACTCTTGATGCGGCTGGATGATCTTTGATTCCTGCTTCAATAGTCTGGCTAACTCCTCGGGGAGTTCACATTCTTCTTCACAATCCTCGTCGGCGTGGTAGATTGGATTATCAAAGTCATATGGAACCGTAGCAGTATCGTTATCAATGGAATTCGGGGTGGATCTGCATGATTGGTGATTTTATGCTTTATTTTCAGGAGATGGAAAAGAAACATGCAAGAAAACATTGCCATTTATTTATGCAAAAAGTAAAAAAGAAAGACAGGGAACACAATTGAATGCAAAGAGGTTCATTTCATTCATGATAAACATTATTTGAAAACATGGGGGCCCTACAAAATAATCCTTATGCCTTGGGCAGAGCATAGGATTTGAAAGCAGAACAAGGAAAAATTACTCTTCGACAAGGGTGATCTCCGGTATTTCTGTAACAGTCCAATTGTTGAGTTGTTGATTTGGTGCCTTTGGGTACACCATGCAGACTTCCTTTAATGCATCATCTTCAGCTTCCACAACGGCCACCTGATCATCCACCATATGTCCACCACTAACAAAGGCAAGTGGAGAAATGAACCTTTTGCCCTTGTCAATGGTTGTCTGCTGCTGATCTTTGTGATTGCCTGGGTAACCCAAACCAGTTCTGTTTTTGTTGATGGGTAGCTCCAACATTCTTCCCCAACCTTCGGGGTGACCGACCTCAATTACGGTCCTTGCGTCCTTCCAAGTAATCATGGGGGGTTCTGCCCTTTCTGATTTCTTTTCCTCCTTCTTAGCAGGGATCATTTCTACACTTATCACATCAAACGCTTGAAAAGGGGTCTCATGAACTTCCCCTCCCACTTCAATATAACGGAATGAAGACAGACTACTCTCCCTCGATGACGACAAGTTGGTTATTGACCATGAACTTTAGCCTTTGGTGAAGAGTGGACGTTACAGCACCGACCGCATGAATCCATGGACGACCTAGTAGGCAACTGTACGCCGGGTAGATATCCATCACATAGAATGTGATAATGAAAGTGTGAGGTCCTATTTTGATGGGGAGATCAACTTCCCCTATCACGGTCCTTCTTGCCCCATCGAAAGCTTTCACTATCACTGAACTGGGTTTCATCATTAATCCTTCAATGGTCAGCTTGGCCAATGAATTCTTTGGTAAAACATTTAAGGATGACCCAGTATCTACCAATACTCTCGACAACACAACATCAACACATTCAATGGAGATGTGCAAAGCCTTATTATGGTTCTTCCCCTCGAGGGGCAACTCTCCCTCATTAAAGCTCAGAATATGTGCGGAGGCAATGTTTGATACCACTCCTTCAAATTGTACAACGGATATTTCTTGAGGAACATGAGCAGTCTTCAAGAACTTGATCAATGACTCCTGATGGGCAGGAGAGCACATTATCAATGACAACATGGAAATCTTTGAAGGTGTTTGGTTGAGCTGGTCCACCACCTTATAATCGCTTTTTCGAATGATTCGTAAGAATTCTTCGACATCTTCATTGGAACTCCTTTTTTGAGTAGAAGTCTGCCCCTGCTCAATCATTGGCTGCTTTTCACTTGTACCGTTTGGTGGTGGTACGGGCACAAAAATTCTCCCACTTCTGGTTATTCCACCGGTCCCAACCATGTTCTCTACAGAATTATCAACTTTCACAGCATCCTCTTCCACCTTCTGCCCATTAATGTAAACAGTTGGCTCATATTTCCAAGGGACAACCTTGGTGCTCTCAAAAGGGGAAGGAGCAGGTGTAGATATCACTAATGGAGCAAGTGAAGGTGGACACAATGGAATCTCTACTTGGTCATATGGTATTTGCAACGGTTCACGAACTTGATTGTATGGGGTCGGAATAGAATGCCAATCATAATCACATGGGATTTCTAAGGGCGTACGAGGCTGGTCACATGGAATTGTCAGCGGTGTAACATCATACGGGATTTGTCGTGGAACTTGGGTAGGATACCAATCTTCATCGTACGGAATTGTCAAAGGTACACGGTTTTGACCATACAAATTGTTCAACAGTTCTTCATCATAAGCAAACTCCATTGGATCATAGGGAATATCAAGAGTGGCCACTTCTTCAGCACTAGACATCTGTTCTATCAATATGACACCTTGATCTAACAAATTTTGAACACCCATCTTCAATTCATGATAGTTTTGGGGATCTTTCAAACAGTGTTGGCAATCCTCGGTACATCCTGGGACAATATTCTTCATTAACAATTGTTCTTTAACAACAGCAAAGGGGGTCTTCATTTTATCAACTTCTGATACCAACTTCTTTCCTTTAGATTCTTCAACCATGTTTGTGGCATGGTGCGGCATTGGATTTTTAGTCACGTTGGGAGGGTTCTTGGTGAAATTGATGGCTTTTGAATCAATGAGATCTTGTACCACGTATTTCAAAGTTTTGCAGTTTTCAATGTTATGTCCGGGAGCTCCAGAATGGAATTCGCAACGGGCATTTGCATCATAGCCGGGAGGTAGAACAGCTGGGGGAGCCTTCATTTCTCTCAACTGCACCAATGAACCTCTAAGCAAGAGCGGAAGCAACCTAGCGTACGTTGTAGGAATAGGATCAATTTTTTTCTCAGGTTTCCTTTGTCTTGGCGGACCTTGATAATAGTTTTGACGTTGTTGTTGATAGGGAGCTTGAACAGCCGGTTGACTTGCGGGTATGGAGAGAGGTTGATTTGGAGTAACAGCGGCCACATGATGATAAGAGCCTTGGTATGCTTTGGCCTTCCCCTTATCCATCAAAGCGGCGCTTGTTTCGCCTTCCCTTTTCCTTGCAAAACCTTGGTAGGGCTTCTTAGAAGCTCCATCAGCAATTTGAATCTTTCCAATCTTTATCACATTCTCTATCCTCTTACCAGCCATCACTAAATCTGAGAACACAGTAGATGTGCATCCCGCCAAACATTCTAGGAAAGGACCTTGAAGAGTCCCCATGAACATATTGGTCAATTCTCTTTCAAGAAGAGGAGGCTGGACTCTAGCAGCTAAGTCCTTCCACCTTTGAGCATAATCCTTGAACGCTTCACCATATTTATGGGTCAAGCCTTGGAGTTGTGTGCGATTAGGCGCCATATCAGAGTTGTATTGGTAGTGTTTCAGAAATGCCTCGGCTAACTCTTTCCAAGTCTTGATGTGCGTACCTTCTAACTGCATGTACCATTCAAGGGAAACTCCACTGAGGCTATCTTGAAAGAAATGCATTAGTAGTTTTTCATCATCAGAGTAGGAAGCCATCTTCCTACAATAAGATCGGATGTGAGTTCGGAGACAGCTTGTCCCTTTGTATTTTTCAAAGTCGGGGACTTTGAACTTGAGCGGAATCTTAACACCGGGTACCAAACACATATCCACAGCCTCTAACCCAAAAGTGCTTGGGCCTTATAGTCCTTTAACCGTCTCTTGCAAGGCGAGTACCTTCTTTTCCAAGTAAGTAGTTGGTGCTCCAGAACCGTCTGCAGCCAAGTCATTGTGAGAGTTGTTGAAACCTTCGTGATCGTCAAAGTGGATTTGAGGGGTAGTCGTACCACTACGAGGAATAGGGATTGCACCTGCGCCAGCAGGAGTAGGGATCGTGCCACCAGGAACGGGGATTGCATTTGTAGGAGTAGGAATGACATTGTCAGGAGTGGGAGTTAAGCCTACCGTAGTAGGGACTGGAGTGTTGGCAGCGTTTCTCTCCATAGCTTGCTTCAAATCTTCTTGTCCTTTAGCCATAGCCTGAATGACTTCCATCAACTGGCCCATCTGAGTCTTCATGTGGGTTATCTTGTCTCTGAAAGCGGCTTGAGTTTGCTCAATTTGATCCATTAGTAACCTTTGCTTGCCACGAGTGTAGTAGGGATGTTGGGAAGTCAGCTTGTTTACTGCGAATGGAGGTCAAGTTTTTATAAGTTTTTGGTTTTGTTTTTATGAAATGCGACATGATGTGTATGGAATGCATATGAATAATGTTATGCGCAAAGCTCTTAGTAACCTTGTTAGTTATTGTTGAGAATATAAACATTTTCCATTGCAATTAATAAGAAGAGACATAATAGAACAAACTCTCATTTCATTAAGGCTCGAAGCCAAGTTCAAATACAAAATACAAAAGATACACTTCTTAAGCAAATTACAAATCGACTCTAAATGTGACTCCTTGGGCTCTGCGAACAACCTCTAAATCTGTAACGAGTTCCCCCATTGTTTCCTTGCAAAACTTCACAAAGTCGAACACAGGGACAGGAGTGTTTTCAGGAGTCATCACTTGATCGGCTACCTTCAATCTTTCAGGGATCTGCTGAAGCACAAAGTTGGAGAATCCCGCCAAGTTTATGAATTTGTCCTTCCACTCCTCATAGAGAATTTGGAGATCATGGATGACGTCATCTCTCTGAAGTACCGCAACTTCTGCCTGACGACAACTTTCTTCCCAATAGTAGCAGTTGTCCTTCAACTCTAGATATAGTTCATCATATATTCCATATTCAGTCTTCGGATTTCTTCGATAGCTCTACCCAACTGGTACTCTGCTTGCACGAAGTCTCGCTACGCATTCTCCTTTTGCAATAGCTCATGAGCTAATTGATCTTCGCAGCCTTTCATAATGCCTTTCAACTTGTGAATCTGAGCTTCAAAGTTTTCCCTTTCATCTTTCTTCATCTGGGCGGCTATTCTCACATCATTTTCTAAGTCTCTGACCTTTCGCCACACTTGGTCCAATTTTTCATTTTGGTGATCCAAGTCGGCGTTGGCGTTTTTGAGAGCTCCACCGACCCATTCTTTCTTTCCTTTCTCTTCCCTAGCCCTTTTCTTGCTATCCTCGAACTTTTCTTTCAACTCTTTGCTTTTGTCTTCCCAAGCTTCGATTTTCTGCTTAGTCTCGTTGAGTCGAATTCGAAGCTGAGTGTTCTCATCTTCAAGTTCTTGGATATTAGCCTTAAGTTTCTCCATATCTTTGGGTAAGATAGGCTCGGGTTCAGGATGAGATGCGAAAACAGATGCATCAAAGATAAAAGGTAATCTGACCTCTTTCACTCTCTCTTTCACCCATTTGACATAAGGTTCACGAGCAAGGATGTTCTTCCGCCCATTGTCTAGATTGCTTCTTTGGATGTTTACCCATGCTCTTCTTGCTCTTCGTACAGACGGATCACTTGGATCGGCCGTATTGACAAGGAATGGCACCAAATCTTCTTCCTTAAGAGGGCCATCCATGGAATGTCCAAACTTTCTCTTGAGTAACACCGGGTTGTAATTGATGCAACCTCGCGTCCCCACAAGAGGCACGTTGGGAAATTCTCCACAAGAAAAGATAATATCTTTGGTTTCCCATTCCCTCTTGTACCATGTGATGGAACTAGCGGTGAGTGAAGCGAATCTTTGAGGCCATGAGAGTTCCTTGGAAGCAAAAGGACCTTTTTCGGGCATGTGGGTCCTTAGCCACTTATGCAGGAGTGGGGCGTAACAAAGGAACATTCCACCTCCTTTTGTATGTCTTGTATGGAGTGTGTGGTAGAAGTCACCTAAGAGGAAAGGCATAGGGTTCTTGGTCAAGAAGATTTCCACAGCTACTTGGTCCACAAAATTTTCCCCATTTGGAAACATCACAATTCCGTAGACTAAGAGTGCTAGAATTGAACCACATATTTCCCATTTCTCTTCCTTGGCATACTTCCACGCTTGTTCTTCCAAGAATTTCCTCGAGAAACCCCTAGCTCCTTTGGGTGCCCAATTGGCTATCACATCTGATGTGGGAATCCCTAAGGCAGAGGCCACTTTCTTCAAAGTGAACTCTTCTTCGAGTTTGGGAAAAGGATTGCGATCTTTGATGTAGAGGTTCAAAATCTTCTCAAATTCCTCCAAAGTAGGAGCTATCTGAAAATCGGCGAAGGTGAAACAACGGAAAGACGTGTCATAGTACTGAGCCAAGGATGTGAGGGCTTCAAACTCCACCCTCTTTGTCAACAGATCCAAAATTCTCCCATAAGAAGAGTGAAATTTGTTGTGCTTGATGGGAGTGATCTTGGCACTTAGAGCTTTTAGATTGTCGATTGAAGGATCTTTGTATTTGAAAGTGAAAGTGCTCTTTCTGTCGGTTTTCTTGTTTAGCTTCATTGTTCCTAAATTCATATTCATCATGACTGCTTCTGAAAAATGCTTATATCTGCAACAAGAACAAGACACTAAGAGCTTTGTTTTTTTTATGAAGTATGTATGTATGAACGGATGCAGAATTCGAGCATATGGGTTCATAAGTCCGTGGTATGGATATGGTCGATACTGTCTACTTTATGGAAAAGGTTCTCACAAGGTGTGATCTAGGGTTTAAAAGGGATCCCAAAGTCATGGATTCTCATGACTGTTCATCATACATGACATGAATATGTCGGAGGATGACTCCATCACATGAATCTCTTTTGGGTGAGGTCCTCGTATCGACCCACATGAGAAGAACTTATCGGGGGCCCATACTACGAGACACATCGACATTGGGTTCTAGACAAGGATTTCAGAGTCATGGACTTTCTTGACTGTTCGTTACGTATGTCAGTCATTGCCAGGCAACAACTCCGTCAAGAAAGTCTCTTCTGAACGAGGTCTTCGTATCGATCCACACGAGAAGAGCTTCTCGAGGACCCATACTACGTGACCATCAATCTTAGTTGGCCAAAGGTTTAGGGTTCTAAAAGGTCCTTAGAGTAATGGATTCTTGAGAAAACGTTGATCAAATACGCCAAGAGCTTGACAGTTCTCATCATTCTCAAATGAATCTACTCTAAGCGAGGTTCTCATATCGACTATCACGAGATGAGCATCTCGGAAGCCCATACTACTCAACCTCTCCTACCTCAATTTTAACACTCTAGACTCGGGTATAGAGTCTTTCCCTCAAGGTTTGCCACCAAAGTTTTCAATCCATACCAAGAACCAATGGAACCAAACACGGTGAGATACAATTGAAAAAACAAGGAAAGCGATAAACAAGCAAAAAGGAAAGAATCCAAACATGCAAAAACAACCTAGGTTAGGCCTGACTCACTTAGGAAAAAGTCCCCAGCAGAGTCGCTAGTTGTCGCTACGCGAAAAATGACACAGAGTCGCCACCGGATTTTATTTATCCCAAGGAGGGAAAGGGAAATAGCGATAAAACCTTTGGGAGAAGAGCGTGGTCATCGCAACCAAGTCTTAGGGTTCGGGAGTCGGTTATGCAAGGGGAAGGTGTTAGCACCCCCCCGCATCCATCGTACTCGATGGGAACCTTCTAGGTTATTTGGCGTGAATGGGTGTTTTTATTAAGAGTTTGCTTGTTTAAATAAAGAGGGGTTGGTTTATTTATTTTAATGCTCGCCAAGGATTGTGACCCTTATACCTACGTATCCTCACTTAAAAGAAGTGAAGAATCAGAGCTCCGTAGTTCGGAGGCTTATGAAATAGTTGTTTGTTGGTTGATTTTATACCTTGAAAAAGGGTTTTCGGATTGATGCCCTAAGGCGAAAAATAGTTTGATGAGTTGATGTTATTTTTAGGTTTTTCTTAGGGAAGAATTTATTCTTGACTAGGATTATACAAAAGACTTTAGATAGAGATGAATGTCTCGAATAACCAAGTCGAGCGCCTTGTATTCAAGACATTCAAAATGAGTGTAGGAGGACTCCATTCTCATTCCTTCTCCACCACTTTAAAGTTCATGGTGCATAATTCTAATCGTATATTTTATTGTGTTTTGGATTGTTTATAAGAAAAAGGATCACTTGATGCTGGATCAAGGTTTAGTGTTTGTAAAAGTATTTGAGGTGATACGAACAAGGTCGATGGCGGACGCACAAGGCGGCCGACTTACAAGGTTGAAAATGGCTCGATAAAATCGAGAGTTTGCTTTTGAAAAATATTTTTTTTTGGAATCAAAAGTCAACAAGGACAATAGCAATATTCACACTAAAACCATACAAACATATGGGTTAGTCGGCTAAAAAAATCGAGACAAAATTTTTTAAGGTAAAAAGTAGCAAAAAAGCATAAACAAACTGATCAGTTCGCGCCGCAAAGGATGCTCGCACCGCGAACTAAGAAAAGTAAACATTCTGATTTTTGCATGTTCGCACCGTGAAGGGTGTTCGCGCCGCGTACTGGGAAAATTTTCATTCTGATTTTGGCATGTTCGCGCCGCGACCTGAAGCGAAAAATGTAATATTTGCTATTTTTTTGCTGTCTTTTATGGTTTTCTTTCCTTTCTATTAGTTCTCAAAAATGGTTTTTTGGTCCCCTTAGAATCTTACATGGTATACTTAGTACAACAACATATAAAAGAGGAGGTAAAATGAATATAAAAGCAAAAAGTAAAGAGAGAAAAGTTTGAAATGGATACCCAAGAGCTTTCTATCTTTCTTGCAAGTCCTCCACTGATTTTTGTTGGAGGTGCTCTCCACTCTCCATTCTATGTTATGAAGATTATGTTCCTCAATGGTCCTCTTATGCTTCTATATCACTCTCTTTTTTCTGATTTTTAAGGTTTCTCTTGCTCTCTCTATTTTTCTGGTTTGCAATGTGTGTAGAATGTTGAATGAATGAAGAATGAATAATGATTTCTTTGTTTACAGCCCCTTGCCTTCTTATCTCTCCCCTCTAGGGTTTTCCCTTCTTCCCAAACATCATATTTTTTCATGGGGTAATGTTTCTTACCACCTTTTCTCATGTCACTCTCTTTCTTTCCATTTCCATGTATATGGCTATGCTGCATTTTTCTGCACTACTTTTTCATGCTGTCTTTTTCTACAACCCTCTACATTGCTGTCTTTTTTTTCTGCTGCACTTTGTATCTTGCACCCCTTTTGTTGGCTTGTGTCTTGACAGCTCTTGTGGTCAATGCTACTACCCTTTTGACAGCATTTTCAAAAATATGATATTTAGTATGTAAGTGCATCATTGTGGGTTCATTTTCTTGGTCATGTGACATACAATGATTTTGTGATATGATACAGATTTCCACTTCTTGCATGGGAGTGTTTTGGATTACATTCATATTGCCCATGAATAAGCATGCATAATCTTGATCATACTATGAAATTAATTAGAATCTTGGATTAAGACTAGGAGTAGCTTAACTTTCTAAGCATTACCAAGAGCTTGAAACTTTGTAACAAATGTGACACTTTTGCAAATGTCATGAAATTTCTCTTTGTAATATTTTTTAATCTAGTCTTGAATTCATGAACCTTGAACTTTGAATGATGGATTCCATTATGTCATTATATAGAATGAAGTCTTGAATTATGCACTTGTGATCTTGACTCATGCTTTGCATATTTGAACTCCACTTGACCAAGAACTTGAAACAAAATTAGATGAAGCAAACTTGAATTTGGCCTTGCATTTCATGTTCATTAGGAATATTTATCTTGAATATCCCAATATTTTCAAGTAACTTCTTCTTGAAGTAATCTACATGAGTAGACTTTCCAACTTAGATCAAACCTTAGGTGATGAACCTTTTCTTCCATGTATTCCATGATAGGAAATTTATCTTATTTAAAAATGGAAAATAACAAACCGATCCAATCCGTATCTTGTGAACCCACGTGCTCAATATGTAATAGAACGATGTATGATATGGTGAATGTAGGGTATAAAGGCTAAAGGTGAAAATGAGGGTATGACCATAGTTTATTATTTTGGCAGTAGAAATTGTGGTCAGTGTTTGTAGTGCGAGGCTAAGGCGAGGAAGTTCGCAGTGTGAGCTTAGATATTTCCAATGAGGCTGTTTAAGCATTTGATAACCAGACCACGTGCAATAAAGCAGTGTTCACAGTGCGGACTATGAGCTCGCAGTGTGAACTTGGCAGTTTCAGACTTGTATATATTCATTACTTCATGATATTTTAGATATTTTTTGGGGATTTTTACACCCAGTTGATCAGAAAAAATTCTGTAATAAATTTAGCTTAGAAACAACACATGGAGGATGCATCTTGACGATTCAGAGTCGAATCCACTTCAATCGGAGTTAACAAACCATGAGATATTTGTTCTTCTCCCTTCTTCTCTATGTATTTTTCATTTCTTGGGGTTGTTGTATGTAATTTTACTTTGATTGTATGTGTATTTATGGATCTGTTAGTTCCATGGTCCTATGATTGGCTAAATTTTGGGAAAACATGACTATGTACTAATGTTAAGCAGGATGTCATTACCATAGTTATGACATCGCTACAGGAGCAAGCAACAGCTGATTAAAACTGTTGTCATGAGTTTTAATACGAATGTCATTGACCCTGTCTGGTACAACAGGTGATCCTAAGGTAGTTAGGAGTGTAGTAGCTGCTATGTGTTAGCAGTAGTGAAGTTCCTGACAGGAAGTGTGAGGTGTGCAGCCACAACAGTTTGAGCTATGATGAAGTTCCTCACAGGCAGTGTGAGGTGTGCAGCCACAACAGTGTGAGTTATGGTGAGTGAGGTGTGTTGGCATGTGTTTTAAGCAAGACATAGTTGCATGACAACAGAAGAAGTTACGCAAGACATAGTTGCATGACAATAGAAGAAGCTGCCAGTGTATATCTCTTGACAGAATTGGTTTGGATTGATGAGACCATGTTGGAAATTACCTCATCAGTAAATATGTCAAGGAGATATATTCGGAACAAGTACATAGTGTATTGAGATTCATAAAAGGATCTTGGGGACCTTTTAGGAAACTTTAATATATTTGTTTCTAATGTTATTCTGCAGAAGATTGGGTGAAGCCATGTCTGGTGTAAAGAAAAATCTGCAGAAGAGTGGATGTCATACTGAATGTCATGACATTGATCGTATGACATCAGTCGTGCAGGCATGTTGGTTTTCTGTTATCTCAGGCTAGATTTCAGGAGACTTGTTATGACCCCTGAGTTATCTCAGGAGAGATTCAAGGCAATGCTGACCATGCCATTACCTAATTGGACAACACCTTGAATTGTGGAAATTAGTTTTATTTTATTAAAACTAATATTTGTTACTTCTGCACAGCTCAAGCCCAGTCTGCACAGCTATAAAAGGAGAAGCAGAAGCAGAAGAAAGCAAGCACTCACATCAAGAAAAACTAGAGTGTAAAATAGAGGTCTAGGGTTTGAGAGTCCCTTGTGTGTAAGTCACCCTTTGTATCTTTTGATACATTGAGGTAGACATATTTGTAAGTGAAGAAGGCTAGTCTTCACGTATAAATTTTGTTTAGAAATACTTGTAATCCAAGCAATTGTCTGGTTGATGAGTGCATTAGTTAGGTAGATTCTAGGTTGTGTCTCACTCGAAGTTGTGAAGCAAGAGTGTGTGAGTTCCTTGATCAAAGCTGTGAAGCAAGATCAAGGTGTGTATGAAGTGTGTCTTCATATTGTTTTTGTAATTGTTTGATATCACTGTTGTGTGATTGAGGGGGAGTGAGTGGGTATACTCAGGTACTAGAGTGTCTCTAGGCTGAAGTGTCATTGGGTAGAGATTAAGTGAGAAGTGCAAACTGGAGGTTTGACTTTGAATTGATTCTACTAATAGTGAATTTCCTCCCTGGCTTGGTAGCCCCCAGATGTAGGTGTTGTTGATACCGAACTAGGTGAACAATTACTGTGTTATTTATCTTTCTGCATTTACAATTTTGTACTTTAAATAGTTAGATAAATAGTATGACAGACTGCAGATGTCACAACGGAGGCTGTGACATTGGTCATGACATTGGGACAATTTAAAGAAATTTAAATTGGCCATGGTCTATCCTCATCCCTGTTGAGCAGAGATCAATGTTCTTGGAACACATGTGATCTGCATACCAGAATTTCAGGATCTTTGCATAAAATCTATTTTACAACTCTTAATCGATGTCATCTTTGCTTTATTATCTATCTTAATGGGTTTGGATCTCTATAGACATATATTTTTCAAACTCGAACTAAGATGAGCGTCTATTGTCTAGTGGAAATGGTATAATATTCACATGTGTGTCGGATCTTAATGCTCCGTGTTGTTTTGTTGCGTGAGACATCACCGACGAGAGAACGTGGTTGATCTCTCAATGTTTGCGTTAGACATAACCTCTTGTCGTGAGCGATATGTGAGAATTTTGATGAGCGATTTAGGTTGCGTGCATTTGATCCATATATTTTTTAGTACATGATGGGTAGAATGAAATACAACTTTTAACGAGTTTTCTCATGTCTTAAGAATGTATTTATTTTCTTGTCATATGTTTTTCCTTTTTAATTTTGCTCACTCTAAACTATTTAAACCCAAACTTAGAGATGTGGAGATTGTCTAACGGCATTCTTTCCCTCGCATCGATCCCTGTGGAGACGACATAAATCTCGAAGGTAATTCTTCCGAAAATAATTTTTCCTTGCCACTTTACTGCATCAGCAATAATCCCCGAATACAAACAAGTGTTTTTAACTAGTGTAACTCGAAACCAAAATATCAGCTTTATATGAAATGATTAGTTAAATAAGAGAAATTATACTCTTAGTAAATGTATAACTTTTCCCTCACCCAAAATAAATATTCTCACTTAGACTCAAGAGCACTCTCAAATGACTATGGCTAAAATATGTTAGAAAATGTGATAGATTTAGAGATGTGATGAAATAAATGAAAAGTGGGGTATTTCATGTTTTCTGGATGTTTAAAAGTGATAAGGAAGTTCTACATTTATAGGTTCAGGTGTTGTAAAAATTTGGAAACAATTAATGGGCATATTCAATGTCCTAATCGATTTAGGTCAATGCTACCACCATAAATGAAAGATTTTAATATAGAGCCATTACCAATCATTAACAATTATCTCAACCGATTTTAGAATCAACCAATCATTTTCTAAGCGATTAATTTTAAGGTACAATCGATTAGAGAGTTAGAAAAAGTCCTCAAATCAATTAGACACACCTCTAATAAACTAGTTAAACCTCAATTGTTTTTGTTATTTTATTAAGAGATGAAAGACTTGATTCAGGAAGGTAGCTTGATCAACTATTTTGTGCATCTTTGACTGTTTGATATATTTTTAGTAGTTTCTTGACTTTAAGTGTTATCATCATCAAAACTAATCATCTAGCAGATGCCTTACATGTTTGCTATCCATAAGCTTTACCATCTTAGATCACTTGATGATACCTCCAAGAAAATATATCCACAGACTTGTGTTTTGTATGAACACCAACACTACGAAAAATAATACATTCTATGACAGAGTTTTCCCCCACGGTGGTAAAAATTAGCTTACTTAAACTTCTAAATTTGACACCTTCCTTTTTTTAAATAAAAATAAAATACATTTTCCCACGGTTGGAAATTCCAACTATGGAGAAAAACGACACTGGTCATGGGATCGACTCCTAGCACCAGCAGTTTTGTCTTTTATTATGATAAAAGTGGTGTCTTATTTTTTAATTAAAATTAAAATACGTTTTCCTACAGTTGAGAATTTCAACACTAAAGAAAACTATGTCAGTCATGAGTTCGAATCTCAGCACCAAAATTTTTGCAATCGTGGAGAAAAACCACACTGGTCTTGGGTTCGACTCCCAACGCTAAATTTTTTATTTTATTTTATTTATAATAAAAGTGGCACCTTCCTTTTTTATTTTTAAATTAAAAATAAATTACATTTCCCCATGGTTTGGAATTCCAACCTTGAGGAAAAGTCATCCAGTTTTATTTTTTAAAAATATATAACACTCTACTTTCATTCACTTTTATCATAAATGAAATCTTTCGTGCCCTAGAAAAACTTCTTCTTCCATTAACAAAACTCTATTTCTCTATTAAACCAAACTCAAAAACATCACTTCTTCCATTAGCGAGTTTCTGAACTCCATTATCTCTTCTCAAAATCGAACTAGGCATGGAAACCATGGATTCAACTTAGCAATGTTAGTTGTTGTTGTTGTTTATATTGTTGTTGGGTCAGGAAAAATGTGTATTGTTGTTGTTCTTATTGTTGATATTTAATGTTTAACAATTTTATTGATTTTGTTTTTGTTGTTGTAGATATTTAATATTTACTGATTCTATTGAATTATTTTATGTTGTCGTTGTTGTTGTGGTTGAGATTTAATGTTTAATGTTTATATTGGCTTCGTTTTGTTTTGTTTTGTTTTGTTGTATTAAAAATTTTGAATATTATATGTTATGATGGAAGATATCAATATTATAAAATATGGATATGTATGTGAGACTTATTTATGAATAATTTCTCAATGATGTTAGTCAAAGAATTTGACAGAGATGCAAAAGTAGTATCTTATAAATTTTGTTGTGAAGGTTAATGTCCAAGTTTAGTTTATCTAGTAAATGGTATGATTGAACCTTAACATTAAGTTTCAAAGCCATTTTTTTAGTTTAGAGATGACTAAAGTTTTTCTATTTGGTGGCAATAAATCAACAATAATATTTGGTATGGATGTAACACATTCTCAATCGGGAGAAGATTCAAGTCCTTTTATAATTGTAGTAACCTTGGTCTTCTTGAATAGTTTATGTGCAAATTTTTTTATGATATTATATTTAAATAACACCTTGTTTTCTTGTTGAATAATATAAGGTGGTGGCATCAATGTACTGATATTGGGTCACAAAGTACATAGGAATTATTTCTACATGGATTCATTGTGAGAAAATAATTCAAGATTGTCGCTACTGCGAAAATCGGCGCCGGCTGAACAGAAGAGTCGCCACCGTGCGTTATTTATCCCAAAGAGGGGAAAGGAAACGCTCGAGGTAAACCTACCGCAAAACGGGGAAAGGAATGGTCATCGCAACCAAAACCTAGATTCGGGAGTCGGTTATGCAAGGGGAAGGTATTAGCACCTCTCACGTCCGTCGTACTCGACGGGATCCACGCTTGTTTTCTAGTATGGATTGTTATTTCTATCTAAATTAAGGGTTAAGGGTTAAAAAGAAAAGAAAATGACTCGGCAAAGTATCGCACTTTATGCCTACGTATTCCCGTCTGGAACGAGAAATCAGAGTCAACGTAGTTCGCCTACCTACTGGAAAGGAGGGGAAGGTTGCTCGCTAGGATATCGCATCCTATGCCTACGTACTTTCATACAGCATGAAAGATCAGAGCAAACGTAGTTCGGGCCACGCACGACACAAGTCTGTCTTGATTGTTTTTATCTCCTTCTGAAAAAGGGTTTTTCTGATTACTGGTCCAAGCGGACAAAAATGACGTTTTGATGAGTTCACATTCTTTTACGGAAGAAGTGTCTTTTATTGTGTTTGAAATATTTATTGTGGTTTTCTGTTTGTTTTGAGAAAGAAGAGACAGAACTCTAACCTATGGTTGTAAAGGGAATCACACTAACCTAATGTTATCATGCATGGGTTAAGACCTAATGTCTATCATGCTCCTCTCTTGCACAGAGAGAAACAGAGATCCTAAGGGAATAGACGGAAACAGAAACAACAACATATATACAATAAAGCAGTAAAATGCATGGATGCAGCAATACAAGCGAGGCAAGGGAGTCCCACTCAACCTCGAACCTAGAAAACAACAGGCAAAAGCGAACAAAATTCGCTTTCAACCTAACAGGTTAAATGGCACACAATACAGTCAGGGAAATTCAAACAATACATCAAAAATTATAAACAGCAAAAATAAACAGCAAACATCAGTCTTCATCAGCATCTGTCTTCAAGTCATCTTCAAACATCTACAAGCTCCAAGCAAGCATCAGTCTTTATCTTCATAGCCTTCAAGCAAAGTCTCTGTCTTCAATCTTTCAGTGGCTTTCCTTCAAGTCTCACTCTCCAAGATGAGCAGCAGTCAACAAGATGAAATGGATGTTAAACAGTCAATTGCCTACCAAGGGTGGCTCACTGACTGTTAACATGATACTGACAGTTTTACCTCAAAAGTTCTATCTTTTAAATACATTCACTAATCCTTCCAAAGGAAGGAGGTGGATATTTAAAAGAGGCTTTGAATCATAGAGAAAGAATGGAGGCAGGCAAGACCTTCCATGTTTATGAAGCAAGTTTTCTACTCTAGAGCTCTGCCTAGCTCCTAGATCCTATAACCTTCAACAGCTGCCAGCAAGAGATACTCCTCATCAACTCTGGAAACTGGTCTTCATTCTCCTAATCTTCAATGGGCTTCATCAGCACAGTCTTCAGCTCAAACCCAAACCCCAAGCAGGCCCAATACCCCACACAGTCAAACAATAACCCTAGAGAGGGCACACCATACAATCAAGCAGATACAGGAAATATACTAGTAGTAATAATAGAATAGGGGAACTCCTAGCATTTTCTAAGGGATCTATTATCTACCCATAATACCCCTATAGTCCCATACCCCAAAATTCAAACTACAACTCCTAAAAGAAATGGTTTATTACACCTATGTTATATCTAAACCCTAGTTTTGATTCCCCTAATCACACATAAACAAACCATCTAAAATTTAGTCCTAAAATCATGAATTAAATCTCATATGAAATTTGAAGTCCTAAGTGAAGTACTCTAAAAAGAATGGGTCCAAAATATAAAAGGATCTAGCTAAACTAAAATCAACAAGATCAAGTATTAAACTAAACATCATTTAAAACCTATTTAAAAGAAAAATATACTAAAAATGCAAAAATAAAATAAAGTTCTAATTTTTTTATATGACAATTTTCTTAACAGAAATATAAAAATGATGCAAAAACAACCACTTAAAAATATGGAATTTTCAATTTGTTAGGAATTTTCAAAGAATTAAGAAAAATGAATGAAATTAAAATGAATTAGATTTGGTTAGGGGTGCAGTTAGCAGGAAAAAGCATTGAAACATGGATGATGGGACCAGACTGGGGGGTGCGCATAGCAAGGCGCGTCTGGGCCCAGCTAATCAGAAAAACACAAAAAGAAAATAAACCAAAAAACGGTGCAGAAAGTAAGAAAAATAGTTCAAATCACGTTGGGCCTTGTGTGAGGGTACGAATAGCAATTGATCCTTAAGCCCAAGCTGGGACTTTAAGTGAAACGGTGCGTTTCACGTTGCCTGAATTCCCTCGCATTTCATCTTTAAACATAGGCCATTGGATCAAATGTTCAGTCAACCAAGTCGTACTCAATCCAACGCCTCCCAGTTCGTCTTCTCCAAATAACCTAGGGTTTCCACCATTAATGCCATGAGCAAGCTTGCACGAACCAGGTTTCAACACGCTCGTACAACCTTGTTTCTCCATGAAATCCAGATCCATAAAAAGCAAAATTGCTCTAATTCTCAAGCTGGACAATAATACATCACTAATTCTCACTAACACGCCCTAGAAAGCCAAACCCTATAACTCTACATCCATGGATGCTCAAACTTCAAACTTCTTCTTTCTCCAATTTCTTGGCATCAACACAACCACCAAACATCACTGATCATTCTGAACTAATCCACATGAATCAACACTCTCTATCCTCTTAGTTCTAGGTTAAAACAGTTTTGGTGCTCATGTAAAAACCTCCATGAAATGCTCTTAAACTCACTAGAATTATTCATCTACCTATTCCTAACAGTTCTAACCTAAGGATTCTACATCATGCTAACTAATTCTAGCCAATTAGATAGAAAACTAACCTGGTGCAAAATTGAAAACAGAAGGATGATCTCTTGGATTCACCACTTGCAATGCTTTGGACTTGATCAATGGAGGTAGATCTTGATACTGTAAGCAGAAATTCTTGCTCAAATGCTTTGGATTGCCATAACCAATTCCTTTTGCAACTTGGAGGATGAACTTGTATAGCACGATTCTTGTGGTTTCTCCTTCAAATCTTGCTTGCAATGCACTCAGGGATGGTTCTTGAGTGGATTTGGATCATGAAATTGAATGATTGATGAAGAATTGAGGAGATTGGAATGAATTTGCAAAAAATGCAAAATGGAGTGAAACTTGGTGTTTTGAATCAAAATGAAGTGCAACCCCTTCATGGATCAGCTCTAGGGTTTATATAGATGCTCATGGAAACATCTAGAACTTGCTAGAAACCTCTTGCACTCAAATCCCTTGTGTTTTGGCATGTGTAACTTCATACATAAGCAACCAATGATACCTCTCAAACTTTGAACTAAACTCAAAAATCCACTATTTCCAATGGTCTCAAAACATTCCTTCCAATCAAAATGACCTATAATTTCATCCCATTTGGACATGTTATGAAAAATCTCATTTTTAGGTCACTTTTATTCATTAAATTCACCTTTTAATTGACCAAATTTGGAACCTTGAGCTATGAGCATTTCCAAACTTTCATGATCACTTTTCTAGACTAAAAATGTCATTTTTAACAACTTTTATGTTGTGAAGTTTTTCATTTGAAGCTTCCTTGTATGAGTTTTAGGCATATGCTTGAAATGACCTGTAATTCTCAAATGACCAAAATACCCTTTGCTTGCCAAGGTCATAAGTAGAGTTCCACAAATCAGATGAAGGCATACCATACCTTTCTAGAAATCTAAGACAATGAGGAACAACTCTCATGTTTACCAGAAATCCATTTGAAAGCTTCTTGAGGGGTAAACGTTGCTTGGAAGACAAGTAACTTTCACAGACAAAATTTCAGATGCCTCAGATGACCTGTAACTTGCAAGGACCATAACTTGAGTTCTATAAATCTCCTTGATGTCTTCCACAACTCAAATTAAAGGTCTTGAGATCCTCTAGAAGTTTCATGTTGGCCAAGGATCCATTTGAGGCTTGAATTTTGAATTATCGTGCTGAGAAGTTTGCCCTACATCAGGGGATTTTACACAGAAACCCTAATTTAGAAACTCCTCTTCTTCTTGATTTCTCTTGATTTATCTTTGGCACAACACCACCTCCATATCTACATGTCAAATGATGAACCCCACCTCTTTCAAATAGACCTTGATGCCCTTCAATCAATCATTTGACTTAGGGTTGACCCAGGGTTGACCCAGATGAAACCCTAGTTGACTGTCTTCCACTGCAACTCTTGTGATCATATCAATGACTTGTCTCACTTTCAAAATGACTCTCCATGTCTTCCATGATGTCTATATACCCTCCATGGCCTCAATTCACAGCTCACAACTTCTTTGATGATCTTCAAATACCCTCAAGATAGGAGATAGATCCACTGCTTGGTCCACTAACTTCTCAGATGATGACCTGGCTAAGATTGAATTTGAATAAGAACCTCTTGATATGCTCATAGAGATAAGAAGTGCATTTGGTCCCTGTTGCACCCTAAAATTTGCTCAACCTTATTCCTTGGGTTTATGTTTTAATATCATTAGTATTTGCATATAGAGTCATGTACATAGACTAACCCTCTGCATAGCATAAGCATAGCAAGTCATTCAACAGGGGACCAATCATTATTCTCATCTCTAGAGGCCTATCAAGAGGTTATTATCCCAATTCAATCTCATTCAAGTCATCAGGAAAGAATTTGAAAGCAAAGAGTCCAGCAGATCAAGCCTTGAGTCCATCTCCTAGCTGAGGGCATCTGAGGGTCAACAAGAGGGTTGTGAGCTGTGAGTTGAAGGCATGGAGAGTATCTAGACATTATGAGAGACTTAGAAAGTCATTTAAAGAAGGAGACAAGTCATTGATGAGAGCACAAGAGCTATAGCTAAAGACAGTCAACTAGGGTTTCATCTGGGTCAACCCTAGGTCAACCCTAGGTCAATTGACTGATTTAAGGGGCATTCAAGTCTAGTGGAGAGATGTGGGGTTCATCATTGGACATATAAAGAAGGATATGGAGATATGCCAAGAAGAATTCAAGAGAAATCAAGGGGAAGAGGAGTTTCTAAATTAGGGTTTCTGTGTAAAATCCCCTAGTTTAGGTCAAATTTCCAAGCAAGATAAGTCAAAATGCTAGCTTCAAATGGCTTCTTGGCCAACATGAAACTTGTAGCGGATCTCAAGACCTTTAATTTGAGTGGTGGAAGACATCAAGGAGATTTATAGAACTCAAGTTATGGTCCTTGCAAGTTACAGGTCATCTGAGGTATCTGAAATTTTGTCTGTGAAAGTGACTTGACTTCCAAGCTAGTTTTACCCCTCAAGGAGATTTCAAATGAATTTTTGGTCAACATAAGAATTGTTCCTCATTGTCTTAGCTTTCTAGAATGGTATAGCATGCCCTCATATGATGTGTGGAACTCAACTTATGGTCTTGGCAAGCAAAGGGTATTTTGGGCATTTGTGAATTACAGGTCATTTTAACCTATGTCCAAAACTCATACAAGGAGGCCTCAAATGGAAAAACTTACAACATCAAACTTGCTCCAAATGACATTTTGAGTCTAGAAAGAAGGTCACAAATTGTTGGAAAAGCTCATAACATGAAGTTGCATGATTGGTCCAAATTTGAACTAAAATGGCTTATAATTTGAATAAAGTCAAAATGAAAAATGGTTTGGGAGATTTATAAGTCCAAATGGAGACTTCCAATATATGATTTTGAATGGAAAAGACATTCTAAAGACAATGGTTCAAGCACTTTTTTGAGTTTAGTGGAAGATTTCAAAGTTATCCTTGGTTACTTGCATTTTAAGAAACATAGCCAAAATGAATCAAAGTTGGAAGGCAAGGGAAGTTGTAAGAGGGATCTAGAAGTTACCATTGAACACTATATATTCATGAAATCAGAATTGAGCAAGGGTTGGATTCATTTTTCACAAAAATCTCACAAATTCTCTCATTCTTTCTCATTGCAATTTCACTTCAATCTCACAAAATCTTCATCAATTTTCATCAACATTGATCCTCCTACATTCAATCATCATCCTGGATCAGAATTGAATCAAAGATTTGGTGGTTAGAGCTCAATTTCGTGCACTTCCATCAAGAACACACAAATTGCAATTTCCATTGGACAGCAAGATCCAAGCCAAGTTTCATCCAAATACTGCAAACAGAATCAAGTATATCAAGAATGGATCAAGATTGAAGCATACAAGAGCCTGGATCCACGTGATTACTCAGCCTCCATTAAAGCTTGCTCAAGGTACAAATCCTTCTAACTTATTCAATCTAGGGAGATTTAGGTAGTTTTACTAGTATATTCATGGTCTATGATGTTAGGAGGTTAGTTTAGATGAATTTGAGGCTGAATAGAGACAATTCATAGCAGGTGCACCAAACTGTTTGGATCAAGAACTCGTAGGATCTTGCATGATAACCTTAGCTTGTTAGTTTAGAATGATCACCATTATGCATAGAGTAGATTAGTATAGGTTTGGTTGAGAATTATTGTGATGCATCTCAGTGTATTTTCATGGAGCCAGAAATTGGTGCGCTCGGGTTTATTGATTGGCTGAGTTTTAATACAATCTATGACCATAGACGTGTAGAGGGAGAGATTCTGAGTGTTTTTCATGTTTGCATCGTGTTGATTCATGGACTGTAGAGTGAGAACAGATTGGTGGAAGTTGGTTCGTGCATGAACATTCATGGAGTATAAACCCTAATTCTCATGATCTAGTGAAGAAGACGAAATCTGGACTGTCCATTTCGTGTTGGACTTTTGACCTGAGGAGCCATCGTGTGGCTGGAATTCAAGCTGATTTTTGGAGGGAGAGTGGTGCCCTAAACGCACCGTTTCATTAATTGAAACGGGCGGGCCTGAGTGCTGAGTGATATCCCCACCCCCCAGTGCCAAGCCCAACTTCATTTGAACGTGGAAACCCTTCTATTCTCACCCCCTGCGCCTTTTTTTATTTTTCATTGTTGCTGAGTGGTTCTGGGCCTAATGCCAAAGTGCTACGCACACCCCCCTGTTTGCTGGCCCATCCTGATTACAACTAAGCGTGTTTTCTATTAGTACCCCCCCTATCATTTTATTTGATTTAATTATTTTTAATTCCACTTTAATTTTTACCAACTTTAAAAATTCATAATAAATAGATAAAAAATTATTTTTAATTCATTCTTTTTACATCATTTTCATTAGAATGTGTAGAAAATTGTCATTAGATAAAATTGCATTTTTATTTTTATTTCATATTTTTTCCATATTTTCTAAATAAATGTCATTTTAAATAGCTTCATTTCATGCATGATTTTATTAATTTTTGTTCTACTAAATGCTTTCATATTTTTTGTTCATTCTTTTTAGGTTGTTTAGATTAGATATTGAACTTGTAGAAACAATTTAGTTCCCATTTTTAGGAATTAATTTTAGGTGATTAATGTAGGCTTGAACAACATGAACAAATTAGGGTTTTTAGGTGATGACTTAAGAAGTTTGATTCTTTCCCTTAGGACTTAGGGTTTGACTAGTTTAGCTATGGGACTATAGGGGCTATGGGTAGTTATTAGATCCCTTAGAGAAAAGTTAGGATTCCCCTACTGCTATTAGTACTCTGTATCTATCTGATTGTCTGGTGTGGTGTGCCCTCTGGGGATTGTTGCTTGCTTGTTTGGGTATTGGGTTTGTCTGGGGACTTGGGAGAGTTGAAGGCTTGAGGAGATGAAGACCATTGGATATTCAGAGATTGAGGATCAACTGCCAGAGTTGGAGAGGAGGTTCTTGCTAGCAGCTGCTGAGGAGACTAGGGTTTAGGAGCTAGGCAGAGCTCTAGGTTAGAAAGCTTGTTTCTCAAACATGGATTGCCTTGTCTGCATCCATTCTTCTCTGTGATGCAGAGTCTCTCTAAGACACTCACCCCCTTCCTTTGGAAGGCTTGGTGACAGGGTCTATGAGATAGAACTCTTGAGAGAAAATGTCTCTTGTGTTAGAAGCAGTCTGTTCACCACCCTTGGTAGTCAGCTGATTGCTTAACACCCAATTCACTCTTGTGACTGATCCCTCATCCTGGAGGTTTGAACTTGAAGAAAAGCCATTGCAGATAGAAGACTGATGATCAGAGCCCTTACCTGAAGGCCATGAAGATGGAGATTGATGCTTGTTGAAGCCTGTAGCTGAATGGAGATTACTTGAAGCCAGATGTTGATTCAGAGCTGCTGATGCTGTTTATTTTTGCTGTATTTCATTCCTTGATGTATTGATTGGTTTTCCCTGACTGTATTGTTTGCTGTTTACCTGTTAGGTTGAAAGCGAAGCCTGTTCACTTTTGCCTATTGTTTTCTAGGTTCGAGGTTGAGTGGGACTCCCTTGCCTCGCTTGTATTGCTGCATCCATGCATCTTACTGTTTTACTGTATATATCTGATATTGTTTCTGTTTCTGCCTATCCCGTAGGATCTCTGTTTCTCTCTGTGCAAGAGAGGAGCATGATAGACACTAGGTCTTAACCCATGCATGATAACATTAGGATAGTTTGATTCCCTTCGCAACCGTAGGTTAGAGTTCTGTCTCTTTCTTTCTCAAAACAAACAGAAAAACACATAAAGATTTCAAACACAATAAAAGACACTTCTTCCGTAAAAGAATGTGAACTCATCAAAGCGTCATTTTTGTCCGCTGGGACTGTTGATCAGAAAACCTTTTTCAGAAGGAATAAAATCAACCAAGACAAGCTTGTTTCGTACGTGGCCCGAACTACGTTTGCTCTGATCTTCCATGCTGTGTGGAAGTACGTAGGAATAGGATGCGATATCCTAGAGAGCAACCTTCCCCTCCTTTCCCGTAGGTAGGCGAACTACGTTGACTCTGATTTCTCGTTCCAGACGGGAATACGTAGGCATAAAGTGCGATACTTTGCCGAGTCATTTTTATTTTCATTTTATTTTCTTTTTAACCCTTGACCTATAGTTTAGATAGAGTAACAATCCATACCTGAAAACAAGCGTGGATCCCGTCGAGTACGACGGACGTGAGGGGTGCTAATACCTTCCCCTTGCGTAACCGACTCCCGAATCCAGGTTTTGGTTGCGATGACCATACCTTTCCCGTGTTGTGCGAGGTTTACTCTGAGCGTTTCCTTTCCCTCCCGTGGGATAAATAACGCGCGGTGGCGACTCTTCTGTTCAGCCGACGCCGATTTTCGCAGTAGCGACAGCTGGCGACTCTGCTGGGGATCCAACGTCCCCTGGCTGCTAAGGACTGCGATGGTTCTTATGCATTTGGGATCCAACGTCCCTTGAGAGAGTCAATCCTAGCGCTTGTTTTCCCGTCGAGGATTTTGTATGGATTTATATTTCTGACCTTTATTTTCAGCTTTATATATTGATTATTATTGCTGTATCTTGGGGTGTGACGGGTGTTCTGATATTGAGAGATAAGCCGGACCTGGGCTTGAGTGCACCTAGAATTAGAGTAGAAATTAGTGGGTGCCCGCTTGCTTTGCTTGCTTTGGTGTCCCATGAAATCTACACTCAGACGAGGTTCCTCTGGTTGGCCTCCTGCCCCTTCCTTTGGTTGGCGTGGGTTGCTGGTTAGTTGGATTGTCGACTCTGGGGACCGATCATTTGGAAGTTGGCTAAGTGAGGCCTCTTCAGGAATTGATGATGCCACTCCTTCTGGGAATCGTATCATCAACCCTGAAAGTCTGTGACGCCAACGACCGCATAGGATGCCGTATCTTGTGCCAGTTATAGGGCCACCCACCTGTGAGGGGATTCAGGGTTATGCAGGTAACTAGACCTTCAGACCACCGGTTTCTTGATCAGGATCCTGGATATTTACGGAGGGTTCTAAGGTCTGTCAGAGACCAGTTGGTGTGTTCCGAGGTCTGTCAGGGACTATTTGGAGATGTGTTCTGAGGTCTGTCAGAGACCAGTGGGGGATATGATCTGAGGTCTGCCAGAGACCATTCAGGTTATGATTATGGGGTCTATCAGAGACCAGTGTTGGAGTTTTATTTTAGGTCTATCTGAGACCAGGGTTTGATGACTTCTGGATGGTCTATCTGAGACCTTTCTTGATTGGGTTCAGGCTATTCAGCTACAGCTTTGGTCCCTGTTGCATGTTACTTGCATTGCATTGCCTGCATATCCATTACCATTTGCATTTCACTAACGTGTGTCTGTGCTGCAGGTGCATTTGCATTTCCCTAGTTCTAGTGCCCAGACTTCTGAGTTTTGATCATGACTAGCTTAAGGAGAACGGTTGCTTACAAATTGCCTACGCCTGATATTGTTCCTTTACTTGGGTTGATCTCTCTTGCTGATGAGGGTGTTCGTAGGAGTTTCCGGATGAGCTATGGTAGACTACTGAGATTAGTGTGCAAACCTACAGAGGCAGAGTTAGATGGGCTGTATGCTTTGATGCAATTCTACGACCCTGCTTTGAGGTGCTTTACGTTCTCTGACTTTATTATGGGACCAACCCTGGAGGAATACGCTGAGTATGTTGAGCTGCCCGTGCAGAACCAGGTTCCATTCATTCATTATGACGCCAAGCCCAAGCCGGAGGATTTGGCAAAAGCCTTGCATATTGATGTTTCTGAACTTGTGACTACTGTCTCTCGTGGAGTTCCAGGCTTCTCACTCCAATTCTTAGTTGGTAAAGCCCAAGAGTATGCCAAGAGCGGGTGCTGGATTGCTTTCAATGCTGTGTTGGCTTTGTGCATTTATGGCATAGTATTGTTCCCCAATATACCGGATTTTGTGGACTTTGATGCTTTCTACTTGTTTGCCGCTGGTAATCCTGTACCTACCTTACTCGGAGATCTCTACCACTCACTGCATTACAAGAATGAGAAGGGAAGAGGGAAGAATGTTCATCTGTGTGTACCCTTGTTGAGTAGGTGGTTTGAGAGTCACCTTCCTAAGAGAAGATCTGTTGCAGAGACTACAGTTCCAGCTGGTTGGCCAGAGCGCCTGATGAGGCTATCGTCGGAAGATATGGAGTGGTTTGATCGAGACCTGTTGGGATCTGAGCTCATCTTCAGTTGTTCTGGGTACCCTAATGTGCCGTTGATAGGAAGAAAAGGGTGTATCAATTACAACCCTTCTCTATTCATTCGCCAGTTCGGATATGCACTGAAGAATCCACCTCAGGAGGAAGAAGTACAGGAATCTCTGTACTTCACAGGGGATTTGAAGGGGGAGTTACTAGCCAAGCTGCAGCATGCCTGGACACGTATTAACCGCAAAGGGAAGCCACTGTTAGGTAAGAACGATTGCCAGGCCTATGCACCTTATAGAGTTTGGATTCAGGAGAGAGCAAGTCAGTTGCGGATGCCATTCCCAGATGTACCAATTCTTGTTCCCGTTCCGGTAGCAGAGCCGACTACTGTTCCTAGAGAAGTCTATGAACAAGTTGTGAAGGAAAAAGAAGCCTTGATGAAGAGCAACGAAGGGTTAGAGCAAGAGTTAGCCCAGGCACGCAGCGAGAAGAACAAGGTTGTATATGCTTTCCAACAACAGATCGAGCTGGTAAACAGGTTAGGAGCTGAGTTGACCGAGGAAAAGAAAAAGCGCGAACGTCTGGGGCAAGAGTTCAGAAGCTCCCATGACATGCTGGAAGCCAAAAAGAAGGCGCTCGACGCAGCACACCGAGAGATATCCTCTTGTAATAAGACTTGGAATGCTACACTCACCAACAATAAGATGAGGGAAGATAAGCTGAAGCAGCAAATTTCCGACCTCGAAGAGAAGTTGAAGTCTAGCATCAAGAAGTGTGAGGAGGAAGTGATGACCCGGTATAGTGTCCAGCATGCACTGAACAAGGCAATCAAATCCAGAGATGAAGCAGTGTCTCAGAAGCGAAAGTTAGAAGATTGCTTCGGAGAAGCGACATGGGAAGAAACTGCTGAAGACGTACGCCGTGTCCTTAAGAGGAAAAACCAGCTTGTTGAAGGGCTGCTTGATCGACCAAGTCATCCGGAGACCAAGAAGTTGATAGAGGAATACCAGACTTTTGGGAGGATTTGATCATTTCATGTAGTAACTTGCATGCTTTATTTGCATAGTGCTGACCATCACCAGGATTGTTGGTTGAGGTCAGGCCTTCTTATTGTACTCTCAGCGATATTGTACCCTGGGCTTATTGATTCTCTCTGCAATATATGAGGCTTTCTATGATTCAGCTCCGATATTCCTATCACTGCACCGGCACCTTCGCACTAGAACTGGGGGAATGAACTTCCCTAATGCACAGACACATTGCATTGCATTCATATTCATATTGCATTACAGGTAATCTTTGGATGGTGTCTTATTTCCTGCTCTGTATCAGGTACTTAACAGGATTGCAGATCAGCATTCGCACCGCTATTCTACACGCTCCAATTGTCGAAAAGTCATGGACCAAATGCAGAACGAGATGCAAGATGTGCGCGAGAAGCTCGCTCTCTTCATGCAGACCATGGAGGCTATAGCAAAAGGGCAAGAGAATTTGCAGGCCATGGTCCAGCCCCTGTTGGCTCGAAACGCTGGTCATGGTAATGAAGATCATCAGTCTGTCCGGGTTGATACTGCTCATGGAGACGGCACTCCCACGCCAGTGGCTCCGCCCGTAGTCAATATACCTGCTGCTAATGTCAACAACGCTACCGCTGCTGTGAATGGTAACGTCGGAGTTGGGAATGAAACTGCTGTCCATAATGTTGGGCTGGGTGATGTCAATTTGGGAGATAATCTAGGAGGCAATGGCTTTGTCAATACTGGGTTCGGATTCAACGATCAAGGATTCGATAACACTGGGAAGTATGGTTTTAATGCTCAAGGCTTTGGGCAAGATGGTTATGGCATGGTCAATCAGGGTTACGGAGGCTTTGGAAACGGAAACGGTACTGGATTTATGGCTTGTGGTCCTGCTGGAGGAGTTCAAGGGTACGACAACAGAGGCCGAGGTCCAGGGATGAATCAGATCAGAGCTGGACGTAATAATGCATATGATGGGTACGGGGCTGGAAATGGTATGTGGCAAGAAGATCAGCAGGAAGACGCCTTCTCCGGAGGAGGTTTTGAAGGGCCGATGGATGATTCCCAAAAGATTAGAATGCTGGAAGAGCAGATGAAGGGAGTCTTAAATCAAAGTGCTGTGGGATTGGACATGGCAACCATGGGCTTGGTACCTGGCTTGAGGGTGCCAATTAAATTCAAAGCTCCTGCGTTCGATAAGTACAAAGGAGACACATGTCCGAAAGTGCATGTACGAGCTTATTACAGAAAGATGTCTGCATACTCAACTGATGAAAGAATGCTAATGCATTTCTTTCAGGATAGTCTATCGGGCCCTTCCCTAGAGTGGTACATGGGGTTGGAGCCAACTGATATTAAGACATGGAAGCAATTGGCGGAGGCGTTCGTAGCCCATTACAAGTATAATAGCGACCTGGCACCCAATCGAGTCCAGTTGGCCGGGCTTTCGCAGAAGAAGGGGGAGAGTTTTAAGGAGTACGCGCAAAGGTGGCGCGATATGGCTGCCAGGGTCCGTCCTCCTGTAGAAGATAAGGAAATGAATGACATGTTTGTCGGCACATTCACAGGGCTGTTTCATGATATGCTGTTTCATACGTCTCTGGCCAGTTTTTCAGACCTGATTCTGATGGGGGAAAAGATTGAGCGTAACATTAAGCAAGGAAAGTTCCAAGTAGAGGAATCAGCTGCATCTGGCAGTAATAGGAAAGCTTATGGTGGGCGCCGTCAGGGCGAGGCAAGCGCAGTATTTGGAGGCCGAGGCCGAGGCCGAGGCAGGGGAAGAGGTCAATATCGTCAGCCGCAGCAGGTGTCGAGTGTTACTATTCCCTATCAGCAACAACCACTCCAGCAACAACAACCGGTTCAGCAGCAGCCAATGCCACAGCAGCAGCAGCCTCAGCAGGGGGCACAGCAGGCTCAACGAAGATTCCAGGGTAGTAAACCAAGAAGAGTGTTTGAGAAGCCTCCCTCAACATATGCCGATTTATTGCAGACATTGTTGGGATTGAATCTAGTAGAGAAAAGAACTCTGGCGCCAATAACGGGAGCTCCCCCGTTCGGCTACGATGCAAGCAGGCACTGTGAGTTTCATTCTGGGGCTCCGGGCCACGATATAGAAGGTTGCCATGCTTTTAAGCACGTTGTGCAGGATCTTTTAGACAACAAGACTATCAATTTCGGAACGGCAGGTCCGAATATAGTCCAGAAACCCATGCCTAATCATGGGGCGAACGCCGTTCTAACTGAGGAAGGTCTGAATCTCATTATGAATGTTGAAGATTTAAAGACGCCGCTGAGCGAGATAAAGAGCCGACTATTACAAGGAGGTGTTTACCCAGGATGTAACGAGTATTGCTTAGATTGTTGGACCCTAGCTGGGGGGTGTGATGATTTGAAGAAGGGCATTCAGGCCTTAATTGATGAGGGCATATTGCAGTTTGATCGAGCGGCAACTGACGAGCCTGCAGGGGCAGTAGTGGATAATCGGAGTGATGTGGCCACTGTGACGATTCCTCGGAAGACGATCACTATTGCAGCACCAGCTCAGCGACCACCGATCACCATAATTAAGGCCGGGCCGATCCCGTACGAGAACACGAAAGCAGTCCCATGGTCATATGGGTTAGAGGTGTATTGTGACGGGATAAAGATTGATGTTAACAAACAGCCAGTGGAGATTGTGGATAATGTTGTCGGCTCAGGAGGCATGACAAGGAGTGGCAGGATCTTTATATCTCCTGAAGTGGAGGCTGAAAGGCTAGCGAAAGGAAAAGGGAAGGCAGTTGAAAATGTTCCGGTACAAGCAAGTGAAAAAGAAGCAGCATCGAAAGATGTAGAAGAGTTCATGCGCTTGATTCGAAAAAGTGATTATAAGATTGTGGAGCATCTGCAGCAGACACCGTCCAAAATATCTATCTTGTCATTGCTCTTATGTTCGGAAGCTCACAAAAATGCTTTGCTGAAAGTCCTGGACACTTCTTTTGTACCCCAAGACGTCTCCGTAAATCAGCTAGAAGGAGTATTGGCACATGTGAATGTAGGCCACAGTCTGGGCTTTACCGATTTTGACTTGACTCCGAAAGGGAGAGATCATAATATGGCATTACACGTATCTGTTGAGTGTAGAGGATCAGTAATGTCGCACGTATTGGTTGACACCGGATCATCTTTGAATGTGCTGCCCAAGAAGGCGATGATGAAGCTGGATGTTCGAGGGATTTTGTGTACACCCAGTGATTTGGTAGTCAGAGCATTTGACGGCACGCGGAGAACAGTCTTCGGATCGATTACCTTGCCTCTGCAGGTGGGGCCGGAAGTGTTTGCAACGGAGTTTTATATCATGGATATACAGCCTGCGTATAGCTGCTTGCTTGGAAGACCCTGGATTCATGGAGCAGGGGCAGTCACGTCTACCCTGCATCAAAAGTTAAAATATATGGTCGGAGACAGCGTAGTCACCGTGTGCGGAGAAGAAGACATCTTGGTCAGCCATCTATCTTCATTTAAATATGTGGAAGTCGACGGGGAGATCCATGAGACACCATGCCAGGCATTCGAAGGTTTGCGCATCAAGGACAAAGGTCCCGGGCCGAGCAAAGTGCCAGAGATAGCTGTCTCCTCGTATAAGGAAGCTCAAGCGCTAGTGGAAGCAGGAGAAGCCGAGGGCTGGGGCAAAGTGCTGGACATTCCTGTGAAGATGGATCGGTTCGGGCTGGGGTACCGACCGTCGTCATCGACTCCTTCCGTGGGGGCCCCCCGTTCCAGAAAGCCAATTACCATCTCTGCCAGTGGAGTATGTCATGAAACTGTCAATGCTGCTTCAGAGTCTGATGAAGGAGATAGCGACTGTGATATGGATGCCTGGATTCAGCCAAGCACGCCAGGACAAGGACTGTGCAACTGGTCTATTCAGGAGCTTGTTCCTGTGACTTTTAAACAGTAATGCTTTGCTTTATTAATTGTTGAATAATCTGATGTCTTGCCCGGGGCATCAGGATTTGCTTAGGGCTGTGTTGTTATAAACATTGCGTGTTAATCATTAAATAAATGGCGTTTTTTCATGTGCAAATACCGTAATCCCTGTCTTTCTTGTTTTGTATTTTTCAATAAAATGGCAACGTGGTTATTCGCTTTATACGCATTTTGAAGCACTTAACCATTCCTTTTGCAGGATAACATTTTCAGATGACATCCTTGAACCACCTATGACTCGTCCCGACTTCGAGCACCCGGTATTCCAGGCCGAAGAAGAGGTTGTCGAAGATAGCGACGTTCCTGAAGAACTGTCTTGGTTAGTGAAGCAAGAGGAAAGAGCCATTCTGCCTCACGACGAGGTCATCGAAATTATCAATCTGGGGTCGGAAGGGGTTGAGAAGAATATTCGTATTGGAGCCGCACTGCAGAGTGATATCAAGCGAAGACTGGTTGAAATGCTCCGAGAGTATAATGATGTATTCGCTTGGTCATATGAAGATATGCCGGGGCTCGATACAGATATGGTCGTGCATCGCCTGCCACTGAAAGAAGATTGCCCGCCGGTCAAACAAAAGCTTCGCAGAACTCGACCAGATATGGCAATGAAGATCAAAGAGGAGGTGCAGAAACAGTGGGATGCTGGTTTCCTGGCTGTGACGAAGTATCCCTCATGGGTTGCCAACATCATACCAGTGCCAAAGAAAGATGGCAAGGTTCGAATGTGCGTGGATTATAGAGATTTGAATAAAGCAAGCCCAAAAGACGATTTTCCACTTCCTCATATTGACGTGTTAGTTGATAATACTGCTCAGTACTCCGTATTCTCCTTCATGGATGGCTTTTCAGGCTATAATCAAATTAAAATGGCGCCAGAGGATATGGAGAAGACTACTTTCATAACGCCTTGGGGAACATTTTGCTACAAAGTGATGCCCTTTGGTTTGAAAAATGCTGGGGCAACATATCAGCGTGCGATGACGACTCTTTTTCATGACATGATGCATAAAGAGATCGAAGTTTATGTTGACGATATGATTGCCAAATCCCAGACGGAGGAAGAGCATCTGGTGAATCTGCTGAAGTTGTTTAAAAGACTTAGGAAGTTCAGGCTGAGGCTGAACCCTAATAAATGCACCTTCGGGGTGAGATCGGGTAAACTGCTGGGGTTTATCGTAAGCGAAAGAGGAATAGAGGTCGATCCTGCTAAAATAAAAGCGATTCAAGAAATGCCGACGCCTAAAACAGAGAAAGAGGTGCGCGGGTTTTTAGGGAGATTGAACTACATTGCCCGGTTCATATCTCACCTAACGGCCACGTGTGAACCGTTATTCAAGCTCTTGAAGAAAGATCAAGCTGTAACGTGGAACGAAAATTGTCAAAAGGCGTTCGATAAAATAAAGAAGTATTTGCAGGAACCTCCTATTTTGATACCCCCAGTGGCAGGTAGACCCTTGATAATGTATTTGACGGTTCTTGAGGGAAGCATGGGTTGTGTTCTCGGTCAACACGACGAGACGGGGAGAAAAGAGCATGCGATCTATTACCTGAGTAAGAAATTTACAGACTGTGAATCTCGATACTCAATGCTGGAGAAAACTTGTTGCGCGCTAGCCTGGGCCGCCAAGCGTTTGAGGCAGTACATGCTGAATCATACAACCATGCTCATCTCGAAGATGGATCCTATCAAATATGTATTCGAAAAGCAGGCGTTGTCAGGTAGAATTGCCCGTTGGCAGATGGTCTTGACTGAATATGACATCCAATACGTCTCGCAAAAGGCTATAAAGGGGAGTGTGCTGTCTGAGTATCTGGCGGAGCAGCCTATTGAAGAGTACCAATCGATGAGATTTGATTTTCCTGACGAGGATATCATGTACTTAAAGATGAAGGATTGCGAAGAGCCGTTGCCAGACGAAGGACCAGAGTTGGGGTCCCAGTGGAAGATGATATTTGACGGAGCTGTGAATGCTTACGGTAGCGGGATAGGGGCAATCATCACCACGCCGCACGGGTCGCACATCCCGTTTACTGCCCGATTGACCTTTGCCGTTACTAACAATGAGGCCGAATACGAAGCTTGTATAATGGGGCTTGAAGAAGCCATTGATTTGCGAATCAAACATCTAGACGTATACGGAGACTCAGCTCTGGTAGTGAATCAGATAAAAGGGGAATGGGAGACACGGCAGCCTAATTTGATACATTACATGAATTATGCAAGGAGATTGTTGCCTTTCTTCGATAAGGTGGAATTGCATCACGTGCCGCGGGCAGAGAACCAAATGGCTGACGCCCTTGCCACCTTGTCTTCCATGTACAAGGTCAACTTCTGGAACGAAGCTCCCCAAATCACTATCCCTCGGTTGGACAGGCCAGCTTATGTATTTGCTATTGATGAAGCATCTGATGACAAACCGTGGTATTTCGATATCCTTAATTTCCTGAAGAATAAAGAGTATCCGGCTGGGGCATCCAGTCAAGATCAGAAGACTCTCAGGAGATTAGCGGGTAATTTCTACTTGAATCCAGATGGCGTCTTGTACAGAAGAAACCACGATTTGGTGTTGTTGCGTTGTGTAGACGAGAAAGAGGCAAAGCTTCTCATGGAGGAAATTCACGAAGGTGCCTTTGGTACGCATGCTGGCGGACATGCTATGACGAGAAAGCTGCTGAGGGCAGGTTACTTTTGGTTGACGATGGAAACTGATTGTTTCAAGTTCGCGAGGAAGTGCCACAAGTGCCAAATCTATGCTGACAAGATACATGTGCCTCCAAGTCCTTTAAATGTGATGTCATCTCCATGGCCATTCTCGATGTGGGGAATCGATATGATTGGGAAGATCGAGCCGACGGCTTCTAACGGGCATCGGTTCATCCTAGTAGCAATCGATTATTTCACTAAGTGGGTGGAAGCGGCGTCTTACGCGAATGTAACGAAGCAAGTGGTGGCCAGATTCATCAAGAGAGATATCATTTGCCGATATGGGATTCCCGAGCGGATAATCACGGATAATGGTTCTAATCTGAACAACAAAATGATGAAGGAGCTCTGTCAGAATTTCAAGATCGAACATCACAACTCCTCCCCTTACCGACCCAAGATGAATGGCGCTGTCGAAGCGGCCAATAAGAATATAAAGAAGATCGTCCAGAAGATGGTGGTGACCTATAAGGATTGGCATGAAATGCTACCTTTTGCTTTGCACGGTTATCGTACGACGGTACGCACATCAACCGGGGCAACTCCGTTCTCGTTGGTATACGGAATGGAAGCGGTATTACCATTGGAGGTTGAGATCCCTTCTCTGAGGGTATTGCGAGACGTTCAGCTGGACGAGGCAGAATGGGTAACGAATAGATTGAACCAACTGAGCTTGATGGATGAGAAGAGGCTAGCTTCTCTAGCATACGGTCGTTTGTACCAAAGACGAATGAAGAAAGCGTACGACAAGAAGATACTTCCGCGAAGCTTTCAGACGGGCGACCTTGTGCTGAAAAGGATTCTCCCGCCGCAAGCAGATCACAGGGGCAAGTGGACCCCCAACTACGAAGGGCCATACGTTGTCAGTAAGGTCTTTTCAGGAGGAGCGTTGTTGTTGTCCACCATGGACGGAGAAGACTTTGCGTCACCTGTGAATTCGGACGCAGTTAAAAAATACTTTGCTTAAAAATAGACCCGCTGGACAGAAAAAGAGAGTCCAGGCAAAAATGGGGCATCCTGGCGAACCAAAAAACAGAATGAAAGGTTCGGGCAAAAGTTAGGGATAAAATTGAAAAAAATGTACACCCGCGAAGTTGAAAACCTACACTGGGCGGCTTCGGCAAAAAAGGGTATCCCGGTGAACTGAAAACCCGTAAAGGGCGGTTCACGCAAAAGTTAGGGATTTGAAAAGCAAATGACTGCGGTCCGAATTCAGTAAGCATCAATGCGGGAGAATATATTTGAGGAGCCAGTTATCGGATACAATCTCTTCAGAAGTGGGGATACCGGGAAAGCATTAGAGTCGGGCGAGTCATGGGAGGATCAGTTCGTGGTGTTCATCCGCATCCCGTTGCCGACATGTGTACAAAATTTAATTTGTCAAAATATTCATGCTTCTTGTGCATACTTGCATACTTGTATATTTGCTTTGCGTAGCTTCCTCTTTTCAGGAGTTACATCCCATGTACAAAAACTCCGCCCATTCAGGGGCCCAATCAATGAAAATATGTTATTCAGTACTTGACACTGTTCTTTACTGTTTTGTGCATGATAAAACGCCTAAGTTTAGTGAAGCTAGCATGAGTATAACATCACTGGCCCTTGCCAACAATTGTTAAAGCTTTGAATTAACTGGGTGTAACGTCACTAACCTGAATTGATTTGATTGCATAGGCTTGTCGTGTCTTGTTTGTGTTGTTGCAGGTTTCATAACCATACGAAGAAGGTGATCAAAAGATTGCAATAACGAAAGACTTGATCCCCACGTAGGTCATGCATGTTCTTCCTGAAGAAGGATAGAATTCCCCAGCTAGCCGTAGCTTACCCAAAGGGAGCAGAAAAGTTATTCGTCCTCAGCAGAGTTTGGCGATTCCAAGATCGTAAGGCTGTATTCAGACAGGTTCATCTTTCCCCGCGGGGTCATGCACTCTCCCCCAGTGGAGCCAGTTAATTTTCCCCGAGAGAATCATCCTATCCACAGCGGAATTCTCTTTGCAATCGTTTTCATTCCTTCCAGTGGAACTCGAAGATTAAGACTCTCCAAAGCAGAGTTGATGGTGGGTCCTGTCATTTGTTTTGTCAGAGATACTGTGTAATATCAGTTCACGTTCCAGCAGAAAGTCCGATCATACTATGCGCATCTGCTATTCCCCAGCAAGGTTATATTCCCCAGCAGGGGGTTACCTCAACAAGGTGTTTGGTTTGAGTTCCCAATTTCCCAGCAGGGTTGACTTCACCCTTCCAGCATTTATTTTGCTGGAATAATTCTGTAGCATCTGGCTATCCCCGGAGGAGTCGGCATTATCCTTCCAGCATTTATTTTGCTGAAGCAGTTCCTGTATTTTAGCAGTTCAGGTGGAGAGAACTCTTACTCAAATGAATTACCAAATGTTCAAGATCTCGGCATGAGATATTCAATGATAATGTCAGTTTCGGCTGTATTCCCCACAGAGTTACCAGGATAAGTTTCTCTTTATTCCCAGGCAGAATTAGTTGTCATCAGGGGTTCCATGAGTCAGAATTTCAGAGGCCACCGCTGGTTATCAGAGCAGGCGTTCGATAGTTTGGGTTCCAGATATCCCCCAGTAGAGTTCATCTCAAAGTCGCTGTCACGTCAGTGCTAAGAAGTTTGTGGGTGTGGATCATTGGAGAACTAAGTCCTGACGTGGACAATTTATCCCTAGATTGACGGGATTTCTTCAGAAGTGGGCGTCCTAACGTGGACAGGTTTATTTCCCCGGATGGGTGAGAGGTGTTAGTCCTAAAGTGGACAGGTTCGGTTTCTCGAAATTAGTGGAATGGGAGGTCATGACGTTGACAAAAGTAATTACCCTTTGTGTTGGTGTCCTGACGCGGACAGACCAGACAAGCATGCAAGTCCTTGCGTGGACAAGTCTTATTTCCTCAGCAGGTCGAAGACGCCTGAGTCCTAACATGGACAAATCAAGACGAGATCAGTGTCTTGACGTGGACAAATCAAAGAGATTATTAATCCTAACGTGGAGAAGTGGGTCCTAACGTGGACGATGTAGTCCTTACGCGGACATATCAAAAGAGGTGATTCCTAACGCGGAAGGAGTGGAGTCCTTACGTGGACAGATTAAGATGGCATTCCTTACGTGGAAAAAAGGAGTCCTGACGCGGACAAATCGGAAAGAAGTTGGTATTCCTTACGTGGAAAGATTAGAGTCCTTACGTGGACATATCGAGAGCATCCCTTACGTGGAAGAAAAATGGTTTCCTTACGTGGGAAGACGAGTTTATTCCTTACGTGGAAGAGTTGAGTCCTGACGCGGACAGATCAAAGAAGATATTCCTAACGTGGAAGAAGAAGATTTATTCCTTGCGTGGAAAAATTGGGGTCCTTACGTGGACAGATTCAAGAAAAGTTGATTCCTGACGTGGAAGAATGATGTACTCCTTACGTGGAAAGTTGAGTCCTGACGTGGACAGGTTCAGAACCAAAGTTGAATTCCTTACGTGGAAAGATTGGAGTCCTGACGCGGACATGTCAAGTGGTATTGGAGTCCTTACGTGGACAGATTGATATAGTTCTCCTTATGTGGAAAGAAGATTGCTTCCTGACGTGGAAAGATGAAAGGTTTAGTCCTGACGTGGACAGATACAGAAGAGATGATTCCTAACGTGGACAGGTGTTACTCCTAACGTGGACGATGTTATTCCTAACGTGGACAGGTGTTACTCCTAGCGTGGAAGAGTTTTATTCCTAACGTGGACGATTCAGTTTATGGAAATGCAGACGAATTATCCCCAGCGGAGTTGCCGAGATTTTTCTGGGTTAACAGCAAGTGGAGTCCTAACGTGGACAGGTTTTAGTTGAGATTTCTTCGTATTGATGACAGACAGAGTCCTAACGTGGACAAGCAAGCAATCTGTTATGCCAGAATCCTCTTCAGAACGATGAAGACAATCCCCAGCACGCTCGCACGAGATCAGTGGGTTACTGTAACAGTCAGATTCAGCTGATGGATGTCGTTCCTCAAGCAGGAGCGCAGTTTATTTTTGCGGTTGGAAAATTTCTGGGTTCCTAGTATTCAACCGTCTCGTACCGCGAATGTCTGAAGGCTCCGGGCTTCACCCTATCGGGTCCAAGTCGCTTGAATAGGGGCAGCTGTTGCACCCTAAAATTTGCTCAACCTTATTCCTTGGGTTTATGTTTTAATATCATTAGCATTTGCATATAGAGTCATGTACATAGACTAACCATCTGCATAGCATAAGCATAGCAAGTCATTCAACAGGGGACCAATCATTATTCTCATCTCTAGAGGCCTATCAAGAGGTTATTATCCCAATTCAATCTCATTCAAGTCATCAGGAAAGAATTTGAAAGCAAAGAGTCCAGCAGATCAAGCCTTGAGTCCATCTCCTAGCTGAGGGCATCTGAGGGTCAACAAGAGGGTTGTGAGCTGTGAGTTGAAGGCATGGAGAGTATCTAGACATTATGAGAGACTTAGAAAGTCATTTAAAGAAGGAGACAAGTCATTGATGAGAGCACAAGAGCTATAGCTAAAGACAGTCAACTAGGGTTTCATCTGGGTCAACCCTAGGTCAACCCTAGGTCAATTGACTGATTTAAGGGGCATTCAAGTCTAGTGGAGAGATGTGGGGTTCATCATTGGACATATAAAGAAGGATATGGAGATATGCCAAGAAGAATTCAAGAGAAATCAAGGGGAAGAGGAGTTTCTAAATTAGGGTTTCTGTGTAAAATCCCCTAGTTTAGGTCAAATTTCCAAGCAAGATAAGTCAAAATGCTAGCTTCAAATGGCTTCTTGGCCAACATGAAACTTGTAGAGGATCTCAATACCTTTAATTTGAGTGGTGTAATACATCAAGGAGATTTATAGAACTCAAGTTATGGTCCTTGCAAGTTACAGGTCATCTGAGGTATCTGAAATTTTGTCTGTGAAAGTGACTTGACTTCCAAGCTAGTTTTACCCCTCAAGGAGATTTCAAATGAATTTTTGGTCAACATAAGAATTGTTCCTCATTGTCTTATCTTTCTAGAATGGTATAGCATGCCCTCATATGATGTGTGGAACTCAACTTATGGTCTTGGCAAGCAAAGGGTATTTTGGGCATTTGTGAATTACAGGTCATTTTAACCTATGTCCAAAACGCATACAAGGAGGCCTCAAATGGAAAAACTTACAACATCAAACTTGCTCCAAATGACATTTTGAGTCTAGAAAGAAGGTCACAAATTGTTGGAAAAGCTCATAACATGAAGTTGCATGATTGGTCCAAATTTGAACTAAAATGGCTTATAATTTGAATAAAGTCAAAATGAAAAATGGTTTGGGAGATTTATAAGTCCAAATGGAGACTTCCAATATATGATTTTGAATGGAAAAGACATTCTAAAGACAATGGTTCAAGCACTTTTTTGAGTTTAGTGGAAGATTTCAAAGTTATCCTTGGTTACTTGCATTTTAAGAAACATAGCCAAAATGAATCAAAGTTGGAAGGCAAGGGAAGTTGTAAGAGGGATCTAGAAGTTACCATTGAACACTATATATTCATGAAATCAGAATTGAGCAAGGGTTGGATTCATTTTTCACAAAAATCTCACAAATTCTCTCATTCTTTCTCATTGCAATTTCACTTCAATCTCACAAAATCTTCATCAATTTTCATCAACATTGATCCTCCTACATTCAATCATCATCCTGGATCAGAATTGAATCAAAGATTTGGTGGTTAGAGCTCAATTTCGTGCACTTCCATCAAGAACACACAAATTGCAATTTCCATTGGACAGCAAGATCCAAGCCAAGTTTCATCCAAATACTGCAAACAGAATCAAGTATATCAAGAATGGATCAAGATTGAAGCATACAAGAGCCTGGATCCACGTGATTACTCAGCCTCCATTAAAGCTTGCTCAAGGTACAAATCCTTCTAACTTATTCAATCTAGGGAGATTTAGGTAGTTTTACTAGTATATTCATGGTCTATGATGTTAGGAGGTTAGTTTAGATGAATTTGAGGCTGAATAGAGACAATTCATAGCAGGTGCACCAAACTGTTTGGATCAAGAACTCGTAGGATCTTGCATGATAACCTTAGCTTGTTAGTTTAGAATGATCACCATTATGCATAGAGTAGATTAGTATAGGTTTGGTTGAGAATTATTGTGATGCATCTCAGTGTATTTTCATGGAGCCAGAAATTGGTGCGCTCGGGTTTATTGATTGGCTGAGTTTTAATACAATCTATGACCATAGACGTGTAGAGGGAGAGATTCTGAGTGTTTTTCATGTTTGCATCGTGTTGATTCATGGACTGTAGAGTGAGAACAGATTGGTGGAAGTTGGTTCGTGCATGAACATTCATGGAGTATAAACCCTAATTCTCATGATCTAGTGAAGAAGACGAAATCTGGACTGTCCATTTCGTGTTGGACTTTTGACCTGAGGAGCCATCGTGTGGCTGGAATTCAAGCTGATTTTTGGAGGGAGAGTGGTGCCCTAAACGCACCGTTTCATTAATTGAAACGGGCGGGCCTGAGTGCTGAGTGATATCCCCACCCCCCAGTGCCAAGCCCAACTTCATTTGAACGTGGAAACCCTTCTATTCTCACCCCCTGCGCCTTTTTTTATTTTTCATTGTTGCTGAGTGGTTCTGGGCCTAATGCCAAAGTGCTACGCACACCCCCCTGTTTGCTGGCCCATCCTGATTACAACTAAGCGTGTTTTCTATTAGTACCCCCCCTATCATTTTATTTGATTTAATTATTTTTAATTCCACTTTAATTTTTACCAACTTTAAAAATTCATAATAAATAGATAAAAAATTATTTTTAATTCATTCTTTTTACATCATTTTCATTAGAATGTGTAGAAAATTGTCATTAGATAAAATTGCATTTTTATTTTTATTTCATATTTTTTCCATATTTTCTAAATAAATGTCATTTTAAATAGCTTCATTTCATGCATGATTTTATTAATTTTTGTTCTACTAAATGCTTTCATATTTTTTGTTCATTCTTTTTAGGTTGTTTAGATTAGATATTGAACTTGTAGAAACAATTTAGTTCCCATTTTTAGGAATTAATTTTAGGTGATTAATGTAGGCTTGAACAACATGAACAAATTAGGGTTTTTAGGTGATGACTTAAGAAGTTTGATTCTTTCCCTTAGGACTTAGGGTTTGACTAGTTTAGCTATGGGACTATAGGGGCTATGGGTAGTTATTAGATCCCTTAGAGAAAAGTTAGGATTCCCCTACTGCTATTAGTACTCTGTATCTATCTGATTGTCTGGTGTGGTGTGCCCTCTGGGGATTGTTGCTTGCTTGTTTGGGTATTGGGTTTGTCTGGGGACTTGGGAGAGTTGAAGGCTTGAGGAGATGAAGACCATTGGATATTCAGAGATTGAGGATCAACTGCCAGAGTTGGAGAGGAGGTTCTTGCTAGCAGCTGCTGAGGAGACTAGGGTTTAGGAGCTAGGCAGAGCTCTAGGTTAGAAAGCTTGTTTCTCAAACATGGATTGCCTTGTCTGCATCCATTCTTCTCTGTGATGCAGAGTCTCTCTAAGACACTCACCCCCTTCCTTTGGAAGGCTTGGTGACAGGGTCTATGAGATAGAACTCTTGAGAGAAAATGTCTCTTGTGTTAGAAGCAGTCTGTTCACCACCCTTGGTAGTCAGCTGATTGCTTAACACCCAATTCACTCTTGTGACTGATCCCTCATCCTGGAGGTTTGAACTTGAAGAAAAGCCATTGCAGATAGAAGACTGATGATCAGAGCCCTTACCTGAAGGCCATGAAGATGGAGATTGATGCTTGTTGAAGCCTGTAGCTGAATGGAGATTACTTGAAGCCAGATGTTGATTCAGAGCTGCTGATGCTGTTTATTTTTGCTGTATTTCATTCCTTGATGTATTGATTGGTTTTCCCTGACTGTATTGTTTGCTGTTTACCTGTTGGGTTGAAAGCGAAGCCTGTTCACTTTTGCCTATTGTTTTCTAGGTTCGAGGTTGAGTGGGACTCCCTTGCCTCGCTTGTATTGCTGCATCCATGCATCTTACTGTTTTACTGTATATATCTGATATTGTTTCTGTTTCTGCCTATCCCGTAGGATCTCTGTTTCTCTCTGTGCAAGAGAGGAGCATGATAGACACTAGGTCTTAACCCATGCATGATAACATTAGGATAGTTTGATTCCCTTCGCAACCGTAGGTTAGAGTTCTGTCTCTTTCTTTCTCAAAACAAACAGAAAAACACATAAAGATTTCAAACACAATAAAAGACACTTCTTCCGTAAAAGAATGTGAACTCATCAAAGCGTCATTTTTGTCCGCTGGGACTGTTGATCAGAAAACCTTTTTCAGAAGGAATAAAATCAACCAAGACAAGCTTGTTTCGTACGTGGCCCGAACTACGTTTGCTCTGATCTTCCATGCTGTGTGGAAGTACGTAGGAATAGGATGCGATATCCTAGCGAGCAACCTTCCCCTCCTTTCCCGTAGGTAGGCGAACTACGTTGACTCTGATTTCTCGTTCTAGACGGGAATACGTAGGCATAAAGTGCGATACTTTGCCGAGTCATTTTTATTTTCATTTTATTTTCTTTTTAACCCTTGACCTATAGTTTAGATAGAGTAACAATCCATACCTGAAAACAAGCGTGGATCCCGTCGAGTACGACGGACGTGAGGGGTGCTAATACCTTCCCCTTGCGTAACCGACTCCCGAATCCAGGTTTTGGTTGCGATGACCATACCTTTCCCGTGTTGTGCGAGGTTTACTCTGAGCGTTTCCTTTCCCTCCCGTGGGATAAATAACGCGCGGTGGCGACTCTTCTGTTCAGCCGGCGCCGATTTTTGCAGTAGCGACAGTCCCTTGTTGGATGACTTGCCCATGCTATGCTATGCAGATGAATGAATTATGCACATGACCTAATATGTAAATGACAATGCAATTGAAACATAAACTAAGTGAAGTAGGTTGAGCAAATTTTAGGGTGCAACAGCTGCCCCTATTCAAACGACTTGGACCCGACTGGGTGAAACGCCCGGAGACTTCAGACATTCGAGGTACAAGACGATTGAATACTAAAAACCCGGAAATTTGCCAACCGCAGAAATAAACTGCACCACTGTTTGGGGAACGACATCCACCAACTGAATCTGGTTGTTACGGCAACAACTGATCCGACGTCTGATGACTCTGATTTCAACTTCAACCACCTATGTAACGCCACAGGTACTGAACACTTTTCACAAAACACCTCTGTCCACAACTGGACTAACCTTATCAACACAAGAAGAGGGACAAATTCGTCAACACGAATAGAGATTCTGTTGTCACAGGAGTAACCTTGTCCACATATGGACCCAAATTTCGCCAAATCACAAATAAACACAAATCTGTCCATGTCAAGACTCACATCTCAACAACACAGGAATAGAACTTTGTCCACGTTAGGACGCTTGTTTCGTCAACATGAAGAAATCTCATCATAAACTTGTCCACGTCAGGACCCTACCTGCCGTCAACACGGAAAAATCCCGGCGACTTCGCTGGGGATGAATCGTCTGCATTTCGTCAGCACGAGGGGATCCTATCAACATAGGAATAAATTGTCCACGTTAGGAATAAACTGTCCATGTTAGGAATAAACTTTCCACGTTAGGGATAACCTGTCCACGTTAGGAATAACCTTTCCCCGTTAGGAATAAATTGTCCACGTTAGGAATAAATCGTCCACGTTAGGAATAAAATTTTCCACGTTAGGAATAAACTTTCCACGTTAGGAATAAACTTTTCCACGTTAGGAATAAACTTTTCCACGTTAGGAATAAACTTTCCACGTTAGGAATAAACTTTTCCACGTTAGGAATAAACTTTCCACGTTAGGAATAAACTTTTCCACGTTAGGAATACATCGTCCACGTTAGGACTCACACCTCGTCTTGATTTGTCCACGTCAGGACTCATATCTTCGACTCGCTGAGGAAATAAAACTTATCCACGTCAGGACTCACGCTTCGCCAACACGAAGAAAGATAAAATTGTCCCCATCAGGACTCGCGCATCTTGTCAACCCGAGGAACTATAAACTTGTCCACGTCAGGACACACATTTTGCCATTACGAAGAAAGATATCTTCTGGGGATAAATGGTCCACGAAGAGTAATCAATTTTGTCAACGTCAGGACTTCACATTCCATCAATACCGAGAAATCGAATATGTCCACGTTAGGACTAGCACATCTCGTCAACCCGAGGAAATAAATCTGTCCACGTTAAGACACCCACTTCACTGGCACGAAGAAATCCCGTCAATATAGGAATAAATTGTCCACGTCAGGACTCATATTTCGTCAACGCGAGGAACTCCTATCAATATAGGCAATAAAATTTTGACGACTCCGGGGAAATACTCCTGTCAACCAGTAAGAAAATACATCCGTCTGTTCCTACGGGAAGATACTCTGAATATAGTTTCTCTGCTAATCTCCACAGTAACTAACTCCATTGGTCCCAACCCACAAACCTTTTAGCACTGACGTGACATCGACTTTGAGGCGAACTCTACTGGGGATATTTGGAAACCAAACTACCGGACGCCTGTTCTGATAACCGGCGGCATCCTCTGAAATTCTGATTCATGAAACCCTTTGATGCTGACGTAACAACAAATTTGAAGAAAATAATCCGCTGGTCGGACTAGAGAAACTTCAACAAGCAACTCTGGCGGGGAAAACAAGAGAAATTTAACCTAATAACTCTGTGGGGAAAATAGTAAGATGAACCGTATCATCACACGTCTCACGGCGAGACCTCGAATGTCTGGTCATAGATCTAAGCTAGAACTCCATACTCCTGCTAAGAAAACACACCTGAAAGCAAAAGGTTAACCAACCTGATTTATGTTTCAAAAATGCGTATGTTTGAAAATGGCGTAATGCTCCGTACGACATGGAAATGCTACGCGTTTTTTTTATTTGGTGGATGCAAGTATGACACTATATGCCGATGCAAATGCAGACTCGAACGGCTGGGATACAGAAACCGCTTCAGCAAAATAAATGCTGAAGACAACGCCAACTCCGCTGGGGGTAACCAGGTGCCACAGAATTATTCCAGCAAAATAAATGCTGGAAGAGTGAAGCCAACTTCGCTGAGGGATAATTGAATGCGCCAATCCTGATTGGACTTCTGCTGGGGAGTGAACGGGTATCACACGGTATTCTGACAAAATAAATGCCAGGGCACACAGCCAACTCTGCCGGGGAGAGTTTTCTTTTTTAATCTTTGAGTTTCACTGGGAAGAAAGACAACACTTGCTGGAAAGAGAACTCCGTTGGGGACGAAACGACTCTCTTGGGGAAAATCAACTGACTCCGCTGGGGGAGAGCAAATGACCCTACTGGGAAGGGTAGACTGTCTAAGTACAACTCACGAGTTAGAAATGTTAATCTTCTGAGGCTAAACCACTCTGCTCGGGATGCACTGTCTGAATACAGCCTTCGATCTAGGAATCATCAATTCTGCTGAGAGTAAACAACCCTGTTGGAGAATGTCTTTCGGCTAAGCTGCGACTAGCTGGGGAATTCGATCCTTCTTCAGTAAGGAACATTGTCATCTCAGAAGCGCGACCTGCGTGGGGATCGAGTCTTTCGTTACGAGCTTCTGGTCCATACTGCAATCTTTTGATCGTCCACTTCATACGGCTACGAACCCTGCAACACCACAAACAAGACAAGACAAGTCAACGCAACCAAATCTATTCAGGTTAGCGTTAGTGACATTATTTTCAGTTAACTCAAAGTTTTAGCAATTATTGGCAAGGGCCAGCGACGTTATACACTTGCTAGTTTCATTAAACCTAGGCGTTTATCATGCACAAAACAGTAAAGAACCAGCATCAAATACTGAATAACATGTTTTATTGATAGGGCCCCTGAATGGGCGGAGTTTTGTACACGGGATGTAACTCCTGGAAAGAGGAAGCTACACAAAACAAATATACAAGTATGCACAAGAAGCATAAATATAATGACAAATCAAATTTGTACACATGTCGGAAACGGGATGCAGACGAACATCATGAACTGATCCTCCTATGACTCGCCCGACTCTAATGCTTTCCCGGTATTCACACTTCCGAAGAGATTGTATCTGATAATCGACCCCTCAAGTATATTCTCCCGCACCAATGCTCACTGTAGTATCAAATTCGGACCGCAGTCATTTGCTTTTCAAATCCCTAACTTTTGCGTGAACCGCCCTTTACGGGTTTTCAGTTCACCGGGATACCCTTTTTTGCCGAAGCCGTCCAATGTAGGTTTTCAACTTCGCGGGTGTGCATATTTTTCAATTTTATCCCTAATTTTTGCCCGAACCTTTCATTCTGTTTTTGGTTCGCCAGGATGCCCCATCTTTGCCTGGACTCTCTTTTTTCTGTCCAGCGGGTCAATTTCAAGCAAAGTATTTTTTAACTGCGTCCGAATTCATAGGCGACGTAAAGTCTTCACCGTCCATGGTGGACAACAATAAAGCCCCTCCAGAAAAGACTTTTCTAACAACGTATGGCCCTTCGTAGTTGGGGGTCCACTTGCCCCTGTGATCTGCCTGTGGCGGGAGAATCCTTTTCAGCACAAGGTCGCCCGTCTGAAAGCTCCGAGGATGTATCTTCTTATCATATGCTTTCTTCATTCGACTCTGGTACAAACGACCGTATGCTAGAGAATCTAGCCTCTTCTCATCCATTAAGCTCAGCTGATTCAACCTGTCTTTCACCCATTCTGCCTCGTCAAGTTGGACATCTCGTAATACCCTCAGGGAAGGAATCTCAACTTCCAATGGTAGTACTGCTTCCATTCCATATACCAATGAGAACGGGGTTGCCCCGGTTGATGTGCGTACCGTCGTACGATAACCGTGCAAAGCAAAATATAGCATCTCATGCCAGTCCTTATAGGTCACCACCATCTTCTGAACGATCTTCTTTATATTCTTATTGGCCGCTTCAACAGCGCCATTCATCTTGGGTCGGTAAGGGGAGGAGTTGTGATGCTCGATCTTAAAACTCTGACACAACTCCTTCATCATTTTGTTATTTAGGTTTGAACCGTTGTCAGTGATTATCCGCTCGGGGATTCCATATCTGCAAATGATATCTCTCTTGATGAATCTGGCTACCACCTGCTTAGTCACATTTGCGTAAGATGCCGCTTCCACCCATTTGGTGAAATAATCGATTGCTACTAGAATGAAACGGTGCCTGTTAGAAGCTGTCGGCTCGATCTTTCCAATCATATCGATTCCCCACATCGAGAATGGCCATGGTGATGACATCACATTCAGAGGACTCGGAGGCACATGGACCTTATCTGCATAGATTTGGCACTTGTGGCACTTCCTCGCAAACTTGAAACAATCAGTTTCCATAGTTTGCCAAAAATAACCTGCCCGCAGCAGCTTCCTCGTCATAGCATGCCCACCAGCATGCGTACCAAATGTACCCTCATGTATTTCCTCCATGAGCAGCTTCGCCTCTTTTTCGTCTATACAACACAGTAGCACCAAGTCGTGATTTCGTCTGTACAGGACACCGTCCGGATTCAGGTAGAAATTACCCGCCAATCTCCTGAGAGTCTTCTGATCGTGACTGGATGCCCCAGCCGGATACTCTTTGTTCTTCAGGAAGTTAAGGATATCAAAATACCACGGTTTATCATCAGATGCTCCGTCAATGGCAAATACGAAGGCAGGTCTGTCAAGCCGAGAGATAACAATTCTGGGAGCCTCATTCCAGAAATTGACTTTATACATGGAAGACAAAGTGGCCAGGGCGTCAGCCATCTGATTCTCTGCTCGCGGTACATGATGCAATTCAACCTTGTCAAAGAAAGGCAACAATCTCCTCGCATAGTTCATGTAAGGTATCAAATTGGGCTGACGTGTCTCCCATTCTCCTTTTATTTGATTCACCACCAGAGCTGAGTCTCCGTATACATCTAGATTTTTGATTCGCAAATCAATGGCTTCTTCAAGCCCCATGATACAAGCTTCGTATTCGGCTTCATTATTGGTAACCGGAAAGGTCAATCGAGCAGTGAACGGGATGTGCGACCCGTGTGGAGTAGTGATGATTGCCCCTATTCCGCTATCGTAGGCGTTTACAGCTCCGTCAAAGATCAACTTCCATTTGGAACCCAATTCCGGTCCTTCGTCTGGCAACGGCTCTTCACAATCTTTCATCTTTAGGTACATGATATCCTCGTCAGGAAAATCAAACCTCATTGATTAGTAATCCTCAATAGGCTGCTCTGCCAAATACTCAGACAATACACTCCCCTTTATAGCCTTCTGCGAGACATACTGGATGTCATATTCAGTCAAAACCATCTGCCAACGGGCGATTCTCCCCGATAATGCCTTCTTTTCGAATACATATTTGATAGGATCCATCTTCGAGATGAGCATGGTTGTATGATTCAGCATGTATTGCCTCAAACGCTTGGCGGCCCAGGCTAGCGCGCAACAAGTTTTTTCAAGCATTGAATATCGAGATTCACATTCAGTAAACTTCTTACTCAAGTAATATATTGCATGCTCTTTTCTTCCTGTCTCGTCGTGTTGACCGAGAACACAACCCATACTTCCCTCAAGAACTGTCAAATACATAATCAAGGGTCTCCCTACCACTGGGGGTATCAAAATAGGAGGCTCTTGTAAATACTGCTTTATTTTATCGAACGCCTTTTGACAATTTTCATTCCACATTACAGCCTGGTCTTTTTTCAACAGCTTGAATAATGGTTCACACGTAGTCGTTAGGTGAGATATGAACCGGGCGATGTAGTTCAACCTCCCTAAAAACCCGCGTACCTCTTTCTCTGTTCTAGGCGTCGGCATCTCTTGTATTGCTTTTATTTTTGCAGGATCAACCTCTATTCCTCTTTCGCTCACGATAAACCCCAGCAGTTTGCCCGATCTCACCCCGAAGGTGCACTTGTTAGGGTTCAGTCTCAGCCTGAACTTCCTAAGCCTTTTGAATAACTTCAGCAGATTCACCAAATGCTCTTCCTCCGTCTGGGATTTGGCAATCATATCATCGACATAAACTTCGATCTCTTTATGCATCATATCATGAAAAAGAGTCGTCATTGCACGCTGATACGTTGCCCCAGCATTCTTCAATCCGAAGGGCATCACTTTATAACAAAATGTTCCCCAAGGTGTTATGAAAGTATTCTTCTCCATGTCCTCTGGCGCCATTTTAATCTGATTATAGCCCGAGAAGCCATCCATGAAGGAGAATACGGAGAATTGAGCAGTGTTGTCAACTAGCACATCGATGTGAGGAAGTGGAAAATCATCTTTCGGGCTCGCTTTATTCAAATCTCGGTAATCTACGCACATTCTCACTTTGCCGTCTTTCTTTGGCACTGGTACAATATTAGCGACCCATGAGGGATATTTTGTCACAGCTAGGAAACCAGCATCCCACTGCTTTTGAACCTCCTCCTTAATTTTCACTGCCATATCAGGTCTAGTTCTGCGAAGCTTCTGCTTGACCGGCGGGCATTCTTCTTTTAATGGCAGGCGGTGCACAACCATATCTGTATCCAGCCCAGGCATGTCTTCATACAACCAAGCGAACACATCACTATACTCTCTGAGCATTTCAACCAGTCTTCGCTTGACGTCGCTCTGCAGCGCAGCTCCTATACGGATGTTCTTTTCAACCCCTTCCGACCCCAGGTTAATAATTTCGATGACCTTCTCATGAGGCAGAATGACTCGTTCTTCTTGCTTTACCAACCAAGACAATTCTTCGGGAACGTCGCCATCTTCAACAATCTCTTCTTCGGCCAGAAATACCGGGTGCTCAAAGTCGAGACGAGTCATAGGCGGTTCAATGATGTCATCTGAAAATTTTATCCTGCAAAAGGAATGGTTAAATGCTTCAAAATGCGTATAAAGCGAATAACCACGTTGCCATTTTATTGTAAAACACAAAACAGGAAAAACAGGGATCGCAATATTTGTACATGAAAAAAAAAACGCCTTTTATTTAATGATTAAACACGCAATGTACATAACAACACAACCCTAAGCAAAATCATGATGCCTCGGGTAAGACACCAGATTGTTCAACAATTAAGAAAACAAAGTATTACTGTTTGTGAGTCACAGGAACAATCTCCTGAATAGACCAATTGCATAATCCTTGTCCTGGCACGCTCGGCTGAATTCAGGCGTCCATGTCGCAATCACTGTCTCCTTCCTCGGAATCTGAAACAGCGTTGATGGCCTCGTGACACACTCCACTAGCGGTGATGGTTATCGGTCCTCTGAAACGGGGTGCCCCCACAGCATGTGTTGATGACGACGGTTGATATCCCAGCCCAAATCGGTCCATCTTCACGGGAATATCCAGCACCTTGCCCCAGCCTTTTGTCTCACCAGTCTCCACTTGAGCTTGAGCTTCCTTATATGACGAGACGGCTACCTCTGACGCTTTACTCGGCTCGGGACCTTTGTCTTTGATGCGCAACCCTTCAAAGGCTTGACAGGGTGTTTCATGAATCTCGCCGTCGACCTCTACATACTTGAATGATGACAGATGGCTGACCAATATATCTTCTTCTCCACAGACTGTGACCACACTGTCCCCTACCATGTATTTCAGCTTTTGGTGCAAGGTAGACGTGACTGCTCCAGCACCATGGATCCAGGGTCGTCCGAGAAGGCAGCTGTATGCTGGTTGGATATCCATAATATAGAATTCAGTTGCGAAAACCTCCGGCCCCACCTGTAGAGGAAATGTTATGGATCCAAAGACTGTTCTTCGTGTGCCATCAAATGCCCTGACCACCAAGTCACTAGGCGTACACAGGATTCCTCTGACGTCTAGTTTCATCATTGCTTTCTTGGGCAGCACGTTTAAGGAAGATCCGGTGTCTACCAGCACATGAGACATGACTGATCCTCTACACTCAACAGAGACGTGCAACGCCATGTTATGCTCTCTCCCCTTCGGGGTCAAATCAAAGTCTGTAAATCCCAAGCTATGGCCTGCGTTCACATGTGCCAACACCCCCTCCAACTGATTCACGGAAAAATCTTGGGGTACGAAGGAAGTATCCAGAACTTTCAATAATGCATTTCTGTGAGCTTCGGAACATAATAGCAGCGACAGTATGGATATCTTTGACGGCGTCTGTTGAAGGTGCTCAACAATCTTATAATCACTTTTACGAATAAGGCGCATGAACTCTTCCACATCTTTCGATGACGCTTCTTTGTCGTTCCTCTGCACAGGGACAGTTTCATTCATCTTTCCTTTTCCTTTCGCCAGTCGTTCAGCCTCTACCTCAGGCGATATGAAGATTCTCCAACTTCTTGTCATACCTCCGGTACCGACAACGTTGTCTACAACCTCAACTGGCTGTTTATTAACATCAATTTTCACCCCATCACAGTATACTTCCAACCCATAGGTCCAGGGGACTGCCTTAGTGCTCTCGTAAGGGATTGGTCCTGCCTTGGTGATAGTGATCGGCGGTCGCTTGGCCGGCGCCGTTATAGTTATCGTTTTTCAGGGAATCGTCACAGTAGCTACATCACTTTGCTTGTCTGCTAATACTTCTGCAGGCTCCTCAACTGCCGTTCTGTCGAATTGCAATGTGCCTCCATCGATTAAAGTCTGAATTCCCTTCTTCAATTCATCACAACCCCCAGCTTGGGTCCAACACTCTAAACAGTACTCGTCGCAACCTGGATACACACCACCTTGCAATAATCTGCTCTTTATCTCGCACAACGGTGTCGTTAGGTCGTCAACATTCATAATTAAGTTCAAACCCTCCTCGGTTAAAATGGCGTTTGCCCCATGGTTGGGCATGGGCTTTTGCACTATGTTCGGACCCGCCTGTCCAAAATTGATAGCCTTACTATCCAATAGATCCTGTACCACATGCTTGAATGCGTGGCAACCCTCTACATCGTGGCCAGGAGCCCCGGAGTGGAATTCACAGTGCTTGCTTGCATCATAACCGTACGGAGGAGTGCCTGTTATTGGCGCCAGAGTTCTCTTTTCCACCAAGTTCAAACCCAGTAATGTCTGTAGCAATTCTGCATACGTTGAAGGAGGCTTTTCAAACACCCTCCTTGGTTTGCCCCCCTGGACTCTGCGCTGGGCAGGATGTGCCCCCTGTTGTAGTTGCTGTTGTTGTTGTTGTTGTATTGGTTGTTGCTGAAATGGAATAGTAACACTTGCCACCTACTGCGGCTGATTGTACTGGTTTCGACCTCTGCCCCAGCCTCGGCCTCGGCCCCCAAACACTACGCTTGCATCACCTTGACGGCGCCCACCGAAAGCCCTTCTGTTACTTCCAGCTAAGGTGGATTCCTCAGCTTGGAACCTTCCCTGTTTAATGTTGCTTTCAATCTTCTCTCCCATCAGGATTAAGTCTGAGAAACTGCCCAAAGAAGTATGAAATAACTTGTCATAAAACATGCCAGTAAATGTTCCTATGAACATATCATTCATTTCTTTGTCCTCCAAAGGGGGATGAACCCGAGCAGCCATGTCGCGCCATCTCTGCGCATACTCTTTGAAGCTCTCGCCCTTCTTCTGGGACAACCCCTGCAATTGGACCCGGTTGGGTGCCAAGTCACTGTTGTACTTATAGTGAGCGACAAATGCTTCAGCCAGCTGCTTCCACATCTTTATCTGTGTCGGCTCCAATCCCATATACCATTCGAGGGAAGGACCAGACAAACTATCTTGAAAGAAATGCATCAGCATCCTCTCATCGTTTGAATACGCCGACATCCTTCTGTAGTATGACCGCACGTGCACTTTTGGACAGGTATCCCCCTTATACTTGTCGAATATGGGAGCTTTGAATTTGATTGGCACCCTCAGGTCAGGCACCAGACCCATTGTTGTCATATCTAAGCCAACAGCGCTTTGATTCACGACCCCCTTCATCTGCTCCTCGAGCATCCTGATTCTCTGAGAGTCATCCATAGGACCTTCGAAACCTCCACCGGAGAAAGCATCCTCTTGCTGATCCTCTAGCCAATTACCGTTCCCAGTTCCGTATCCATTGTACCCGTTGTCACGGCCAACTCTAGTCTGATTCATTACGGGGCCTCGCCCCCTGTTACCATACCCCGGAGCAATTCCAGCAGGTCCAAAAGCCATTAACCCAGCGCCATTTCCATTTCCGAACCCGCCATAACCCTGATTAGTCATACCAAATCCGTCCTGTCCGAAGCCTTGAGCGTTGAAGCCGTACTTCCCAGCATTATCAAACCCCTGGTCATTGAAGCCGAATCCATTATTACCGAAGCCATTACCTCCCATATTATCACCCAGGTTGACATCTCCGAGCCCAACGTTGTTGACGACAGTCTCGTTACCGATTCCAACGTTACCGTTCCCGACGGCAGCGCCATTGTTCACATTGACAGCAGGTATATTTACCACAGGTGGAGCCACCGGTGTGGGAGTACCATCCCCGTGAATAGTGTCGACTCGCACAGAATGATGGTCTTCGTTTCCGTGCCCAGCATTTCTTACCAACAGAGGCTGCACCAAGGCTTGCAAATTCTCCTGGCCTTTCGCAATGGTCTCCATTGTCTGCATGAATAGCGCCAGCTTCTCACGCATGTCCTGCATTTCATTCTGCATCTGATCCATAATTCTTCGGCAGTTGGTACGAGTGGAATATCGGTGCGGGCGCTGACTTTCAATCCTGAAAAGACCTGGTACAGTGCAAGAAATAAGATACCGTTCAAATAATCACCTGTAATGCAATATGAATGTGAATGCAATGCAATATGTGTTTGTGCATTAGGGCGTGTCATTCCCCGATTCTAGTGCGAATGTGCCAGTGTGGTGACAGTGCCAGCAATACGATGTTCGGAGCCGAATCATAGAAAACCTCATATATTGCAGAGAAATCCATTAAGCCCAGAATACAATATCGATGCGTACAATAAGAAGGCATGACCTCAACCAACAATCCTGGTGATGGTCAGCACAAATGCAAATAAAGCATACACACTAATATATGAAATGGTCAAGTACACCCATAAGCCTGGTACTCTTCTAGTAACTTCCTAGTCTCTGGATGACTTGGTCGGGAAAGCAGACCCTCAACAAGTAGATCTCTTCGCTTGAGAACACGTCGCAAATCACCAGCAGATTCCTCCCATGCCCCTTCTCCGAAGCGATCCTCTAGCTTCCGCTTCTGAGACACAGCTTCTTTCTTGCCCTCGATGGCCTTGTTCAATGCATTCTGGAGACTATATCTGGCCATTACCTCTTCTTCATACTTCTTAGTGCTAGCCCTCAACTTCTCTTCGAGTTCGGAAATTTGCTGCTTCAATTTGTCTTCCCTCTTTTTGTTGTTGGTTAGCGTAGCATTCCACGTCTTGTTACAAGAAGAGATTTCCCAGTGGGCGGCATCGAGTTCTTTCTTTTTGGACTCCAACATGTCATGGGAGCTTCTGAATTCTTTCCCCAGGCGTTCACGCTTCTTTTTCTCTTCAGTCAATTCAGCACCTAGCCTGTTTACTAGTTCGATCTGCTGTTGGAAAGAATGCACAACCTTGTTCTTCTCACTACGCATCTGAGCCAGTTCCTTTTCTAACCCTTCATTGATCTTCATCAAGGCTTCTTTTTCTTTTACAACTCGCTCGTAGACCTCCATAGTAACAGTGGTTGGTTCTTCCTCAGGAGTATGAACAGGGACTGGTGCATCTGGAAATGGCATCTGCAACTGTCTTACTCTCTCTTGGATCCAAACTTTGTAGGGTGCATAAGCCTGACAATCGTTCTTCCCTAACAGTGGTTTCCCTCTTCGGTTGATACGCATCCAGGCATGCTGAAGCTTGGCTAGTAACTCTCCATTCAAATCACCGGTGAAGTACAGAGATTCCTGTACTTCTTCCTCCTTAGGTGGGTTCTTCAACGCATATCCAAACTGGAGAACGAACAGAGATGGGTTGTAATTGATACACCCTTTTCTTCCTATCAAAGGAACATTAGGATACCCAGAACAACTGAAAATAAGCTCAGACTCCAACAAGTCTCGGTCAAACCACTCAATGTCTTCAGAAGATAGTCTCATCAAGCGCTCTGTCCAGTCGGCTGTAGTTGCACTATCCACAAAAGGTCCCTTCAGGGGAAGATGGATCTTAAACCACATGTTCAACAGCGGCGCACAACAGTAAACAGTCTTTCCTCTTCTGTTTTCATTTTTGTAGTGCAATGAATGATAGAGATCTCCAATCAAAGTGGGTACCGGGTTGCCAGCAGCAAATAGATGGAAAGCGTCCAAGTCCACGAAATTGGGTAAATTGGGAAACAACACTATTCCGTAGATGCATAGAGCCAAGATAGCATTAAAGACTATCCATCATCCGCTCTTGACGTACTCTTGAGCTTTGCCAACCAGAAAATCAAGGGAGAAACCTGGAACCCCGAGCCAAGAAGTCACTAATAGTTCAGAAGCATTCATGTGCAAGGCCTTTGCTAAGTCCTCCAGCAGGGGCTTAGCGTCACGATGGATGAAGGGAACCTTATTTTGTACTGGCAGCTCGATAAACTCCGCGTATTCTTCCATGGTAGGCCCCAAAATGAAGTCAGCAAACGTGAAACATCTCAATGCAGGGTCATAGAATTGCATCAAGGTGTACAACCCATCCATCTCAACAGCAGTTGGCTTGCAGACCAATCTCAACAATCTTCCATGACTCATCCTGAAACTTCTCCTAACCTCCTCATCAGCAAGGGACATCAGACCAAGTAGGGGAGTAACGTCAGGTGTAGGTAACTTGTATGCAACTGTCTTTCTCAAACCAGCCATGATCAATAAGCAGAAGTCCGGGCACTAGAATCAGGGAATATGCAAATGCACCTGCAGCACAGACACACTTTAATGGGATGCAATGATAATGGTTATGCAAGCAATGCAATGCAAATAGATGCAACAGGGACCAAATGCCATGGCTGAGAAGCTTGAACCATATCAAAAGTCTCTGATAGACCCTCCAGAATTCCTCAAACCCTGGTCTTGGACAGACCCAATACAAAGCTCCAACACTAGTCTCTGATAGACCCCATAACTCTGACTGGTCTCTGATAGACCTCATATCATAACTTCAACTGGTCTCTGATAGACCTCATATCATAACTTCAACTGGTCTCTGATAGACCTCTCAACTGTCCATAAATACCCAGAATCTCAGATCAAGAAACAAACCAGTATCTGAAGGTCTAGTTACCTGCATACCCCCAAACCCCTCTCACAGGTAGGTGTCCTAGCAACTGACAATGGTACGGCATCCTATGCGGTCGTCGGCGTCACAGACTTTCAGGGTTGATGATACGATTCCCAGAAGGAGTGGCATCATCAAATCCTGAAGAGGCCTCACTTAGCCAACTTCCAAATGATCGGTTCCCGGAGTCGACAATTCAGCTAACCAACAACCCCTTCGACCCAAAGGGTAGAAAAAGAAGTCAACCAGAAGAACCTCGTCCGAGTGTAGATTTTGTGGGACACTAATGCAAGCAAAGCCGGCACGCGCCCACTACTTTCTACTCTAATTCTAAGTGCACTCAAGCCCAGGTCCGGCTTATCTCTCAATCATAGGATCACCCGTCACAACCCCAATACAGCAATAATAACAATAATATAATGCTGAAAGTAAATGACAGAAGTATAAATCCATACAAAATCCTCGACGGGAAAACAAGCGCTAGGATTGACTCGCTCAAGGGACGTTGGATCCCAAATGCATAAGGAAATGTCGCAGTCCTTAGCAGCCAGGGGACGTTGGATCCCCAGCAGAGTCGCCAGTTGTCGCTACTGCGAAAATCGGCGCCGGCTGAACAGAAGAGTCGCCAACGTGCGTTATTTATCCCAAAGAGGGGAAAGGAAACACTCGAGGTAAACCTACCGCAAAACGGGGAAAGGAATGGTCATCGCAACCAAAACCTGGATTCGGGAGTCGGTTACACAAGGGGAAGGTATTAGCACCCCTCACGTCCGTCGTACTCGACGGGATCCACGCTTGTTTTCTAGTACGGATTGTTATTTCTATCTAAACTAAGGGTTAAGGGTTAAAAAGAAAAGAAAATGACTCGGCAAAGTATCGCACTTTATGCCTATGTATTCCCGTCTGGAACGAGAAATCAGAGTCAACGTAGTTTGCCTACCTACTGGAAAGGAGGGGAAGGTTGCTCGCTAGGATATCGCATCCTATGCCTACGTACTTTCATACAGCATGAAAGATCAGAGCAAACGTAGTTCGGGCCACGCACGACACAAGTCTGTCTTGATTGTTTTTATCTCCTTCTGAAAAAGGGTTTTTCTGATTACTGGTCCAAGCGGACAAAAATGACATTTTGATGAGTTCACATTCTTTTACGGAAGAAGTGTCTTTTATTGTGTTTGAAATATTTATTGTGTTTTTCTGTTTATTTTGAGAAAGAAGAGACAGAACTCTAACCTATGGTTGCAAAGGGAATCACACTAACCTAATGTTATCATGCATGGGTTAAGACCTAATGTCTATCATGCTCCTCTCTTGCACAGAGAGAAACAGAGATCCTAAGGGAATAGACGAAAACAGAAACAACAACATATATACAATAAAGCAGTAAAATGCATGGATGCAGCAATACAAGTGAGGCAAGGGAGTCCCACGCAACCTCGAACCTAGAAAACAACAGGCAAAAGCGAACAAAATTCGCTTTCAACCTAACAGGTTAAATGGCACACAATACAGTCAGGGAAATTCAAACAATACATCAAAAATTATAAAAAGCAAAAATAAACAGCAAACAGCAGTCTTCATCAGCATCTGTCTTCAAGTCATCTTCAAACATCTACAAGCTCCAAGCAAGCATCAGTCTTCATCTTCACAGCCTTCAAGCAAGGTCTCTGTCTTCAATCTTTCAGTGGCTTTCCTTCAAGTCTCACTCTCCAAGATGAGCAGCAGTCAACAAGATGAAATGGATGTTAAACAGTCAATTGCCTACCAAGGGTGGCTCACTGACTGTTAACATGATACTGACAGTTTTCCCTCAAAAGTTCTATCTTTTAAATACATTCACTAATCCTTCCAAAGGAAGGAGGTGTATATTTAAAAGAGGCTTTGAATCATAGAGAAAGAATGGAGGAAGACAAGACCTTCCATGTTTATGAAGCAAGTTTTCTACTCTAGAGCTCTGCCTAGCTCCTAGATCCTATAACCTTCAACAGCTGCCAGCAAGAGATACTCCTCATCAACTCTGGAAACTGGTCTTCATTCTCCTAATCTTCAATGGGCTTCATCAGCACAGTCTTCAGCTCAAACCCAAACCCCAAGCAGGCCCAATACCCCACACAGTCAAACAATAACCCTAGAGAGGGCACACCACACAATCAAGCAGATACAGGAAATATACTAGTAGTAATAATAGAATAGGGGAACTCCTAGCATTTTCTAAAGGATCTATTATCTACCCATAATACCCCTATAGTCCCATACCCCAAAATTCAAACTACAACTCTTAAAAGAAATGGTTTATTACACCTATGTTATATCTAAACCCTAGTTTTGATTCCCATAATCACACCTAAACAAACCATCTAAAATTTAGTCCTAAAATCATGAATTAAATCTCATATGAAATTTGAAGTCCTAAGTGAAGTACTCTAAAAAGAATGGGTCCAAAATATAAAAGGATCTAGCTAAACTAAAATCAACAAGATCAAGTATTAAACTAAACATCATTTAAAACCTATTTAAAAGAAAAATATACTAAAAATGCAAAAATAAAATAAAATTCTAATTTTATTATATGACAATTTTCTTAACAGAAATATAAAAAAGATGCAAAAACAACCACTTAAAAATATGGAATTTTCAATTTGTTAGGAATTTTCAAAGAATTAAGAAAAATGAATGAAATTAAAATGAATTAGATTTGGTTAGGGGTGCAGTTAGCAGGAAAAAGCATTGAAACATGGATGATGGGACCAGACTGGGGGGTGCGCATAGCAAGGCGCGTCTGGGCCCAGCTAATCAGAAAAACACAAAAAGAAAATAAACCAAAAAACGGTGCAGAAAGTAAGAAAAATAGTTCAAATCACGTTGGGCCTTGTGTGAGGGTACGAATAGCAATTGATCCTTAAGCCCAAGCTGGGACTTTAAGTGAAACGGTGCGTTTCACGTTGCCTGAATTCCCTCGCGTTTCATCTTTAAACATAGGCCATTGGATCAAATGTTCAGTCAACCAAGTCGTACTCAATCCAACGCCTCCCAGTTCGTCTTCTCCAAATAACCTAGGGTTTCCACCATTAATGCCATGAGCAAGCTTGCACGAACCAGGTTTCAACACGCTCGTACAACCTTGTTTCTCCATGAAATCCAGATCCATAAAAAGCAAAATTGCTCTAATTCTCAAGCTGGACAATAATACATCACTAATTCTCACTAACACGCCCTAGAAAGCCAAACCCGATAACTCTACATCCATGGATGCTCAAACTTCCAACTTCTTCGTTCTCCAATTTCTTGGCATCAACACAACCACCAAACATCACTGATCATTCTGAACTAATCCACATGAATCAACACTCTCTATCCTCTTAGTTCTAGGTCAAAACAGTTTTGGTGCTCATGTAAAAACCTCCATGAAATGCTCTTAAACTCACCAGAATTATTCATCTACCTATTCCTAACAGTTCTAACCTAAGGATTCTACATCATGCTAACTAATTCTAGCCAATTCGATAGAAAACTAACCTGGTGCAAAATTGAAAACAGAAGGATGATCTCTTGGATTCACCACTTGCAATGCTTTGGACTTGATCAATGGAGGTAGATCTTGATACTGTAAGCAGAAATTCTTGCTCAAATGCTTTGGATTGCCATAACCAATTCCTTTTGCAACTTGGAGGATGAACTTGTATAGCACGATTCTTGTGATTTCTCCTTCAAATCTTGCTTGCAATGCACTCAGGGATGGTTCTTGAGTGGATTTGGATCATGAAATTGAATGATTGATGAAGAATTGAGGAGATTGGAATGAATTTGCAAAAAATGCAAAATGGAGTGAAACTTGGTGTTTTGGATCAAAATGAAGTGCAACCCCTTCATGGATCAGCTCTAGGGTTTATATATATGCTCATGGAAACATCTAGAACTTGCTAGAAACCTCTTGCACTCAAATCCCTTGTGTTTTGGCATGTGTAACTTCATACATAAGCAACCAATGATACCTCTCAAACTTTGAACTAAACTCAAAAATCCACTATTGCCAATGGTCTCAAAACATTCCTTCCAATCAAAATGACCTATAATTTCATCCCATTTGGACATGTTATGAAAAATCTCATTTTTAGGTCACTTTTATTCATTAAACTCACCTTTTAATTGACCAACTTTGGAACCTTGAGCTATGAGCATTTACAAACTTTCATGATCACTTTTCTAGACTCAAAATGTCATTTGGAACAACTTTTATGTTGTGAAGTTTTTCATTTGAAGCTTCCTTGTATGAGTTTTAGGCATATGCTTGAAATGACCTGTAATTCTCAAATGACCAAAATACCCTTTGCTTGCCAAGGTCATAAGTAGAGTTCCAAAAATCAGATGAAGGCATACCATACCTTTATAGAAAGCTACGACAATGATGAACAACTCTCATGTTGACCAGAAATCCATTTGAAAGCTTCTTGAGGGGTAAACGTTGCTTGGAAGACAAGTAACTTTCACAGACAAAATTTCAGATGCCTCAGATGACCTGTAACTTGCAAGGACCATAACTTGAGTTCTATAAATCTCCTTGATGTCTTCCACCACTAAAATTAAAGGTCTTGAGATCCTCTACAAGTTTCATGTTGGCCAAAGATCCATTTGAGGCTTGAATTTTGAATTATCTTTCTGAGAAGTTTGCCCTACATTAGGGGATTTTACACAGAAACCCTAATTTAGAAACTCCTCTTCTTCTTGATTTCTCTTGATTTCTCTTTGGCACAACACCGCCTCCATATCTACATGTCAAATGATGAACCCCACCTCTTTCAAATAGACCTTGATACCCTTCAATCAATCATTTGACTTAGGGTTGACCCAGATGAAACCCTAGTTGAATGTCTTCCACTGCAACTCTTGTGATCATATCAATGACTTGTCTCACTTTCAAAATGACTCTCCATGTCTTCCATGATGTCTATATACCCTCCATGGCCTCAATTCACAGCTCACAACTTCTTTGATGATCTTCAAATACCCTCAAGATAGGAGATAGATCCACTGCTTGGTCCACTAACTTCTCAGATGATGACTTGGCTAAGATTGAATTTGAATAAGAACCTCTTGATATGCTCATAGAGATAAGAAGTGCATTTGGTCCCTTGTTGGATGACTTGCCCATGCTATGCTATGCAGATGAATGAATTATGCACATGACCCAATATGCAAATGACAATGCAATTGAAACATAAACTAAGTGAAGTAGGTTGAGCAAATTTTAGGGTGCAACAAAGATCTCATAAGAGAATTGACATAGTGGAACTATAAGGTAAAATGTTAGATTTATGTATTTCTCATGTTAATCATGGATTTGTATAAGTTGTATCTTATCTCACTCTATTATGTTTTTCACATGTTGGTCTGAACGAAATGAAAGTTGAAAAGGAAACAACACATTGTGTTGCTTATTTTTGAATTTTTTATTATTCACCATTTTCTTTTTTGGTTGCAATATCTTACCTAGATGATGAAATTTATTCTTTCACTATTATGAAGAATTGATTTTCCCTCGGTTGGAAATGAGTTTTTACCTCGTTTTATTAGGCGAGGTAAAGAAACATGTCCTAGAAAGTGTGTCACTTTTCCCCACTATTAAGATTTCAACCGAGAGAAAAAGTAGCGTGTCTTAGAAAGTGTGTCACATTTTCCATCTGTTGAGATTTCAATCGAGATGAAAAGTAGCGTGTTTTGAAATACAAAAAATTTGATTGTTGTAGATAGAACCCATGACTAGTTATATCTTCTCTTATTTTATTAAAAAACAATTTTTCTTAATTTTACATTATTTTCGTTTCAATCTAGAAGTACAAATTTGTTGACAAATTATGAATCTTCTTCATCATTATCCTTTTGATCCTTAGTGAAGATCAAATGCTGGATTTTTGTTGCATACCCATATATATGCAATATATTCTCAATGGTTTTCCATGCATTTATTTCTGGTATAAAATTAACAAAGATTATATAAATAAAATAATTTATCATGTTACAAGACAAGAGATTATGTAAGTAACACCAACGTTGTACCAATACTTTTTTTTTTCTGTTCTTGCAATCCATCCCAGAGATTATTTTCATGCTTCTTTAAGTTGCACTATTTTCAATACAAATGCTTCCATTATCAATATTCGTCTTTCACAATGTAGCATCCAAGATATATAGTTGTGGCGTTCGAGTTTTGATTGGCTTTCGTGAGGGTTTCAGGCAGATCACTTATGTTTCTTGTGGATTGTTATGTTGACAATGTCTTGAGCATTGATACTTTATAAATGGGCGGCAAAGATTCGTTTATAGACAAATTTGGGTTAATTTCCCATCATATATTTATGAACACCGAGGTAATACGTTATTTCTTTTTTAAAATAAAAAATAAAATAAGGATGTTTTCCCTCAATTTTCGACCCACCCGAGAGAACAAATTACTTCTATTGCAGACCCAAAAAGAAAATGGTGAACAGTAAGGAATATTATTTATAGCTTCTAATCATCTACCATTTTCTTTTTCTGGTGCAATGTCTATTTAGTATGATTAGGAACAGGTTTCTTAATTTTGTCAGTCATGGAAACAATTACATCAATTAAATTTTATCTTGGAAGACAACATTGAGAAATTACTCCTAAGTGTAATAATGGATTGCAAGAGGTGGAATCAACAATAACAACGTCATTCTGTGAGATTGATTGCAAGAACAGAAAAATATTTTATTCAAGGTTGGTAAAATTAGTTTCTTCAATGAATGAATGAATATAACAACAATAACAACTACAACAACAACAAAAACATCATCATCAACAACAACAACAACAACACACAACCTTGAAATATTTCCTTAACTAATTAGGTAAACTTAAAATATTTTTCTATCTTGTATTCCATCTCAGAGAATGATGTTTACGAATTTGGAGTGGCAGCAAATGAGTTAGGTTAGGGAAAAACTGAATTAATAAATGCTTTTATAGACAAAACTAGGTATCCTTTCCCCTCGATTGGTAGTCTAAGTGAAGGAATAAATGAATTAATATCTAAATAAAAACTAAAATAAAAAAGTATGGCACCATTATAAAAGAAATAAAAACATAAACTACAATGGTTGAGATTCGAAGCATGTCCCTTAGTTTTCCCCTCGGTTATAGGTATCAACCGAAGGAATATATGGTATTTTTATTTTTAAAAAAAATTAAAATATGCCCCCCAATGATTTATACCTCGGTTGTTTCTTGGGTGAAGTGAAAGCTTTATCATAAAATGTATTATTCATAGTGGTGTTTGTTGAACAAATAGTTATGTTTTTATGAAATAATTATCATAATGAAAAAAACAAATGCTTATGATTCAAAATAAATTTTGTTTAACCCAAAATTGGTAGAAGAACAGTAGTGACACCTTTCTTTCTTTTTTAAATTAAAATTAAATTACAATTCCCACTGTTGCAGTGAGAATCAGATATCAAGCTATTAATTAACTTGAATCACAAATCATGAAGTTTACCACCGAGCTTTGATCTATCCAAAGGAAAGGGCAAAGATCTAAGAAAATCCTAAGTGCGTTATGTAACAACACAGCTAAGAGATCTAAGGTTCGGGGGTTGGTTATACCTAGGGAAGGTGTTAGCATCCTAAGTATCTGTAGTACTCTACAGGAACCTCTTATTAGTATTTGTGTTATGCTAAAGTTTTCTTGCTAAGGAAAGGTTTCTAAGGTAAAGACCTAGGGTGTATTCACTAAGTATGCTCGCCAACAGGTTGCATCTCGTGCCTACGTATCCTAACAAGGATGGAATCAGAGCAACCTTAGTTCACCTAACTAGGGATGAGGAACTCTTGATAACGATTAAGGTTCCAGAGGGGAAGTAAGTATTCATAACCATGATACTTACACAGAGTTAACCAACTCTCTAAGTATAGGTTGAAAACTAACTAAAATTGACCTTAACCAAAGTCAAAGGGGAAAGCGAGTACTCATAACCATGATACTCACATAGAGTTTACCAAAAGGAGGAAGATAAGTGTTAGTTGTTAGTAGTTAGAGGGCTCGACAAGATATCGCATCTTGTGCCAACGTATCTTGACTAGGAAAGGGGGGTCAGAGCCTCTGTAGTTCGGCCTAACTAGGGATGAGGAACTCTTGACTATGGTCAAGGTTCTAAGGGGAAGTAAATGTTCATCAGAATGACACTTACATAGAGTTAACCAACTCTTTAAATCTAAGTTGAAAACTAACCTAACTAGGGTTGACTTTAAACAAAGTTAAAGGGGAAAGTGAGTATTCATAACCATGATACCCACATAGAGTTTACAATATCTAACCTAATTCTAAGTTACAAAAGGAAATGGCTCTTACAAGGCCAAGAGAATGACTCTAACAAGGTCATAAGATATGGTAGGAGGACTAAGTTATCCTAGAAGGGAGATGACAAAGAAATCCACAGATCTTTCCTTTGGAAATGAGGAAGGCACCCACTTGTGACAACAAGTAATGAGTAAGAAAACTCAAAGGAAAATGATAACAATCAAATGCAAATGATAACCATAATATTCAAATTTACCAAGGAAATCAAAAGAATCAACAAAAGAACAAGGAAAAGCATCTCAAAACCCTAAAAGAATACAAACTTTTAACACATGGAAATGTCTTAAAGATAAACATTTTTTGAAGTTTTCTCTTTAGAAATAGAAAATAGACATGAAAATAAGATCGTAGCAAAAAGAATGGACTAAAAAGCCCTTAGGATCACAAAGATATGAAGGTTTAAAGTTGTGAAGAAAAATGAGAAAATTAATGAATAAAAAGTAAGGAAATGCATTTTGAGGGTTTGAACCCACGCTGCCTCATCGACAAGTCAAAAACCTTACTAATCCAGCCACTGCGTACTTCAAGTAAACCGTTGATTAAAACAGAATAAATATGTGAATCAAAGCAAAAACAAGAAAAATAAAAAACAAAAGAGTCTGGGGCGAGGGGGGATTCGAAACCCAGACTCCCAAAGACAATGCACGTTGCCTCTACCACTGGGGTGGCTATATGATCACGACTTTCTGAGTCTAACCTAACTAACTGCAAGTGCACAGTCTATCGCGTAGTAATAAAAGATATCGATCCTACAAGGACTCGTAATCAAACTAGTGTTCTCGGGCGTTACTATGTTTAGCTAGGTTGGATATGGTTTAAGGGAAAAGATGCAAAAGTAAAGGCTAAATTAAAGAAAGGCTAAAAGGTTTCTTATAATATTAATGCGGGAAATCGGTATGCAATGCCTTAGTTCTTCGAGGATTCGACAAGTCACCGGCGTGGTTTAATATGTTCAAAATAGTTTTCAGAAGAAAATAACGGTTTAAAAACTTTTGTCTCACGTTGGTTGTTGACGCTAGTCGCAACTCTAAGGCGGAACGTATGCTTTCGCTATCCCGTTCGGGGTTAAAATTGCTTTTTGAAAACCATTGAGTTCTAATTTCTTTTAAAATGCTTTCACTGTATTTAAACTAAATGCCTAGTTTTTACTATCTGGTCCTAGCCTCAGCTTTCGCATGTCGGTTCATACCTTAATGAATCTCCCACTGTCGTGGCGAGATTACTATAAACAAATTCTCGCTGTCGCGACGAAGTTTAGTTTGATAAATTTAGATTAAAAACTATGGCCAGAAACGAGTTTGAAAAAGTGGAAAAACGCCGGATGTTATCGAATCTCGTCCTACTAATTCATTACATACCGATAGATACGGTTTAGCTAGACATGGAATTTAAAGCAGACATAATTGAATGAAAATAGCAGAACATGTAAACATACATTATAAAGGCAAACAGAAACTTAATTAATCATAATGAACCTGTAAACAATTCTGCTTCGGCACTTGAATAATCCCCCACAATGTCGGCATGATTATTACTTCGGTGACGATTAACGTACGGAAAGTTAAAGAAAGTAGTACAACTGGAATCTTAAAGGAAAAATAAAGGAAAAACAAAGCAGAAACAAAGAATGGCTTTTTGTAGTAGATTGGGCAGCACTTTGTGGTCTTCAATGCGGCTCTCCTCTTCCAGTCCTCCAGCTATCTTTTTATAATGGATGATTCTTAAGTGAACTACCTTAGGAAGTGCAGTTGAGGGTGAGAGAATCCAGGGAGTCGTGATTATAATTTCTGGGTTTCTGCTGACACGTTCTCAAAAGTGAACGTTAATCTATTTTTACAAGTGTGACGATCGTGAAAGATATATGACGTTCGTGATGCTCATGACGTTCGTGACGCTCGTCACACACGTGACGGTCGTGAGGGACTTGTGACGACCGTCATATCAGCAAAATCCCATTTCTACTATTTTTTCGTCCTTTTTCTTCTGTTTTGTGTCTTCTAGCATTTGTTTTCTTTGTCTTGCTTCATTTGAGTTTGAACTTTGTATACCTGCAAAAATACTTAACAAACAATGCGGAGAAGTCCAAAATCGGGGTGAAATCGACCATTAGTAGCATAAAATCATGGCATTTAATATATACATTTTCGCGTTATCACTATACATCCGTTGTATAAGCCACCCATATAAATATATATTTTAAAAACTCAAATAAAAGGCTAGCTTAGAAAAAACCTAACCACACCAGCTTCATCTTCAACATTCATCCTCCTTGCTCCCGTACCAACGCAGCAACAACAACACATGTTTACCTCACCATAACTCACTCAATACACCATGAAAATGAAAAGTGTAAAGACCGAAATTCAAGTACTCTTTACCAGGATCACTAATATAACAATATTAAGACCTAAAACTAAACCTAAATTCCACTAAAAAATGGTCAAACCATGTGACATCAACACAACAACAAAATGAAGAACATCAAATCCTTAGTTTATATAATACATGTGAAGGTTTAGAAATAAGGGAAATGACATGAAGAACATTTTTCACTCACAAACCAAACAACAATAACGTGAACATGGAGAGTTTAAGAGAAGGAAATGATTACCCATTGGAGAGAATCTAAAGCTCCTTCAATGGTGATTACAAGAGTAAGAAATGATGCTCCTCACCCTTGTTGACCCTTAGAGAGTAGCTGGAAACCAATGACTTGCTTGGAAATACCTCTCAACTCCAAACCCGATAGCTCAAGTTTAAAGGAGGTTTGAAAATGGTGGGTAATGATTGAGAGGTTACAACTCCTTTTGAATGGATAGAATGGGTTTGTTATGATGTATGATGAAGGTTTATGGAAGCTTTTTTGAGTTTGCACGAAGGAAGAAGATGGTTGAAAGGTTTTTTTTCAAGAAACAAGGTTATGGAGCTTTCTTCGAAGGTTAGGATATTTTGTGTGTTATTCTCCTTTTTTCTCTTCCTTTCCCTTCTGGTTTTTTTGTTCCTCTCTTTTATAAGCTCAATCCAATGTGTCTTTAAGCTAGGGAATTTAGAAATGTTCCCTAGTTCAACTTTAGAAAAAGATGCATGATGATGAAGTTACATGATCTGGCCATGAAGCAGATGTTAGGGCAAGAGTTTTGTTGGTTTATGATCAAAAGAATGCAACAAGGAATAAAAGTGAAAGGCCAAGAGATGAGCTGCGCAAGTTGGTGGTTTCACAATTCCATGTTTATGTCATAAGATGCTTTTTGCATGTCTTATGGGTGATAGCTTGAAAAGGCAATGTTTGAGATCATAAATGACAGGTTTTATGTGTGTGAATTGAGACATGAGATGCTGAAAAGTTTTGTTTTACAAAATCCATGAAGTTTGGGCATGGTGGCATGGTGTAAACAAATTCATGAGGCTCACTTTAGCATATCATAACTTTATGAATCTTTGCTCAAAAGATGAAGTCTTGAGCTTTTTGAAAAGAGGACATGTAGATGAACAACTTTCATGTTTTAACAAAATTGATTTGAGATTTGCATTATGATGAAAATTGGTCATGAAAATTGGTTCAACATTCTGGCCTAGGCAAGCCTGCGCATGATCTGGTCATGCCTTGGGCAACTCTTGTCAAGTGTTGGCACCCATGTCCATCTCAACATATCTTGAGTTGTAGAATTCCAATGAGGGTGTTATTTATGCTTAGAAAGCTGAAATGGAGGAGAACAACTTTAATGTTTTACACTTTTGGATTTGAAGCTTGAAACTATCAAAAAGAAAGCTTACAAGTTGAGCAAAAACATGATTCTGGAGTGCCTTGGCAACTAAGGCAAGTTGCTAACTTGTGCCCAAAATCACCAAACTTTGTGATGCCATAAATTTTCACTCCTTGATCCAATTTAAGACTTCTTTATATGCTTAGAAATATTATATCAATAGTATAAAACTTTCATGTTGGATGAATTTTGGATTGAGGTCAAGAAACCCATGAGGCCTTGGTTGGAAGTTCTTGCAAAAATGTTGCTCTAGGTTTTGCCCTACTTTGACCTCCACTTGAAAACATCATAACTTGAGTTTTAAAAATGATCTTGAAGAGTTCTTGGTATCAAAAGAAAGCTAAAGAGATAATCTATAACTTTCATGTTGATGAACAATACAAATTGCACTTGGAACCATCTTGAAGTTGGCCTTGAAAATCACTTCAAATGTTGACTTTTTAACTTAGAAATCTTCATCATGAAACCCTAATTCTTTAAATCTCCTGATTTTATTGTTCCAACTTGACTTTTGATGATCCCACCATATGAGATCATAAACTAGGACCTCCAAAACTTAGAGTTGACCATAACACTCAAGAGTTGACGTTTGTGGTGCCTCAGTTGACTTTTGAATCAGATGAAGTTAATACCTCTCCTACTCACTTAGGAAGCTTTTAAATTGGATTTCTTTGGACCAAATGACCCCTTAAGGACCCATGAAGTGTATAATGACCTCCTTGGTTGATTTCCACTCCACTCATGATTAATCAAAGCTTACTCTTCTCCTCCACAAAACCCTAATTTTAACAAAATAAACAAAACAAACAAAGCTTGATGATTTGGTTAGTGATGCAAGGATGATTGATCTATGATGCTCATGTAAATGTTGATGACATATAAAGAGTAAAATTTGGGGTATGACACCCACGGTTGAGAATTCTAATTGTGGGGAAAAGTCAGGGCGTTACATTTCCCCATGATTAGAAATTCCAACCTCGGGGACATCATATCACTAAATTTGAATTTGGTTGGATCTCTCAATCGTGGGAAAAAGTCAATCTAACACGCCATTTTGAAAATGTCAAAATTATTTTTCTAGGATTCAAACCTATGATCAAGTCATTTTCCTTACAATTGGCAGACCCAATTAATAAGTTCTAAATTAGAGTGATATTGAGTGTGAATAATTGACACTTATTGGCATAATTCAAGCATATAACTTCAACTTTTGTGCATATGTTGTATAGTTTATATTATAGTGTATATATCGTGTTATCGTGTAAATATGATTGAGTTTAATAGTTTTCTCTCATTTTTGTAGGTATTCAAGCAAGGATATTTTTTTCATTTTCATATAGAGCATTAAATAAGCTTTCTGAGGCTTCCGATCGGGCCTCAAACAGAGTTACAGTTCAAAAGTTATGAATAAAACAAGTGCAAGATTTTGCTGTAGATTCCAGAAGCATAGGTGAGCCAAAAGTTCCAGAAACTGCAGAAAAGACCGTCTTAATTCGTCGGGCGAACCAGAGCTTTGTCGGGCGAATTTGCCTAGGCAGAAACACATTAAAATGGCTAAAAACATAATTTTTTAGGTATGGGTTGGATATTTTTGGTCCCAACTCATTCAAACTTCATTTCTTCATAGTTTTAGAGCTTAGGAAACAAAATTTGTTGCTTGTAATCGGATGATCTGGAGTCGGGAGCTTGGTCGATCGTGTTTGACACCGCGAGAAATTTGGTTTCTTCATTTTTTCCCTTTGTAAGCACCATTTGTTGGGAGTTGTTTGTAAGTATGCTTTGTTTATATGCATATTTATTACTCATGGTGTTGTATGAAGCTTTCTTTACAAATTAATGTTGATGATTGCTTTCTTGATTTGGGTTTGAGTTGTAGCATAAACGTATGGTTCGAATTTGGGTTTAGGATGAACATTTATTAGGCTTAGACTATAGAGATAAATTTAGATTTAATATTCATGTGAGTATCAACTCTTAATGCCTCAGTGTTGTTCGTGTTGCACTGAGAGATCGTCGATGTGAGTGATACGGTTGATATCTCAACTCCGTGCTAGAAATAACAATGTTGTGAGTGGTACGTGATAATGTTGATAAGTGATGTAAGTTGAGTACATCTGGGTAGTAAGTTTAGGTATTTGACGAGTATGTGAAATTCAATCCTGAGAGTTCAATCCTTTCCGAAGAATGAATTCTTTTATACGTTTACTTTAAATATCTGCATTTACTTTAAACTCATTTTAGCCCAAACTCAATAACATTTAAATTATTGAATGGTAGTTCAATAACACTAATCTCTGTGGACACGATAATTTCATGGAAAAATACTTCCAAATCTTTTATTGTTTGTCGTTTTACCGCACCAGTAAAATGGTGTCGTTGTCGGGGACTGGTGTTTTTATTGGATCGCAATTCGATAGTTTCTTTGTTTTTTAGTTTTGTAGATAACGTATATATTGTATATTTTCACTTGTTTATATTGATACTTGTATATGTTTACCATACTTGTGAATTTTAAATGTTTTACATACTTTTGAATATAGTGTATATATTTGTTTATCTTCACTTTTGCTAAAAGTGTGGTTAGATGTGTAGTTCCAGTTAGAGCTCGAAGAGATGAGAGCAAAGGCGGGAGTGAAAGCATTTGGCTCTTCCGAAGCAATGTGTTGGTTTGTAAATAATAGGCGTCGAGCTTACGACGTAAAACAAGCATGTTGTATTGTTTTTAGTTTCTTTATTGTTTTTATTGTATTATCATAGGTAGTGTGGTGAATTGGTTAAACAAGTTAAAATTGGAACAATTCTTAAAATTCTCAAATCTTCACCTTTCAACTTGTTTAATTCAATTTTACCCGACCTTTTAGTATGTTCATAGTAGTTGTTTTAATGTGTTAATGTTTGTGTTTGTCCAAGAGCTTGTTTTGAGTAGCTTGAGGAAATTTGAGGTGATTTTTCCAAGTTTGATCGTTTCAACTTGCGAATGCATGGTAATGATGTTTGTAATACCCCAAATTTTGCCCTAAGATTTGTCGTCGCATTTCATTGCATTTAATCAATTACTAACAAATTTATGTAGTCGTTTGACTTTTTGCAGGTAAATATCATACGGCATGCATTTTTTTTCTAAAAAGTAAAAATGGCACAATTGGCAAGAGGACATGTGTAAGGAGTTGTGAGTGTGAGAGGTTGAGAGTTTGAATCTCACCTTTGTCACTTTTTGTTTTTTTATTATTTTTTACTCTAAATTTTTCTATCTTTCATTAAAAAATAACAAAAATAGTTTTTTATTATTATTTAATTATTATTTTCGTATTTTAATTAAATCATTTTTTAAAATATTATTTTTTTCACTTTTTTCTAAATTATTCAGCAAAATATCCAAAAAATCATAAAATAAAAAATATTAGAAAAATTTTGTTCTTTTTATAATATTTTTGATTTTAGGAATCAATAGGATTATTAGTTTTTATTTTAAGTTTATTTTAATTATTTTAAATTATTTAAATTTTATTTTTTTCTTAACTAATTATTTAGTTTGGGCTTTAAAATGGGCTTTAGGGACATTATTGACAATTTGGTGTTAACCCTAATTTGTTCCCTATATATACATGTGTTGCCTTGTTGAAAAGGGGTCAGAAGGTTTTCTTCAGAAAAGAGGAGAGAGAAAGGGAGAAACAAAGGAGATCCCCAGAGAAGAAAGGCGGTCGTTCCCACAACTCGTCAGAAGGATTGGAGCTCTCCAGTGTTCCCTTATTCAAATCTTTTTTTCACATTTATCGAAGCAAACCTCCGCTTCGTAGGTTAAATTACTAAATCTTTTGTCTTTTCATGTTTATGTGCATATTTTGCCATGTTAATGTGTTTAGGTCTGTTAAATTACTAAACCTTTTGCTTTTTCATGTTTATGTGCATATTTTGCCATGTTAATCTCCATGTGTGTTTAGGTCCCTAGATTTTAATATCAAAACCCTTTTTTAACAAAACCTTTTTTTTTAAATCAAAACCCTTTTTTTATTTATTATTAAAACCTTTTTTTTAGTAAGACCTTTTTAAAAAAAAAAGCCTTTTTGTTCCGAAGAAAAAGAAAAGCCTTTTCCCCAAAAAAAAAAGAAAAGCCTTTTCCCCAAAAAAAAAAAGAAAAGCCTTTTCCCAAAAAAAACTGAAAAGCCTTTTCCCAAAAAAAAACTGAAAAGCCTTTTCCCAAAAAAACTGAAAAGCCTTTTCCCAAAAAAAAAACTGAAAAGCCTTTTCCCAAAAAAAAACTGAAAAGCCTTTTCCCAAAAAAAAAACTGAAAAGCCTTTTCCCAAAAAAAAAACTGAAAAGCCTTTTTTTGGGATGAAAAGCATTTTTTGTTCTAAAAAAAACTGAAAAGACTTTTCCCCCCAAAAATTTTTTTTTATAATTTAAGCTTAATTTTTTTTATAATTTTAACTTAAATATTTTTTTATTAAAAAATTAAAACCTTTTTTTTATAATTAAAAATATTAAAATATTAAAACCTTTTCGTAAGGAACTCCTGATGTTTGATGTTTGTCGTGTCATTTTATGTACCCTTTTATTACTTTTCTTTCTTTTGGCATTTCATGTGCATGCTCGAGGTTGAGATGTGCTTGTGGTGGCCACAGCCCCACACTATTTTCCTCCCTCACTTTATTCTAAGTGTCATTACATATTTCCATATTCTTCATGTTTTCAGAAATGTTTATTTGTTTCTTTATACCCTCTGCCTTTATTACTTTTCTTATTTCTGTACCTTAATTATTCCTCCATATAATGATTTGTCATATTTTCACATTTTTTACAGTTTTATCCTTCCGAAGGATTAGGTCCAGCCTTTTGGCCGCCGAGTCAATAGCCTTACCCCTTTAATGGATCAAACCCTGTTTAGCCTAGGTGTCCCGTCGTGGGCAAAATTGATTTTATCCTAGTGTTAGGCCAAAAGAGTCGCCGTACTCTGTTTTAGGGTTTCCCGCCGCGGAATCCCTAACCTAACCCTAATTCACTTAACAATTTACAACGTAGATATTGGAGTTTCTACACTCCGCGTAAGCGTGTCCCTAAGATACGTTTATTCCCCTTTGAGACCTTGACCACAGTCAAGAAGTCTCTAACCTCCCTTTTGAGGGGAACTACAGTTACTCTGATTCCATTTCCGTAAGGATATGTAGGCACAAGATGCGATGTCTTGCCGAGTAAACTTAGAATTAACCCCTAGGTCTTTTTTAATTTTCAATCCTTTGTATATACCCTTAAGCAAAATAATTAATGAAATAAATAAAAAAAATAAACAAAAGGTTCCCGTAGAGTACTACGGAAGTTTAGGGTGCTAATACCTTCCTTAAATTTAACCAACCCCCGAACCTTAGATCTCTCCCTTTTAGGTTTTTCCTTTCTTTAACCTTTCCTTCGGATAAATCAAAGACCGGTTGTAAATGAATTAAGATTCAAGTTAATCAATAGCTTGACATCCAAATTTCACCGCAACAGAAAATGGCGACTTCACTGGGGAGTCCTAATTTTTGAGGGTTATCCCTATCTTGTTTATTTTTCTTCATATATTTGTTTCATTAATATTTTTACTCATTTGTATATACGTTGTTCAGGGTACCTTGCTTGGGAATTACTGTGTTGTGAGATAAGTCCTACACCCGGACTTGAGTGACATTATTATAGGATGGCGATATATTCGACGAGGCTTATAGGGAGTGAGTCCCGACCAAGCTAAATCGAGAATCACCGCTCAGTTGAGACACTTTCGAAAATGGTTCGGTTGATCGAGTGTAATCGTGAAAACTTTTACCATTATCGATTGGAGTCTGTGATACTGGGAACCGTAGTACCTTTACACCATCTTGGCCTTATATAGGATGTAGTGCGGGAACTATGTGGGAGTAGTCCTACAATGGTTGCTTCGCGACGCTACACTTAAAAGAGGTTCTCTTGAGAATATTATTGACCCTCGAGTCAGTCGGGAAGTCGATAATATCCGAAAGATGGACTGATGACTTTGGGCACTGATTTAGAACCCTTGTTCTGCAGGTACAATCAACCTATAGTACATACCTCTTTGGGAAGGGTAGACCTTGACTCCATTCATTGTTCCTCTAACTTAGGACCTTTTGTTTGCTTATGTGTATTTGTGCTTCGCATCAATAAAGCATCATATCATTTCTAGTTTCAAGGAATTCAGCAGTCCTTTGCAAATTCGAAAAGCCTCACATTTTAAAGTCTAAATTTTTTTCCAACTTTCTTAAAAAGCAATATTCGCAATCGACCGTTGAAATTCTTGAAACCATTGCATGGCATCAGCATCACATTTTTGCATTGGATTTGTCCCCCGATTTCTCATTCTCGGTTCTCTCGTCTTCCAGTGTACCTTTGAGTCGTCAAGCTGATTCCTCGACACAGATATCAGACCAGAAACGAAACAGGAGTCACTTTGATCCTATTCTCATGACTTACACAGAGCTATATCCTGACTTAGTCCGGCAAGGACTGATTACTACAAAGGCTTTACCACTTCCTCTTAATCCTCCGGCTGGATTTAGGGTTGATCTCCATTGTGCTTCCCATGAGGGTGCCCCAGGCCATGACTTGGAGCATTGTTTTGCATTGAAGGCTAGAGTATGTGAATTGGTTAGAACTGGAATACTTGATTTTACAGACAGGCATCCGGATGTTCAGAAAAATCCCTTGCCAGTACATCAGAAATGAAGTTTTGTCACTAGGCCTTTTGTTTCTCGTTGTTTGCACTTTCCTTATTTTGTTTAAGTTGTTTGCTTTTAATTATGTTTGTACTTTCATTAATAAAATAAGCATTGCGACTTTTGATTCAATTCATTTCCGTCCATTTATTTGCATCTTTATGCTTTATTTTTCAAATGTTTACTTCTTGTCCAAAATTTTGATATGCTAAGATTGGAGGGAGGATGATGAAAACGTTATACCCATAATTGCTGTCAGTATGCTTTCAATCAAACCTTGTTGACGATGTAAGGCATTGTTTCAATTCCCAAACACTGGAGAAATAAGGAAGTTAATCCCTCGTTACCCCCTTCGAGCCTAGAAGTTGGAGTTTCTTTCGTTACAAAAAACCCACAATTTTAACCTTGGATGGGTAGTTCTCAGTTAACTTGGTTGTGTGTTCATACGATACACCTTTCATTAACAAATTTTCCTTCGCACACGTCAAACAAGTTTCGAAGATGTTTTCTAATCAAAAGGTCGATGATGGTTCACCGTAATCATTAAAATCAAACAGTCACTTTCCTTCACACAAAAAAATAATATAAAAAAAGCAAAAGAAGCCCGCTAAGTCAAAACCTATGAAGGAGACTTAGGCAAAACTGGGGCATCCCGCTGACTGTAAACTCTAAAATAAACAGTTCAGGCAAAATTTAGGGATAATACAAAGAGATTTTTAAATCCTTATCTTGAAAATCCTCAATGTCAAAACAATCAAATGTTATAGGGGAGTAGTGGCTGCCTTTTCATAGGTCCCTTTGACTTCTGAATCATCACTGCGACGATCAATGAAATCCCTAACTTATGGGAACCTGAATGCATAGTATGAGTTAACTGAGCATAGGATTGAAGATCATCACGTAGATTGGGTGGGTACAAATAACTTTTGAGCCTTTATCTTTTGTTTCATAAACCGTGAACCAGGCCACGTTACAACCCTCAAAAGACCTAACTGAAACAGGGTTATTTTGAAAGTATACTACAGCAAGGTTGTGTAACCTGACTCCTAAAGATCTTTGTGAATCATTTATTTTGGCAGTACACCTTTGTTTTAAACTTTGAGCGTCTTGAACCGTTGTGTTCTGACTAACGACTCATGTATTTTCCATCTTTCAAAAATAATTTTGATTTCAAAAGTCGCATGAACTTTGCATTACCATGTTTGTATGAATATTTTTGTTTGCAAACTGGCTTTCCTCTAAGGAATTTTCAAACAATGAGAAACTTGGTCAAGTGATCTTATCAGGGGCAAGTTCCTTTTACATCCTGTCAAAGAATTAGTTCAAGATTTGTTCAAGGCAATATCTTCTCAGATTTGGTTTATCCATAGAATTGTTCAAGACTCAGACTGGGGCAAGCCCTCCGAGGATACAGCAAAACAGTCGATTCCACGAATCAGACAGCTGAAGCAATTATCAGTTCATTTGACCTGGGGCAGTTTACTTGCATAATCCCTAAGCAGTTATTCATCATTCCTACAGTGACTATCAACTTGATACAGTTTAACAGAATGACAGTGATCTCCGTGTTGAGGAATCAGTCCTCCAGTTTTGTCATCTCACCGAAAGAGTCGAGCCTTGTCGTCGATGTCTGCATTTGCATTTGATCATATCTCATAGCATAATTCCTATACATGTGCATATCTTGGGTGCTTTATTCCCCATTTACATTTCTATCTTGGGTGCTTTACTCCCCATTTACATTTCTATCTTGGGTGCTTTATTCCCCATTTACCTCTCTATCTTGGGTGCTTTACTCCCCATTTACATTTCTAGCTTGGGTGCTTTACTCCCCATTTACATTTCTATCTTGGGTGCTTTACTCCCCATTTACATTTTTATCTTGGGTGTTTTACTCCCCATTTACATTTTTATCTTGGGTGCTTTACTCCCCATTTACATTTTTATCTTGGGTGCTTTACTCCCCATTTACATTTCTATCCTGGGTGTTTTATTCCCCATTTACATTTCTATATTGGGTGCTTTATTCCCCATTTACCTCTCTATCTTGGGTGCTTTACTCCCCATTTACATTTTTATCTTGGGTGCTTTACTCCCCATTTACATTTCTATCTTGGGTGCTTTACTCCTCATTTACCTTCTATCCTTGGGTGTTTTATCCCCCATGTACCTTTATCCCGGGTGTTTTATTCCCCGTTTACCAGATATTCCTGGGTTTACCTAACATCATGGTGTTTTACCCCCATTTACTTTTTTTCCCCCTGAGGTCGTGTTTTACTCGCGTCTTACCTTGTGGGCAAAATTTATTTACTTGGCATCATGGGTGTTTTATCCCCATTTGCGTTTTTCTCCTGAGCTCGTGTTTTACCCGCGTCTTACCTTGCGGACAATTTCTAATTTACTTGGCACCTATCAACAATTATGTGTCGTGTCTACCCGACGTTCTTCCAGATATGACATGTCTTCTTCCCTAGTGCAATTCCTCGATGGGTCGTCCCCTGTGACGTTGTTTCGTCTGTATCCGTGCATTTGTCATTTTCATCATACGCATCATATCAGATTCATATCATATTTAGCATTATAGTTCGTTTTGTTTTGTCCATATCATTGCATAGCACTGCGTCTAAAGGCAAAATTTTCGGTTATCTGTATTTAAATCCCTCCACCATGATTTCTCGAGTCTCCGTTGCTCAAATCACCCGGTAAAGTTATTTAAATAGGGGCAACTGTAATACCCCAAGTTTTGCCCTAAGATTTGTCGTCGCATTTCATTGCATTTAATCAATTACTAACAAATTTGTGTAGTCGTTTGAATTTTTGCAGGTAAATATCATACGGCATGCATTTTTTTTCTAAAAAGTAAAAATGGCACAATTGGCAAGAGGACATGTGTAAGGAGTTGTGAGTGTGAGAGGTTGAGAGTTCGAATCTCACCTTTGTCACTTTTTATTTTTTTTATTATTTTTTACTCTAAATTTTTCTATCTTTCATTAAAAAATAACAAAAATAGTTTTTTATTATTATTTAATTATTATTTTCGTATTTTAATTAAATCATTTTTTAAAATATTATTTTTTTCACTTTTTTCTAAATTATTCATAAAAATATCCAAAAAATCATAAAATAAAAAATATTAGAAAAATTTTGTTCTTTTTATAATATTTTTGATTTTAGGAATCAATAGGATTATTAGTTTTTATTTTAAGTTTATTTTAATTATTTTAATTATTTTAACTAATTATTTAGTTTGGGCTTTAAAATGGGCTTTAGGGACATTATTGACAATTTGGTGTTAACCCTAATTTGTTCCCTATATATACATGTGTTGCCTTGTTGAAAAGGGTCAGAAGGTTTTCTTCAGAAAAGAGGAGAGAGAAAGGGAGAAACAAAGGAGATCCCCAGAGAAGAAAGGCGGTCGTTCCCACAACTCGTCAGAAGGATTGGAGCTCTCAAGTGTTCCCTTATTCAAACCTTTTTTCACATTTATCGAAGCAAACCTCCGCTTCGTAGGTTAAATTACTAAATCTTTTGCTTTTTCATGTTTATGTGCATATTTTGCCATGTTAATGTGTTTAGGTCCGTTAAATTACTAAACCTTTTGCTTTTTCATGTTTATGTGCATATTTTGCCATGTTAATCTCCATGTGTGTTTAGGTCCCTAGATTTTAATATCAAAACCTTTTTTTTTATTTATTATTAAAACCTTTTTTTAGTAAGACCTTTTTTAAAAAAAAAAAGCCTTTTTGTTCCGAAGAAAAAGAAAAGTCTTTTCCCAAAAAAAAACTGAAAAGCCTTTTTCCCAAAAAAAAACTGAAAAGCCTTTTCCCAAAAAAACTGAAAAGCTTTTTCCCAAAAAAAAACTGAAAAGTTTTTTCCCAAAAAAAAACTGAAAAGCCTTTTCCCAAAAAAAAACTGAAAAGCCTTTTCCCAAAAAAACTGAAAAGCTTTTTCCCAAAAAAAAACTGAAAAGTCTTTTCCCAAAAAAAAACTGAAAAGCCTTTTTTTGGGATGAAAAGCCTTTTTTGTTCTAAAAAAAACTGAAAAGACTTTTCCCCAAAAAAAATTTTTTTTATAATTTAAACTTAATTTTTTTTATAATTTTAACTTAAATATTTTTTTATTAAAAAATTAAAACCTTTTTTTTATAATTAAAAATATTAAAAAATTAAAACCTTTTCGTAAGGAACTCCTGATGTTTGATATTTGTCGTGTCATTTTATGTACCCTTTTATTACTTTTCTTTCTTTTGGCATTTCATGTGCATGCTCGAGGTTGAGATGTGCTTGTGGTGGCCACAGCCCCACACTATTTTCCTCCCTCACTTCGTTCTAAGTGTCATTACATATTTTCATATTCTTCATGTTTTCAGAAATGTTTCTTTGTTTCTTTATACCCTCTGCCTTTATTACTTTTCTTATTTCTGTACCTTAATTATTCCTCCATATAATGATTTGTCATATTTTCACATTTTTTACAGTTTTATCCTTCCGAAGGATTAGGTCCAGCCTTTTGGCCGCCGAGTCAATAGCCTTACCCCTTTAATGGATCAAACCCTGTTTAGCCTAGGTGTCCCGCCGTGGGCAAAATTGCTTTTATCCTAGTGTTAGGCCAAAAGAGTCGCCGTACTCTGTTTTAGGGTTTCCCGCCGCGGAATCCCTAACCTAACCCTAATTCACTTAACAATTTACAATGTAGATATTGAAGTTTCTACACTCCGCGTAAGCGTGTCCCTAAGATACGTTTATTCCCCTTTGAGACCTTGACCACAGTCAAGAAGTTTCTAACCTCCCTTTTGAGGGGAACTACAGTTACTCTGATTCCATTCCCGTAAGGATATGTAGGCACAAGATGCGATATCTTGCTGAGTAAACTTAGAATTAACCCCTAGGTCTTTTTTAATTTTCAATCCTTTGTATATACCCTTAAGCAAAATAATTAATGAAATAAATAAAAAAAAATAAACAAAAGGTTCCCGTAGAGTACTACGGAAGTTTAGGGTGCTAATACCTTCCCTAAATTTAACCAACCCCCGAACCTTAGATCTCTCCCTTTTAGGTTTTTCCTTTCTTTAACCTTTCCTTCGGATAAATCAAAGACCGGTTGTAAATGAATTAAGATTCAAGTTAATCAATAGTTTGACATCCAAATTTCACCGCAACAATGTTGTTTAAAGTTTGATACATTTCCAAGGTATGTGTTTATCGCTTTCTAGACTATAACATGTACATGAAACTTAGGCTTTTTTTTAGAAATTCCATGCCATTCATTCTTTTGTACTACTTGTTCATGAATTGAATCACTTTAGTTCCTACCCCAAGTGTGAGGAAGCTTTCCATTGTTCATATATGCACAGAGTACCAGCATTCTTGTTTTAGCTAGATTTTATTACGTTTAATCTTTTATTTGTATTGATCATATGAAAGTATGAAAAGGATCAAGGCACTTGTTTCATTTTGAGCACAACCACTTGACCAAATAGTCAATTCACTCCGTGAGTGTGTGAACTTTTGTTAACCTCTTTTGAGTCTTTTTGTCAATGTCCATGTTGTTTTTGAACTTGATGCTTGTCTATGAGTGTTAGTTCACCTTTTTGAATGGATGTTGATTATTTGTTTCTTGAACCCTCAACCATGTGTTGTTGTTTGAATATTTACCTTTCCTTAGAAAGTAAAGAGTACTCACACATTGATGTTGGTTGAATTCAAGTTGGGGAGAGCAATGTTTGCTCACTTATGTTGTTGGTTGCTATGCAATTGTGAAAAAGAAAAGAAAAACAAAGAAAAAAGCGAAAAAGAAAGAAAAGAAAAAGAAAAGAAAAAGAAAAAAAAAAAAGAGAAAAGTTTTGAAAAAAAAAAAAAAAAAGAGTATCAAATAATTGTGCTAATAAGTAAGGTGTGTTTGATGTAACACTTGGGATGAAAGAAGAAGTTTGATTGAAATTTTGTGTTTGAACTTTTGTGAGTTGATCACTCCCTTAGGTTTAGGCAAATTTTTGTTTCGATTAACTATAGGAATTACCAAGCCACATTACAACCTTGAAAAGCCCTTGTCATTCTTACCTTTGTATGTTCAATGTGAATTTTTGGATGAATGCATAATTTAGTATTTTGTTTGCAAGATTGTTGTGTGAGTGTCAAATTCCTCATTTTGTGTGTTTTTCATCCACTGATGAATTTTTGCTAGGTGTGATTCATGATTGAACTCGTATTGCTTTGGAGTATTTGGCATGATTTTTGTACGTTGTGTTTGTTACGCGGTTATGTTGTTGTTGTAGTTTAGTGGTCAGTATGTTGCCTTGTGTGTACCGTTTACGTTTGAACCATTGCATTTGTTTTTGTTTGTTAAAACTTGTTGTTGCGTAGTTACTTGGATGTCGCTTTTGTTTCTTTGAGTTGATTAATTATTGTTTAGGGACAAATAAGTTCAAGTTCGGGAGAGTTTGATAAGTGCTAAATTGGAGTGATATTGAGTGTAAATAATTGGCATTTATTGGCTTAATTCAATCAATAAACCTCAACTTTTGTGCATATGTTGTATAGTTTATATTATAGTGTATATATCGCGTTATCATGTAAATATGATTGATTTTAATAGTTTTTCTCTCATTTTTGTAGGTATTCAAGCAAGGATATTTTTTCATATTCATATATGGCATTGAACAAACTTTATGAAGCTTCCAACGGGGCCTCAAACGGAGTTACGGTTCAAAAGTTGTGAATAAAACAAGTGCATGATTCTATTATACTGTCAGCTCTCGCCCCAAGCTCGCCGAATGAAGCAGATGCAAGCTAGAAATTCCAGAAGCTGCAGAAAAGAACGTCTTAATTTGCTGGGCGAAACGGGGCTTCGTCGGGTGAATTTTCATGGGCTGAAACACATTAAAAGGGCTAAAAACACAATTATTTAGGTATGGGTTGGGTATTTTTGATCCCAACTCATCCAAACTTCATTTCCTCATAGTTTTAGAGCTTAGGAAACAACATTTATTGCTTGTAATCAGATGATCTGGAGTCTTGGGCTTGATCGATCGTGTTTGACACTGTGAGAAATTTGGTTTCTTCTCCATTTTTCCCTTTGTAAGTACCATTTGTTGGGGTTTGTTTGTAAGTATGCTTTGTCTATATGCATATTTATTACTCATGGTGTTGTATGAAGCTTTCTTTACAAATTAATGTTGATGATTGTTTTCTTGATTTGGGTTTGAGTTGTAGTAGAAATGTACGGTTCAAATCTGGGTTTATGATGAACATTTATTGGGCTTAGACTCTAGAGATAGATTTAGATTTAATATTCATGTGGGTATCAACTCTTAATGCCTCCGTGTTGTTCATGTTGTACTGAGAGATCGTCGATGCGAGTGATACGGTTGATATCTCAACTATGTGTTAGAAATAACCTTGTTATGAATGGTGCGTGATAATGTTAATGAGTGATGTAAGTTGAGTACAACTGGGTAGTAAGTTTAAGTATTTAACAGGTGTGTGAAATTCAATCCCGAGATTCTATCCTTTCCGAAGAATGAATTCTTTTATACGCTTACTTTAAATTTCCGCATTTACTTTAAACCCATTTTAACTCAAAATCAATAACATTTAAATTTTCGAATGATAGTTCAATAACACTAATCTTTGTGGACACGATAATTTCCCAGAAAATACTTCCGAATATTTCATTGCTTGCCACTTTACCGCACCAGTACTAACCATGGAGAAAAGTGACACTACCTAGCTTTTCACCTCGGCCATTATCCCGAGGGAAAAAATATATCACTTTCTATGACAACCTTTGCTAGCACGGTTAATAAGCTGTAGTGAAACCCTTTTTCCAACCGTGGTGATAGATACATTTTGTTTTAGTGCAAGAGCAACTTCATGTAGTTCATGTCCCTTGCCACATGCATTATGTTGAGTTTATGACCAAATATTTGCCTCTTGCTAAGAGCAACTCATAAAATACATATGTGAAGGATAAATTACTAGATGGTTAAGAACACCACTCCAAAGTCATGGAGGAGAGGAGGAAACCAATTAAATAAAATAGGAATTCATGGAGAGAGATGACACACACATCATATTTGATGCAAATCCTCTTATCCCCTTAGGGAGGAAGCACACCTAATATGAGGGGTAACCCATTTCAGTAAAGGCGTGGTTTAGTCCATATTCACCAACAAATGCAGAAATGTTGTCCAACGTCTCATGATCCACCTAGATAATAAAATTGTCTCTTGTCGCCTTCTAGGTTCTTGTTGGGAGTTGTCCATTTCGAAAGAGGTTGTCAACACATGAAAGAAATGATCATAAGAATAACATTTGGTCAGCACAACTACAAACTTTGTATTGTATCAAAGTCGTCTATAGCAAAAGAATTCACCAGAGTATGAAAGAAAACTAAAAAGAAATAACTTTCCTCTCCAAAAACCATAATAAAAGTAAGCAAGTGCGAAAAGAAGAGAAAATCTAGACTCATGCATTACCTTAGAACATATGAAATCATGGACCACACATTGTATGCTCTACTAGAAGAGGTTGTACATGTACAAATTAATGGCTAATGGGAGGAGATTGGTGAATATATAAGGTAGGAGATGCAGGAGAATAGCTTTCAAAAAGTCACAAATGGCGAAAAGAAGAACATGGTAACCACAAAATTCCTTGAAACAGGAAATCCTCAGTGTTGGAAAGCGATTACTATACAACTAATGATCGAGATATCATTGCACACTATTCAAGAACACTTAAATGTCCTAGTACTAGAAATAATCATTATCATTAGACAAAGGGACGCGAAATGAGATGTACATGTGAAACACTTCTAATCACGAGAGAGACATTTAATGCACCTCTTCCAAAAGACATCCATGTTCCATCAAGGCTCTTTATCTTCTTCTCCCAGATATCAAACTTAAGGCGAACTTGGAAAAACCCTCCTTCTACAAATGTAGGAATACAAGCTTAGGGGAAAGTGTTATAGATCATCTGCTAGGGCCATGAATAAAGCCCAATAACAAGCATTAAAGAGAATAACACACAGAACAGGTGGACCATCATCCATGTCGAGGACACGCAATTGCGCCCTCATTACATTTTGCACCATTGAATCTAATCGAATGGCAACCTACACAATGTGTCGAATTGCACGTGGACGATTTTAACTGCCCATACTATATTAAGACATGATCACGCCATTTCAGGTATTCAATTCATTCTCACTCACAAACTACTTTTCATTCAATTACTGACTTGAGCGTTGGAGTGTGATGCGGCCGCAAGTACACGACTTTATCGCATTAAGTATAAAATATTATCGATCCCTTGGAGAGCAATTGAAAAATATTGTTCTCTACTATCATTGTGTTAACTAAGGAAATGATAAAGGTTTTGATTCACAAAAGCGGAAAATAAACTGACTTTGATTAAATTATGAAAACGAGAGACCGAAATATGATTCTTGTCGACCGTTGGCACTCACAGAGTCGTTACTTATATTTATAATGAATCTCTTCTTTTGTAGAAAAAGAACTAATTTAAAGGTACCATCCTCTTTTGCGTGACCGGTACCAGATTTTAGCTCTATATTCTAATTGGTTTCTTTCACGTGTCTAACGTGTTACAGTGCAAAATCCCTTTTGAAAAATAATTGCTTTTAATCACTCAAAAAGTTGTGTAAGATAGAAAAATTAATTTAAAGGTACCGCCTGATTTCGCATGACCATTACCAGACTTTAAGCGTATAAAAGCATACTTTCGTGTGCACGCTTATACTCTTAATATCACCTTTTTGAAAAATATTTTTTTTCTAATCAATAAAACATTGCTTTCACATTGGTTAGAATCAATTACCGAATTTTTTTAGGATGAGATAAATGTTTCATTCTTTTGAATTAAAACCAATATATCTACGTTTATGCTTTCACGACAAACTTTAATATTAAAATAGAAATTATTCCTATCCAAAAAAAATTATCATTATAATTATAATTTTAACGACTCATTAGAGCACCGTCGATAAGACGGTTCTCACATTTCAGATTCAACAGATTTAAGCAACCATTTTTATTACGTTAAGTATCCTGCATTTAATCTTCATGTTCATGTTTATAAGACCATGATGGATCGTTCGTAATCCAACTAAAATGTGAATCCTTCATTTTATTGACTTTTTCATGACGGGTTGACCACTCAGGTGGGTGACGATCGTCATGTAACTGGAGCGTCATGTAACTGGAGCAGGTGGTCATGACAACAAAAATTTGGTTTTTCTTCTTGTTTTTGCTGTTTTTTCACTATTTCTTAGCGCGGTGACTTCCAACCACTAAATACCTGAAACACACGCACTACCGACATAATATTATAAAAAAGATATAAAAACTACACTAAAACCCATGCAAATCGAGTCAAAAATATAACATTTTTCCGAATCATCGAAGTGTCAACTTTGTAAGTCCACTCCCTTTCTGTCATGCCAGAAGCTTACTCCACGGTACAAAAGCTCTATTCCATCACTTCACTATAATCAAATTAGTTACTAAATCCAAAGTTACCTTGACTTTTATGTATTGAAAGTTATTCCCAAGACAACCATTTGAAAAAAAGTCTTGGCCAGGAGAAAATTCTTCTCCATACGATAGGTAGATAGGATTGCGTAGCAGTTTAAATTTGACTTAGGAGCCTGCTGAATTTTCCAATCACTAGACTTGCTTAACTAATATTTCTTTGCAAATTCTTCTTTCCCACTCCCACTACATCTACCTAAAAGTATTTCTCATCCAACCCTTTCCTCCTTTTCCCTCTCAAATAGTTGCTCTAGAAAATGTTTAAGCTTGTTCTGGAGGAAACTTTTGGTTATTATTATTACTTTTGCTATTGTCACAACCACCCCCAAAACATTAACTATACCTTTTTCATGTTCCTTTTTGACTCTACTCCATACTATATATGTAGCTAGCAAAACTGCATGGTACTTAAAAACATCTGAACATTATGTCTTTCATCAAAATGATTATAATTTTCCACACACTTCCAAATTTTTCTCAAGTTTCTTTAGCAGTTGACTCAATATCTCACTCCATTTCCCTAACAGATGATGGCAACACCTTAGTTTCCAAAGGTGGAACCTATGAACTTGGATTCTTCACCCCAGGAAACTCCAATAAACGTTACCTTGGGATTTGGTACAAGAAAATCCCAATTCAAACAGTGGTTTGGGTTGCAAATAGACTCAACCCAATCAATGATTCATCTGGAACATTAACATTGAACAACATCACTGGTAACCTTGTCCTCACTCAGAAGAATAATGAAACTATTGTTTGGTCTACAACAACCAATTCTCTTACAAAAAAACAAGAGAATCCATTGGCAATTCTTTTAGATTCTGGTAATCTTGTGATACTAGATGAGAAACAAGAAGAAAACAAAGAGCTATATTTGTGGCAAAGTTTTGATTATCCAACAGACACTTTCTTACCAGAAATGAAGTTTGGTTTGGATTTTCGAACGGGACTCAATAGGCGTTTAATGGCTTGGAAGAGTCCTGATGATCCATCACCTGGTGATTTTTCTTTTGGTATGGTTCCACATAACTATCCTGATGCATATATGATGAAGGGTGATAAAAAATTCTACCGAAGTGGACCATGGAATGGTTTGCATTCAAGTGGTTCACCACAAGTTAAACCAAACCCAATTTATGATTACAGGTTTGTTTACAATAAGGATGAATTTTACTATACTTACAGCCTCAAAGACTCGTCTGCTGTAACACGGTTAGTTTTGAATGCAACTGCGTACGTTCGTTACCGTTACATATGGATCGAATCAGCGAAAAGGTGGGAAATCTACACGTCAGTACCGTTGGATTTATGCGATAGTTATGCACTTTGTGGAGCTTATTCGAGCTGTGTTATCTCTGATTCACCTGTGTGTCAATGCATGGAAGGTTTTAAACCTAAATTTCCGCAAGCGTGGAATTCAATGGATTGGTCTAATGGATGTGTTCGAAAGAAAGCATTACGCTGCGAGGACAAACTAAAAGACGGGTTCGTGAAATTGAGTGGTATGAAAGGGCCTGACACTACATATAGTTGGTGGGATCAAACAATTGGGTTGGAGGAATGTAGAGTTAAGTGCTTGGAGAATTGTTCTTGCATGGCTTATGCAAATTCAGATGTAAAAGGAGAAGGAAGTGGATGTGCTTTGTGGTTTGGTGATTTAATTGACATTAGACAGTTTGCAGCTGGAGGACAAGATTTATATGTTAGAATGGAAGCTTCAGAATTAGGTATGAACTTAGCTTATGATAATGTTATATATTCATCTTTGAATAGTTTTGTTCCCTAATCATGTTTTTCTGTTTGATGAAACTCAATTAGAACATGTCAATGAGGGCCACAAGAAGAATGGTGTGTTAGTGGCAGTAACAGTTTCTCTTGCCATGGCAATGCTTTCTGGCATACTTATACTTTGGTGGTGTTATAGGCAGAAATCACAAAACAGTGTAAAAGGTATGATTTCTATTCTCAAAGTTGGATAGCAGATACAACAATGACACGTCGAAACCATCAACAATTTGAGAACATAGATTAGTTAAATGAAATCACATGTGTCAGTATTGTGTTAGTGTCTAGCACAAACCGAACCGGCCCCCAATCTAAAATCTTTAACTTTGCTTTGTCAGATAAGTCAGATTTCAGTATCAAAGACCATCTAAAGAGTGGAAAGCAAGTGGATGATGGAGATCTACCAGTCTTTAACTTGTCAACAATGGCAAAAGCCACTAACAACTTTACAATCAGCAACAAAATTGGACAAGGTGGCTTTGGGCCTGTATATAGGGTAATTTGCATTTAGATCATCATTACTAAGACATTAAAATTTGAGATCAAATAGAAAAATGAAATTTTTTATCAAATGAAACTATTAAATTTTAGGGGATTCTAGTAGATGGAGTGGAAATTGCTGTGAAAAGGCTTTCAACAAACTCAGGTCAAGGATTGAATGAGTTCAAAAACGAAGTAAAGTTGATTGCGAAACTACAACACCGAAATCTCGTAAAGCTTCTTGGTTGTTGCCTTGAGGAAGAAGAAAAGATGCTGGTTTATGAATACATGCCTAATAGTAGCTTGGACTCCTTCATTTTTGGTATGGATCCAATAGATTATCTATTTAGATTGTTAAGTGTAGTTAAGTGATTTAGCATATACAATCACTTTTTTTGTGATGGAAATTTGGCAGATAAGGTGAAAAGCGAATTGCTAGATTGGTCAAAGCTTTCGACATTATATCTGGTATTGCAAGAGGACTTGTGTATCTTCATCAAGATTCGAGACTACGGATTATTCACAGAGATCTAAAAGCTAGTAATGTTTTACTAGACAAGGAATTGAATCCTAAAATTTCAGATTTTGGCATGGCTAGAATTTTTGGAGGAGATCAAAATGAAGGAAACACAAGAAGAATAGTTGGAACATAGTAAGTAAACAAGTTATTTATATCCGTATTGAACTCATTCGTTAAAGCCTAAGGGTTTAATTTTAAAATTCGTTGTGCAGTGGTTACATGGCACCAGAATATGCTATGGACGGTATATTTTCAGTGAAATCAGATGTCTTCAGCTTCGGTGTTTTGTTGATGGAGATTATATCTGGAAAACGAAGTAGAGGATACTATAATCAAAATCAAAGCCATAATCTCATAGGTTATGTAAGTATGTAACTTTTATTTTTGTGAGTCCACATGTATCATAAAAAGAGTGCCTTGTATTACAAGCAAATTTTAATGTTTGCATTTTTCAGGCATGGAAATTGTGGAAAGAAGGAAGACCAATAAAATTGATTGATAAAAACATAGGGGAATCTTGTTGTATATCACAAATATTGCATTGTATTCATGTTAGCCTCTTGTGTGTTCAACAGAATCCTGAGGATAGACCTATAATGTCATCTGTGATTCTAATGTTGGTAAGTGAGTTTGATTTGGCTGAACCGAAACAACCAGGATTCCTTTTGAAAGATTCAAGTGAAGCTGACTCCTCCACAAGTAAACATTTGTTGAGTTCTACAAACGAAATAACCATTACACTATTGGAAGCTAGATGATGAATCTTATTATAGTATATATTTTTGTTGTATAATTTCATAATTTTGTGGTGGAGCTTAAGATGTAATGTAAACTTATGTTATGATCTCAAATAAACCAAAATTAAAGAATTTAAGGAACATGTGACATGTGATCCTGTGTTTTCTATATTGTTTCCAATAGATAGTGTTGGAGTATGTTTGGTGAATTCTGAGTTGCAAATCAATTATGTAGTATTAATAAGTATTTTTCTCTGCTTGTGTATTACCTTATGTTTTGACATGGGTTTGTTTGTTTACAATCCAATAAATAGGTTGAGTGAGAAAGTAGTGGCGATGCTTCCACACACATGGTTTTAATTGGTTTAATTGTTGATGATATAAACAAGTATATCAAGTTAGAATATGAAAAAAAATTATTGCACACTATATACTTTTAGCACACTCATTGTGTGAAATTCCACAAATACTTCCTCAGTTTTGAATATATTTTCGAACGCATCTTTTTCATACTCAATTAAGGTTATTCTGAGTTACACCTTATATATTGGGTTTAATTTGTTCCGGAGATGTATCTCTAGAACATGTCCGTAGTTACATCGCCGAAAAATCATTAGAAAATGAACTTTTCAAAATGCAATTGACATATAAAATGATCATTACTATGATGATTTCAATAGAAAATTCAACATTATATTTTCCAGTAGACGCTTGCACATCTTCGCGATATCTTCGACCGATCATTGTAGCGTCACTTTCAACTCGAGTGGAATTTTCTCTTCGAAACCGAAATACGTATCCCACAAAGACCTAAATTCGCTCAAGTCTTGAGCTTAAATTTGCTGAACACAACGTTCCCTTCGTTGTCAACCGAAGGAGAACGGTACTTGAGCTTCACAATCCTTTATTTTTCTCTGTAAGGTAGGAGATAATGGATTTTGTCTATGATATCTTTGAGGGGGTGAGATCGGTGAGCTTAAATGTCCTCCTGAGTGTAGCGCCGTCAAAGTAGGAGACATTTGCGACATACCAATGGATGTTTATTTGTGACATTTGAGAGATTTTGAGTTTGTGTGAAATTTAATACAAGAACACCTAAATTTATAGAAGACCTAACTCAATATGGACCACTCATTAACTGTCATGTTGATTCCGGATACATATCTCTAGAACCACACCCTATTATCTGGTTCTGGAGATGTATCTTCGAAACTTCTCTTGAACCATTTCAAAAAAAGAACCATATAAAAGAACTTTCTGGAGATGTATCTCTGGAACTTCTCCTGAACCATTTCCAATACAGAACCATATAACATAACCTACATAACTACCAAATATGTATAAAGACCAAATATGAATAAAAGGTGAATATGTAACACTCTATTTATATTGAGATACAATAATATATAATTATTTTTTCGGTTAAATAAGAAATCAAGACGAATCCAAACATGTGTCGCCGACTAAATCTATAGGTGGTACCCCCTTGAACTTTTTTGCATTCGATTCTTTTTCAATGTTGTTTAATCTCTCTAATTCTTGCATCATTTCTATAAAATGATCTCGCCACGTCTCGGCTTTTGCGGTTGAATGAGTCATCCACTCCAGTGATGAACGTGGTATGGGGCATCCTGGTTTCAAGTAAACTTGAACAAAATGACTTTTTTTGAAAGTCATACAATATACACATGATAAGATCATTTGGATTTTTAGGTGGTGCGGTGCGCAGTGGAAAAAAGGTTTTTGAAAATCCATAGCGTGTCAAGTCAATGCACACTCTATCATATGCACATGCTATTAGGTAACACGTTTTCGTGAAGCTCGTCCATTTTGCCTCTGGTTTCAGGTCACTTAAGCAAGGAACAAGAAACTCATAAACCGCATTGGATTTTTCTTTATTTCCATCCAACCACGTGTATGATTCTTTATGCGTCTTCAACTCTTGGATAATTTGATGCCAAACAAGTGCATTACTATCTTCTCAAATACCGAGTAAAGTTGAAAAGGCTCAGTAACCGCAATTATAATCCCCAAAAACATTGACGATCCGCTTGATATATTTGTGCATAAAAATTGGCATCTCGTCGATGAATGGAATCTTCGGCGGAAGCGGTAACAGAGGTGGTTTGCTAATGCGGGCTCCTTTTACAACACTTTTTGAAATTTTGGAGTAGATTAGCGAGAAAAACTTTGTTAATGTGTTCAAAATACGAAGGATACTGTGTAGTCGAGTTGTCATTCGGTGTAGGCTTCATTTTCTTTAGAGCACCTTTTGTTTTTACTGATTGACAAGGTGGTTTCATGTCAGTGGTTTTAGGATATGATATCTTACTCAATTGTTCTTTGATATGGAGCTTCATGTTGTCATCGGCCTTTGAAAATCTCTCTTGTATCGCTTCTCATTTGTTCAAAATAGAGATATTTGATTTCCCCCCATCCACGCATATATCATCATCAAACCTAAGTCTCTTCCAATTAGAGCAAACCTCGTCCATTCTTATTGGTTCACCAAGTTTCACCTTTTTAGCAATAGTACAAGCACATGGGAAACCATATCTTTTCACAATATCGCAACTATACTTTGCGCTATCGGAGCCTTCATTATCAGTTTGCTTAGCCTCGTGAAAAATATAGTTCAAATCTGCCCGAGAAAATGTTACCCACCAACTGAGAATATAGAGTGTTGGCTTTAAATCTGTGTTCCAAAACCGTGATGCTCCGACCAGATGTTGTTTGTATCTTATTATGTTGGTTTTGAATCATGTAGTTCACGGAGTCCCAGTCTCTCCACAAACCCCCTTTACTATTTCCCAACCAAATTTTCAAAGTAGCATGGGCCGACTCAACTATATTAGCAGTTGTATTTCCAAGGTGTCTAACATTATCAGTCCATGCACAAACCATTTTCTCCTTCACTTGATAAAAAGTTGTGGTTTCAACATATTTTAACAAATATGGATACTTTTCACACACTTTATGTAAATGAATAAATGAATTGGCATATAATTCTTTTGGGGAAGAATTTATAATACAATTTCATGCATCCATATTTTTTTCCACAATCACACCCGCATTCACCAATTTTCCACCTTCAGACGCTATTGATTTCGTCCCTACTACTGGCTTAACACGACTTTTCACATTCTTTATTACGTGATACTTACAAAGTAATGCATTAGAAGAAGGAAATACCTTTGCAACCAAATTCATCAATGCAGTTTCATGGTCGATAACAATCGTTTTAGTCATCTCACCTTAGACCTTCAAAAGTGACCGACACACCTCTAATTCCCAAGTAAAACTGTCCTCTTTTCACACTCAAGCAACGCAAAACCAATAGAATATGTCTTCTCAGTTGAGGTAACATCAACCATCTCAAATAATGGAAGTTTATACTTGTTGGTCTTATAGGTTGAATTAAGTATAAGTACGGTAGGAAACGTGTTGAACATCTTTATGGAATCAGGATGAATCCAAAAAATATCTCTAACTGTAACTTCATTATCGCACGTTCGGTACCGGAACACGTAACTATTTTCATATAACAATTTGAAGAGTTTTTACATCTCAGTTTTATCCCCCTTAGTCGCCTTGTTAGTGGGGTACCGAATGTTATACACTTGCTTGATATTTGATATATTGTCGGGTCGCTTCCGTTTAATTTGTCATACCCTAAAATTTTCTACATCTTAGTTCTTTCATTTGCATCATTTGCATAACATCAATAATTTCTTGTGTGTTTTGTTATCCTTGTCCACAAGTTAGGGTTTTTGCATCAAGGAGTTCAAGTGTTTGATCAATCATAAGATTAGTGTGATCCTCAATATCTCAAGCTCCTCAACTCATTCTTAGTGATCAAGAGACCCCCTCCAACAATAATCAAGTTTAAATTGACATCAATTCAAGTTCACCAAGTTTCAATCCATCATGTACTACAAATTAGAGTTTTGGTCAAAGTCAGCCTGATGTTGACTTTTTGACCAAAACATGACCTCATGGCTAGGAATTTGATTCAAAGGATTCAAATGCATCATTATGGTATATTCATGTGATCAAATTGGCTCATGAAGTTGGATGGTTGAAGAATTTTGATTCAATTGATGAAAAGTTAACAGATGCTCAAAGTCAAAGTCTGACTTTTGACATTTTGGTCAACTATGGACTTCTCAAGTCAAGAACCATGAAAATATGGAGAGAAAAAAATTGAGTTTGATTAATCTAAATCAAGAAAATAAGAGAAAGATCAAGAATTTTCCAAATTAGGGTTTCTTGAAATTTCACTAAGTACAAAAATCCATGATCAATGACCCACTTTTCAAGGTTGTAACTTCTTCCTCGAGCATCCACTTGAAACACTTTAGGGCTTCAACTAAAAAGGGAATTTGATAGTACAAGTTGATGAAAATTTGAAGCCAAAATATTTCTTAGAGTGGAAGAAATTGATGGCCAAAGTTGAGGTTTCAAGTTGTTGCAAAATTCAAAACACTTAAAATAATTTCTAAGTTTTTGACCTTGTCAAGTGCATGGCTTTATGGCCAATTTATGATCAATCTTGGAATCTATTTAGAACACTTGAGGGTTGCATTTGAAGATCATACTTTCTACTTCATCATGGTGGAAAATTTTGTCCAAAAATATTTTACCAATTGAGAGATATGAGGGATCAAAGTCAGGGTTTCACCATGAAATGAGATGAATATTGAACCAGAATTTTCTAAGTGTCAAAATTCAGTTTGTGCCATACGAATTTGGAGCCATTTTGGATCATTTTCCAAGTATTTTTTCAGCTTGCACTCAACACGAAACCTGTCCTTTCCATGCTAGCTTCACTTTGATACCAAATTTGTGCAAGATAGGCCCCTACAATGAGGACAAAACTGCTGCAAACCTGAGGACTTGAGGAATACCATTTTGGCATGTAGTGAAATTTCAAACTTGGTCAAAATTTGTTGGGTAAGGATGAAATCTAATACAATTGATTTTCTAAGGCCACAACATCTTTCCAAGCCTAAGAAGAGTGCTCAAAATGATCATGAGGCCAAGAACCAATGTCTTAGTACATATAACCAAAATTGTCATTTTTGTGAAACAAGAGCATTACAAGACAAACTTCAAACCAAGATCAGACCTAACATCCATCCAATCTACTTCAAAAGCCTCTACAAATGCAAAACAAACATAAGAACATGAGTACACAAGCATTTGAGCAAAGAGCATAAAGCAAAAATCTCAAAAATCTCCATTAAACTCAAAATTCGAATTTCATCATTCCTTCCATTTTTCCTTCACTAAAACACTCCAAACCATTCACCAAAGTTTATGTATGCATCAAACTACACCAAAAACACCCCAAACACCATAACCATAAATCATTTTTTCTCATATGCAAGTGGATTTGGATAGAACAATATATGAGATTTCAAGGCATTCTAAGCACATCCTCACACTTCTGAAAACAAGAGGAAGGTAATAGGATTATTACATCATTGCTGGAAGCACTTTTTGGAGGTCCACGAATTTACTATTTGATGTACTTTTTTATATTTCGAACTCTACCATTTCTACATTATTTTCACTCATTCTTGTTACCATTGTGTTAGTTTTGACATGAGGAATGAAACATAAGCTATCGTGCATTGGTTGTTGATGTGTGTCATTTAATTTTTGTTTAAAATTTATGGTTCATCTAGTTTTGTCCAAAATTCGTGAGTTTGAGATAAAAAAACTATGGGTATATTTGGATTTCTTGTGAAATTCTAAGCAGAATAGTGTATCTGCTTGTCCCATTTGCTACAGAAATTAGGAAGTTGCATTTTTTTGAAGAAAAAAAAAAGTTACAGTAACAATTTGAGGAAGAAGATGAAGTTTGCACGCCCTTTTATTTTTATATTTAATTTTATTATATATTTTATTAGAGCAAAAATATCATAAGGCCTAAGAGTTTGGCATAGTGGTTTGTATTTTTGTTGGTAATTTGGGGGGTGCGGGTTCAACACCTAGCGACCCCTTTTATTTTTTGCCACTTATTTCTTCTTCTTTCCCTTCTTCCTTTCCTCCTTTTCCTATTTCCTTTTTTTTCTCTTTTTCTTCCCTTTTCTTTTCTCATTTATTTTCCCACTCATTTTTAAATATTAAAAAATATTTTTATTTCTTTTCTTTTATTTATCATGTTTTTTGTATTTCATATTAAAACTTGACAAATGTTTATTTATTTTGTTTATTTACCTTTTTTATCATTTTCATCATCACTAAAAATCAAAATATATTTTTCTTAAATAATAAAAAACCTAAAAATATGTTTAGTAGTATTTTTCTATTATTTCATCTTGCGCATTTAGTGTTTGTGTTTTATTTATGACTTGCTTTTGCAATTTATTCAACATATTCATATTATATTAATGTCATTGTTTTGATAAATATAGTAAGATGATTTCTTGAGTCATTTGTGATGTTGTGACTTATATGGATAATTGTTTGATTTTGATTAGGTTATTAAGGTTCTTGTCTTGATGGATATGATCTTATTTGCTTTATACTTCGCCTTAATGTTCATATGTTTGTTTTGATGTTGAAGTTCTTACCATGTTTAGGGTGATTTTAGGGTTTTGTTTAAAAATAGACATTCACGTGATTTAGAACCTTAATGCTTTGAACTACTTGTTTGAATAATGATCTTTGTCATATATGATACCATGTCTTGATGTTTGCTTAGTGTTTGAGTTATTATCTTTATGATGCATGTGTTGCTTAATCCATGCTTGTGACAATTGATTTTCTACTTTCATGATATTTGTGTTTAAGTCCAAAGAGGAGGACCTTAATTTAATTTGTTGTCTTATACACATCCCTTGTATATCTTGATGTATTCCCCACCCACACCCTTGCGTGTAATCTTGTCCATATTGTTCATGTTAGGATAAAAGCTAACTTATTAACATAAAATCGACCTTTCAAAAAGTCAAAAAGGACTTGGTCAACACCGAGATCTATTTTCAAAAACATTGGTCCAACACCATTTGATCACCATTTTAACTTCACCCCATTAACAAACCCTTTTTCAAACTTATTCTTAATTCAACATCAAGCCCTTTTTAAAACACCCAGCTTGTAATTTGATTGTTTTGCGTATCACCATCAACCTTTCCGATCATTTCAAATCCTTTCATAATCATGAATAAACCTCGACCAACATCGAGTGTATTTTCTTAATAAAACTCAAAAATACGTAAAAATATTCAAATATTTTCATAAAACGTAAGATATTGTATCTCGAGACGACGCAAAACATTGTTTCGTCCATAAACTACTTGAGTTGAGGTAACAGGCGTTTCACATGAATGTTGATTTATAAATCTATTCGAGATTGATGTAAACGTCCGCTCCTCACCACTTTTGAGTAAGGCAACATTTTATGTCAAATGCGACTAAATATCTTTCGCTAAAATCGACCAAAAAAGTTTGCTAGCTCGAACTACGAAGGCTATGAGTTCCTCATTGCATTATGTGATACGTAGGCACGAGACTGCGAAGTCTTGTCGAGCCCCCTTAGCAATAAATCCCTTAGGCCCCCTTTCTCTTTCCTTTTTCTACTTTCAATAAGTTGAGAAGCCATTTTCATAAGAGAAATTAACATACACAATTAACCTAACTTTCTCATTGAGTACAACAGACGTGAGGGGGTGCTAATATCTTCCCCTTGCGTAACCGACTCCCGAACTCAGACATTGGTTGAGATGACCATATCCTTTCCTTTATTTTAGTGGTTTTATTCAATATTTTCTCTTTCCCTCTATGGGAATAAATAAAGATCGGTGGCGACTCTATAAAGTCCATCCCGCGAGCGTGTGATTATGCTTCGGGAATTCGTTCTCATTTTTTGAGGTATGACAGATGGCGACTCTACTGGGGACTTTCCTATCCCTAAGTGAGTCAGGCCTAGTTAGGTTTTTGTGTGTGTTTATGATTTTTTATTTATATGGTTTTTCTTTATTGTTTATTGTTATTAAATTGTGATTGGGTACTTGGTTTCTGATTATAAAGACCTTGAGGGAAATAATCTACACTCGAGTCTAGAGTGTAAAACTGGGATATGAGAGGTTGAGTAGTATGGGCTTCCAAGAAGCTCTTCTCGTTAAATTCGATACGAGAACCTTGCTTGGAGTAAACTCCATTGAGGATATTGACGATCGTCAAGCTCTTGGCGCGATCGATAAATGTTTTCTTGGGGATCCATGACTATAAGGACCTATGTAGAACCTTTAAACTCTTGGCAAATTAGGATTGATGGTCACGTATTATGGGCCCCTGAGAAGCTCTTCTCGCGAAGATCGATACAAAGATCTCATTCAGAATAGACTTTCTTGATGGAGTTGTTGCCTGACAATAACTGACATACGTAACAAACAGTTAAGAAAGTCCATGACTATGAAACCCATATCTAGAACCCAGTGTTGATGGCCATGTAGTATGGGTCCCCAAGAAGCTCTTCTCGCAAAGTTCGATATTAAGATTTCATCCAAAAAAGGTTCATATGATGAAGTTATCAACCGATATGCTCATGTCGTGTATGATAAAAATTCATGTGAACCCATGACTTTGGGGTCCCTTTTCAACCTTAGATCACACCTTGTGAGAACCTTGTTTGGAAAGCAAACAGTTTTAACCTTATGCTTACCTCAGACTTGTGTGCTTGGAATCTGTTCATGCATCCACTCATACATTCATACATCATAATAAAAATAAAGCTTTTAGTATCTTGTTCTTGTTGCAGATAAAAGCGTTTACCAGAAGCAATCATCACGAATGTTAATTTGGGAACAATGAAGTTGAATAAGAAGAGTGACAGAAAAAGCACATTCACTTTCAAATACAATGAGCCTATAATTGATAGTCTGAAAGCTTTGAAAGCCAGGATGAATCTCATTAAGCACAACACATTTCATGTTTCTTATGAGAAAATTCTAGAGTTGTTGACAGAGAAGACATAATTTGAAGCCCTCACAACTTTGGCTCAGTACTATGATGTCTCCCTTTGTTTTTTCACCTTTGCTAATTTCCAAATAGTCCCCACTTTAGAAGAGTTTGAAAAGATTTTGGGACTCCCATCAAAGTCCACACCCCTTTTTTAAAACTTGAAGAAGAATTCACTTTGACTAAGGTGGCTTCTACCTTAGGGATCCCTACAGGAGATATGGTAGCTAATTAGGCACCCAAAGGGGCCAAGGGATTCTCAAGGAAGTTCTTAGAGGAGCAAATATGGAAGTACACAAAAGAGGAGAAATGGAAGATATGTGGTGCAACTTTGGCACTCTTGGTCTATGGAATTGTTATGTTTCCAAATTTGGAAAATTTTGTGGATCAGGTGACTGTGGAAATCTTCTTGATTGGAAACCCTGTGTCTTTCCTCCTACGTGGTCTCTATCATACGCTCCATACTAGGCACGAAAAGAAAGATGGGATGTTCCTCTGTTGTGCTTCACTTCAGCATAAATGGGTAAGGACCCAAATGCCTCAAGAAGGTCCTTTTGTCGCCAAGAAACTCTCGTGGCATCAGAGATTCGCCTCACTCATCGCTAGTTCCATCACATGGTATAAAAGGGAGTGGGAAACCAAGGACATCATATTTTCTTGCGGGGGATTTCCCAATGTACCTCTCGTGGGAGCACGAGGTTGCATTAATTACAACCCCGTGTTACTCAAGAGACAATTTGGACATGCTACCGATGCTCCCCTAAGAGATGAAGATCTTGTACCATTCATTGTCAATGATGTCGACCCAAAGAATCCAGCCATAAGGAAAGTAAGAAGAACATATGTGAAGATTGTCATGAGTAATCCAGATAAGGGGAGAAAGAACATCATTGCTCGAGAACCCTATGTTCAATGGGTGAAAGAAAGAGTGTGAGTAGTCAAGCTTGCTTTTACCTTTAATGCCTCAACATTTCCACCAAATCCTGAACCGAGGCCAATCTTGCCCGATGACATGGAGAAGGTCAAGCCTAAAATGCAAGAGCTGGAAGATGAGAACACTCAGCTCCGAATCCAGCTCGGTTAAACAAAGGAAAAAAAGTGAGATTTAGGAAGACAAGAGTAAAGATTTGAAGGAAAAGTTTGTGGATAGAAAGAAAAGGGCTAGGGAAGAGAAAAGAAAGAAGGAATAGGTTGGTGATGCACTCAAAGGTGCTAATTCAGAGTTGGATGGGCGAAATGAAGAGTTGGACAAAGTTTGGCGCAGATTTAGAGACCTAAAGAATGATGTGTAGATAGCCACTCAGATGAAGAAAGATAAAAGAGAAAGCTTCGAAGCTCAAATTTATAAGCTAAACAACATTGTCAAAGGCTACAAGATCAGCTAGCTCGTGAGGTATTGGAGAAAGAAAAGGAACAACGTGAGTACTTGCAAGTGAAGTACCAATTGAGTAGGGATGTTGAGAAAATCAAGAGGTTGGAAGATGGAATATATGATGAAATCTACCTAGAGCTGCATGGTAATTTCTAGTATTGGGAAGGAAGTTATCGCAAAGAAGAGGTTGTTGTACTTTAGAGGGATGGTATCATTAGCAATCTCCAAGTCCTTTATGTCGAGTGGAAGAGAAAATATGTGAACATGGTTAGATTCTCTAACTTTGTCCTTCAGCAAATCCCTAAAAAAATAAAGATTGCAGATCAAGTCATGACCCCAAAAATACTCACGTCCTTGTGTTCGACTTCGTGAAATTTTGCAAGAGAAGGGTGGAATAGGTTACTACTGATTTAGAGGCGGTTTGCATAGCCCAATGAGTCACTTTTAGAATTGATTTGTAATTTGTTTAAGAATTTTATCTTTCCTACTTTTCCTGTATCTGAATTTGGCTTCAAGTATTAATCAAATGAGAGTTTTTTGTTCTATTATGTCTCTTCTAATTAATTGCAATGGAAAATGTTTATGTTCTTAGCAATAAATAACAAGACTACTAAGAGATTTGCAACAAAAAAAATTCATCCATACATACATTCATATGCATTCATGGTTTTCTTCAAATAAAAACTCATCCATCCTCTTCCATAACCAGTAAGGTGATTCCCGACACACATTTGGAGCAAAGAGTCATGTCTCAAGAAATGATGGACGAGCTAAGGAAATGTCAAGTAGTGTTAAACTAGGAAATTACCCTTTTGAAGAGCCAAATAGGATAGGTCTTGGAAATCCTGCAAACCTTGTTGAAAAATGAGGGTCACCTCGTATCCATTGCTGCAACCAAAAGGGCTACTATTTCACATCCATCCAGTGTTACCCCAAGTCAAGGACAAACCCATGTGGTAATTCCTCATCTCCCAACATACGGTCTTCCCTCAAGATGTCATCTTCATCCTTTGAATGCCAAGACGTCACATCAACATCCTTTGGTTATTCCTCCTCAAGGTCGTCGAAATCAGAATTGGAACGAAAGTCAGAATCAGAACAAGAGAAACAAAGCTCACGATGAACTAGTTCATGTGTCGTTTAGTAAACTCAACCTGTAGTTGATCCATAATTTATTGATAATTCCTTGACCTCTAACGCATGTGTCAACGCTATATCCACTATGTTACAATCCAAATGCAACATTTGAATTCCATAAAGGGGTTGAAGGACACGATTTAGATACTTGTTTTGCATTGGAAGCACTGGTACAAGATCTGATAAATGACAAGAGTCTGGTCTTTGAAGAAAACCATCCAGAGGTTGAATGCAAATATCGTACCAGAACAGTAGGGCACCTCATCGAGGAATACAAGAATTTTAAGCTCAGGTTTCAAAGTTTGTTTGAGTCACTAGCACCCCAGGAAAGAAGGTCGGATGCAGATATCTTGATTTCCGAGCCAGATAATGAGAAAGGCAAGGGACCTCTGAAACCTCTTAAGATTTTATATCACAAGGAACAAGTCACATGTGTGGCTAATCGGGCATTATTTTTTTCTTACGAGAGGATAGAGATACCATCTTGGAATTCCAATGTCACAACACATGCTAGCGGCAGTAAAGAAAAAGATGGAATTAGATCCGAAAAGGTTGCATTTGGTAAGGAGGTGGAAAGGGAAGAGCTCATAGGCTCTCGTGTTATTTCCAATTAGCAGGAAGACCTTATTCTTGGGGTGGTTAAAAATAAGCGAACACGGCTAAGACCCTTTCAACATCAACATCAGAATCAGCATAAACCTCCAAACCAGAAGGAAGGAGAGACTCGCTAGATTGACCCAATCCCAATGACGTACAATTAATTATGGTCTCAGTTGGTCCAACCCGGGTGTCCAATGCAAATTTCATGATGGAGCAGTTGGGCACTCGATCGAAGAGTGTATGGTCTTCCAAGAAGAAGTGCAAAACCTAATTAAAAAGGGACAGCTAGCTTTTGATGAACATAATGTGATGAATAATCCCTTGCCCTAATGAGCTCAAAGACTTCAACAGGTACCTCCCAGAGCCAGCAAGTCAAGTAGAGAAGATCGTCCTTAACATTAGTATTTGTTTTTATGTTTCAGCTTTTCGTTTGTATTTCATTTGTCTGTTAGATGCTATTTGTTTTTAAACACTATTGTCTTTAATGGTAATATTAATGAAGTGAACATGCATTTTCTGAATCAATCCATTTGTATTCACTCTTGCTATTTTTTCTTCATTCATGCAAAATAAAACAAATTTTTCTATTCACTTTTCTTTATCAAACCGTTGTTTTAACAAAGATTAGAAGGAGGGTGATGAAAAACAGATACCTATAAATGTTGTTGGTATGCTTTCAGTTAAAAATTTTCTAATGATGTAAGACATTGTTTCAAATCCCCAAACACTGAAGATTTAAGGAGTTAGTCCCTAGTCAACCACTTTGAGCTTAGAATTTGGTGTTTCTTTCAGATTTAAAAATCCTTAATATTAACCAGGGGCAGGGTAGTTTGTTCAGTTAATATGAATTTTCATTCAAATTGCAAGAGAAAATATCCCATCTGAGGAGGTCAACCATATACGATCCTTCGCGCACGCCACAAAGTTTCGAAGAAGTCATGGAAATGCAAGAAAAATTATATTGGTTGATCCTTAATAACCAATAAAATGGTGGTCGCCAACCTTTTAGCAAAAATAAAAAAAATGATGAAAAAGCATGCTAAGTCAAATACCACGAAAGACGACTTAGGCGAAAATTGGGGCATCCCGGTGGACCAAAAGCTTCAAAAAAGTGGTCTAGGAAAATTAGGGATAAAAAAAAGAGGTCATCAAAATCCTCGACAAATACAAAATAAGGTGATTATCATTTTAGGAAAGTCTCATTTTGAATCCTCATTTGTACCATAACACCTTTAAAACCTTCTTAGGAATTGAATGCATGGGTCAATTAACTGAATGTAGGATTGAAGTTCATCAAGAAGAAGGGATGGGTTAGTATTTAACTTTGAGCCTCATATCCGTTTGGTCAAAAAATGTGAACCAGACCACGTTACAACCCTTAAAAGACCTAATTAAGGCAGGGTTTATTCTGAAATCATGCTATAACAAGGTTGTGTTAACCTAACTCCAAATTATCTTTGTTAATATTTTATATTGATCGTGCAATATTTCATCAAGTGAATGACTAGATCCACTTTTGCGTTTTGATCATTGACCTGTTCCACTATATATCATTATGATATGAATAAATTTTGATTTCAAATTTTGCATAAGCACGACATTAAGATTACCATTTTTGAATGAGATATTTTAATTGTAAGTCAGCATTTAGCATCAAAGAAATCCCAACAATATGCTCTAAGTTGAGGAATTTGATCAGGTGAGAGAAGTCCAGTTAAGGGCAAATCACTTTGAGTAACAGTCAATCAGAGCCACCATAAAAAGCTCAATGTTTCTAACTCTTCAAAGTTCGTCCAGTCAGGAGTCTCCCAATCCAATAAGTGGCTAGTCAAAGGGCAGAACACTGCAAAATTAAAAAACTTGGGGCAAGCTACCTCAAAGTCAAAGCAGGTTGCTTCCTAACTCCTTTTAAGGAAAACATTCTTCAAAGACCCAACGAACTGGGGCAAGATAAGCCAGAGAGAGGTAAGTCCTCTCCATGCCTTCAAGTTGCTCAAGTAAGAAAGCCATGCGTCAGAAACTATTGAGTTCAAGAAAAGTGTTGGGGAATCATGTTGTCACCCTCTCAAATAACCTTTGCATATTGAGAAAGAAGTCTTGCTGCAAAAACAACCCTTCCATCAAATACCCACTGGGGCAACATTTTGGAAACCTTTGAGTCATTCCATAAATCATTCTCATGGATTAATCATGTCTCCTCACTCTTGTGTCAAGCCATGCATATCTTCTCACTCATTGAGCATATGCCCATAGCATGAAAAAGTCAAAACATCCAAAAACCAGTTCACGCCTGGTTGTCTGTTGTTAACTCTAGTTCTTGTCTGGTAATCTTTTCTTTATCTCTAGTTATCGTCTGGTGGTCTTTTCTTAAAACCAGTTCTCATCTGGTGGCCTGTTGTAAAACTAGTTCGCGTCTGGTAGCCTATTGTTAACTCCAGTTCTCGTTTGGTGGTTAGTTTTAAAATCAGTTCTTGTAGACCATTTTACAGTCATTTCTCGTCAGACAAACAAAAACAAAACAAAACACCAGTTCTTGTCTGGTAATCTACCCTTCAAGTCCAGTTCTCGTTTGGAAGTTCATACTCTCAAGTCCATTTTGTTATTTGATGCCTTGGAACCATTGTCCAGTTTTCACTTGTGTCATTTCGAAATTCCATCATTATTGAATTTCAGAATCTCCTTTGTTTTTTTTCAAGTCCAGTCATAATTGGTATTCTATTGAAAATCCAACCATAATTGGTATTTGAAGTTTGGTTGTTTCCAATTTCATTTAAAGTTCAGTTGTACCTTGCACAAATCTGTTAGAAGCTGGTCATATCCAATGTTTGTAGTCTAAGTCCAATTGTTGTTGGCACATACAGAGAGTTTAATTACCCTATTTGTTTTTTCCTAATGGCTCCTAGAATGTCATATATGAATCTTCACATCAGGGGGTTTCTAGAAGCTTGGATGTTATTCTCGTTAGAAAACTCAAATTATTTTTGTTTCGATTGATTTCTTTATAAAGAATCATCGTTTACCTTGTTTTTTGTGGATGATATTCTAATAAGAAGACTCTAATGTCTTGTTTTTATGGATGATCTTCTAATAAGAGGACTCCGGTTTTGTTAACTGTATTCTATTTTCTTCAGTCATATCTGAACCTGTTTGATAAATTACTTTGATTTTCCCCCAGTGTCTTTTCCCCAGCATTTTGTCATCCCTAGTGAGTCATCACCCTTTATGTCTTTGACATTTCTTGTGAACAACTACCACCATTTGTCACTAACATTCCCCACAGGTATGTTCGTCATTCATCATAAAAAAAAATCATGATAGGGTTCATTTCATGTCATGCCCCCAACAAACAAAAAAAAAGAGTTTGTTAGTCCTTAGCATAACATACCATTGCATCATGGTGGAAAATTTAGTCCAAAAAGCTTTTACCAATTGAGATATGGGGGATCAAATTTAGGGTTTCACCATGAAATGAGATGCATATTGAACCAAAATTTTCTAAGTGTCAAAATTCAGTTTGTGCCACACGAATTTGGAGCCATTTTGGAGCATTTTCCAAGTATCTTTCGGCTTGCGCTCAACATGAAACTTGTTCCTTTCCATGATAGCTTCACATTTATACAAAATTTGTGCAAGATAGGCCCCTACAATAAGGACAAAACTGCTGCAAACCTGAGCACTTAGGGGTTACCATTTTGGCATGTAGTGAAAGTTCAAAATTGGTCAAAACTTGTTAGACAAGGATGAACTCTGATACAATTGGTTTTATAAGGCCAAAGAATATTTTCAAGCCTAAGAAGAGTGCTCAAAATTATCATGAGGCAAAGAACCAATGCCTTACAACATAGAACCAAAATTGCCATTTTTATGAAACAATAGCATTACAAGACAAACTCCAAACCAAGATCAAACCTAACCTCCATTCAAACCTACTTCAAAAGCCTCTACAAATGTAAAGAAAAAATCAATACATGAGCGCACAAGCATCCAAACCAAGATCAGACTAAACCATTCATCAAAGTTTCTGTATGCAACAACCTACACCAAAAACACCCCAAACACCATAACCATAACTCACTTTTTCTCATATGCAAGTGGATTTGGATAGAACAATCTAGAAGGTTTCAAGGCAATCTAAACACATCCTCACACTCCTGGGAACAAGAGGAAGCTAATAGGATCATCACATCATTGTTGGAAGCACTTTTTGGAGGTCCACAAATTTACCATTTGAGGTACTTTTTCATATTTCAAAGTCTACCATTTAAGTATCATTTTTACTCATTCTTGTTACCATTATGTTAATTTTGACATGAGGAATGAAACTCCTAAGCTATTGTCCATTGATTGTTGATGTATGTCATTTAATTTTTGTTTGAAATTTTTGGATTTATCTAGTTTTGTCCAAAATTCGGGAATTTGAGATAAAATAAATAAAAACTACGGGCATATTTGAATTTCTTGTGAAATTCTAAGTAGAATAGTGTATCTACTTGTCCCATTTGATACAAAAATTAGGAAGTTGTATTTTTTTGAAAAACAAAAGTTATAGTAATAGTATGAGGAAGAAGATGAAATTTGCACGCCCTTTTATTTTTAAATTTTATTTTATTATTTATTCTTTTGGAGTGAAAATATTACAAGGCCTAAGGCCCTGACGCAGTGGTTCATGTTTTTGTTGGTAATCTGGGGGGCACAGCTTCAACACCCAGCGCCCCCTTTTATTTTTTGTCACTTATTTCATCTTCTTTCCCTTCTTCCCTTTCTCCATTTCCTATTTCTTTCTTTTTTTCTTTTCTTTTTTTTAATTTTACTTTTCTTTCCCTTTTCTTTTCTCATTTCTTTTTCTACTCTTTTTTAAATATTAGAAAATATTTTTATTTATTTTATTTTATTTATCAATTTTTTTATATTTCATATTAAAACATAAAATCAACATTTCAAAAAGTCAAAAAGGACTTGGTCAACACCAAGATTTATTTTCAAAAACATTGGTCCAACCCCAATTGATCGCCATTTTAATTTTTTCAAACTTATTCTTGATTCAACATCAAGCCCTTTTTAAAACACCCAACTTGTAAGTCGATTGCTTCGTGCATCGTGATCACACTAAAATTCACCGTATTTCTGACTCCGATTTCGCATGCATTCTTAGCTTTTATTGTTGTTTTGCTTTGTTATTGCTTTGTTTTCTTATGTTTTCAGGTTTTTATAATAATCGGAGCTTGAATCGGGAAAAGGAGCGAAAAAGGAGTGAAAACGGACGAAAACCTAGAAATTCAGCATTTTGCACTTGCGGCACCCACCGTGGCGGGCGCCATGGGGTTAGCCATGACGTGGCCACGTCTCAAGACCACTCCTCAACCTCCAAGACCCACGATCCCCACTCCATCATCCCCTGTAGGGACCGTGGCGGGCGCCATAGGCCCTGTGGCGGGCGCCACAAGGCAAAAATCTATAACCTCCACTTTTTAGTGGAGGGGCATCCCGGTCATTTCGCGCTTTCAGTTTCTCCTATAAATAGGACCTTAGATTTTCGTTTTTCTTCATCCAGAATTAGAATTCTCTAGGCATATATCAGTTATAAAGCAGTTGCCATTCCACATCGGGGTGCCTCTGCAATCGAGTGATCGAGTCTGTAATCTGTCTGTGGTTCGAGTTTTGGAGCACTCTGGAGGAAGTTAATCCTGCCGCTATTTTAATTCCAGTTAGTATTTTATTTTTCCGCATTGCTTTACTTTTATTTATTTTCTCGCACTTTACTTTGTTTATTTCCCGCACTCGCACATTTACGTTGTTTATTTCCCGCACTCGCACATTTACGTTGTTTATTTCCCGCACTCGCACATTTACGTTGTTTACTTCCCGCACTCGCACATTTACTTTGTTTACTTCCCGCACTCGCTCTAAATTACTTATATGAAAAACTATAAAAAGAATATTTACTTTATCATGTCTAACTAATCCCATAAAGGTTAGAATGTAAGGATCGTAATTAAACCAGTAATCAGTATAATTGTTCGTGGAAACACCTAAGGGCTATTTTATCTTTCAATTCAAGCAATTGTTTTTAACTATTTCAAAAACAGCCAAAAGCGCTTTGTATAGTTCATTAGGAGTTTTTAGATTAAAAAGAAAAGAGATTTTAAAACGATTTTCGGACGCGTTATGAGATTTAGAGTCTGGTTCATAAGAACCTCTTTTTGCTAAGAAGTCCAGGTTAAAATACTTTTCAACTTTGTTAAGAAACTATATTTCTTAAAAATAGGTTTACTACTCTAACGCAGTACGCACCTTTTTATCCGTGACAATAGGAGGGGTTGATTAGAGAGTACAACTCAGTTCTGAATACGCGAAAGCGACAGTTCCTGTTAAATTAGTTCTTTTCAAAGGAGAAAACATTGCCCATAAGTAGTTCCATTAACAAGTACTGGATTATCATTGATTACGTGAATTACATTCGAGCCTGTCTTTTATTTATTATTTAAAATTATAATTTTATTTACCATTGCACCCTTACTAAAACCCTTAAAAATAGTTGCCTTAGATAAACACCATAACAACAGGTACGATAGATTGACACTTGGTCTCTGTGGATTCGATAATCTTTTATATTACTTTGACGTGATTCGTACACTTGCGAAAAACACGCATCAAGTTTTTGGCGCCGTTGCCGGGGACCAATATCGTCAAATTTCATTACCCTGTAGTTATACCGTTTAGACTAAGGTTGTTACCCACCGGTCAATGCGAAAGACTCGCAGTGCCGGAAGTTTAGTAGACCCTCTAGCTGAACCTGAACGTTACGCTCGCGCACGTTTATTTTTCCATAGGAATAGGAGAGCTATGGCCGAAGATCAAAATCGAAGACCTCTTAAGGACTTCGCCCAACCATCAAACGAGGAACCTAGTTCCAGTATAGTAAACCCCGCTATCCCAGCCAATAATTTTGAACTTAAACCATCCCTGCTGCAATTAGTGCAACAGAGACAATTCGCAGGTCTCGCTACTGAAAACCCGAACCAACATTTAAAAAACTTTCTTCAGTTAGCAGACACCTTTAAAACCAATGGAGCTTCTCCTGAGGCAATACGCTTAAGATTATTTCCCTTTTCCCTCAGAGATAAAGCTCTATCATGGTTAGATTCCCTTCCACCCAATTCAATAACAACTTGGGATGACCTTAGAAAAGTTTTCCTTGCTAGATATTTTCCCCCAAGTAAGACCGCTCTTCTTCGAAACCTAATAACTAGATTTACCCAACACCAAGGAGAGTCGTTGTTCGAAGCCTGGGAGAGATATAAAGAACTATTAAGAGCATGCCCACACCATGGCCTAGAGAATTGGCTAATCATCCAAACCTTCTATAATGGACTTCTTTATAACACTAAAATGACCATCGACGCTGCCGCTGGTGGCGCACTGATGAACAAACCTTACCCTGAAGCTAGTGCCCTTATCGAGGATATGGCCCAAAACCATCAATCATGGGGAGTAGAACGAGCGACAGTGGAAAAGAAGGAAGCCCAAGGAGGAATACATGAGCTAAGCTCTATAGACATGATGCAGGCTAAAATGGACGCGTTGGCCCTTAGAGTCGAACATATGTGTACAACTCCGAATACTGTTGCCGCAGTTTCACCGAATTGTGAGATATGTGGAACGCAAGGACACCAATCCGCCGAATGCAATCTGTTGAATGAAACCAACACTGAGCAAGTGAACTATACCCAAGGGAACCCATTTTCAAACACATATAACCCTGGATGGAGGAATCACCCAAACTTCTCCTACAAAAATAATAACCCTATCCAAAATACCGCACCTCCGAGACAACAAGGTTACCAAGCCCCTAGAACAAATCAACCTATGCAACCTGTACCACCTAGCCCGAGCTTTGAGGAAGTTGTAAAAGATTTTATCGTTGCTCAAAAACAACAAAACAAAGAGTTCATGAACCATAACGTCCATGTTAACGAACTAATTACCAAGTTAGGAACCAAGGTTGATCAAATTATTACTCATAATAAGATGCTTGAAACCCAGATCTCTCAGGTAGCGTTAAACCAAGCCCCACAGACTACACCTGGAGGACAGTTCCCTGGACAACCTCAACAAAACCCTAAAGGGCAAGCTAATGCCATTACTCTACGAAGTGGAACCGCTTATAAGGAACCTTTAAACCCTAGATTAAGTGAGCCCGAAACTTCTGAGAGGAATGAGGAAAAGGAACCAGAGAAGCCTGAAACCCCGGAAAGTCAAGAAAAAGGAGAAGAACCTAAAAATAAAACCTATGTACCGCCACCGCCATACAAACCACCAATACCTTACCCTCAAAGATTAAAGAAAACCCAAATCGATAATCAATATCAAAAATTCGTTAAGGTTATAGAAAAACTTCACGTAGAAATCCCCTTTACAGAAGCCATCACCCAAATACCTTCTTATGCTAAGTTTCTCAAAGACATACTTACAAATAAACGTAGACTCGAAGATCCGAAACCCGTGGAATGTAATTCTATTTCCGAAAATAGGTTAGCAAAGAAAGATAAAGATCCCGGAAATTTTTCCATTCCTTGTGTTTTGGGGAATCATGTCATCGAAAAAGCTTTTCTAGACTTAGGAGCTAGTGTGAGCTTAATGCCTTTAGCAGTTTGTGAGAGATTAAACTTAGGAGAATTACAACCTACTAAGATGTCACTTCAATTAGCCGATAGATCCGTTAAATACCCTATAGGCATACTTGAAGACGTCCCTGTTAGGATAGGTCAGCTGTTTATACCTACTGATTTTGTTGTCATGGACATTAAAGAAGATGACGACATACCAATCCTCCTAGGTAGACCGTTCTTATCGACTGCTGGAGCCGTAATAGATGTTAAAAAGGGAAAACTAACTTTTGAGGTAGGTAGCCAGAAGATAGAATTTATATTGTCAAAATTTCTTATGGCACCTGTGATAGGAGATTCTTGTTATGCCTTAGATATCATCGAAGAATGTATTAGGGAATTAGAACAAGAAGAAGAAATTGAATCTATAAAATTGCCATCAACCCTTATTTTGGAAGATGACAATTATAAAACACCCTACATTGATGATAACCTTCACGAATGTTTATCTCTAACCCCAGATCCTATGCCTTGCCCTATTAAACCGACCGTAAAACTTAAGGAACTGCCTAAAAACCTGAGATATGAATTTCTTGATGAAGATATGAACCGTCCAGTTATAGTCAGTGCTACCTTAAACCAAGAAGAAACCGATCAATTATTAGAAGTTTTACGTAGGTACCCCTCAGCCTTAGGATATAAGATCTCTGATCTAAAAGGAATAAGCCCATCCATATGCATGCATCGGATTTTGCTTGAAGAAGATTCAAAACCTTCTAGAGAACACCAACGTAGAATAAATCCTATAATGAGTACTGTAGTTAAGACTGAAGTTCTTAAGTTACTAGAGGCAGGTATAATATATCAAATCTCGGACAGTAAATGGGTGAGTCCTGTGCATGTAGTACCTAAAAAGGGAGGCATCACAGTCGTGCAAAACGAGAAGGGCGAACCTGTAGCAAAAAGAACTGATGGAGGTTGGCGTATGTGCATAGATTATAGAAAATTAAATAAAGCAACTAGGAAGGACCATTTCCCATTACCATTCATAGACCAAATGTTGGAGCGCCTAGCCAGACACTCTTACTTTTTTTATTTAGATGGATATTCAGGATTCTTCCAAATACCTATTCACCCCGAAGATCAAGAAAAAACTACCTTTACATGCCCAGTTGGAACCTTTGCCTATAGAAGAATGCCTTTTGGACTTTGTAATGCTCCTGCAACTTTCCAACGCTGCATGATGTCTATCTTTGCTGATTATTTGGATGGAATCATGGAAGTATTTATGGACGATTTCTCAGTTTGTGGGTCAGATTTCAAAAATTGTCTTGTCAACCTTGAGAAAATCCTGGAGAGATGTGTGGAGGTAAACCTTGTGCTAAATTGGGAAAAATGTCATTTCATGGTCACCGAAGGGATTGTTTTAGGACATATAGTTTCCGAAAAAGGTATAGAGGTAGATAAAGCAAAAATAGAAGTCATAGAGAATCTAAAACCGCCGAAGACTATCAGGGAGATAAGAAGTTTTCTTGGACATGCCGGATTTTACCGACGTTTTATCAAGGATTTCTCCAAAATAACAAAGCCCTTAACTGGTCTCTTAATGAAAGATGCTGAGTTCATCTTCGATGAAAAATGTACTGAAGCATTTAATCTTCTGAAGCAAGCTCTGATTTCAGCACCTATAATGAAACCCCCTGATTGGTCGGAACCGTTTGAGATAATGTGTGACGCCAGTGATTATGCTGTTGGAGCCGTTCTAGGTCAGAGAAAAGATAAGAAGTTACATGTGATTTATTATGCCAGTAGAACCCTAGACGCTGCACAGCTCAACTACGCAACAACCGAAAAAGAGCTCCTAGCTGTAGTTTTTGCAATAGACAAATTTAGATCTTATCTAGTAGGAGCCAAGATTATAGTTTACACCGACCATGCTGCCATTCGTTACTTACTAAGAAAAAAGGATGCCAAGCCTAGGTTACTTCGATGGATTCTATTATTACAAGAGTTTGATTTGGATATCCGTGACAAGAAAGGCACTGATAATGTGGTAGCTGATCACCTATATAGGCTAGAATACCTGAAACCTGATCCAGTACCCATAAATGACGATTTTGCCTACGATAGACTGATAGCCCAACTAGAAACCATTGAAGATGATAACCCAGACCCTCATGAGCAATTTCATAAATCCTTAGCTATAAGCAATGTACCTTGGTATGCAGATTTTGTTAATTACCTAGCCGCTGACATCATACCCCCTGATCTAAACTACCACCAGAAGAAGAAGTTCTATAGTGATGTGAGAAACTTCTATTGGGACGATCCATTTCTTTTCAAGAGAGGTAAAGATGGCATTTTCCGCCGTTGTGTTCCAGAAGAAGAGGTAAATAATATAATTGAGCATTGTCACTCTGCACCCTATGGTGGACATGCAAGCACATCTAAGACCTACGCCAAGATTCTTCAAGCTGGCCTATTCTGGCCTACTATGTGGCATGATGTCCATGCTTTCATTGTCAAGTGTGACAGATGCCAACGCACAGGAAATATTTCAAGACGTAATGAAATGCCGTTAAGAAATATCCAAGAAGTAGAACTCTTCGACGTATGGGGTATAGACTTTATGGGACCGTTCCCACCATCTTTTGGAAATCAGTACATATTAGTAGCTGTTGACTACGTGTCTAAATGGATTGAAGCTATCGCCGCACCCACAAACGACACCAGAGTAGTCATCAAATTATTCAAGAATTATATATTTCCCAGGTTTGGAACACCCCGTTTAGTCATAAGTGATGGAGGATCACACTTCATATCGAGAATATTTGATAAACTTTTAAGCAAGTATGGAGTTAAGCATAGAGTAGCAACACCATACCACCCACAGACCAATGGACAAGTGGAAGTATCTAATAGGGAGATAAAACAAATCCTCGAGAAGACTGTCTCTATATCTAGAAAAGATTGGTCGCAGAAACTTCAAGAAGCATTATGGGCCTATAGAACCGCTTTCAAAACTCCTATAGGAACAACCCCTTATCAACTGGTCTATGGAAAATCATGTCACTTACCATTTGAGTTGGAGCATAAGGCCTATTGGGCCATCAAAACTTTGAATTTGGATTACTTGACAGCTGGTGAGAAACGTATCCTTGATATCCACAAATTAGAAGAGCTCAGACAATCTGCCTACGAAAATGCCATCATATACAAAGAAAGAACAAAAGCTTGGCATGACAAAAGAATCATAAGAAGAGACTTCAAAATAGGCGATCCTGTTCTCCTGTTCGATTCTAGGTTACGACTATTTCCAGGTAAACTCCGTTCGAGATGGACTGGCCCTTTCGAAGTATCTAAGATCCTGAGATCCGGTGCTATTGAAATCAAGAACCAAACATGTAAACCGTTCATAGTCAATGGACAGAGGTTGAAGCCCTACGAAGGAGGTGACATTCCAACAACATACACCTGTCATACTCTGAGTGATCCACCATATCCTTCCAATGATGTTTAAATATCGGTCGTCGAGCTAATGACGTTAAACAAGCGCTGCATGGGAGGCAACCCATGGTTTTTCTTACTTTTGTACTTTTTATTTTTATTTTTACTTTATTTTGTTTATTTTATTATTATGTCAGGACTCACGATTGAATGTTTTATGTGCTTTCAGGACTTGTTTACTAACCTTGTACAGAATGCAGAACCCTGATGACATGCACGTGACCTTTAGAGATGATGCACAGAGAGAGCGTTACTATGTTCACATGAGACGCCCTATGGCTCCTACCAGGTACCCTGACCATGACTGCATGGATGCCTTGGGGATAGAGCCAAGCGTCAGATTTTTATGCCATCAACTCCAGTGGGACCAGTTTGACGACAGGAACGACACTTATAGGAACTTGACTCTTGAGTTCCTCAGCTCGTTTCATCATGACCCTTGGGCTGGACCCGATGGACTCGCTGTTTTCAGGTTGTTCGGGATTGACTACTCATTCTCTCACAAAGGGTTTGGTGATTTACTAGGTTTCCAGACTACTCCTGATGCTATTCCAGAGACTCCGATGGGGTATTTTATGAGCAGAGAAGTGGAAAAGTTTTGGACTAAAATATCAGGCGGAGGGAGCCAAGATCCTTCTACCCAGTTTTCTCAGGTAATCCACAACCCTGCATTGAGGTACTTCCAGATGATTCTAGCACATTCTTTCCTAGGTTTTCCAGATACAGAGACACTGCTAAGTGAAGAGGAGATTTTCCTACTGTTTTGTGCGACTCAGTCTCGCCCTGTTGCTTGTGGCAACTTTCTACTGAAGGGCCTTGCTAGTGTTGCCAGATCATCAGTAGGAATCATCCATGTCGGTGGGATCGTTACACAGATTGCTACTGCATTGGGTTTGTCTCGCAAGCTATTGCACCTCAGGACCTTCTGCTGCTACACCACCCTGGATATTGACTTTTGTCTTGATAGAGGACTGATGAGGAGGGCTTCTTTTGAGCCCAACATGTTTAGATTGCTGATCGACGGTGAAGCGATACACTACTTTACATTACCAGATCCGCTGATGACCAGTGTCCATGATCCTGCCAATTGGAGTTATGCTCTAGAGGGTTCTGGAGAGACTGTCGAAGAGCCGAAATCGCCTCCCGCCGCTGAGTACACTCCTACACCTCTTGCTCCCCGAATCACTGTTATGTCTAACAATATGTCTCTGCAGCCACCCGACCTACAAACACAGATTTATGAGCTCCGCAAGGAGACTGCCCTGCTCAAGCAGGAAGTGGCAGACTTAGAGTTACAGATGCAGGTTTCTGATCTCACTCATGCCTCAGAGACCGATGCTCTACATCAGGCGATCGACGAGCTTCGGAGGGAGATAGCTGAGATTCGTGGATCAAGCCAGGATAAGAAACCTACCACATGACTCATTCCACCCTGACAGCACTATCCTAGTATTTAACTTCGTTTTATTTATCGCATTTCCAGACATATTTTACTTTATTGCAGCTTTTACATTTTCATGCACTTTGAATTCCTTATATATATACATATTATGCACTAATTTTTATTTTTCTTTTTCTTTTTTTTGATTTTTAATTATTTTATTTTTGTCGTGCAAAGAAAAAAATATATAAGACAAAAATATGCAAGCCAATGCCTTGAAAAGAAGAAGAAAACGCTATTCAGACCCCCCGGAAGACAAAGGTGCAAGGAAGGCCCAAAGGAGGATCCAAAACCACAAGGCCCAGGAATTGGCCTTGTGGCGGGCGCCATAGGCCCTGTGGCGGGCGCCACACCGTATCAACAAACAAATACGGGATTCAATCCCCATTTCCACCATTTTCATCCCTTTCTTCACCAAAAACCCATTTTTCCAACCTTCCAAATCCTCCTTGAACCCCATTAAAGCTCCCCCATTTCCAAAATACCCTCTATCCATAAAACATATCCAACATCCATTTCCATTTTCATCCATCAAAAACCAAAAAAATCAAAACTTTATCATTCCCCTCATAAACCACTTTTCTACTATTTTCTCTACCTAAGGAGCTTTTCAACAATGGAGTTCAACGGATTTATTCTTCGTGATGGAAGACCGGGCGAAAGGCAACGGAAAATTATTCAGAGGCTTCAAAGTCGAGAAATCCTCTCGACTAGGTACGTCGACGATAACTGTCTGTATGCTTTGGGTATTTATCATAGTGTTTTTAATTTATTAGAATTTCTAGGCTTGCATAATATTTTCATTAATCAGGAACCTACCTATGAGAGGCTGACAACTGAGTTTTTGAGTTCTTTGATATACACTGTCAGTCCTAACACTGCTAGCACTGTCGGTACTGTTATTTTTAGACTATTTGGAATTGAATATGAATTCAGTACCAATGAGCTAGCAGATTTGTTAGGAATCCCTCATAGGGAAGGTTCGATTTGTGAGGCACCTTTGGATGCTGAATGGTCGGCCGAGGTATTTACCTTCTGGCTAAGGCTTTCAAGTACTTCAATTAATTCTTTTGAAGGGATACTTGCATCGACCATTCACAACCCGGCCATAAGAGTTTTTAGACTTCTTTTGGCATGTACTATTTTTGGCCGGGAAAGTCCAAACAAGGTTAATGCTCGTGAACTCCTATTTTTGCAAGGATGCCTCACTAGAACCCACATCAATCCGGTCCCGTTTATGCTTGCCCACATGACTTTATTTACTAATAAAACAGGACCGATTGTTTTTGGAGGGCTTGTTACGTCTATTGCTCGGGCTCTTGGCCTGAATGATGAGATAGCTACACTTGAACCACTACCTCCTCGCACAATTAATTTAAAATTTCTGAAAGACATGAAATTGTGCCGAACAAGGAGAGAAGGTGGTTATGAGTTGATGGTTCATGGGGTAGCTATCCCATCTGTTGCTTTACCATGCAGTAGACGTACTGATGTACGTGATGAAAGGAACTGGACCTATGATCTTAATGCTCCACGTGTTTTGGGTCCACTTCCTCCTAATATTCCCGATGAGGAGACACATGACACTGATGATGAGTATGATCGGAGAGAGCAGTCTCCCATCCCTCACATGTCCCCCCATCGTCCTTCACAGTCACACACTGCACCATCTTCCTCTAACCCTGTTGCAGGTACTGCTCCTGGATTCTTTGTCACCGAGGAGATGTGGCGTGATATGACAGCTAGAGAAGAAAGGCGTGATGGCCTTCTCTCTACTATTTCACAGCAGCTGACGGACAATATGAGCTTCATGCAACAATCGCGATTGGTTTCGGATCGTTCCTATAGCAACGTTTGCCGTACCTTGAACGCTATTTCATTAGAGCAGAACCGTCAGAGAGAGTTCAACAGCCGACACTACCAGCTTGTAGAGGCTACTCAGGGTTCCATCTTGGGTAACCTTCGAGAGGTCCGGAGTGCTCAGGCTGCTTTATCAGCACGACTCGACCGGAGGGACCAGCATCGTAGTAGATCCCGTCGTTCCAGACCATCACATCAGGACGGCGAAGGCACCAGTGCCCCTCCTCAGTAGTCTTTTTCCAGGTTACCCCCCTTATCTTATTTCGAAACATTGGGGACAATGTTCGATTTAAGTGTGGGAGGGGATTTTATTGCTTTCTGTTATTTCCCTTTTTAGTTAATTTCCTTTCAGTTATTTCCCTTTTCAGTAATTTATTTTTTCTTAGATAATGCATGAGTCTGACGAGTCACCAGTATAGTGTCTTTTTAGTTCATCTTCATTTTTTCCCATTTCCTTAGCCTTACCAGAAAATTTTTTAAAAAAGAAAACAATGTTGTTTCACATGTTTTTTGGGCTTTGAGACAGGTTTAGATTAGGATGTGGTGACTTAGGTCAACTTTTTGAAACATCAGAACCATTTTAGCACCATAGACCTCTTGAATATAGGAATCACTCCTAAACCCCACCACCATGGCCTTTACTATCATTCAAAAATTGTCCTAAGTAGTTTATTTTAGCAATCAGCTCCGGCCTAAGCATACTCTACGTAGGGGGCCGATGAATATAAGTGAATGATCCAGTGCTAATAAAAAAGAAAAAAAGGCAAACTCTGGTATAGGTGACCCTCACAAAGTCATTTAAACCGAAAAAAGAGAAGAAAAAATTTTTGCCACAAAAAGAAAAAAATTGCAAGTCACCTATTGTTAGTTGGTTCAGAGGTATCTGGCACTAAACTTGGTAGGGCGGATTACGATCCGATCCCCCGCAGCTACATTTAGGCGAAATAAAAACAGGTTTACACATGCTTATGTGCCAGAAACCTTATGTTATGGATCATAATCACTAACCGGTCACTCTACTATGAAGCATGTACGGATAACGGGCTTAATGTGATTGCGCCTGAATGAAAAGGACACAAAAAGATGAGAAGATAGGCCTAGGTATCGTGGGATGACATGGAGTGGTTAATATAGGATTGAAGTTTGTGTTTGTGTTACTATGGTACCCTTGGTTCACTTAGTTAGTATCTGTCACTGCATCCTGACTTGAACTTAGAACCCCTTTAGCCCAAAGACAAGTGTTGACACCATATTTTCTTAAGCTTTAATGTTTGCTTGAGGACAAGCAAAGGTTTAAGTGTGGGAGAATTTGATCACACTAAAATTCACCGTATTTCTGACTCCGATTTCGCATGCATTCTTAGCTTTTATTGTTGTTTTGCTTTGTTATTGCTTTGTTTTCTTATGTTTTCAGGTTTTTATAATAATCGGAGCTTGAATCGGGAAAAGGAGCGAAAAAGGAGTGAAAACGGACGAAAACCTAGAAATTCAGCATTTTGCACTTGCGGCACCCACCGTGGCGGGCGCCATGGGGTTAGCCATGACGTGGCCACGTCTCAAGACCACTCCTCAACCTCCAAGACCCACGATCCCCACTCCATCATCCCCTGTAGGGACCGTGGCGGGCGCCATAGGCCCTGTGGCGGGCGCCACAAGGCAAAAATCTATAACCTCCACTTTTTAGTGGAGGGGCATCCCGGTCATTTCGCGCTTTCAGTTTCTCCTATAAATAGGACCTTAGATTTTCGTTTTTCTTCATCCAGAATTAGAATTCTCTAGGCATATATCAGTTATAAAGCAGTTGCCATTCCACATCGGGGTGCCTCTGCAATCGAGTGATCGAGTCTGTAATCTGTCTGTGGTTCGAGTTTTGGAGCACTCTGGAGGAAGTTAATCCTGCCGCTATTTTAATTCCAGTTAGTATTTTATTTTTCCGCATTGCTTTACTTTTATTTATTTTCTCGCACTTTACTTTGTTTATTTCCCGCACTCGCACATTTACGTTGTTTATTTCCCGCACTCGCACATTTACGTTGTTTATTTCCCGCACTCGCACATTTACGTTGTTTACTTCCCGCACTCGCACATTTACTTTGTTTACTTCCCGCACTCGCTCTAAATTACTTATATGAAAAACTATAAAAAGAATATTTACTTTATCATGTCTAACTAATCCCATAAAGGTTAGAATGTAAGGATCGTAATTAAACCAGTAATCAGTATAATTGTTCGTGGAAACACCTAAGGGCTATTTTATCTTTCAATTCAAGCAATTGTTTTTAACTATTTCAAAAACAGCCAAAAGCGATTTGTATAGTTCATTAGGAGTTTTTAGATTAAAAAGAAAAGAGATTTTAAAACGATTTTCGGACGCGTTATGAGATTTAGAGTCTGGTTCATAAGAACCTCTTTTTGCTAAGAAGTCCAGGTTAAAATACTTTTCAACTTTGTTAAGAAACTATATTTCTTAAAAATAGGTTTACTACTCTAACGCAGTACGCACCTTTTTATCCGTGACAATAGGAGGGGTTGATTAGAGAGTACAACTCGGTTCTGAATACGCGAAAGCGACAGTTCCTGTTAAATTAGTTCTTTTCAAAGGAGAAAACATTGCCCATAAGTAGTTCCATTAACAAGTACTGGATTATCATTGATTACGTGAATTACATTCGAGCCTGTCTTTTATTTATTATTTAAAATTATAATTTTATTTACCATTGCACCCTTACTAAAACCCTTAAAAATAGTTGCCTTAGATAAACACCATAACAACAGGTACGATAGATTGACACTTGGTCTCTGTGGATTCGATAATCTTTTATATTACTTTGACGTGATTCGTACACTTGCGAAAAACACGCATCACATCGCCATCAACTTTTCCGATCGTTTCAAACCCTTTCATAATCATGAATAAACCTCGACCAACATCGAGTGCATTTTCTCAATCAAACTCAAAAATACGTAAAAAATATTCAAATATTTTCATAAAACGTAAGATATTGTATCTTGAGACGACGCAAAATATTCTTCGTCCATAAACTACTTGAGTTGAGGTAAGAGGCGTTTCACGTGAATGTTCATTTATAAATCCATTTTGTTGTGATGTAAACGTCTGCTCCTCACTTGTTTTATGTAAGGCAATATTTTCTGTCTAATGCGACTAAATATCTTTCTCTAAAATCGACCAACAAACTTTGTTAGCCCGAACTACGAAGGCTCTGAGTTCCTCATAAATGAGGATACGTAGGCATGAGACTGCGAAGTCTTGTCGAGCTTCCTTAGTAATAAAACCCTTAAAAAGGACTTGGTAAACACCAAGATTTATTTTCAAAAACATTGGTCCAACACCAATTGATCGCCATTTTAATTTTTTCAAACTTATTCTTGATTCAACATCAAGCCCTTTTTAAAATACCCAACTTGTAAGTCGATTGCTTCGTGCATCGCCATCAACTTTTCTGATCGTTTCAAACCCTTTCATAATCATGAATAAACCTCGACCAACATCGAGTGCATTTTCTCAATCAAACTCAAAAATACGTAAAAATATTCAAATATTTTCATAAAACGTAAGATATTGTATCTCGAGACGACGCAAAATATTCTTCGTCCATAAACTACTTGAGTTGAGGTAAGAGGCGTTTCACGTGAATGTTCATTTATAAATCCATTCTGTTGTGATGTAAACGTCTGCTCCTCACTTGTTTTATGTAAGGCAATATTTTCTGTCTAATGCGACTAAATATCTTTCTCTAAAATCGACCCACAAACTTTGTTAGCCTGAACTACGAAGGCTTTGAGTTCCTCATAAATGAGGATACGTAGGCATGAGACTGCGAAGTCTTGTCGAGCTTCCTTAGTAATAAAACCCTTAAAAAGGACTTGGTCAACACCAAGATTTATTTTCAAAAACATTGGTCCAACACCAATTGATCGCCATTTTAATTTTTTCAAACTTATTCTTGATTCAACATCAAGCCCTTTTTAAAACACCCAACTTGTAAGTCGATTGCTTCGTGCATCGCCATCAACTTTTCCGATCGTTTCAAACCCTTTCATAATCATGAATAAACCTCGACCAACATCGAGTGCATTTTCTCAATCAAACTCAAAAATACGTAAAAATATTCAAATATTTTCATAAAACGTAAGATATTGTATCTCGAGACGACGCAAAATATTCTTCGTCCATAAACTACTTGAGTTGAGGTAAGAGGCGTTTCACGTGAATGTTCATTTATAAATCCATTCTGTTGTGATGTAAACGTCTGCTCCTCACTTGTTTTATGTAAGGCAATATTTTCTGTCTAATGCGACTAAATATCTTTCTCTAAAATCGACCAACAAACTTTGTTAGCCCGAACTACGAAGGCTCTGAGTTCCTCATAAATGAGGATACGTAGGCATGAGACTGCGAAGTCTTGTCGAGCTTCCTTAGTAATAAAACCCTTAGGTCCCCTTTCTCTTTCCTTTTTCTTCTTTCAATAAGTTGAGAATCCATTTTCCTAAGCGAACACTAACACATACAACTAACCTAACGATTTCTGTTGAGTACAACAGACATGAGGGGGTGCTAATACCTTCCCCTTGCGTAACCGACTCCTGAACTCAGACATTGGTTGTGATGACCATATCCTTTCCTTTCTTTTAGTGTTTTTATTCTAAATTTTTCTTTTCCCTATATGAGAATAAATAAACAATGGCGGCGACTCTGTTAAGTCCATCCCACGAGCGTGCGATTGCGCTTCGCGAGGTCGTTCTCATTTTTCGAGGTACGGCGTTAATGTTGCTTGAATATTTTTTGGTTAAACAATATTCAAAGTCATGTCACTAATACATTCCTTCTCTTTTGGCTTGAGCCAACATACACTAGGATGAGCGACTGATTTTAAACAAAACTCATGGTTATGTAAACCACATATCACATTAAATCTCCAAGTTTTGTTTGCCAACATGTAACCACAAACCTTAAACAGACACTCACATTTTATACTACCCGTGTCGTCTCTTATTTTTAATTATGAAGTAGTTTCTTATTTTTTAAAAACACAACTATTTTTGTAAAATAGTTTCTTATTTTTGAAAAACTTAATTTTTAACTCTAAATTACTTTTTCATTTTACAAAAACAAAACTTATACCAATGCAATATGTTTTTAGAACTTAATTTTAAACCGGCGAGAACATATAAAAATAAGTGGCCAAATAAAAACTCTTAAAAGATTTAAAAGATGAAAAACTTATTCAAAGGTGAAGGCTATAGTGACTGAGCATTCAACCGTCATGCTTAGCAATTACTTGCGAAAATTTCCATCACACTGGACAATTAATCCTTTTGAATTTCTTGTTAATTAGAAGAAATTCAAACTAAAACGGCATGTCCACACTTTTAAAACATTAGCCTAAACTTGACCATGAATCAGAGAAATAATCAAACTAGCTGCAAAGAGCAAATAAAGAAAGAGAAATTAATGTAAAGTTTTGGACCCCACTTGGTTTGAAGGACAACAAGTGGTTTAGTTGGAGAGGAATCACCTTTTCAATATCTTATTATAAGAATGGTCCAGAAAAAAAAATCTATAATATAAGAAAATAAAACGTCATAGAAAATCCAAATTTATCCTGTTTAAAATTTTGCCATGTCATTACATTGAGGGTAAATGTAGTTCGAAATTTAATTTATTAAACCACATTTGTTTTTCAACCAATTTAGGTGGTCAAATTAGCCATATTTTTATATGTTTTTGCCTTTTGTTTAATTTATTAGTTTTTTTTTTTCAAAATCAATTGAAAATTTTTGACAAAATTTGATGTCCTGTCACTCTTTTTTTTTTCTCATATCACATCTCAGAATTTCACTTTTTCATTCAGTTTCTTATCTCATTTTTTCACAATATTTTTTCTCTCCTTCCACTTTCTCCTTCTTCCTCCTCTTTCTTCATCTTCTTTCTTCTTCTTCTTTTTTTTCGTCCTCTTCTCGATAATGCTCTTTTGTTTTGACCTAAAATTGATGGTGTTGTAGGAATGAGGAAGATGGCAGAGACTATGTGTTAGGAAAGTAACCAGATCCAAAAGAATAAAAATAACTTCTGTTTTACTTAAGGATTTTATTATTAATTAGAGGTGTGTTTAGTATTTTTCAAGTGTATTTGAATGGGTCAGTAAATTAGGCCCATCTACTTTTATGTAACCCTACTATAAATATCTTGTATGAGATATTTTTGAGGACATGAATGAAGTTGTTATTTTGCTATTTTTCTTCTAATGCAATTATGATCTTGGTAGTATAGTAGGTTCTATCATTGGTGCTTTCATTCCTTACTCTCATGGCTCCCACAAAACCCCAAAACCCTAAAGATATTGTTGAAGAAGTTGTTCAAACAGCTCACGTTCATTTAGACAATGCAATGGCTCAAACCCAACAATAAATGGATGAACGATTTGATCGAGCTACCGTTGAGTTAGAACAGCAGATCGCTCAGATTCATACTCGGTTTGATAATGAAAAAAATATTGCAGATTCTAGATTTGAAGCACTCATGTTCTCCATTAACAAGCTTGTCATTCAAAAAGATCCTCCCTCCACTACTACTAATTCCCTAGCTAGCTCATCTGGTCTTACACAAAACCCCTCACAAATAACCCTTACACAAAACACCCTTTTTCACAACATCACCCCTACCAGCACGCCACTACAAACGTCAGCTATCTTCTCTAACCTACAGCAGTCGTCCGTCTTCAATATACCACCCAGAACCTCATCTACCATACCCTTATCATCTTTTCCACCTTACCTTTCCTCCCCATATACATTCCATTTTAATCAACCCTACAATCTCCCTACCTTTTCCCAAAACCCATATTCCCAAATTCCCCCCTTACCACAGTACCGCACTCCTAAGCTGGAACTTGCCATGTTTGATGGCTCTAACCCTTTAGAACGGCTTTTTCAAGCTGGCCAATTTTTTTCATTTTATAACCTCCCACCTGAAAACATATTAGCTTTAGTTTCTTTCTACATGAAGGGTGATGCTTTGGGTTGATTCAAGTGGATGCATCATATCCATTTATTAACAGATTGAATTTCATTTACTAGAGCGCTGGAGTTACGCTTTGGCCCTTCTACGTATGACAACCATCAAGCTGAGTTGTTTAAATTGAAACAAGATAGAACTGTCGTGGAATATCAAACTAAATTCGAAAAACTGGGTAACCAAGTGGTTGGGTTACCACCCGAGGCAATTTTAAATTATTTTATTTCAGGATTATCGCTTGAGATTCGAAGTGAAATGGCTATTCATCGTCCAACCTCAATTTCACAAGCTATTGGACTTGCCAAACTCATTGATCTAAGCTCAAAGATTCCAAACCCAAACCCTTTAAAAACCCCTCACCCTACTATTCGAGACCCACCAACCAATCTCAATCACAAAACTCTATTTCCCCAAAACCCCAAGCCACTTCTACCTCAGCCACTGCCATACCATCTAAGCTGCCCATCAAACGGCTATCCCAAACCCAATTACAAGAGAGACGGGCCCTTGGCTTGTGCTTTAATTGTAACGAAAAATTCATTCCGGGCCATAAATGTGCTACCAACAGATTTTTAATTCTTCTGGCCGATGACAACCCTACTGTGGAGGAGCAAGCCACCAGCATAAGTGAAATTGAATCTCCGTCACTAGAACTCCCCGACACCTACTTTCAGCTCTCAACACAAGATCTAACAGGGCAATTCTCCCCTCGGACACTAAAATTCAAGGGCTTAATTGATGGTTTGTCCGTTATGGTTCTGGTAGATACCAGCAGCACACATAATATCATGCAGCCCCGTATTGCCCGTCACCTAAATCTCGTGACATCCCCAATCAACCAATTCTCCGTTATGGTAGGCAACGGATCCCACCTACAATGTGAACGTATTTGTAATAATGTTCCACTTGTCCTACAGAATAGACCATTCAACATCCCATTTTATTTGCTTCCCATTGAAGGCGCAGATGTAGTTTTGGGAATGGCCTTGCTGAGGACCTTGGGACCCATCCAAGCAGATTTCTCTATCCCTTCTATCACTTTTACCCATAAAGCCAAACCCATCACCTTAAAATGTGACACCTCACCCCACCCCATTCATACAACCCTTCACCAATTACGCCACCTCATTCATACAGATTTTGTCTCATGCTTTCATCTCATGATCATGCATTCTTTAGAACAACCTCCTTTTTCAGACAGCCCTGACACACCTCCACTAGACATAACACCGCCTTCCCTACACCCTGACCTTGCATCACTTCTAATCTCTTACTAGTCCATCTTCCAAAATCCTTGTGGCCTCCCACCCCACAAACCTGACAACTATCACATACCCCTTTTGCCAAACACCCCACCTATTAATGTCAAACCTTATCGCTACCCACATTCCTAGAAGGATGCCATGACATATATCATCCAAGAAATATTGAAGAAGGGTACTATTATCCCTAGTCATAGTCCATTTTCATCACCTGTCCTCCTTGTAAAAAAAGGACGGTACATGGCGTTTTTGTGTCGATTACAGAGCACTAAACGCGGTAACTATCAAAGATTGATTCCCAATCCCCACTACTAATGAATTGTTAGATGAGCTTGGCTCAGCAATAATTTTCTCTAAGATAGACCTACGTTTAGGCTACCATTGGATCCGGGTGGCATCAGAAGGTACGCAAAAAACAACTTTTCGCACTTTTGATGGGAATTACGAATTTCTGGTTATGCCCTTTGGACTTACCAACGCCCCCTCAACCTTCCAATCCACAATGAATGATTTACTACGTCCTTACCTAAGGCGTTTTGTTTTAGTTTTTTTTTTTACGACATTTTGATTTATAGTTCTAATTTCAAAGACCATTTACTACATTTGCAGGTGGTGTTCGACTTGTTGAAGTATAACTCATTTTTTGTGAAATTGTCTAAGTGTGTTTTTGCAGTCAAAGAAATTGATTATTTGGGTCATATCATCTCTGTGGGTGGTGTTGCACCCGACCCAGACAAAGTCAAAGCCATTTTAGATTGGCCTCCACCTCGTTCTCTCACGACACTCCGCGGATTTTTGGGCCTCACCAGTTTATACCGTCGATTTGTACGTAACTACGCCTCACTCGCCGCTCCTCTCACCGACCTGCTTAAATCCACTAAGTTTACATGGAGTCCAGAGGCTGCAGTAGCCTTTACAGAATTAAAAAAACATATGACCGACATGCCGGTCCTAGTTCTACCAGATTTTACAAAGACTTTTATCATCGAAACCGACGCTTCGGGTGTAGCAATTGGTGTTGTTTTGTCACAGGATGGCCATCATATTGCATTCCTCAGCAAGAAAATGTGCCCCAGAATGCAGGTTGCGTCCGTTTACATCTGAGAAATGTTTGTCGTCACTGAAGCTGTTAAGAAATGGCGTCAGTATCTAATAGGCCAAACATTTACATTTATACAGACCAGAAAAGCCTAAGAAATCTACTTATGCAGAAAATTCAAACCCCAAAACAACAGAAATGGGCCTCTAAACTACAAGGGTTTAATTTTGATATCACTTACAAGCCCGGACGCTTAAATCTTGTTATTGATGCCTTAAGTTGCAAGTACTGCACTGATGCACCTCACTTGCTAGCTTTATCTTCCCCTGTTCCAAGCCTCATCACAACTCTTCGCGTGTTCTATGAAAAAGATAGTGCAAGACAACAATTAGTTCACCAATTCAACGAACAAGATGTTTACAGAACATGGTATAAATTCACAAATGGACTCCTTTACTACAAAGACAAGATCTTCATACCTGATGTTTCCCAGCTTCGCCAAAACATTTTCAATGAGTATCATGCAACCCCATCTGCAGGCCACTCGGGTGTCAAGATGACATTATCTCGGATTCGGTTGTCCTTCTGCTGGCCTGGTCTTTCCCTCGCAGTAAAAACAATGGTCAAACATTGTGACATTTGTCAACACAACAAATACCAAACTCAAAAAAGAAAGGCCTATTACAACCTTTACCCGTACCTCACAAAGTTTGGGAAGAACTCACTATGGACTTCATCACGCATCCGCCAAACTCTTTCGGTTACACAACCATCTGGGTCATCTGCGACCGACTGACAAAATATGCGCATTTCCTTGCTTTGCCTTCCAAATTTACTGCGAAGGATCTTGCTTCACGTTTTGCTGTCGAAATTTTCCGCTTGCATGGAACTCCTAAGTCCATAGTCTCGGACCGTGACCCATTGTTCTTGAGCACCTTTTGGGAGGCATTCTTCAAGTTTTAAGGCACTACCCTGAAATACAGCACCTCTTATCATCCAGAAACGGATGGTCAAACGGAAGTTGTAAATCGGTCTATCAAAACATACCTTCGTTGCTTAACGGGTGAACACCAGCGTCAGTGGTTCAAATATTTGCATCTTGCTGAGTTCTGGTTCAATACGTCTTTCCACACTGCTATCCAGATGACGTTGTTCAAAGCCTTGTATTGTCGCGAGCCTTCGACCATCCCTGACTATCTCGACGACACTGCTACAGTTTCCTCCTTGGATGTATCCATGCAAGAAAGACAAGATGTTCTCAATCAGTTAAAAGATCATTTAAAGAAAAGCAGAGTTCAAATGGAAAAGCAAGCAAACAGATCAAGAATGGACCATACCTTTCAAGTGGGTGATCTCGTTTTACTAAAACTACAGCCATATTGTCAAGCAACAGTGGACCGGCGGTCATCCCAGAAACTCTCCAAACGGTTTTTTGGACTGTTCAAAGTCATCAAACGTGTCGGTAGTGTCGCGTATTTGCTTGATCTTCCTTCATCATCACGTATACACCCGATCGTGCATGTCTCCCTATTACGACCCTATCACGCAACACCTTCACTGGATCCCATTCTTCTTCCTCCAACGGACGTTTTGCGTTTCGGTTCTGACTCCGCCATGCAACATGAACCTCGCCGCAATGAGCATGATGACACACACACAGAGGTGGAGGTAAACAACACCACTGTGACCGCTCCAGGTAGTGCAGTTAACATGCAGAAAGAAAAGAAGAATTCAAAGAAGTTTCATGGTGGTAAAGTACAGCTGCAGAGAGAAGCGCAAGAAAAACCTCACTTGCAAAATTTTGATAGTTTAGGTGAGCCATTAAATTTTAAACCAAATATGCATGCACCTCTTAACAACTATCCCATTAACCCTTCACACGTCCCCACCTACTCCCCTCTTCCTAAGGCCACGTGTCCCACCTTTTCCCCTAGCTGTCCATCTTCCCAATGCCTTAACCCACATGCCACTCTTTCCAAAGACTGCCCCACGCCTTCTCATGTTTCTTTTTCCACTTCTGCTGACTTTTCCATTTCCCCACATATGCCCCCTCCTCAAATCCTGAATTTTCCCTTCCCACGAGCCCACCACTCCCAACGACTCCTATACCCACTAAGCCCAATTCTCACTCACTTCAGCCCAACAAACACACACTCTCTTCCCAGCCCATTAACCCCACTCTGAACCTTGAGGACAAGGTTCTCTTGGACCCTGAGAGTATTGTTAGGAAAGTAACTAGATCCAAAAGAATAAAAAAAAAACTTATGTTTTACTTAAGGATTTTATTAATAATTAGAGGTGTGTTTAGTATTTTTCAAGTGTATTTGAATGGGTCAGTAAATTAGGCCCATATACTTTTATGTAACCCTACTATAAATATCTTGTATGAGATATTTTTGAGGAAATGAATGAAGTTGTTATTTTGCTATTTTTCTTCTAATGCAATTCTGATCTTGGTAGTATAGCAGGTTCTATCACTATGACGTTTTCGACGATTTTACAGCGATATACGGTATCGCGGTGGTAGATCTATGGTGGATCTTAGTAAAAAAAAAGGGACTTGAGGTATGAATCTGAAACATTGAGTTTTGAATGTTCTTTTACAACTCCTTCCAACAGTCTTAACAATGAATTTGGGTTTAAAAAATTATCCAATTTGACTGCATTTTAACCGTAAACTTAAGTTTGATATTGTTTGCTATTTTGTATGTAAAGGCTTGTTTTAGTGTGTTTGAAAAACTCAAATTGTTGGAAAACGCAGTTGGAGCTCCTTGTCAGTCGTTGATGAGTTATGCAATTTTCATCTTTGAAATCAATGATGATCATTTTGTTTAAAATGCTCTATAGACAATAACAGTTACACAGAATATTATATAGATATAGGGATTGTATTTGCTTTTCTTGCAACTCTAATGAAAAATGTTAATTATTGATCTTGATGACATAGAAAACAAGTTAACTTTGATATGCATTTTTCATTCATGGTTGAACTATTTCTTGAGTTATTGTTGTTGTGTGGAAACTCTGAATTATCTAAACAAGGCATTAAAGAGAATAAATAATTTAAAATAAATAGGTTATTCTGTTCAAATTGACAGGCTTGGCTGAAAATAATTGCTCACACTTAAATTGTATAGTAATGGATCAAATGGTGGCTTATTCATGAGAAATTTTCTTGAAGCTTTTATAAAAGCTAAACCACCAATATTATACTGATATCTCAAATCACTCATTAGAAATGCTTCTAATTCATCTGAGGATTCTAAAATCCTTTGAGATTGAGACAATGACATTAGTCTTTATCTCTCTTATTTATAGGAACATAGTATTCATATTATTTTGGTATGAAATATGAATTATATATTATCTGCTCTTTATTCGTAATTGTACATTAGCCTTTCTCTCACTACCATCTTTATTTATTTAACAACTATATGTTTGTTGCATTAACAACTAATGTTAAAAAGATTACAGGTAACTACACATAGGACTGAATTTCTGATAAAATGACTTAATTAACTTTATAATATAAAATTTTCTTGTGTTTAGTTTCTATTAGTTCCTCAAATATATGAAATATTGTTATCAAATGATGCAGTGAAATTTCAGACCCCTATATGCAATGATATTTCAAATCCAATGATGCACGAAGCCTATGTACATGTCTCGGTATTATGGAGGGCTTAATAGCATAGTATACTGAAGTAATATTTCAGAAAGATATGAAAGAATTAACACACATGTCTAGGTTCTTGATGACTCTGTGAAGAAGAGAGACTATGATGAACAATTAAGAAAAGAAGAACCCATGGCTAAAAGTGTCTGCCAAAAATCCCACGGTAGTTCACCTCAGGTAATTTTTAGTCCCCTGCTGTTGTTAGTATTTCAGTTCCATGTTGTTTTGTTTCAAGACTGATTAGAACAATCTGTTATATTTAAGTGTCGAGCTGATTTTCCACCTGAACTTTTTTGGGTAGCATTACTTTAAGAATTCTGGCTGGAGGAATTGAACATTCACCTTGAAATATATTGATGGTGAGGTACTTTCTCAAGTAGATCGAGATTAGAGGGGCTCTGGCTTTGAGGTTGATTTTTCACATTCACTTGATTAGTTAAGTTATAATGCATTATAAATTTGATACTTCTATAATGTCATTTTTTCATGGATTTTATTGGTATCACCGACGTCTTTGTTGTTGTTGTGTTATATGTATATAAATCACAATTATTTTCTATTCTAATCTCTTAACAACATTTTCTTGCTTATAGACAACGTGGATCTTGTAACTGCTTGTAGAAAATACTACCAAATGTGTTGTCTCAGCATTGTTGATCCTGGTATCATATTATTCTTTGAATATTTGAGTATTCTGATCAATCTATTGCAAAATTTTCGTATAAATTGTTTTTTGAGAAACATAATTCTTTAGTGTCAGTGTTTGCGACATTTGCTTGTGTTTGTTCTATTGATCAAATTGCTTTTTTAATGGCATTTCTCATTAACACTTAACTAACTAATAAATATAGTAATTTATATTATCATTTCGGTCTTTATTGTGAAGCTAACATCCAAGTTAAACAAAAACAAGTGGACCTCCATTTCTCTTAATTGTATAAGTAGTATTAACAGGTGTAATGTGGAAAAGTATACACATAGTTTGCTCATACCTTCATTCATTGTTAGATTATGACAATTCTATAAATTCTTTTATACTACCATATTACATTTTTGTCTTGATTCAAATTTAAAAAAAAAAAATAAGAAAGCATTTTCTACTATGGAGTGGCTGCTATTGTGTTGCAACAATTTCTTTATCTTTTGATTTTTTTTCTTAGCACATCTATTATCGAGAAAATGACGCATTTCATTTCTCCGATTCCTTTAAGTTGTAGGAGAATATTTCCATTATCTAAGCAAAAAGGTTAAACATTGGAAAATAATAATAGCAAACCATTGAAAAAAGAAAAACACTCATTCAAAATCAAATATTACAATGAAATAAAAGAAGAAAAAGTAGAAAATAGAGGGGAAGGTGGAAGAAAATGTGTTACCATTTTGTGTGAGAAAACATAACTAAAATTTTTGTATCTACATGAATATAGCAAATAAGTAAATAAACTCAAGAGTATTAACAACAACAATACAAATTGGAAGTAAATTGATCAATAATAAAACAAAAATAAAACTTGCACACAACAAAAATAATATGTTAAAAGTTACAAAATTAAGAGATAAATTTAAAATTTAATTGAACAAATTTGTTTCAACATCAATAATAAACAAAAACAAAACTTGCACACAACAAAAATAATATGTTAAAAGTTACAAAATTAAGAGATAAATTTAAAATTTAATTGAACAAATTTGTTTCAAAATCAAAACAGTTAATTAAAAAACCTAAATGAAAGAGACAAAGTGATGAGAGAAGGAGAAAATTATCCATTAGATCTTTGTTTTTCTTTATGAAATTTATATTCATATGAAGTTATATTTTTCTCTCTTCCTTATAATTTCTAGATAGTTATTGCATGTCTCTACTCTCTCTTTCACAATAACTTCTAGGCGGTTATTGTATGTGAAAGTTATTTAAATTAAGATTTTGAATGGTAAAATATGAAGTAAGTGATGGGTAATTAAGGAATAGAAAATAGGTCATACCAAAATTGTGTATTTCCTTTATATAGATATAGATATAACATTCATTTGTCACTTATGATTTGTTAAAGCATTGAACCTTTATGTAATACTCCTATTTACTATTAATCTTTAAGTTTTCTTTTTTAACTTCTAATTTTTATGACATATTACTATTAAATCAGTTTAAAATATTATATATAAGTTTTTCACTATAAATTTAAAATTATATCATATATCTCATTCTGATTTTGTAAGGTTAAACCATAGATAATTATTATTTGTTTGTTTTAAAAAAATATCAATGAATATCTTTCATTTTTTAGAAATTTCATAAATCTCCATTATACGTGTTTTGTTTAAAATAATTTGTGTGACTTGAGTTATTTGACTATAAAACCAATTTATTTTTGATATTAGAAACTTGATAAAAATAAAAATAAAAATTCAATTTAGAATAAATAAGAGATAGGTAAATTTACATTGTAATTTAAAGAATTATTTATTTAGTTTTTTTTAATAAAGATTAATTTTATTACCAAAAGAGACAATACAAACCAACCAATCAAAGATCCAGACCCAAACCGACAAAAATGACAAAACAACCAAGAGATCAATTAAGTTCTATCACAATACACCGTTAACCTCTTATTGAGCTCAGCTTATATATCAAACCATTATCAAACAGATTATATATCAATTTAAAATGAACAAGACTTAAGTAAATTTAAAATGATAATTTAGATAAAGTGCAACTACCTAAGTTCACACAATGAAACTTCTATTATTAAATAACAATTAAGATATATTTATAAATATAATTAAATATATAAATAAATTTAAATACATATGTATAAAAAGATTAAATGATTATGATATCAAATAAAGGAAAATTTTAAAAGATACAAATATTTGGAATAATAGTGCTAAAAAAGTAATTGCTAATAAAATATTTATGTAGCAAAGTTCAAAACTTAAAAAGTTTTTAAACTGTTTTTGTATATCTAAAGTGATAACGTGATTCAACTGCATCAGCATAACTAAAATTAAATAATTTAAATAATTTAATTTTTATTATTTAAATATTTAAATTTTTTATATTTTAAAATTATTTTCTCTCTTATATAATCATTATCTTATTTGTAAAAAAACTAAAACAACTGATTTATCTAATATAAATTTCAATAGTTTTTATTATTAATCATATTATTCATAATATTACCGATTACATTTCATATTCAACATTTATTACTATTTCAACTTAAATTTGCTATTATTCTTAAATTTATTATTTTTTCAACTTTCAATTTTTATAACAGTTTGTTCTCACACCCAAAAACATACCTCGTGCATAGGCACAGGTTTGTTACTAGTTAAAATCAAACAATCTAAGTGCTTTCATTCTCTCCAACTTGATAATGAACTTTCCGAACAATTATAATATCATTTTCAACCGTTGGTGGGGTTGACTCATGTCTAAAATGGTTCTCACTTGTGTTGTCATGGTTTTTCTCGTTTTTTAAAGGGTTTTAATCCAAAATTAATTTTCAATAGATTTTACATATTAATAACAAATCAAAATCAATATAAGCCTAGTGGTGGAGGCTTGGGTCCTGAGAGTGTGCTTCTCTTAAAGTCTCATGTTCGAATTCTGCTAGGTAAATCAATCATTGTGTTAAGTCAGCCCATACAGAGATTTGTTGTGGCTTTAAACGGGGCCCCCGTTATTGGACAGTGGAATTGGTCCTCTTGTATTAGTTACTCATAAGGTCATCATATAATATGGGCCTACGTTTTGTAAAACTAAAAATTACAACTCAATTGCAGCCTACAAATTATTTCTCATATCCAAATTTATTTCCCCACTAAGATTGAAAAATTAACAAGCAAATTCTTCATAACCACAAGAAAAGGAGACTTCACATCTCTATTCAAAATTTTGAAGCATTAGGGTGTCATGTGGGTTGTATGATGTTGATCCAGAGTCTGCTTCTCATATCTTTATGATTTTTGGGATAGCCTCTGAGCTGTGGTATAGGATTTTTAAGTGGTTTAATTTTTCTTTTTGTTCTTTCTAATAATCTTCTATAACATTGTGATGTCTTTTTTATCTCTTGTTGGTCTCTTAAACTGATAGCTAAGTTCCTTATGATTTTCTATGTAGTAGTTTGGTCTATTTTAAAGTCAAAGAAAATGTTGGTTTTTATATATACTCCTATAAATATGAAGGTCCTTGAAGACATGTTTATGGCTATGACTTGGAATGGAACATTGGGAAGTCTTTAAAAACCTCATGTTCTTTCTCTAGTTGGATTATGAATCATATCATGTTCTGAGCCAATAGCATATTGAGTGGTTTTAGTATATTTTCTAAAACTTGGAGAGCCTTCTCCCCCTTTCGAGTTGATTGCGTTTTTGTCAACGATGGTTTTCAGGTTCTTAGTTCGAGTCAAACTCTTTTTGGCGGAGGGTTAGAAGTATCTATCAAGAGTCACTATTCTTTGTATTATGTTTTTTTGACTCCTAATGCTCTGCCGTTGGGGGTTGGGATTTTTTATAGTTTTTGTGTGACTGTTGTTTTTGTTTTGGTTTTGGTTGTTAAGGCATAATTAAGTGCTTATGTGCCTTTTGTTATTGCTTTGTATTCTTGTGATTTCCTTGTAATGTTTTGCTCATTTTAATTTTTTGAATTCTTATTAATGTTATATTTTTGGATCACAGATGTAAGAATTAAGGTGTTAGGGTCATTGTTTACCTACTCAAGACTTAAAGGGGTCTGATTAATATAAAGCAAGTTTATGGCTAAAAGTATAAATGTCATGAAAGGTAAGGTTACTGTGTAGATACTATAATTTAATATCTAATTTGATGAGAGGCCAAATTAGAATATTAAAAACTAGAAATAACCCTAGGTTTATTTATATGGATTATTGTCCCCATTTTTTAACATACAGAAAATCAAGGTTCATTAGGATTCTCTCTTCATCCCCATCAGAAAATATTCAAGGAGCCCCAAGAAACTCTACAAATCAGAAGATCACATATCCGCGAACCTGAGGGAATTCCAATAAAAATTATAGATAAGTTTCCTCTTTTATTCTCTAATTGAACTCAGGTATGGGTTTACGGGATATGAGTTAATGGATTATCGACTCATAGGAATTAGTTTAGAGTTATGTTCTTGATTTCTAGATCGATAAAAACCATAAGTTTATGAACAAATCCAACGGATGCGAGTCGATGGCATATTTGACTCATATACTGAAGAGTTCTGTTCTTGATTTTTATATGGGTAGAAATCATTAAGTTATCAAACAGATCCAACAAGTGGCATCAAAACGTAAAACTGATAATAACAATTCATGAGAATTATGGCACAAGCACCTAGGTCACATCTCTAAAATAGAGTTTAGTGACTAGTGTCATATGGAATTTTGGATTCTGTTGACTTCACAAACTTTGAGGTTTGTGTTGAATGCATTTGTTGTGAATCTTATTGTGAATTACGATAAAATTCAGTATCAATTTGTGAGGCAAAGAACAATAGTAACCAAAATAAATGGTCTTCAGCAATAATACTTCATACATAGATAACATAACAGAATAAGGCAAGAAAAAACTAAAGGTTTATTTACCCAGTTCGATCAAACGATCTACTCTGGGAGAGAGAGTAGCTCTCCAATTCACTATACTCAGAAACTTGTTACAAGAGATTACAGATGAGTTATAAGAAAATAGTCTTCTCCTTCAAGTTACCAAGAACAACCCTGAAGACGCCCAAGAACAACCTTATTTTCTACCCAAGTCTTTCCCTACCTCTCCAACTCTCAATATATGAATCACTCAAACCCAAGGTGTAATCCAAGATTTTCTTTATGCATAGCTGAAACCCTATGCTATACCTTTAAAACCTTGATCTCCCTTGTTGGTGAAAACTCTAAGATTGTCACACACCAAACATATAAGAAATACATAATTATAATAGCAAATACCCAACAAACAAAGCCCAAAATCACATGGACCCATGGACCGAATCGAAAAAACTTGAAAACTCAAAAACATTATTCATCGTACAGAAAATATTATTCACTGTGCGGACGTCACTATTCATCCGTACGTATATCACTATTCACCGTACATCGCAGCATTATTCACCGACCGATTCTTTTTTTTCCTTTTCCAAATTTTCGTATGACTCTCTAAAACTTTCAATTTTCACGGTAAATGCAATCTCCAAAATATGTTTTCTTTCTCTTCATCAATAAAGGTTTTAAGTCACATTTACAACAATCTCCACCTTGACTTTAAATCGTGTTGATACCAATCAACAACATTGTTTCTCTCTACCAAGTTGAAACTTTAATCAATAACTTTGATCAAATTCAGGCAACCCTTGAATCTTGATCTCGTAACTTGAATCCACTTGTACCCAATTACTCTTTTCTGCCTAGGTAATTTAACAAGCCTACAAGTATGATTTTTCAACCACCCTTGACTCAACCTGTTTTCAAATGCATCCCTGAAGGTTTTTCTTCTTTTATTTTGCAGTCCTTCAGCCACATTAAAAATATAATATCCAAGGCTAGCATAATTGTCCCTTTGAGATGCTACAATAACCCTCCTTACCTTATCATGAGTCAAATGATAATCAGAGATCTCTGTAACCGTTCCCTCACTACTACTAGCATCCATAGTAGGAAACTCCACCTCAAACTGAGTTTTCTCCGTTATAGTTTTTCCCAGGTTTCTCCCTTGGTTTTCACTATTCTTCTTCTGAAGAAATTCTCTATCAACCAAGTAAGTTATTTTAACCTCAGCTCTTCCCCAAAAACTCAATAACAACTCAGTGGTAACATGCATTTTTATCCCTTGATTTCTGTAAAATTCATTGTACTCCTCTGAAACTTTCTCAAGACATTCATAATGCCTTAAACTCAAATCCCATAGCTCTTCCTTGTCATGAAAGCCTCCACTAGTTAATGATGAATGAATAATAACATTTGAACCTTCTAAAATATATAGACCATATACTTTAGACCCTTTATCAATAATCAATTCATCATGCAAAATCTTCAACACTCCATGTTTAACTCTAGTACAATAGCATAAATAATCAAACATACTTATAGATAACAAATTTTGCTTGAGTTTTGGAACATACCTCACACTGTGAATAAGAAGTTCACGATCATTAAAAATTTTAAAGTTGACTGTGCCAATACAATGAATCTTGCATGCCTTATTATTACCAAGGCGAACTATTTCACCTTGCACCATCTTCAAAGCTTCAAAGTATTCTATTCTTGGACACATGTGATAAGAGAAACATGAGTCAATGGCCCAACTATCTTCAGTTTCTAAACTCGATACTACTAGTTCTTCGGCATCGTCATAACTTTCCTCACCCAATGCAACTACAGCTTGAATAGAATCTTCATTAACTTTTCTTTTAGGACAATCCCTTTTAAAGTGACCAATTTTCTAACAATTAAAACATTTTACCTTTGACTTACCAAACCTCTTTGATTTGGACATCCCTTTAGCTCACCTCCTCCTCTTGACACATTAAGCCTTCACCAAGATCTTCAATCTTCAAATCTTTCTACTTTGAAAATTCGTTGGATTTCACTACCATCTGGACTTCATACAAAGTAATAGTACCTTCCTTACCATAAAGAAAGGAATTCCTAAAGTGCTCAAAGGATCTGGATAATGAACTCAACAAGAGAAAAGCCTTGTCCTCATCATCAATCTTCACTTCAATATACTCAAGATCATCGATAATCTTGTGAAATTCTATGAGTTGCTTAACTATGGACTTGTTCTCCACCATTCAGAATGAATAGAGTTTTTGTTTTAGATAAAACCTTTGAGCCAAAGACTTTATCATATACAATGATTCAAGTTTTTCCCACATAGCAACTGCAGTTTGCTCCTTGAAGACTTCTCTTAGAACTTTATACCCGAGGCACAAGATAATGGCACTTCTGCCCTTATCCACCATCTCGGTCTTCTGTACCTGTGTAAGTTCTACAGGCATCAATGATTCACTCTTCAAAGCATCAATACATTTCTCTTGAATTAAAATTGCTTGCATCTTAATTTTTCACACCCCGAAGTCGTTGTTACCGGAAAATTTCTCGATCTGCCATCTACTAACCATGGTGCTCACTTATCAACAATATCTCTTGATCCATGCTTTCCGCACCACTTGTTGTGAATCTTGTTGTAAATTATGAAAAAATTCAATATCAATTTGTGAGGCAAAGAAAACTAGCAACCAAAATAAATGGTCTTCAGCAATAATAATTCGTACACATATAATATAACAAAATAAGGCAAGAAAAAACCGAAGGTTTGTTTATCCAATTCGATCAAACAATCTGCTCTAGGGGAGAGAGCAGCTCTCCAATTCACTATACTCAGAAAATTACTACAAAAGATTACAGATAAGTTACAAGAAAATAGTCTTTGCCTTCAGGTTCCCAAGAACAACCCTATTTTCTACCCAAGTGTTTCCATACCTCTCCAACTCTCAATATATGAATCACTCAAACCCAAGGTGTAATCCAAGGTTTTCTTTATGCATAGCTGAAACGCTATGCTATACCTTTAAACCCTTGGTCTCCCTTGTTGGTGAAAACTCTAAGATTGTCACATACCAAACATATAAGAGATACATATTTATAATAGCAAATACCCAACAAACAAAACCCAAAATCACATGGATCCATGGACCGAATCAAAAAAGCCCAAAAACTCAAAAATATTATGCATCGTACAGACAATACTATATTACCGTATGGACGCCATTATTCATCCGTACGGATAACACTATTCACCGTACGGACTACACTATTCACCGATTGAATTTTTTTTCCTTTTTCGACTTTTTGTCCGACTTTCTAAAATTTTCAATTTTTGCGATGAATGCAATCTCGAAATATATATTTTCTTTGTTTTCATCAACAAAGGCTTTAAGACACATTTACAACAGCATTAAAGGTAAACAAACCAAAATAAAGAAACTTTGAATGGTCAACAATATTTTATATCATTCATACGAGATTATTCTAGATATGCATACATATTTATTATACATGAAAAGTTTCAATCATTGGATGTGTTCAAATAATTTAAGACGAAAGTTGAAAATCAACTCAACAAAAGAATTAAGAAAGTCAAATCTGACTGGCAGTGAATATTACAGAAGATATGACGGTTCAGGTGAACAATGTTAGGGGACTTTTGTCAAATACCTATATGAGTGTGGTATCGTCACCTAGCATGAACAGTGTGACAAAAAGACAAAACCGAACTCATAAGGATATGGTAAGGAGTATAATTTGTCATTCTACCTTGCCATAGTCACTTTGGAGAGAGGCGCTAAAGACTACAATTTACATTCTAAATAAAGTACCAACCAAGGCAGCTGCCAAAACACCTTATGAGATTTTGACTGGGCTAAAGCCTAGTTTGAGTCTGTTTCTCATATCTTTATGATTTGTGGGATAGCCTCTGAGCTCTGGTATAGGATTTTTAAGTGGTTTAATTTGTCTTTTTGTTTTTCTAATAATCTTCTACAACTTTGTGATGTCTTTTTTATCTCTTGTTGGGTCACTTAAACAGAGAGCTAAGTTCTTTATGATTTGCTATGTAGTGGTTTGATCTATTTAGAAGTCTAAGAATGGTTTATTTTTATATATACTCCTATAAACATGAAGTTCCTTGAAGGCATTTGTATCACTATGGCTTGGAAATGGCACATTGGGAAGTTATTAAAAACCTCATTTCCTTTCTCTAGTTGGATAGTGAATTATATTATATGTCTGAGCTAATAGCATATTGAGTGGTTTTAGTATATTTTATGAAACTTAGAAAGCCTTCTCCCACTTTCGAATTGATTGTGTTTTTGTCGACGGTGGTTCTGGGGTTCTTAGTTATAGTCGGACTTTTCTTGGCAGAGGGTTGGAAGTATTAATCCAGAGTCACTATTCTTTGTATTATTTTTTTCCACTCCCAGTGCTCTGCCGGTTGGGGTTGGGAGTTTTTAAAGTTTTTGTGTGACTTTTATTTTTGTTTTGGTTTTGGTTGTTTAGGCATAATTAGGTACTTATGTGCCTTTTGTTATTTCTTTGTATTCTTGAGAGTTCCTTGTAATTTTTTGCTCATTTTAATTTTTTGAATTCTTATTAATGTTAGATTTTTGGGTCACAAATGTAAGAATTAAGGTGTTAGAGTGATTGTTTAACTATTCAAGAATTAAAGGGTGTCGCTTGCGCGAAAATAAGGTGCCGGCATGACAGAAGAGTCGCCACCTTTCGTTATTTATCCCTCAGAGCGGGAAAAGAAACGATCGGAAAAACCTGACGAAAAAGGGTAAGACAAGGTCATCGCAACCATTGTCTGGGTTCGGGAGTCGGTTATGCAAGGGGAAGGTATGAGCACCCCTCACGTCCGTCGTACTCGACGGGATCCTCGCTTGTTGTGTTTACTTGGACGGGTTGGTTTTATTCTATCTACCTATCAAGGCTGGCTGAAAAAGAAAAGAAAAATGACTCGGCAAAGCATCGCACTTTATGCCTACGTATTCTCATCAGAGAATGAGAAATCAGAGTCAACGTAGTTCGGCCTACGAAGGATTATGGGGGAAGGTAGCTCGCCAAGACATCGCCATCTTGTGCCTACGTACTCTCAACAGGCATGAGAGATCAGAGCATACGTAGTTCGGGAAACTACGGTTTATTTCCTGCCTTTTACGAAAGAAGTGTTTTTTATTGTGTTTGCGATTTCAACCGCACTAGAGACTATGACCTGAGAGTGAATGCGTCGCATGTCACCCAAAGGGTACCATACTAAACATCCAGACTGTGGAAAAGAAACTCTCCCACAATCCTTTCTCAGATAGCTTAAGGCTCGTAACGTACGAAAGAAATCATTCATGATGACTGTATCTTAAACTGTTTTGAGATGAGAAGAGAACAGGCCCAACTAGGAGGGAGACTATCAAGTCCTACTGTTGTCATGCCATGGATTCATCCTATGGTTGAGGTTTGAACAGGGAACTCCTAGATGTTGTCATGCATAGGTTTCAACCTAAAAGTCTATCATCAAATCCTTATCAAAGGAAATGAGAGTCCTAAGGGATCATGTCAATGATACACCAAAACAGACAAAGCATCAGCTTAACAGTAAAATGCATGCAATGAAAGTGAGGGAGGAAATGTGTGTGGGGCTTCAGCCTCCACAAGCTCATCTCAACCTCAAGCCAAAATGAAATAACAGTAATCGTACTGAAATATAAACAACATGCTATCAAGCAATAAACAGTAAACTGCAATCATACAGATGAAATGAAATGAAATGCCATCGGGCAAACAAACCACATGGGCAAGGGAGCTGGGCTCTACCGAATACCTGCAAGCAAAGCCACACAGTAACAATACAAGCAGAGGGAGAAACTCGACCTCTAGTGCAATCATGCTCCTAGATTCTACCTATTCTAGACATGGACTTATCCTAATGCATCAAACAAGTCAAGCAAAACACAGCAATACAGAAAAGAAAAAGAAGAAAACAAATCAACTCCTCTCTCAGCTTCAAGCTCCAGCTTTTCCAACAGCAACTCAGTCTTCAGACTTCAATCACTTGACAAACATCAGTTTGCGTTTCCAGGTTTCAACCCTACAACATGAGTTTCAACTCATTTTCTCCCTTAAGCTTCAGCTTCTTGATCAGCTCCACCTTCAGGCTTCACTATCTTCAGGGATCTTCAAGTATCAACTTGCTTTTTCTGCTCTTCTAGCTTCAGCTGGAATGGCAATACTCAAGGAATCATCCTCTTCAATACTCTTCAATGAAGTCTTCATCTTCATGCTCAGGCTCTGCATCTCTCAAGACAATCAAACCAGAGAAAAAATCACTTACTGGATAAGCTGGGGGATATTGAACTGCTTATTTGATCACCAAAGGTGACCTATAAGGGTTCAACATCAAAGGAATGGTCCCCTCAAAAGTTCTACTTCCTAGGTACATCACTTATCCCTCCAAAGGAGAGAGGTGAATACCATGGAAGGACTTTGAATCATAGGGAGGAATGGAGGTGAATGATACCATCCATGTTTTAGAAAGAATTTATCTACATCTAAACTCTTCCTAATCCCTAACCTTAAAACAAAACAAAAAGAAAAAAGATCAAGCTCTCAAGCTCCTCAATGCATCTTCAAGTCTTCTACTATGCTCCTCAATTCTCCACAATGAGATACCGAGCTTTCCAAGCTCACAAAGCAAAGCAAACAAACAAACATGCCCTAAAGGCAACACAAACAATCAACCAATACAAAAATCAACTAAAAATAGCATACCACTATATTAAATACTAATATAATTTCTAAGGGATCCTACATACCTACCCTTAATACCCATATATGCCCCATAGTCTAAATTGTCCTAAAAACCCAAAATCTAAAGTTGTTATGGACATATGTTGAAGTTTTAACCTAATTCTACACAACCTAGAATTATCTAATCAAAACTATCCTAAAAATCATCACAAAAATATGGAATTAATCCAGGGGGAACCTAAAACATATATCTAACTACCCTAAAAAGATTGAACTAAAAATACTAAGGGAGCTACCTAAACTAAATTCTACAAATTAAGGTATCAACCTAAAAGCATTAAAAAGCAATTAAAATAGAAAATATGCAAAAAATATTAAAATGAAATAAAATGGAAATTTTATGATTTTATATTTTTCTTAACAACAAATGGAAAGTGGAGAAAAAATTCCCATTAAAAAATATTCATTTTTCTATTTATTATGCATTTTCAAAGTTTGAGAAAAAATGGAGTGAAAATAAAATGAGATATGAAGCATGGGGTTCAAATAGAAATGAAATGCAGCTATAAAACTGGAATAGGCCCAACCTGGGGGTCTGAATAGAAAAGCGCTTGGGCCCAGTATCACAATCAGAAAACCATTGATAAACCAAAAGAAAATAAAAAAGCTGCGGTGCGAATAGAAACGAATTATAGTTGAAAACTGGAATTGGGCCTGAATAGGGGTGGGAATAGAAAATAATGACTAAGCCCAGGATGAGGGCTTTAATGAAACGCCGCGTTTCATTGTTTCAGCCTCCCTCCAAAATTGAAATTGAATCTGGGGCGTTAGATGGTTTCTTTGGTCAAGGGTCAATCGCGTGATCCAACGGCAATGGCTCATCTTCAACCTTAAGATTAGTGTTTCTGAAAAACCCTCCATGAAAACAGAACTCGCGCGCAGACCTTCCACCCATTCGTGTGCCTTCGTTTCTCCATTAAATCTCATCATGTAAAAACCAATCTTGACCTATTTTCCACGCTGAATACGACTGTGACATTGAAATACATTGAAACACTCTCTATCGTGCAAACCGAATGTGTAACCTCATGAATTTCAAAATATGATCAGTTTTCCACTTCAACCAAACTCAGCTATCTTTACATCAAAATGATCCTTATGTTACACTAATCAAAATCAGCCATTAAACTAGCATTATCATTCACTATATAGCATGTTCTTGCTCCATCAAGAATTGACCTCCATGAATGAAACTTCACCAAATGCTCTTAAACTCATCAAAAATGATCACCTAATTGTCTCTAACAGCTTTACACTAATAATTTACCCTAGCCATGCCTAGATTAGGGTGTAGAAATGGTTTTGCATACCTGGCTTCTTGGAATGGTAGGTGATGAAACCCTTGCTTTCAATGCTTGAAACTCTTCAAGAATGCTCCCCAGATGATGAATCTTCCTCTGTTTGCAAAAGATTTGATGTAGCAAGCTTGTACTTCAAGATCCAATGTGATTTGCTTCCTTGCAATTTCCAATGGAACACCTTCAATTCTTCATCAATGGATCCTCAAACCAGTATGAACACACTCAGAAATATGTATGGAGAAGGTTTGTGAAGAAAAATGAGATAGCAATGAAGAAGAATCAAGAGATTCAATGTAACTTGCAATGGAAGCTTTATGATTTCACACTCTCTTCTCTACCACAATCAACACCAACCTTGCATCAATGCAAGTTGTATTCAATATATAGACTGGTTTAGAACAATCTAGAACTCCCTAGAACACTCTAATGAGAATTTCATCTTTTCATGCAATGGTATTTTGAATTTTCATTTCTCCTCATATGGCATCTCATGCAAAAACCCTTGCAATCCTACCATTCTGACTTGAATTTCTCCTTACATGAGATTTGTGATAAGATACAATGCATATCTTCCTTGTTTATTGAATTTTTCCTTGTTTTGGTTTGGTACCTTCATGTGCAAGTAAGACTTTTCCAAAGTAGCCCTATGATGCAAGCCCCAAATCAAAATTGTGGCTGAACCATTATTCTTAGAATGTCATTTGGAGTCAAAATGACCTATTATATGACATGGTTTGGACTTGTAACTTGGGATTTATGATTTTCAACTTCACTTGAATTAACTTATGCCTCATTTTTAGGCCATTTTTATCACTTTTTGATATGAGCCTTTTCAACATCTCATGACCTCCCTACTAGCCTTAAACCATCATTATAAGAAAGTTTGATGTTGAAGATTTTTCCATTTGAAGCTTGGAAGTAGGAGATATGGCCTTATGCTTGAAATGACCTATAACCTCTAAATGACCAAAATGCACTTGGCTTGTCAAAGCCATAAGTTAAGTTCTACAAATCCTATCAAGGACTTCTAGTACTCTCTAGAAAGCTAAGAAGATGCTATTCAACATTAATGTTTACAAAGAGATCATAGGAATCATCCTACTAGGGAAAACGTTGTCTGCAAGTTGGGTGACTTTCAAGGACCCAGATTCACATACCTCAGGTGACCTGTAATTTGTCAAAACCATAACTTGAGCTCTTCAAATCCTATCAAGGACTTCTACCACTCAAATTAAAGCTAAGAACAAGCTCTACAACATTCATGTTGTGGGGAAGATGAGATGACAATCACATCTTGAGCTAAAACTGCCTGGAAGATAGGGATCAAACTAGGGGATTTTACACTGTCAATCCTTAGAAACCCTAGCTTGAAACTTCTCAAACTCCTAAATCATGATGAGTTGGTCTAGGAATCATCCTTCTAGTATCTCAATACATCATTCCATGATCACATGGCCTTGGATTAGGTCTCAACCCTCTCCAAATCATCAGTTGACCTAGGGTTGACCCAGTCAAACCCTAATTCTACCATTCATGGTTGAATCTTCTGAATTCTTGCATAATGACCTCTCTAGGCTTCATGATGGCTTTCAAGACATCTCATAAACTTTCTCAAAGCTTCAAGTCCATCCTCATAGTCTCAGAATCATCTGAGGATCCCCCACAACTCTCAAGTTATGAGGCACACAACTTTGGTTTCAACCAATTCCTCTGAGGATCTCTTGAGCTTTCTGACAAAGGTATCAACCTTCAAACACTTGATGAGTAAATAAATGTTGGTCAAATTTTGGGGTGCAACAGCTTCCCCTATTCAAACGGCTTGAACCTGACTGGGTGAGAAGTGAACAACTCTCAGCCAATCAAGGTGCGAGACGGTTGAATACCGGTAAACCCGGAAATTTGCCAACTGCTCAGGTACACGGTACTCTGAGGGGAACAAATCTCCAAAAACTGGAATAGTAGCTGCACGGTAACTAGCTGGAGAGATACTGGTCTGACATCGCCGTCATTTATCCACGTTAAATTCCTCTGACATTGTCATCAGACAACCAAAACACCCAACATCGCCGCTGGAAGACTGAATCACCTGACATCGCCGTCAGAAACAAACATACCCAACATCGCCACTGGAAAACTAAACTATCTGACATCACCGTCAGAACAAATAAAACACCCAACATCGCCGCTGGAAGACTAAATCAACTGACATCGCCGCCAGAACCCAAAATACCCAACATCGCCGCTGGAGCACTAAAGAACCTGACATCGCCGTCAGAAGCAAACATCCAACATCGCCGCTGGAGAACTGAATCACCTGACATTGCCGCCAGAAACAGACAAAACTCTGAGAAGCACCCAGCATCGCCGCTGGAGAACTAAATCAATTGACATCGCCGTCAAAAACAAGCATCCAACATCGCCGCCGGAGAACAACCAAGAATCTGACATCACCGTCAGGAGCAAACATCCAACATCGCCGCTGGAGAACTAAAGCACCTGACATCACTGCCAGAAACAAACACAACATCCAACATCGCCGCTGGAAAGATAAAGAGTCTGAGAACCATCCAACATCGCCGATGGACAACTAAACCACCTGACATCGCCGTCAGAACAAATAAAACACCCAACATCGCCGCTGGAGAAATAGAGAATCTGACATCGCCGTCATAAACGAACATAACTCTGAGAGACACTCGACATCGCCGTCGTACAAACATAATCTCTGCTGGGGAGCTAAACAGTCTGACATCACCGTCAAACATAATCTCCTGACATCGCCGCCAGAAACAAACATCCAACATCGCCGCTGGAAAACTGAACCATCTGACCTCGCCGCCAGAAACAAACGTATATCCAACATCGCCGCTGGAGGACCATCTGACATCGCCGCCAGAAACCAACATACCCAACATCGCCGCTGGAGAACTACATCACCTGACATCGCCGCCAGACATAATCTCCTGACATCGCCGCCAGAAACAAACATCCAACATCGCCGCTGGAGAACAGACATAATCTGACCTCGCCGTTAAACATCCAACATCGCCGCTGGAAATGAACAGTCACAAACATCCAACATCGCCGCTGGGGAGCTGAAGGGTATGACATCGCCGTTAAACATAATCTCCTGACATCGCCGCCAGAAACAAACCATAACTCTGGGAAACAAGCAAAATATGACCTCGCCGTCAAGACAAATGTCCAACATCGCCGCTGGAGAGCTAAATCTGACCTCGCCGCCAGAGTGAAAAAACTTCATTGGGGAATTGGTCACACGGTAACCGGTAGCACATAGTCGATCATGCCATCAGGCATCCAAAGAAACTGTCGGGCATCAGCCGGACTCCAACCATCAGGTTGATCATGCCATCAGGCATTCAGCATTACTGAGATAACTGCTTCATTAACACGGTCAGACTTCAATCATGGAGTCTTCAAGGGAGATTTCAACTTCGCCGTTGGAAAACCTGCTGGGGAGGACGCTTCGCCGCTGGGGAATCTGGAGAACTATCAAGCAACTCCGCTCCGGGGGTCCAGAAATCATTCTGGGTGAATCAACTTTGCTGAGGACTTCAAGAATCATCTTGAACAAATAACTCCGTCGGGGACCTCAAGAATCATCTTGAACCGATAACCATTATGGGCAAACATTCTGTTGGGGATTCCAGGAATCATCCTGGGCGTCTCTTGCCGGGGACAAACCAATCATGGCTTGAGCAGCTTCCAAGGATTCGGCTCTCTTGGGGCTTCAGGAATCATCCTGGGCAACCTTCACTAGGGACGCTACTGGGGAGCTTATGAATCATCTTAAGAAAACGGCCCTGCTGAGGAATTCAAGAATCATCTTGAACGGAAGCCTTCGCTGGGGACCTCAAGAATCATCTTGAGCGAGCGACTTCGTTGGGGAGAATGTCAAGAATCATCCTGAGCAACTGATCCCTCGGCGGAACACCTGCAAAACAAGAACGGTAACAACCTAGATCATGTTTATTATGCATGTGCTTCGATGCCATGCTCCACACGGTGGAAATGCTATGCGTTTATGCTAAATGCTATGCAATCATGCACAATGACGCGATCCCGTCAGCAAAATAAATGCCAAAAGGAGAGTCCTCCTATCAAGGAGAAAGAACTACTCAGATAGAGGAATCATCCTGCTGAGGAGAACATGGTCATGCCAATCTCAATTGGACTCCGCAGGGGACACAACTTCAGTTGACTGCTGCGGGGGAAACCACTTCAGTTGAATGCTGCAGGGGGACGAAGCTCTACGAGAACCTGGACCTGCTGAGGGAAGGCGATGTCAATCGCGGGAGTGAACTGCGTGGCCTTCATGGCTACTCTTCTGGGGATGATAACTCTGTGGGGAAACAACTTCAGCTGCTCAACACTCCAATGGGGAAAACCAATCATGGTCTGACCAACTTCCAAGGATTCGGCTCTCTTGGTGATCTGCAAACTCGGCTGAGGAAGGAGAAATCATCTGCTTCGCTGGAGAGAGTACGACTCTGGGGGAAATACAACATCAGCTGTTCAACGCTCTGCTAGGGAAAACCAATCATGGTCTCAACCGCTTCACTGGAGAGAGTACGACTCTGATGAGGAATTTCAATTCTGCTGGGGAAGAGGGAATCATCCGACTTCGGGGGAAAGTACAACTCTGTCGGGGAATACAGCATCAGCTGTTCCAACACTCTACTGGGGAAGAGGGACTCATCCGACTTCGGGAGAGAGTATGATTCTGGTGGGGAATCTCAATTCCGCTGGAGACTTCAGTCTGGCACCATCAGTTGCTGCATACTTCGGCATACGAACAGTTTCCTACGAAACCTGCACTTGTGACCCGGTGCGGGGGGTGAACACGAGCTTCAGCGCCCGAACATTTCTATGAAACCTGCACTTGTGACCCGGTGCGGGGGATGAACACGAGCTTCGGCGCCCGAACACTTCTGTGAAACCTGCACTTGTGACCCGGTGCGGGGGGAAAACACGAGCTTCGGCGCTTGACTCAGCTGAGGAGGTGACGCTCCTTCGGGATGCGTCTGCTTGGGGAAGAGAATCATCTCTTCCTGGGGAGACATATCAATGCTCACTATCTGGTGTTCAGACTCTGCGGGGAGAGGCCACTGAACTCTGCTGGAGAAGGAGGAATCATCCTGCTTCGGGGATGCGCACGGCGCACTGCCTGGAATATGCTACACCTGTAATAACACAAACAAACAGACAAGATACCCTTCTCAAAGGGACCTATCAAGGTTATTATCTCGTGACAATATTCAAGTAACTAATTGTTTCAACAATCAGTGGCCTAGGCCAGTAAGTTTATGTATGCGCATTTTATCAAAAACATCGGCGTTCTCTTTCGCAAACAAAACAGATAAATGCTAAACAGGCAAACAGAATTGCTGAATAGTATGCATTTTATTGATAATGAACCCCTGAATGGGTAAAAATGTTTTACAACAGAGGCAAGCTCCTGGAATGAGGAAGCCGCGCAAAAATAAAACATAAATATACATCAGTATATACAAATGTCGACAACGAGGCGTAGACGAACACCATGAGTTGATCCCTCTAAGACCCACTCGACTTCGATACTTCTCCGATGCTTCAGCTTCGTAAGAGATTGATTCAGATGAACGGCCCTCAGGTCTTCCGAACCACTAAACAATGAAAGTCCACACGCGGAACGCAGTCATTTGCTTATTCAAATCCCTAACTTTTGCGTGAACCGCCCTTTGCGGGTTTTAAGTTCACCGGGATACCCTTTTTTGCCGAAGTCGTCCAGTGTAGGTTTTCGACTTCGCGGGTGTACATTTTTTCAATATATCCCTAATTTTTTCCCGAACCTTTTTATTTTGTTTTTGGTTCGCCGGGATGCCCCTTTTTTGCCTGGACTCTTTCTTTTTTGTCCAGCGGGTCGCTTTCAAGCAAAGTATTTTTTAACTGCGTCCGCGTTCACCGGGGATGCAAAATCTTCACCATCCATTGTGGATAACAACAAAGCTCCTCCCGAGAAGACCTTGCTGACGACATAAGGACCTTCGTAATTCGGAGTCCACTTGCCCCGGTGATCGGAGTGTGGCGGAAGAATCTTCTTCAGGACGAGATCACCCGTCTGAAAGCTTTTAGGACGCACCTTCTTATCATAAGCTTTCTTCATTCGGCTTTGGTACAGACAACCAAATGCAATCGATGCTAACCTCTTCTCGTCCATCAGGCTGAGTTGGTTCAAACGATTCGTAATCCATTCTGCCTCGTCTAGTTTCACCTCAACCAAAACTCGCAAAGAAGGGATCTCCACTTCTAACGGTAGGACAACTTCCATACCGTACACCAAGGAGAAAGTAGTTGCCCCGGTCGACGTACGTACTGTCGTACGATAACCGTGCAATGCAAACGACAGCATCTCGTGCCAATCTTTGTATGTCACAACCATCTTCTGAACAATCTTCTTTATGTTCTTGTTGGCGGCTTCGACGGTGCCATTCATCTTCGGCCGGTAAGGAGATGAGTTGTGGTGTTCAATCTTGAAACTCTGGCATAGCTCCTTCATCATCTTGTTATTCAGGTTCGAACCATTATCAGTAATGATCCGCTCGGGAATTCCGTAACGACAGATGATGTCCCTCTTTATGAATTTAGCCACCACCTGCTTGGTCACATTAGCATACGAGGCTGCCTCCACCCACTTGGTGAAGTAGTCGATAGCTACCAGAATGAAACGATGACCATTGGATGCAGTGGGCTCGATCTTGCCTATCATGTCGATGCCCCACATGGAGAACGGCCACGGGGAGGACATGACATTCAACGGGCACGGCGGCACATGAACTTTATCAGCATAAATCTGGCATTTATGACATCTCTTCGCGAATCTGAAGCAATCTGACTCCATCGTCATCCAGTAGTATCCTGCTCTCAGGATCTTTCTCGTCATAGCATGCCCACCGGCGTGGGTACCAAATGTGCCTTCATGGACCTCTTCCATGAGCATACTCGCCTCTTTCTCGTCTACACATCTTAGTAGCACGAGATCGTGGTTTCTCTTATACAACACTCCATCAGGATTGAGATAAAAGTTTCTAGACAGCCTCCTCAGAGTCTTCTTATCCTGGGTTGACGCACCCGCGGGATACTCCTTAGTCATAAGGAAAGTCTGGATGTCGTGGAACCATGGCTTGCCGTCGGCGGCATCCTCGATTGCAAAGACAAATGCCGGTCTATCAAGACGCGAAAGGACAATTCTTGAAGCCTCATTCCAAAAATTGACTTTATACATTGAAGCCAACGTGGCTAAGGCATCAGCCATCTGATTTTCAGCCTTGGGCACATGATGGAGTTCCACTCGATCGAAGAACGGAAGCAGCCTCCTGGCATAATTCATGTACGGCACCAAATTCGATTGACGAGTCTCCCACTCCCCCTTAATTTGGTTGATCACAAGCGCTGAGTCACCATATACATCTAGATTCTTGATTCTCAAATCAATCGCCTCTTCTAGACCCATGATGCATGCTTCGTACTCCGCCTCATTGTTGGTAACTGGAAACGTCAGTCTCGCAGTAAACGGGATATGGGATCCGTGGGGAGTCGTGATGATAGCCCCGATGCCACTTCCATAGGAATTAACCGCTCCATCGAATATCAACTTCCACTGGGATTTCCTATCTGGCCCCTCGCCGGGCAATGGCTCATCGCAATCCTTCGCTTTGAGAAACATAATATCCTCGTCAGGGAATTCAAACTTCATCGGCTGGTAGTCCTTGATCGGCTGCTCGACAAGGTAATCAGACAATACGCTTCCCTTGATGGCCTTCTGGGACACGTACTGAATATCATATTCTGTTAACACCATCTGCCATCTGGCAATCCTGCCCGAAAGAGCCTGCTTCTCGAAGACGTACTTGATCGGATCCATCTTCGAAATTAGCATAGTGGTGTGATTGAGCATGTACTGTCGTAGACGTTTGGCAGCCCAAGCTAGTCCGCAACACGTCTTCTCCAGCATCGAGTATCGAGATTCACACTCAGTGAACTTTTTACTCAAGTAGTAAATGGCATGCTCTTTTCTGCCCGTCTCGTCGTGCTGACCGAGAACACACCCCATACTGTTCTCAAGAACCGTCAGGTACATGATTAAAGGCCGTCCAGCCACTGGGGGTATCAAGATTGGAGGTTCTTGAAGATACTGCTTTATCTTGTCGAATGCCTTCTGGAAATCTTCATTCCAAGTAATCGCCTGATCTTTCTTTAAAAGCTTGAACATCGGTTCACAAGTGGCCGTGAGCTGAGAGATAAACCTTGCAATGTAGTTTATTCGGCCCAAGAAACCACGAACTTCTTTTTCTGTTTTCGGCGCTGGCATTTCTTGAATGGCTTTTATTTTCGCAGGATCAACCTCGATACCTCGTTCCCTAACGATAAACCCCAACAACTTTCCGGACCGCACTCCGAAAGTGCACTTGTTAGGATTCAGCCTCAGCCTGAATTTCCTAAGCCTCTCAAAAAGCTTCAATAAGTTGACCAGATGCTCTTCCTCCGTTTGGGACTTTGCAATCATGTCATCAACATAGACCTCGATCTCATGATGAATCATATCATGAAACAAAGTTACCATTGCTCGCTGGTAAGTGGCCCCTGCATTCTTCAGACCGAAGGGCATTACCTTATAGCAGAATGTTCCCCAAGGGGTGATAAATGTCGTTTTCTCCATGTCCTCCGGCGCCATCTTGATCTGGTTGTAACCGGAGAAGCCATCCATGAACGAAAACACAGAGAACTGGGCTGTGTTGTCGACTAACACATCAATATGAGGCAACGGGAAATCATCTTTAGGGCTCGCCCTATTCAAATCCCGATAATCGACGCACATGCATACCTTACCATCCTTCTTCGGTACATGCACTATATTGGCGACCCACGGAGGGTAAGTGGTGACGGCTAAAAATCCTGCGTCCAACTGCTTCTGGACTTCTTCTTTGATTTTTACAGCCATGTCTGGTCTCGTCCTCCTAAGCTTCTGCTTAACGGGAGGGCAATCTTCTCGCAACGGCAAGTGGTGGACCACGATGTCCGTGTCAAGTCCGGGCATATCTTCGTATGACCAAGCAAAGACGTCACTATACTCTCGAAGCATCTTGACCAGTCTATGCTTGACATCACTCTGCAGCGCAGCCCCTATCCTGACATTTCTGACGAGCTCTTCAGAACCCAGATTTACGATCTCAATATCCTCCTCGTGAGGCAGAATAACTTTTTCCTCTTGTCTCAACAAGCGGGCCAACTCTTCCGGAAGGTTTTCGTCTTCATCAATCTCTTCCTCGGCTTGATAGATCGGGCAATCGAAGTCGTAGTGAGCCGTAGAAGGTCCAGAGTCGATGTCATCTGTTATGTGGATCCTGCAATAACAAGGGTTAAGTTTAAAACAAGAATATGCAGGTTAGCACAAACCCCGTTGCCATTTTGCTGTTTTTCAAAACAAACATAAAACAGGAATAACAGAGAACACAATATTTGAATACGAAGAAAACGCCTTTGATTTATTAACAAAATACATGTACATAATCCAACAAGGCCCTGACAATAAAACCGCTATGCCCCGGGTAGGACGTAGGGTTGTACAATGATTGTAAAAAGTAAATCATTACTCTTCACTTGTCAGCTGGATGATATCCTTGATGGTCCAATTGTTGAGGCGCTCGCCTGGCTTACTTGGCTGAATCCAAGAGTCGAGATCACAATCGTTATCCCCGATGTCTTCAGACGCCGCATTGATGCTTTCGAAGATCACTCCGCCACTGGTAAATAGGATCGGCCCCTTACCCCATGACGCGCTGCTAGACGAAGAAGAAGAAGCTTCAGCTTCAGGAGAATACCCCAATCCAAACTTATCCTGCTTGTTTGGTATCTCCAAAATATGCCCCCAGCCTGGGGTAGAACCGGCTTCGACGACGGCCCGAGCTTCTTTGAATGAGTAGAGATTCATCTCTGGCTTCTCTGTGACGACAGGAGCTACCTCTTTCACTTTGACGGCCTAAAATGCTTGGCAAAGAGTTTCATGGATTTCGCCATCCATTTCAACATACTTAAAGGATGACAAATGGCTCACCATTATGTCTTCCTCACCGCACACGGTTACTATGCTTCCTCCGACAGCATACTTGAGCTTTTGGTGCAACGTGGAGGTCACGGCACCAGCAGCATGGATCCATGGCCGACCTAAGAGGCAACTGTAGGCAGGCATGATATCCATGATATAAAAGACCGTGTCGAACGTTTCCGGACCAACTTGGATCAGCAGGGTCAACTCCCCGAAAACGTGGCGCTTAGTTCCGTCGAATGCTTTCACCACCAGATCACTGGGTGTGCAAAGCAATCCACGAGTGTTCAACTTCATTATTGCCTTCTTCGGAAGCATATTAAGCGACGAACCCGTGTCCACCAGGACGTGCGACATGATTGTGCCTCTGCACTCTATCGAGATGTGCAAGGCGCTGTTGTGATCTCTCCCTTTAGGAGTCAGCTCTAAATCTGTGAAACCTAGTGTCGCTACTGCGAAAATCGGCGCCGGCATGACAGAAGAGTCGCCACCGTGCGTTATTTATCCCACAGGAGGGAAAGGAAACGCTCGAGGTAAACCTACCGCAAAACGGGGAAAGGAATGGTCATCGCAACCAAATCCTGGATTCGGTAGTCGGTTACGCAAGGGGAAGGTATTAGCACCCCTCACGTCCGTCGTACTCGACGGGATCCACGCTTTTTTTCGGGTATGGATTGTTATTCTATCTACACTAAGGGTTAAGGGTTAAAAAGAAAGAAGGGGACTCGACAAAGTATCGCACTTTATGCCTACGTATTCCCGTCTGGAACGAGAAATCAGAGTCAACGTAGTTCGCCTACCTACGGGAAAGGAGGGGAAGGTTGCTCGCTAGGATATCGCATCCTATGCCTACGTACTTTCATACGGCATGAAATATCAGAGCAAACGTAGTTCGGGCCACGTACGACACCAGTCTGTTCTAATTGTTTTTATTCCTTCTGAAAAAGGGTTTTTCTGATTAACAGTCCAAGCGGACGAAAATGACGTTTTGATGAATTCACATTCTTTTACGGAAGAAGTGTCTTTTATTGTGTTTGAAATATTTATTGTGTTTTTCTGTTTGTTTTGAGAAAGAAGAGACAGAACTCTAACCTACGGTTGCAAAGGGAATCAAACTAACCTAATGTTATCATGCATGGGTTAAGACCTAATGTCTATCATGCTCCTCTCTTGCGCAGAGAGAAACAGAGATCCTAAGGGAATAGACGGAAACAGAAACAATAGCAGATAATAAAGCAGTAAAATGCATGGATGCAACAATACAAGCGAGGCAAGGGAGTCCCACTCAACCTCGAACCTAGAAAACAATAGGCAAAAGTGAGCAGAATTCACCTTCAACCTAACAGGTTAAACAGCAAACAATACAGTCAGGGAAAACCAAACAATACATCAGAAATTAAAAAACTAAAATAAACAGCCACAGCAGCTCTGCATCAACATCTGTCTTCAAGTCATCTCCAAACAGCTACAGGCTTCAAGCAAGCATCAATCTCCATCTCCACAGCCTCCAAGCAAGGCCTTTATCATCAGTCTTCCATCTGCAATGGCTTTTCTTCAAGTCTCAATCTCCAAGAGGAATATCAGTCAACAAGATGAAATGAATGTTAAACAGTCAAATGCCTACCAAGGGTGGCTCATTAACTGTTAACATTATACAGACAATTTTCTCTCAAAAGTTCTATCTTTCAAATACATTCACTGATCCTTCCAAAGGAAGGAGGTGGATATTTGAAAGAGACTTTGAATCATAGAGAAAGAATGGAGGCAGACAAGGCCTTCCATGTTTGTAAATCAAGTTCTCTACTCTAGAGCTCTGCCTAGCTCCTAAATCCTATACTCCTCAACAGCTGCCAGCAAAGGATACTCTCCATCAACTCTGGAAGTTGGTCTTCATTATCTTGATCTCCAATGGACTCATCATCACAAGTCTTCAGCTCTCCCAATCCTCAAGCAAACCCAATGCCCCACACAGACAAATGAAATAACCCTAGAGAGGGCACACCACACAGTCAAACACATATAAGCAGTATACTGATAGCAGTAGGGGAATCCTAATATTTTCTAAGGGATCTATTATCTACCCATAATCCCTATATTCCCATACCCCAAAGATTCAATCTACAACTCCTAAGGGAAATGATTTAGTTCTCCTATGTTATCTCATAAACCCTAGTTTTGATCACACTAATCACACCTAAACAAACACCTAAAAATTAAGTCCTAAAAATATGAACTAAATTTTATATACAAGCTAACATTCTATACTAATCAACCTAAAAAGAATGGATCAAAAATATAAAAGCATCTAATCAAACTAAAATCAACAAATTCATGCATTAAACTAAACATTATTTAATCCTATTAAAAAGAAAAAATATGCTAAAAATATAAAAATAAAATGAAATTGGAATTTTTTTGTATGATAATTTTCTTGACAGAATTATGAACAATATGCAAAAAGAACCAATTAAAATCATGCATTTTTCAACTATTTATGATTTTTTCAAAGAATTGAAATGAATTAAGAAAATAATGAATGAATTAATTTGGCTGAGGGGTGCATCAAGTAACTAAACCAATTGAAATAAAAGAATGGGCCCAGACTGGGGGGCGTGCATAGCAAGCGCGTCTGGGCCCAACACATGCTCAGAAAAAATAAAAAAAGAAAAAAACATGCAAACGGTGCAAATAGTAAGATTTCTAGTTCATTATTGGTTTTGGGCCTACAAACGGGGGTGGCATTAGCAAGCGAGTATTGAGCCCAGTCAGAAAAATAAATGAAACGGTGCGTAGCACCTTTGGGATTTCCCTCCGTTTTTCATTTTAAACCACAGCCATTGGATTGCAATCTGAGTCAAGGTCAAACCATGAATCGTGTGGCTCTCGCTTCATCTTCAACTTTAGAAACCCTAGGGTTTCAGAAATCTTTCCCCATGCAAGCACCTTCCATCGTTCTGTTCTCCTTCAATTTTCCATGAATTCCCACGATGTAAAAACCAAAAGTGACCTATTCTCTTCCCTCTACACAGCCATGGCAATGGTTTCTTCTAAAACTCAGCCAAACTTCAAACCCGATAGGTATAACAACTCGGTTCCACCATTTTCACCTGAGATCAATCTTGCCAAACCTTGCTAATTTCTATCCTAACATGGTCTATACCTTATGCTGATTACTCTAAGCTATTCAGTCAAGATTATAGTGCAATATTCCATGAGTTCTAAACCCTAACAGCTTGTGCACACCAATGGCAACCTCCATGGATTGGTCTCAAATTCACCAAAATCAATCACCTAACTATGCCTAACCATTCTAACCTAATGATTCACCATGATTCTAACTAATTCAGTTAATTCGAAGAGAAAACTTACCTGGTGTAAATGATGAAAACAGGTGCTGAATTCTTCCAATCCAATGCTTGCAGTGCTTGGAGATTGATCAGTGAGCTTGATCTTGAGTTCTGTATGCAATGGATCTTGCTCCAAGTTCTTGAATCTTGCAATCACCAAATTCTTGCTCCTTGGATGATGAAGTTGTATGGCACGATTCCTCTTCAATTCAACCCAATTTTGATGTGAATTCTGATCTATGCAAGATGTTGATGATGATCAAATCAAGAAAAATGGAAATTGAGAGAGATTTGATAGAGTTTGAAGTGATTTTGCAAATTGGAAGAATGATGTAAAACTTGGTATTATGAGCACAATGAATCACCAACCATGGCATGAAGCCACTCAATGCAATATATAGATGAACTTAGAAACCTCTAGAAGTTTGTAGAATCTTCCCATGCACACTTTTCCTTGAATTTGGATTATGTAACTTCATTTGTAAGTAACCAAGCATATCTTTCAAATCTTGAACCAAACTCAAAAATACACTTTTGCCAATGTTCTTAAAACATTTTTTCCAATCAAAATGACCTATAATTTCATCCCATTTGGCCAAAATATGAAAAATCTCAATTTTAGGTCATTTTTCATTCATTAAATTCACCAATTTTGAAACCTTGAGCTATGAGTCTTTCCAATCTTTCATGGTCACTTTTCTAGACTCAAAATGTCATTTGGAGCAAGTTTTATATTTTGAAGTTTTCCATTTGAAGCTCCCTTGTATGAGTTTTGGGCATAGGCTTGAAATGACTTGTAATTCTTAGATGACCAAAATACCCTTTGCTTTCCAAGACCATAAGTAGAGTTCCACAAATCATATGAAGGCATACCATACCATTATAGAAAGCTAAGACAATGAGGAACAACTCTTATGTTGACCAGAAATTCATTTGAAATCTCCTTGATGTGTAAACATTGCTTGGAAGACAAGTAACTTTCACAGACAAAATTTCAGATACCTCAGATGACCTGTAACTTGCAAGGACCATAACTTAAGTTCCATAAATCTCCTTGATGTCTTCCACCACTCAAATTAAAGGTATTGAGATCCTCTACAAGTTTCATGTTGACCAAGGATCCATTTTAAGCATGCATTTTGACTTATCTTGTTTGGAAGTTTGACCTAAACTAGGGGATTTTGCACAGAAACCCTAATTTAGAAACTCCTCTTCTCCTTGATTTCTCTTGATTTCTTCTTGGCACAACACCATATCCTTATCCATATGTCAAATGATGAACCCCACATCTCCCTAATAGACCTTGATGCCCTTCAATCAATCAATTGACCTAGAGTTGACCCAGAGTTGACCTAGAGTTGACCCCAGATGAAACCCTAGTTGACTGTCTTCAACTGCAACTTTTGTGGTCATACCAATGACTTGCCTCCTTCTCCAAATGACTTTCTAAGTCTTTCATGATGTCTATATACACTCCATGCTCAACTCACAGCTCACAACTTCTTTGATGATCCTCAGATACCCTCAGATAGGAGATAGATTCACTGCTTGATCCATTGACTTCTTAGGTTTCAATTCTTGCTGATGACTTGAATTTGAATAATAACCTCTTGGTAGGTTCATAGAGATGAGAATAGTACTTGGTCCCTGGTTGGATGACTTGCTATGCTATGCTATGCAGATGATTAGACTATGTACATGACTCTATATGCAAATGCTAATGCAATTGAAACATAAACCAAGTGAATTAGGTTGAGCAAATTTTAGGGTGCAACAGCTTCCCCTATTCAAGCGACTTGGACCCGATTGGGTGAAGAGCGAACGTACTTCAAACATTCTAGGTACGAGACGGTTGAATACTAAGAACCCGGAAATTTGCCAACCGCAGAAATAAACTGCACCACTGCTTGGGGAACGACATTCGTCAACTGAATCTAACTGTTACGGCAACCAACTGATCCATTGGGATTATTTTCATTAGCCTGAAAAAGATCCTGTCATAACAGAGATAGAACTTTGTCCACGTTAGGACGCCTGCGCCGTCAACACGAAGAAATCTTAACTAAAACTTGTCCACGTCAGGACTCCACCTGCTGTCACCCCTGGAAAAATCTCGGTAACTTCGCTGGGGATAATTCGTCTGCATTTCATCAGAAATAAATCGTCCACGTTAGGAATAAACTCTTCCACGTTAGGAATACATCGTCTACGTAAGGAATACCTCATCCACGTTAGGACCCACCTTTCCACGTAAGGAATATATCACTTTTCCACGTAAGGAATTAACTTCTTTCCACGTTAGGAATAAACTCTCTTCTAAATCTGTCCGCGTCAGGACTAAACTTTCCACGTGAGGAATCAATCTTTCCACGTAAGGAAACCATCTTATCTCGATTTGTCCACGTAAGTACCCCCATCTCGTCTTGATTTGTCCACGTCAGGACTCACATCTTGACTTGCTGAGGAAATAAAACTTGTCCACGTCAGGACTCGCGCATCGTCAACACGAAGGGAGATAAATCTGTCCACGTCAGGACTTGCGCACCTTCGACTTGTTGGGGAGATAAAACTTGTCCACGTCAGGACTCGCGCATCGTCAACACGAAGGGAGATAAATCTGTCCACGTCAGGACTTGCGCACCTTCGACTTGTTGGGGAAATAAAACTTGTCCACGTCAGGACTCACATTTCACCATTACGAATAAAGATATTTGCTGGAAATAAGTAGTCCACGTCAGGACACCAACACGAAGAGTAATCAACTTTTGTCAACGTCATGACTTTACGTTCAATCAATACCAAGAAATCAAATCTGTCCACGTTAGGACTAACACACCTCTTATCAACACGGGGAAATAAAACTGTCCACGTTAGGACACCCACTTCTCTAGCACGAAGAAAATCCCGTCAATAAAATTGTCCACGTCAGGACTCACTTCTCCATTGGTCCCAAACCACAAACTTCTTAGCACTGACGTGACAACGACTTTGAGGCGGACTCTACTGAGGATATTTGGAAATCAAACTACCGGACACCTGTTCTGATAACTGGAGGTAGCCTCTGAAATTCTGATTCCTGTAACCCTTTGATGACAAATAACTCTGCTTAGGGACAAGGAGATATTCATCATGGTAACTCTGGAGGGGAAAACAAGAGAAATTTACACAAATAACTCTGCTCGGAGGCGAAGAGAACTTAACCGAATAACCCTTGTGGGGAATAATGCCAAAGCTGACATTTTCGTTGAATGTCTCACGTCGAGATCTTGAATGTTTGGTAATTCATTTGAGCAAGAGCTCCTTCAACCTGCATGAGAAGCAACACTTGAACACAAACGGTTAGCCAACCTGGTTTATGTTTCAAAAGACATATGTTTGACAATGACGCAATGCTCCATTCGACATGGAAATGCTACGCGTGTTTATTCGGGGGACGTAAGTATGACACTATATGTCAATGCAAATGCAGACTCGAACTGCTGGGATACAGGAAACCGCTTCAGCAAAATAAATGCTGAAGATAATGCCGACTCTGCTGGGGATAGCCAGGTGCTATAGAATTATTCCAGCAAAATAAATGCTGGAAGAGCGAAGTCGACTCAGCTGGGAAATTGGGAACTTAAACCAAGCACCTCATTGAAGTAACACCCTGCTGGGGAATATAACTCTGCTGGAGAATAGCAGATGCGCCTGGTATGATTGGACTTCTGCTGGAGAGTGAACGGATATCACACGGTATTCTGACAAAATAAATGCCAGGGTGCACGACCAACTCTGCCGGGGAGAGTCTTAATCTTCGAGTTCCACTGGGAGGAAAGAGCACTTGCTGAAAGAAAACTCCGCTGGGGCGAAACAATTTTCTTGGGGAAGATCAACTGACTCCGCTGGGGGAGAGTAAATGACCCTGCGGGGAAAGGTGAACTGTCTGAATACAGCTCACAAATTGGAAATATTAATCTTCTGAGGCTGAACCACTCTGCTCGAGATGAGGGATCCTTTTGGGGGACACCACACTGTATGAATACAGCCTTCAATCTTGGAATCGCCAATTCTGCTGAGGATAGACGACTTTGCTGGAGAATGCCCTTTGGATAAGCTGCGACTAGCTGGGGAGTTTGATCCTTCTTCAGTGAGGAACAATATTATCTTGGAAGCACGACCTACGTGGGGATCGAGTCTTTCGTTACGAGCTTCTGATCCATACTGCAATCCTTTGATCGTCCATTTCACGGCTATGAACCCTGCAACACCACAAACAAGACAAGACAAGTCTACACAACCAAATCTATTCAGGTTAGTGTTAGTGACGTTGTTTTCAGTTAATTCAAAGTTTTAGCAATTGTTGGCAAGGGCCAGTGACGTTATACACATGCTAGTTTCATCAAACCTAGGCGTTTATCATGCACAAAACAGTAAAGAACCAGCATCAAATACTGAATAACATATTTTATTGATTGGGCCCCTAAATGGGCGGAGTTTTGTACACGAGATGTAACTCCTGAAAAGAGGAAGCTACGCACAACAAATATACAAGTATGCACAAGAAGCATAAATATAATGATAAATCAAATTTATACACATGTCGGCAACGGGATGCAGACGAACATCACGAACTGATCCTCCTATAACTCGCCCGACTCTAATGATTTCCCGGTATCCACACTTCCGAAGAGGTTGTATCTGATAATCGACCCCTCAGGTATATTCTCCCGCACCAACGCTCACTGCAGTATTAAATTCGGACCGCAGTCATTTGCTTTTTAAATCCCTAACTTTTGCGTGAACCGCCCTTTGCGGGTTTTCAGTTCACCGGGATACCCCTTTTTGCCGAAGCCGCCCAGTGTAGGTTTTCAACTTCGCGGGTGTACATTTTTTCAATTTATCCCTAACTTTTGCCCGAACCTTTCATTCTGTTTTTGGTTCGCCAGGATGCCCCATTTTTGCCTGGACTCTCTTTTTTTGTCCAGCGGGTCAATTTTAAGCAAAGTATTTTTTAACTGCGTCCGAATTCACAGGCGACGTAAAGTCTTCACCGTCCATGGTGGACAACAACAAAGCTCCTCCGGAAAAGACTTTTCTGACAACGTATGGCCCTTCGTAGTTGGGGGTCCACTTGCCCCTGTGATCTGCCTGCGGCGGGAGAATTCTTTTCAGCACAAGGTCGCCCGTCTGAAAGCTCCGAGAATGTATCTTCTTATCATATGCTTTCTTCATTCGGCTCTGGTACAAACGACCGTATGCTAGAGAAGCTAGCCTCTTCTCATCCATTAAACTCAGTTGATTCAACCTGTCTTTCACCCATTCTGCCTCATCTAATTGGACATCTCGCAATACCCTCAGAGAAGGAATATCGACTTCTAATGGTAGCACTGCTTCCATTCCGTATACTAACGAGAACGGGGTTGCCCCGGTTGATGTGCGTACCGTCGTACGATAACCGTGCAAAGCGAAAGGTAGCATCTCATGCCAATCCTTATAGGTCACCACCATTTTTTGAACGATCTTCTTTATATTTTTATTGGCCGCTTCGACAGCGCCATTCATCTTGGGTCGGTAAGGGGAGGAGTTGTGATGTTCGATCTTGAAATCCTGACAGAGCTCCTTCATCATTTTGTTGTTCAGGTTTGAACCGTTGTCAGTGATTATCCGCTCGGGGATTCCATATCGGCAAATGATATATCTCTTGATGAATCTGGCCACCACCTGCTTAGTCACATTTGCGTAAGACGCCGCTTCTACCCACTTGGTGAAATAATCGATTGCTACTAGAATGAACCGATGCCCATTAGAAGCTGTCGGCTCGATCTTTCCAATCATATCGATTCCCCACATCGAGAATGGCCATGGCGATGACATCACATTCAGAGGACTCGGAGGCACATGGATCTTATCAGCATAGATTTGGCACTTGTGGCACTTCCTCGCAAACTTGAAACAATCAGTTTCCATAGTCAGCTAAAAATAACCTTCCCGCAGCAGCTTCCTCGTCATAGCATGCCCACCAGCATGCGTACCAAATGTACCTTCATGTATTTCCTCCATGAGCAACTTCGCCTATTTTTCATCTACACAACGCAGCAGCACCAAATCGTGATTTCTTCTGTATAAGTCGCCATCCGGATTCAAATAGAAATTACCCGCCAATCTCCTGAGAGTCTTCTGATCTTGACTGGATGCCCCAGCCGGATACTCTTTATTCTTCAGGAAATTACGATAAACCCCAACAGTTTACCCGATCTCACCCTGAAGGTGCACTTGTTAGGGTTCAATCTCAGCCTGAACTTCCTAAGCCTTTTGAATAACTTCAGCAGATTCACCAGATGCTCTTCCTCCGTCTGGGATTTGGCAATCATATCGTCAACATAAACTTCGATCTCTTTATGCATCATATCATGGAAAAGAGTTGTCATTGCACGCTGATACGTTGCCCCAGCATTCTTCAACCCAAAGGGCATCACTTTATAACAAAATGTTCCCCAAGGCGTTATGAAAGTAGTCTTCTCCATGTCCTCTGGCGCCATTTTAATCTGATTATAGCCCGAGAAGCCATCCATGAAGGAGAATACGGAGTATTGAGCAGTGTTGTCAACTAACACATCGATATGAGTGTTGCACCCCAAAATTTGACCAACCGGGTCTCGTATTTGGTCCTATGTTTCGACGCATAATCGCATTCGCATCTGCATATTGCATACAGGGCATTGTTTCATTTTTGTTTGATTTTATCAGGGATCACAGCTCTCGTCTCGTGTTTCGGGTGTTTTTTATCAGTTCGGTGCTTATTTTGTCCCTCTGGGAATTATTGTGATTTTTCTGGATTTTATTAGCATTTTTTTAGGGTTTAAATAGCTTTTAAATCATTTTTTAGGATTTAATAGAATTTTTGATATTTTTAATTCTTTTTAAATCATTTTTTAGCATTTTATAGAATATTAATAGATTTAATTCATTTTTAGAATATATTAGATTTTAAATAGATTTTTAGGATTTAATGGATTTTTTTTAAGATAATATAGAATTTTCTAGGATATTAATTGAGTTTTGAATATATTAGATATTAAATGACTTTGATAGAAATATATGGTTTTTCTTTTAATATAGAAATGGATAGATTTTTCTTTAATAGATTTTTCTTTTATAGATTTTAATCATTTTAGGATTTAGTAGATATTATAGAATAATATAAATTTTTTTTTATAGAATAATATAGTTTTTTTTAGAATTTAATTAGAGTTTAATAAAAGATTAGAGGTTTATTAGAATTTTATTAGGTAGGAATTAATTGAGTTTAATAGTTAATTGGGCCCAGTTTAGTAATTAGGCTAATTCAGATTTTTGTGGCTTTTTTTGATGTTTTTCGTTTGGGCCCATTTCATGTTGCAGAGGCCCAGTTCGTCCAGAATGTTCAGGAAATGTCCAAAAAAGGTCCAGTAATTGCCAAAAATTCTCCAGCAGATTCCAGCTGCATCCAGAAGGTTCTGGAACGATCCAGAAATCAAGTCAGTATAAAGCTTCAGAGCCACGTGTTGGCTCGAGGGCTGGCCCACGCTTCATCACTCCAGTACGCCACGTCGCCCTCAACCCTCTCTCTCAGCCTCACACGCGTGAGCCCTCAACCCTCCCTCTCAGCCACATGTCCACCATGCATCATCACCTTCCATTAACTGCCACCACGTGGCGTCACCATAGCGCCTCACCTGAAAGCCACCGCCGGCCGGCCTGCATGGCCGGCGGCCACCGCTCCCTCGCCGGAAAATCACCAAACCCAGATTCCGGTCACAGGTTTGTCTTCCCCCCTAGTCATCATCTTCCTCCTCCCGGCGGCCACCATAACCCTCATCTTCCTCCGATCATCCTCCTAATCAACCTTCATCTTCAACCTGCAACCTCCATCTTCGCCACTTCAAACCCAGAACACCAGAACTCCAACATTCGTCAATCACCGGCCACCGCACGCCTCATCAGAAGCCCTGAAACCCAGATTCTGTCCAACTTCCAACCTCAATATTCAATCACTATCTCAGATCTTCATCCATCCAACTATCAGTCTTCGTCCTCGTCAGTTCTTCCTTGATTATTCTTCATCCGCTTCTGTTCAATAATCGCACTCTCCAGATTGTTTCCAGATTCAACAGCGCATGCATCGTTCAGATCACCATCTCCAGAAGAACGTCAGCAAGAACGCCGTCTTCAAGCCATTTCCAGAACTGCATGCAAGAAGATCAAGCTTCATCAACTCAACAATTCCATAAATCCACCTTCATCGTCTCCAGATTCAACCGCGCACTCACGTACATTCTTCATTTTCCAGAAACATCTTCACCAACACCATCCATATAGATCCGTTCGTCCAGGATTCATCTTCAACGATCTATGGTCAGATACACGCCAGAACTTTCAAGAATCTCATCACCATCAGAGATTCCAAATAATTATTTCTTTGAATGTTTCCGGAGTTGGAGATATGGAGAGAGATGAGGGAAGCTGAGAGGTTTACGGCGGCGCCGTGAAAGAGATAGATTAGGTTTTTGTTGTTCAGAAAGGGGAAAGAAAAGTTGAGCAAAGGATCAGGGAGGAAGAGACGGAGAGCTGAGAGAGACGGAGAGCTCGGAGAGAAGAGGTTGGTGGCGGCGGAGAAAGTTAGGGAGGAACATTCTAGGGTTTCAGAATAGAGAAGGGAGGAGAAGGTTGAGATTGGGCCAGGCCCAATAGTTTTTTGGTCAACACCTTTCCTCACGTTTTTTGGCTGTTCTGGGCCTGGGGCCCATGAAGCTATCCACTGGCCAGGCGCCCCAGTTTACACAACACACCCCCTTCTGCGTTTTTTTTGAGAGACTTGGGCTGGGCCCAGTTTATTTGTTTTTTATTTTTCTGTTATCCCCCTATATTGACCAGTTACACCCCCCTCCCTTTTTCTTGTATTTTCTTTATTTTTATTCTTGAAAAAAATAGAAAAAGAGATGAAAAGAAAATATATTGTGAAAAGAAAAAGAAAAGAAATGAAAAGAAAATATATTGTGAAAAAAAATAGAAAAAGAGATGAAAAGAAAATATATTGTGAAAAGAAAAAGAAAAGAAATGAAAAAGAAAATATATTGTGAAAAAAAATAGAAAAAGAGATGAAAAGAAGATATATTGTGGAAAGAAAAAGAAAAGAAATGAAAAGAAAAAGTATTTTGAGAAAAAAAGAAAAAGATGTTGAAGAGAAAATGATTGGAAAAAAGGGAAAAATATTAAAGTAGGATTAATATTTTTTAAAGCATTTTCTTTTAGGGATATTTTCATAGACTTTATTTTACGACTTTTAGGATAGCTTAGAAGCCCATTTGTTAGGGGGCTATTTTTCATTCGATTTTTCAGGATAGAATAGGATAGCGTTTCCTAGGAGATTATTTTCAGTATCCACTCATTGTAACCATTTTTCAGAAGATTAATAAAACGAGATTTGAGCTGTGGTCCGATAGTAGCCGAACTACAGCTGCTCTGATTCTTCGTACCAGACGAAGATATGTAGGCATAGGATGCGATGTCCTAGCGAGCACACTAACGAATAACCTATTGTTCTCTCGCGGCGGTGCGATCGAGACTTTCCCGCTGACGACTACTTGAGTGCCCTTTTTCTCTCTTGCCCGAGTGCATTTGAGACTCAGCCATAGTTGTGACCATAGGTTCCCGACCCTGTGAAACCAGTTGTTTTTCTCACTGCTGTGTGAGAATGTTTTGTTTAGCCGTAGTTAGTTTGAACTACGTAAAGCTCTGATCTTCCATCCAGTGGAAGTACGTAGGCACAAGACGCGAGGTCTTGGCGAGCCAATTTTCCCCGTAGTCCCGAACTACGTTGACTCTGACTTTCTCTCTCGAGAATGCGTAGGCATAGAGTGCGATGCTCTATCGAGTCAATTCCCTTCCGTTTAGATTTAGCAGCCGTAGATAGATTGTTTTGCATCCAGTAGACAAACCAAGCAAGCGTGGATCCCGTCGAGTACGACGGACGTGAGGGGTGCTAATACCTTCCCCTTGCGTAACCGACTCCCGAACCCAGGCTATGGTTGCGATGACCATACCTTTTCCCCGTTTTTTGTGAGGTTTACTTCGAGCGTTTCCTTTCCCGCTCTGAGGGATAAATAACGCACGGTGGCGACTCTTCTGTCAGCCGGCGCCGATTTTCGCAGTAGCGACAATGAGGAAGTGGAAAGTCATCTTTCGGGCTCGCTTTATTTAAGTCACGGTAATCTACGCACATTCTCACTTTACCGTCTTTCTTTGGCACTGGTACGATGTTAGCGACCCATGAGGGATATTTTGTCACAGCTAGGAAACCAGCATCCCACTGTTTTTGAACCTCTTCTTTGATTTTCACTGCCATATCGGGTCTAGTTCTGCGAAGCTTTTGCTTGACCGGCAGGCATTCTTCTTTCAACGGCAGACGGTGCACAACCATATCTGTATCGAGCCCTGGCATGTCTTCATACGACCAAGCGAACACATCACTATACTCTCTGAGCATTTCAACCAGTCTTCGCTTGACGTCGCTTTGCAGCGCGGCTCCTATACGAATATTCTTTTCAACCCCTTCCGACCCCAGGTTAATAATTTTGATGACCTCTTCATGAGGCAGAATGACACGCTCTTCTTGCTTCACCAACCAAGACAATTCTTCGGGAACGTCACCCTCTTCAACAATCTCTTCTTCGGCCTGAAATACCGGGTGCTCAAAGTCGGGACGAGTCATAGGTGGTTCAAGGATGTCATCTGAAAATGTTATCCTGCAAAAGGAATGGTTAAATGCTTCAAAATGCGTATAAAGCGAATAACCACATTGCCATTTTATTGTAAAATACAAAACAAGAAAAACAGAGATCGCAATATTTGCACATGAAAAACGCCTTTTATTTAATGATAAACACGCAATGTTCATAACAACACAGCCCTAAGCAAATCATGATGCCCCGGGCAAGACACCAGATTGTTCAACAATTAAAAAACAAAGCATTACTGTTTAAGAGTCACAGGAACAATCTCCTGAATAGACCAATTGCACAATCCCTGTCCTGGCACGCTCGGCTGAATCCAGGCGTCCATATCGCAGTCGCTGTCTCCTTCGTCAGACTCCGAAGCAGCGTTGATAGTCTCGGGACATACTCCACTAGCAGTGATGGTTATCGGTCCTCTAAAACGGGGTGCCCCCACAGCAGGTGTTGATGACGACGGTTGATACCCCAACCCAAACCGGTCCATCTTCACAGGAATATCCAGCACTTTGCCCCAGCCCTTTGCCTCACCAGTCTCTACTAAAGCTTAAGCTTCTTTGTACGACGAGACGGCTACCTCTGACACTTTACTTGGCCTGGGCCCTTTGTCCTTGATGCGTAACCCTTCAAATGCCTGACAGGGTGTTTCGTGAATCTCTCCGTCGACCTCCACATATTTAAATGATGACAGATGGCTGACCAGGATGTCTTCTTCTCCGCATACAGTGACCACGCTGTCTCCCACCATATACTTCACTTTTGATGCAAGGTAGACGTGACTGCCCCAGCACCATGAATCCAGGGTCTTCCGAGCAGGCAGCTATACGCAGGCTGGATGTCCATGATATAAAATTCAGTCGCGAAAACCTCCGGCCCCACCTGTAGAGGCAATGTTATAGATCCAAAAACTGTTCTTCGTGTACCATCGAATGCCCTGACCACCAAGTCACTAGGCGTGCACAGGATCCCTCTGACATCTAGCTTCATCATCGCTTTCTTGGGCAGCACATTTAAGGATGATCCGGTGTCTACCAGTACATGAGACATGACTGATCCTCTACATTCGACAGATACGTGCAGCGCCATATTATGCTCTCTCCCCTTCGGGGTCAAATCGAAGTCGGTGAAGCCCAAGCTATGGCCCGCGTTCACATGTGCCAACACTCCTTCCAGCTGATTCACGGAAACATCTTGGGGTACAAAGGAAGTATCCAGGACTTTCAACAAAGCATTTCTGTGAGCTTCAGAACACAATAGCAACGACAGTATAGATATCTTTGACGGCGTCTGTTGCAGATGCTCAACAATCTTATAATCTCTTTTTCGAATCAAACACATGAACTCTTCTACATCTTTCGATGCCGTTGCTTTTTCGCTTGTCTGCACAGGGCCATTCTCAATCATCTTCCCCTTTCCTTTTGCCAGTCTTTCGGCCTCTACCTCAGGCGATATGAAGATCCTTCCACTCCTTGTCATACCTCCGGTACCGACAACATTGTCCACAGTCTCGGCTGGCTGCTTGTTAACATCAATCTTTACTCCGTCACAATACACTTCCAACCCATAGGACCATGGGACTGCCTTGGTACTCTCGTACGGGATTGGTCCGGCCTTAGTGATAGTGATCGGTGGTCGCTGGACCGGTGCTGTTATGGTGATCGTTTTCCGAGGAATCGTTACAGTAGCCACATCACTTTGCTTGTCTGCTAATTCCCCTGCAGGCTCTTCAATTGATGCTCGGTCAAATTGCAATGTGCCGCCATCTATTAAAGCCTGAATACCTTTCTTTAAATCCTCACAACCCCCAGCTAGGGTCCAGCACTCTAAGCAATACTCGTCGCACCCTGGATAGACACCCCTTTGCAATAGTCTGCTCTTCACCTCGCACAATGGTGTATTTAAATCATCCACATGCATAATCAAATTCAAACCCTCCTCAGTTAAAATGGCGTTTGCCCCATGATTAGGCATGGGCTTCTGCACTATATTCGGACCCGCCGTTCCAAAATTGATAGCTTTACTATCCAATAGATCCTGCACAACATGCTTGAATGCAGGGCAACCCTCTACATCGTGGCCCGGGGCCCCAGAGTGGAACTCACAGTGCCTGCTTGCATCATAACCATACGGAGGAGTTCCTGTTATTGGTGCCAGAGTTCTCTTCTCTACCAAGTTCAGCCCTAGTAACGTCTGTAACAAATTTGCATACGTTGAAGGTGGCTTTTCAAACACCCTCCTTGGCTTACCACCCTGGAATCTGCGCTGAGCGTGTTGTGCCCCCTGCTGCGGTTGCTGTTGCTGTTGTTGTTGAAATGGTTGTTGCTGAAACGGAATAGTAACACTCGCCACCTGCTGCGGCTGATTATACTGGTTTCGACCTCTGCCCCGGCCTCGGCCTCGGCCCCCAAACACTGCACTTGCCTCGCCCTGACGGCGCCCACCAAAAGCCTTCCTGTTACTGCCAGATGCAGTAGATTCCTCGGCTTGGAATCTTCCCTGCTTAATGTTGCTTTCAATCTTTTCTCCCATCAGAATTAAGTCTGAGAAACTGCCCAAAGATGTGTGAAATAACTTGTCATAAAACATGCCGGTGAATGTTCCTATGAACATGTCATTCATTTCCTTGTCCTCTAGGGGAGGATGGACTCTAGCAGCCATGTCGCGCCATCTCTGCGCATACTCTTTAAAGCTCTCACCCTTTTTCTGAGACAACCCTTGCAACTGGACCCGGTTGGGTGCCAAGTCGCTGTTATACTTATAGTGAGCTACAAATGCTTCTGCCAGCTGCTTCCATGTCTTGATATGAGTTGGTTCCAATCCCATATACCACTCGAGGGAAGGACCAGACAAGCTATCTTGAAAGAAATGCATTAGCATCCTCTCATCAGTTGAATACGCAGACATCCTTCTGTAATATGACCGCACGTGCACTTTTGGACAGGTGTCCCCTTTATACTTATCAAATGTAGGAGCTTTGAATTTGATTGGCACCCTCAAGCCAGGTACCAGGCCCATTGTTGACATATCTAGGCCCACAGCACTTTGATTTACGACCCCCCTCATCTGCTCTTCTAGCATTCTGATCCTCTGGGAGTCATCCATAGGCCCCTCTAAACCTCCACCGGAGAAAGCGTCCTCTTGCTGATCCTCTTGCCAGTTACCATTCCCAGCTCCATACCCATCGTATCCGTTGTTACGGCCAGCTCTAATCTGATTCATCACCGGGCCTCGCCCTCTGTTACCGTATCCTGGAGCAACTCCGGCAGGTCCAAAAGTCATTAACCCAACGCCGTTTCCATTTCCGAATCCTCCGTAACCCTGATTAGTCACACCAAAACCGTCCTGCCCGAAGCCTTGAGCATTGAAACCATATTTCTCAGCATTATCGAATCCTTGGTCATTGAACCCGAATCCAGCATTACCGAAGCCATTGCCTCCCATATTATCACCCAGATTAACATCACCAAGCCCAACGTTATGGACAACAGCCTCGTTCCCAATTCCAACGTTACCGTTCCCAGCAGCAGTACCGTTGTTGACATTGGCAGCAGGTATATTGACTACAGGTGGAGCCACTGGTGTGGGAGTACCATCCCCATGAACAGTGTCGACTCGCATAGACTGATGATCCTCATTCCCATGCCCCGCATTTCTGACCAACAGAGGTTGCACCAGAGCTTGCAAGTTCTCCTGACCTTTTGCAATAGTCTCCATTGTCTGCATAAAGAGCGCTAGCTTCTCGCGCATATCTTGCATCTCGTTCTGCATTTGATCCATGATTCTTCGGCAGTTGGTGCGAGTGGAATACCGGTGCGGGCGCTGCTCTTCAATCCTGAAAAGACCTGGTACAGTGCAAGCAATAAGATATCATTCAGTAATCACCTGTAATGCAACATGAATATGAATGAAATGCAATGTGTGTCTGTGCATTAAGGAATAGCATTTCCCGATTCTAGTGCGACGGTGCCAGTGCAGTGACAGTGCTAGCAATACGAAGATCGGAGCTGAATCATGGAAAGCCTCATATACTGCAGAGAAATCCAATAAGCCAAGAATACAATATCACAGAGTATAATAAGAAGGCATGACCTCTACCAACAATCCTGGTGATGGTCAGCACTATGCAAATAAAGCATCAATACATGAAATGGTCAAATACATTCATAAGCCTGATACTCTTCTAGTAACTTCTTGGTCTCTGGATGACTTGGCCGGGTAAGCAGACCCTCGACAAGTAGGTTTCTTCTCTTGAGAACACGTCGCACATCACCAGCGGTTTCTTCCCATGCCCCTTCTCCGAAGCGATCCTCTAACTTCCGCTTCTGAGACACAACTTCGTTCCTGCCTTCGATGGCCTTGTTCAATGCATTCTGGAGACTATACCTGGTCATCACCTCTTCTTCATACTTCTTAATGCTAGCTTTCAACTGCTCTTCGAGGTCAGAGATTTGCTGCCTCAATTTATCTTCCCTCTTTTTATTGTTGGTCAGCGTAGCATTCCAAGTCTTGTTACAAGAAGAGATTTCTCGGTGTGCGGCGTCGAGTGCTTTCTTTTTGGACTCCAACATGTCATGGGAGCTTCTGAACTCTTGCCCCAGACGTTCACGCTTCTTTTTCTCCTCAGTCAACTCAGCACCTAGTCTGTTTACTAGTTCGATCTGCTGCTGGAAAGCATGCACAACCTTGTTTTTCTCGCTGCGTATCTGAGCTAGCTCTTGCTCTAACCCTTCATTGAGCTTCATCAAGGCTTCCTTTTCTTTAACAACTTGCTCGTAGGCCTCCCTAGTAACAGTGGTGGGCTCTTCTACCGGAATATGAACAGGGACTGGTGCAGTTGGAAAGGGCATCAGTAATTGGCTTGCTCTCTCTTGAATCCAAACTCTGTAGGGTGCATAAGCCTGACAATCGTTCTTCCCCAACAGTGGCTTCCCTCTTCTGTTGATACGCGTCCAGGCATGCTGCAGCTTGGCTAGTAACTCTCCCTTCAAATCACCGGTGAAGTACAAAGATTCCTGTACTTCTTCTTCCTTTGGTGGGTTCTTCAGCGCGTATCCGAACTGGAGAATGAACAGAGAAGGGTTGTAATTGATACACCCTTTTCTTCCTATCAACGGAACATTAGGGTACCCAGAACAACTGAAAATGAGCTCAGACCCCAACAGGTCTCGGTCAAACCACTCAATATCTTCGGAAGATAGCCTCATCAGGCGCTCCGGCCAGCTAGCTGTAGTTGCACTATCCACAAAAGGTCCCTTTAGGGGAAGATGGCTCTTAAACCACATGTTCAACAACGGCGCACAACAGTAAACAGTATTTCCTCTTCTGTTTTCATTTTTGTAGTGCAATGAGTGATAGAAGTCTCCAATCAAAGTGGGCACCGGGTTGCCCGCAGCAAACAGATGGAAAGCGTCCAAGTCCACAAAATTGGGCAAGTTGGGAAACAGCACTATCCCGTATATGCATAGAGCCAAGATAGCGTTAAAAACTATCCAGCACCCGTTCTTGGCATACTCTTGAGCTTTGCCAACCATAAAATCAAGGGAGAAACCAGGAACCCCAAGCCAAGAAGTCACTAGTAGTTCAGCAGCGTTCATGTGCAAGGCCTTAGCTAAGTCCTCCAGGTTGGGCTCAGCAGCAGAGTGAATAAAGGGAACCTTGTTCTGCACTGGTAGCTCAGTAAACTCCACATACTCTTCAATAGTAGGCCCCAGAATAAAGTCAGCAAACGTGAAACATCTCAATGCAGGATCATAGAACTGCATCAGGGTGTACAGCCCATTCATCTCATCAGCAGTTGGCTTGCAGACTAATCTCAGCAATCTTCCATGACTCATTCTGAAACTTCTCCTAACCTCCTCATCAGCAAGAGACATCAGACCAAGTAAGGGAGTAATGTCAGGTGTAGGCAACTTGTACGCAACTGTCTTCCTCAATCCAGCCATAATCAATAAGCAGAAGTCCGGGCACTAGAACCAGGGAATATGCAAATGCACCTGCAGCACAGACGCACGTTAATGGGATGCAATGATAATGGGTATGCAAACAATGCAATGCAAGTAACATGCAACAGGGACCAAATGTCGTAGCTGAAAAGCCTGAACCATATCAAAAAGTCTCAGATAGACCCTCCAGAAGTCCTCAAACCCTGGTCTCAGATAGACCCAAAACAAAGCTCCAACACTGGTCTCTGATAGACCCCATAACATAACTCTGACTGGTCTCTGACAGACCTCATATCATAACTTCAACTGGTTTCTGACAGACCTCAAAACTCTCCAACTGGTCTCTGACAGACCTCAGAACTCTCCATAAATACCCAGGATCTCAGATCAAGAAACAAACCGGTATTCTGAAGGTCTAGTTACCTGCATAACCCCAAACCCTCTCACAGGTAGGTGTCCTAATAACTGACAAAAGTATGGCATCCTATGCGGTCGTCGGCGTCACAGACTTTCAGGGTTGATGATACGATTCCCAGAAGGAGTGGCATCATCAATTCCTGAAGAGGCCTCACTTAGCCAACTTCCAAATGATCGGTTCCCGGAGTCGACAATTCAGCTAACCAACAACCCCTTCGACCCAAAGGGTAGAAAAAGAAGTCAACCAGAAGAACCTCGTCCGAGTGTAGATTTCGTGAGACACTAATGCAAGCAAAGCCGGCACGTGCCCACTAATTTCTACTCTAATTCTAGGTGCACTCAAGCCCAGGTCCGGCTTATCTCTCAATCATAGAACACCCGTCACACCCCAATACAGCAATAATAATCAATAATATAATGCTGAAAATAAAGGTCAGAAATATAAATCCATACAAAATCCTCGACGGGAAAACAAGCGCTAGGATTGACTCGCTTAAGGGACGTTGGATCCCAAATGCATAAGGAACTATCACAGTCCTTAGCAGCCAGGGGACGTTGGATCCCCAGCAGAGTCGCCAGCTGTCGCTACTGCGAAAATCGGCGCCGGCATGACAGAAGAGTCGCCACCGTGCGTTATTTATCCCACAGGAGGGAAAGGAAACGCTCGAGGTAAACCTACCGCAAAACGGGGAAAGGAATGGTCATCGCAACCAAATCCTGGATTCGGGAGTCGGTTACGCAAGGGGAAGGTATTAGCACCCCTCACGTCCGTCGTACTCGACGGGATCCACGCTTGTTTTCGGGTATGGATTGTTATTCTATCTACACTAAGGGTTAAGGGTTAAAAAGAAAGAAGGGGACTCGGCAAAGTATCGCACTTTATGCCTACGTATTCCCGTCTGGAACGAGAAATCAGAGTCAACGTAGTTCGCCTACCTACGGGAAAGGAGGGGAAGGTTGCTCGCTAGGATATCGCATCCTATGCCTACGTACTTTCATACGGCATGAAAGATCAGAGCAAACGTAGTTCGGGCCACGTACGACACCAGTCTGTTCTAATTGTTTTTATTCCTTCTGAAAATGGGTTTTTCTGATTAACAGTCCAAGCGGACGAAAATGACGTTTTGATGAATTCACATTCTTTTACGGAAGAAGTGTCTTTTATTGTGTTTGAAATATTTATTGTGTTTTTCTGTTTGTTTTGAGAAAGAAGAGACAAAACTCTAACCTACGGTTGCGAAGGGAATCAAACTAACCTAATGTTATCATGCATGGGTTAAGACCTAATGTCTATCATGCTCCTCTCTTGCGCAGAGAGAAACAGAGATCCTAAGGGAATAGACGGAAACAGAAACAATAGCAGATAATAAAGCAGTAAAATGCATGGATGCAACAATACAAGCGAGGCAAGGGAGTCCCACTCAACCTCGAACCTAGAAAACAATAGGCAAAAGTGAGAAGAATTCACCTTCAACCTAACAGGTTAAACAACAAACAATACAGTCAGGGAAAACCAAACAATACATCAGAAATTAAAAAACTAAAATAAACAGCCACAACAGCTCTGCATCAACATCTGTCTTCAAGTCATCTCCAAATAGCTACAGGCTTCAAGCAAGCATCAATCTCCATCTCCACAGCCTCCAAGCAAGGCCTTTATCATCAGTCTTCCATCTGCAATGGCTTTTCTTCAAGTCTCAATCTCCAAGAGGAATATCAGTCAACAAGATGAAATGAATGTTAAACAGTCAAATGCCTACCAAGGGTGGCTCATTAACTATTAACATTATACAGACAATTTTCTCTCAAAAGTTCTATCTTTCAAATACATTCACTGATCCTTCCAAAGGAAGGAGGTGGATATTTGAAAGAGACTTTGAATCATAGAGAAAGAATGGAGGCAGACAATGCCTTCCATGTTTGTAAATCAAGTTCTCTACTCTAGAGCTCTGCCTAGCTCCTAAATCCTATACTCCTCAACAGCTGCCAGCAAAGGATACTCTCCATCAACTCTGGAAGTTGGTCTTCATTCTCTTGATCTCCAATGGACTCATCATCACAAGTCTTCAGCTCTCCCAATCCCCAAGCAAACCCAATGCCCCACACAGACAAATGAAATAACCCTAGAGAGGGCACACCACACAGTCAAACACATATAAGCAGTATACTGATAGCAGTAGGGGAATCCTAATATTTTCTAAGGGATCTATTATCTACCCATAATCCCTATATTCCCATACCCCAAAGATTCAATCTACAACTCCTAAGGGAAATGATTTAGTTCTCCTATGTTATCTCCTAAACCCTAGTTTTGATCACACTAATCACACCTAAACAAACACCTAAAAATTAAGTCCTAAAAATATGAACTAAATTTTATATACAAACTAACATTCTATACTAATCAACCTAAAAAGAATGGATCAAAAATATAAAAGCATCTAATCAAACTAAAATCAACAAATTCATGCATTAAACTAAACATTATTTAATCCTATTAAAAATAAAAAATATGCTAAAAATATAAAAATAAAATGAAATTGGAATTTTTTTTGTATGATAATTTTCTTGACAGAATTATGAACAATATGCAAAAAGAACCAATTAAAATCATGCATTTTTCAACTATTTATGATTTTTTCAAAGAATTGAAATGAATTAAGAAAATAATGAATGAATTAATTTGGCTGAGGGGTGCATCAAGTAACTAAACCAATTGAAATAAAAGAATGGGCCCAGACTGGGGGGCGCGCATAGCAAGCGCGTCTGGGCCCAACACATGCTCAGAAAAAATAAAAAAAGAAAAAAACATGCAAACGGTGCAAATAGTAAGATTTCTAGTTCATTATTGGTTTTGGGCCTACAAACGGGGGTGGCATTAGCAAGCGAGTATTGAGCCCAGTCAGAAAAATAAATGAAACGGTGCGTAGCACCTTTGGGATTTCCCTCCGTTTTTCATTTTAAACCACAACCATTGGATTGCAATCTGAGTCAAGGTCAAACCATGAATCGTGTGGCTCTCGCTTCATCTTCAACCTTAGAAACCCTAGGGTTTCAGAAATCTTTCCCCATGCAAGCACCTTCCATCGTTCTGTTCTCCTTCAATTTTCCATGAATTCCCATGATGTAAAAACCAAAAGTGACCTATTCTCTTCCCTCTACACAGCCATGGCAATGGTTTCTTCTAAAACTCAGCCTAACTTCAAACCCGATAGGTATAACAACTCGGTTCCACCATTTTCACCTGAGATCAATCTTGCCAAACCTTGCTAATTTCTATCCTAACATGGTCTATACCTTATGCTGATTACTCTAAGCTATTCAATCAAGATTATAGTGCAATATTCCATGAGTTCTAAACCCTAACAGCTTGTGCACACCAATGGCAACCTCCATGGATTGGTCTCAAATTCACCAAAATCAATCACCTAACTATGCCTAACCATTCTAACCTAATGATTCACTATGATTCTAACTAATTCAGTCAATTCGAAGAGAAAACTTACCTGGTGTAAATGATGAAAACAGGTGATGAATTCTTCCAATCCAATGCTTGCAGTGCTTGGAGATTGATCAGTGAGCTTGATCTTGAGTTCTGTATGCAATGGATCTTGCTCCAAGTTCTTGAATCTTGCAATCACCAAATTCTTGCTCCTTGGATGATGAAGTTGTATGGCACGATTCCTCTTCAATTCAACCCAATTTTGATGTGAATTCTGATCTATGCAAGATGTTGATGATGATCAAATCAAGAAAAATGGAAATTGAGAGAGATTTGATGGAGTTTGAAGTGATTTTGCAAATTGGAAGAATGATGTAAAACTTGGTATTATAAGCACAATGAATCGCCAAACATGGCATGAAGCCACTCAATGCAATATATAGATGAACTTAGAAACCTCTAGAAGTTTGTAGAATCTTCCCATGCACACTTTCCCTTGAATTTGGATTATGTAACTTCATTTGTAAGTAACCAAGCATATCTTTCAAATCTTGAACCAAACTCAAAAATACACTTTTGCCAATGTTCTTAAAACATTTTTTCCAATCAAAATGACCTATAATTTCATCCCATTTGGCCAAAATATGAAAAATCTCAATTTTAGGTCATTTTTCATTCATTAAATTCACCAATTTTGAAACCTTGAGCTATGAGTCCTTCCAATATTTCATGGTCACTTTTCTAGACTCAAAATGTCATTTGGAGCAATTTTTATGTTTTGAAGTTTTCCATTTGAAGCTCCCTTGTATGAGTTTTGGGCATAGGCTTGAAATGACCTGTAATTCTCAGATGACCAAAATACCCTTTTCTTGCCAAGACCATAAGTAGAGTTCCACAAATCATATGAAGGCATACCATACCATTATAGAAAGCTAGGACAATGAGGAACAACTCGTATGTTTACCAGAAATTCATTTGAAATCTCCTTGAGGGGTAAAAATTGCTTGGAAGACAGGTAACTTTCACAGACAAAATTTCAGATACCTCAGATGACCTGTAACTTGCAAGGACCATAACTTGAGTTCCATAAATCTCCTTGATGTCTTCCACCACTCATATTAAAGGTATTGATATCCTCTACAAGTTTCATGTTGACCAAGGATCAATTTGAAGCTTTCATTTTGACTTATCTTGTTTGGAAGTTTGACCTAAACTAGGGGATTTTACACAGAAACCCTAATTTAGAAACTCCTCTTCTCCTTGATTTCTCTTGATTTCTTCTTGGAACAACACCATATCCTTATCCATATGTCAAATTATGAACCCCACATCTCCCCAATAGACCTTGATGCCCTTCAATCAATCAATTGACCTAGAGTTGACCCAGAGTTGACCCCAGATGAAACCCTAGTTGACTGTCTTCAACTGCAACTTTTGTGATCATACCAATGACTTGCCTCCTTATCCAAATGACTTTCTAAGTCTTCCATGATGTCTATATGCACTCCATGCTCAACTCACAGCTCACAACTTCTTTGATGATCCTCAGATACCCTCAGATAGGAGATAGATTCACTGCTTGATCCATTGACTTCTTAGGTTTCAATTCTTGCTGATGACTTGAATTTGAATAATAACCTCTTGGTAGGTTCATAGAGATGAGAATAGTACTTGGTCCCTGGTTGGATGACTTGCTATGCTATGCTATGCAGATGATTAGACTATGTACATGACTCTATATGCAAATGCTAATGCAATTGAAACATAAACCAAGTGAATTAGGTTGAGCAAATTTTAGGGTGCAACACCTAGCCCATTGCCAGCATTAACATGGGCTACCACCTCTTCTAGCTGATTCACTGATATCTCTTGCGGTACGTAGGCAGCGTTCAATACCTTCAGTAACGCGTTGCGGTGCGCTTCAGAACACAGCAACAAGTTGAGAATAGAAATCTTCGAAGGCGTCTGGTGGAGATGGTCTACAATCTTGTAGTCGCTCTTTTTGATCAACCGCATAAACTCCTCGGCATCTTTGACAAGCAAATCCTTCTCTACCCCACACGGGGCCTCTTCAACGACTTTGCTTTTACCCTTATCAGCCGCATCAGCTCTGACCCCTTTCTCTGCCACGGCCTCTGGCGGTGCAAACACTCTTCCGCTACGGGTAATATCACTGATTCCTGCGAGGTTCTCCACAGTCGACCCATACGGCTCCAGCTCTAACTTCTGACCGTTGCAATAGACTTCAGCTCCATAATGCCACGGAACGGCGTTAGTGCTCTCGAATGGTATCGGCCCAGCTTTGGTAATAGTGATTGTAGGCGGTCTGGGCGCAGAAATAGTTATTGGTTGGCGAGGAATGGTGATGGTGGCGACTTCATCGGCCTGCTTCAACACTACCTCTCCTAATACACTTTCATCCCTTCGGCTGAACTGCAAAATACCCTCAGTCATCAGACTTTGGATACCTTCTACCAGCTGCTCACACCCATCAGAATGTGTAGCACAGTCCATACATAACTCTCCGCATCCTGGAAAGAACCCTTTCTTCAACAACTTAGCTTTGACGAAACTAAGCGGCGTCTTTAGGTCTTTGACATCAGTCAACAGATCTGCGCTCTCTTCTTCGATAATGGCGTTCACTCCGCCTCCCCTATGATTCGGCATAGGGTTTTTCGTGACATTGGGCACGTTATCGAAGAAGTTGATAATCTTGGCATCTACCAGGTCCTGCACCTTGTGCTTAAAGGCTTTGCAGTTCTCAACTGTATGGCCTGGTGCCCCTGTATGGAAATCGCAAGTGGCATTTGCGTCATACCCTGGTGGAGGTGCCCCTGTCAAGGGAGCCATCGTCCTCTTCTGAACCAACTGAAGCTGAAGCAAAGTCTGCAAGAGTTGCGCGTACGACATGGGCGGTGCCTCGAAGTGACGGTTTGTCAAAGGTGCCCGATTCTGGTATTTTCTATATCCCTGCTGATTCGGTTGCTGTTGCTGCTGCTGCGGAGCTGCTGGGATATTTATACTGGCTATCTGCTGCTGAGGGCCCTTGCCCTTTCTTCGAGCGTTGGTAACAGCGCTCGCATCTCCTTCTCGTCGTTTACCAGCATAAGGTTTCTTTCCACCTCCTCCAGCTGAGGATGATTCACCTTGAATTTTCCCGATCTTGATACCATTCTCGACGTGCTCGCCCATGGTAATGAGAGCTGAGAACGTCCCAGACATACCGCTGACTAACTTTTCATAGTAGATTCCCGGGAGGGTAGCCACAAACATCTGCACGAGCTCGCGCTCAACCATCAGCGGTTGAACCCGAGCAGCCAACTCACGCCACCGCTGGGCGTACTCCTTAAATCCTTCATTATTCCGCTGCGAAAGGTTCTGGAGCTGGACCCGGTTCGGGGCCAAGTCGCTATTGTACTGGTAATGATGGACAAACGCTTCAGCGAGATCTTTCCATGTGCGCACGCTAGTGGGCTCTAAACCCATGTACCACTCGAGGGATGGCCCAGAAAGACTATCTTGGAAGAAGTGCATCAGCAACTTCTCGTCTTCGGAATAGGCAGACATCTTTCTATAGTACGATCGCAGGTGGACACGAGGGCAAGTAGTACCCTTATACTTCTCAAAGACAGGCACCTTGAACTTAGGAGGTACCTTGAAATCAGCAATTAACCCCAGCTTGGATATATCAACGCCCAAAGTATTCTGATTCTCAATATCTCTCATTTTATCTTCAAGTGCTTTGAATCTGAGCCGCGCTTCAGCATTCAGCTCCGCTTCCGCACCTCTTTGAGAAAACACATCATCCTGATGATCCTCAAGCCATGGTTGAGGCACCAACAGATTCCCGACGCCAGCATTGCCGTTGACCGGCCCGATGTTGACATTAGCTCCCAGACTCCCATTGCCGACGCCCGTCACATTGAGTCTGATATTGGCCATCACATTGCCATTAGCACTGCCGTTGCCCCCGGCCACGGGGACACCATTCTGCGGAGTATCCACTGGTGGAGGAGTAGGCACAACCCCGCCATGAAGTATGCCGTTACTATCAACCCTGGAGATCAAAGGTTGAACCAAAGTTCGGAGCTGGTCCTGACCATTGGCGACTACCTGCATCAGTTCCATAAAGCGATCCATCCGCTCACGGAGCTCCTGGACATCTGTCTGCACTTGATCCATAATCCTGGTCTGATTAGCTCGAGTTGAATAACGGTGAATGAGTCTCTGATCAATTCTGGAGTCACCGGAAACAGCCTGGGACCTGTAAACTTGAAAAAAACCTGAAAAAACCTGCAAACACTAAAGGTTAGGAAAAACAACATAATGTACGCCATGCAGATGCTTCATACAGATGCATGCGTGTGTCTGTGTGCTTGGGAGATTTCCCCCGATCCTAGTGCCTTAGTGCCAGTGCTGATAATAATAATAATAATAAGAAGAAGTCCGAGCCCAATCATGGAAACATCAATCTCATATATAAAGGAAAGCCTATCAAGGCAGTACATAGCATCAGCGAGTACAAGACAAATCAACAGCGTGACCTCAACCAACAAGCCTGGTGATGGTCAGCATACAACAAAGATCAAAACAAAAGGAATACAACTAGTCAAGTACGGCCACGGGCGCGATACTCTGCTAATAACTCCTTCGTCTCTGGATGATCTGGCAAAGTGAGCAACCCCTCGACGAGTAGTTCCCTCTGCACAATAGTATATTGAAGTCCCTGAACTGAACTTTCCCATGCTCCTTCACCGAAGCAATCTTCTAATTTCCGCTTTTTGGACTCAACCGTCAGCTTGTGCTCCCTCAGGTTAGCAAGAGCTTTGTTGAGTTGACCTTCGCGGCGTACCTGCGGGCGGTTTCTTCATCAAACCTCTGTTCACTGTCCTTCACCTCGGCTTCCAGCTTGGAGATCTGCAGCATCAGCTTATCCTCCCGCTCTTTCCTGGTGGCCAAAGAAGCCTTCCAGTGCTGGTCGAACTTGGATATCCTCCGATATGCCTCGTCCAAATGCTGCTTCTTCGTAGCTAGTACGTCGTTGACAGCCCTGAAGTCTTGACCCATGCGTTCACGCTCGGCAATCTGCTTCGTCAGGTCTGTACCTAGTTGGTTCACCAACTCTGTCTGCCTTTTGAAAGAATGAACGACCTCATTCCTCTCGCTTCGAAGCTGAGCTAACTCCTTCTCCAGTTCTGCGTTCGTCCGCTTCAATTCATCCCACTCAGCTAATACCTGGTTATGCTGATGAATGGGCACAGTAGTAGGCTCTTTGATCATTGGAGGACTTTCTGGCTTGACCTGAGGAAACGGCATCCCTATAGCATTGGCTCTGGCTCTGATCCATGTCAAGTATGGAGGGTAGGCTTGATTGTTGCTTTTTCCCAGCAAAGGCTTTCCTCGTTTCTGATACTGTTCCATGCACGCTGAAGCTTGGACAACAGATCCCCTTCCAGAATACCTGTGAGGTACAGAGATTCATGTACCTCTTCCTCCTTCGGCGGAGTCCTCAAAGCATACGCGAATTGTCGAACCAGCAACGACGGATTGTAGTTTATGCAGCCCTTCCAACCTATCAGAGGCACATTAGGAAACCCGCTGCAACTGAAGATCACCTCAGTACCCAACCTGTCTCTGTCGAACCAGTCAATATCTTCTGCAGATAAACTCATCAGACGCTCAGGCCACTCAGCTGTGGCAGCAGATAAGACAAAAGGACCCCTCTTGGGCAGATGGCTATCAAGCCATTTGTACAACAAGGGCACACAGCATGAGACATTCTTCCCTCTCCGGTTCTCATTCTTGTAGTGGACTGAGTGATAGACATCTCTGATCAAAGTAGGGACTGGATTCCCTGAAGCAAAGATGTGAAACGCATCAAAGTCTACAAAATCCGGCATGTTGGGGAACAGGATAATGCCATATATGCACAAAGCGAGGATGGCATTGAACGCGTCCCAACATCCGTCCTTAGCACACTACTGAGCCTTAACCACCAGAAACTGCAAGGAGAACCCAGGAACCTTGTTCCAACTAGTCAGTACTAACTCTGAGGCGTCCAAGTAAAGTGAAGAAGCTAAACCAGCCAGATCAGGCTCAGCCTCCATGTGGACAAAAGGCATCTGCCTCTTGATAGGCACACCTAGCAAATCAGCATACTCTTCCAGCGTCGGCGCGAGAACAAAGTCCTGAAAAGTGAAACATCTCAGCGGAGGGTCGTAGAACTGCAACAGAGCGTGCAACCCGTTCAACTCGAACACAGAAGGCTTGCAAACCAAACTGAGCAACCGACCATAAGATTTTCTGAACTCATCCTTCACAGAATCACCTGCTAGAGCTATCAAACCAGTCAGCTTAACCACATCGGGGGCAGGGAACTTGTACGCAATGGTCTTCCTGAGAGAGGCCATAACAATACAATAGGAGGCAAGAAATCCTAGATCGGGGAAACAGTACCTGCAACACAGACACACGTTAATGGAATGCAAATGAACATGCAAACTAATGCAAAATGCAGTCATGCAATAATATATCCGGATAGCTGCTGTTGTGGAGATTTTGTATCAACAAAACCACGACCACTGATGAGAAGAAAACCCTGGTGTAGGACCACAGATCTGATCTGCCAAGAACAACCATCTGATAGGACCATATACGCAGGATCATAATTCTGCTCTGTCAAGAACAAATGTCTGATAATAAGGACCTCTGATGTATGATCAAGAAATATCTGCTGATGAAGTCTTCAGACCCCAAATCAAAAATCTGCTCTATCAAGAACAAACATACAGCTGCTGATGAGATCTTCAGACCCCACTCAAAATCTGCTCTATCAAGAACAAACAACATCTGCTGGTGAGATCTTCAGACCCCAAAATCTGCTCTATCAAGAACAAACCACTGATGACAATACTCTGATCAAACCTGCTCTATCAAGAACAAACATACACCTGATGATAAGATCCTCTGATCAAAACCTGCTCTATCAAGAACAGACAAATCTGCAACTGAGAAACCCTGGTACCAACACAACTGATTCACTGTCAAGAAAACCAGGTAGTCTGAAGGTCAAGGTTTCCTGCAATAAACCTAATCCCACTCACAGGTATGGACCTAAACTGACTCAAGGTACGACATCCTATGCGTTCATCAGCGTCACAGACTTTCAAGAGGGGTGATACGATACCCAGAAGGTGTGGCATCACCAGCTCATGAAGCGGCCTCACTTAGCTGAATCACAAATGATCGGTCCCCAGAGTCGACAATCCACCAAACCAGCAATCGTCTCAACCCAAAGGGTTGAAAGTGAAGCCAACCGGATGAACCTCGTCTGAGCGTGGATTTCATGAGACACTAGTGCCTGCAAAGCAAGCACGCGCCCACTAATTTCCACTCTAAGTCTATAGTGCACTCAAGCCTGGGTCTGGCTTCTCACTCATCAGAACTCCCATCCCACAACAGCACAAATAATCATATTATACTGAAAATAAAATGCGGGAAATAAAGTGCGAGAAGTAAAATGCGATAAATAAACGCAACCCAACAGGTAAACATACAAGCGTTAGGAATGACTCGCATAGGGAACCAGGGTCCCCAGCAGAGTCGCCAGCAGAGTCGCCAACTGTCGCTTGCGCGAAAATAAGGTGCCGGCATGACAGAAGAGTCGCCACATTTCGTTATTTATCCCTCAGAGCGGGAAAGGAAACGATCGGAAAAACCTGACGAAAAAGGTTAAGACAAGGTCATCGCAACCATTGTCTGGGTTCGGGAGTCGGTTACGCAAGGGGAAGGTATGAGCACCCCTCACGTCCGTCGTACTCGACGGGATCCTCGCTTGTTGTGTTTACTTGGACGAGTTGGTTTTATTCTATCTACCTATCAAGGCTGGCTGAAAAAGAAAAGAAAAATGACTCGGCAAAGCATCGCATTTTATGCCTATGTATTCTCATCAGAGAATGAGAAATCAGAGTCAACGTAGTTCGGCCTACGAAGGATTATGGGGGAAGGTAGCTCGCCAAGACATCGTCATCTTGTGCCTACGTACTCTCAACAGGCATGAGAGATCAGAGCATACGTAGTTCGGGAAACTACGGTTTATTTCCTGCCTTTTACGAAAGAAGTGTTTTTTATTGTGTTTGCGATTTCAACCGCACTAGAGACTATGACCTGAGAGTGAATGCGTCGTATGTCACCCAAAGGGTACCATACTAAACATCCAGACTGTGGAAAAGAAACTCTCCCACAATCCTTTCTCAGATAGCTTAAGGCTCGTAACGTACGAAAGAAATCATTCATGATTACTGTATCTTAAACTGTTTTGAGATGAGAAGAGAACAGGCCCAACTAGGAGGGAGACTATCAAGTCCTACTGTTGTCATGCCATGGATTCATCCTATGGTTGAGGTTTGAACAGGGAACTCCTAGATGTTGTCATGCATAGGTTTCAACCTAAAAGTCTATCATCAAATCCTTATCAAAGGAAATGAGAGTCCTAAGGGATCATGTCAATGATACACCAAAACAGACAAAGCATCAGCTTAACAGTAAAATGCATGCAATGAAAGTGAGGGAGGAAATGTGTGTGGGGCTTCAGCCTCCACAAGCTCATCTCAACCTCAAGCCAGAATGAAATAACAGTAATCGTACTGAAATATAAACAACATGCTATCAAGCAATAAATAGTAAACTGCAATCATACAGATGAAATGAAATGAAATGCCATCGGGCAAACAAACCACATGGGCAAGGGAGCTGGGCTCTACCGAATACCCGCAAGCAAAGCCACACAGTAACAATACAAGCAGAGGGAGCAACTCGACCTCTAGTGCAATCATGCTCCTAGATTCTACCTATTCTAGATATGGACTTATCCTAATGCATCAAACAAGTCAAGCAAAACACATCAATACAGAAAAGAAAAAGAAGAAAACAGATAAACTCCTCTCTCAGCTTCAAGCTCCAGCTTTTCCAACAGCAACTCAGTCTTCAGACTTCAATCACTTGACAAACATCAGTTTTCTTTTCCAGGTTTCAACCCTACAACATGAGTTTTAACTCATCTTCTCCCTTAAGCTTCAGCTTCTTGATCAGCTCCACCTTCAGGCTTCACTATCTTCAGGGATTTTCAAGTATCAACTTGCTTTTTCTACTCTTCTAGCTTCAGCTGGAATGACAATACTCAAGGAATCATCCTCTTCAATACTCTTCAATGAAGTCTTCATCTTCATGCTCAGGCTCTGCATCTCTCAAGACAATCAAACCAGAGAAAAAATCACTTACTGGATAAGCTAGGGGATATTGAACTGCTTATTTGATCACCAAAGGTGACCTATAAGGGTTCAACATCAAAGGAATGGTCCCCTACAAAGGTCTACTTCCTAGGTACATCACTTATCTCTCCAAAGGAGAAAGGTGAATACCATGGAAGGACTTTGAATCATAGGGAGGAATGGAGGTGAATGATACCATCCATGTTTTAGAAAGAATTTATCTACATCTAAACTCTTCCTATCCCTAACCTTAAAACAAAACAAAAAGAAAAAAGATCAAGCTCTCAAGCTCCTCAATGCATCTTCAAGTCTTCTACTATGCTCCTCAATGCTCCACAATGAGATACCAAGCTTTCCAAGCTCACAAAGCAAAGCAAACAAACAAACATGCCCTAAAGGCAACACAAACCATCAACCAATACAAAAATCAACTAAAAATAGCATACCACTATATTAAATCCTAATATAATTTCTAAGGGATCCTACATACCTACCCTTAATACCCATATATGCCCCATAGTCTAAATTGTCCTAAAAACCCAAAATCTAAAGTTGTTATGGACATATGTTGAAGTTTTAACCTAATTCTACACAACCTAGAATTATCTAATCAAAACTATCCTAAATATCATCACAAAAATATGGAATTAATCCAGGGGGAACCTAAAACATATATCTAACTACCCTAAAAATATTGAACTAAAAATACTAAGGGAGCTACCTAAACTAAATTCTACAAATTAAGGTATCAACCTAAAAGCATTAAAAAGCAATTAAAATAGAAAATATGCAAAAAATATTAAAATGAAATAAAATGGCAATTTTATGATTTTATATTTTTCTTGACAACAAATGGAAAGTGGAGAAAAAATTCCCATTAAAAAATATTCATTTTTCTATTTATTATGCATTTTCAAAGTTTGAGAAAAAATGGAGTGAAAATAAAATGAGATATGAAGCATGGGGTTCAAATAGAAATGAAATGCAGCTATAAAACTGGAATGGGCCCAACCTGGGGGTCTGAATAGAAAAGCGCTTGGGCCCAGTATCACAATCAGAAAACCATTGATAAACCAAAAGAAAATAAAAAAGCTGCGGTGCGAATAGAAACGAATTATAGTTGAAAACTGGAATTGGGCCTGAATAGGGGTGGGAATAGAAAATAATGACTAAGCCCAGGATGAGGGCTTTAATGAAACGCCGCGTTTCATTGTTTCAGCCTCCCTCCAAAATTGAAATTGAATCTGGGGCGTTAGATGGTTTCTTTGGTCAAGGGTCAATCGCGTGATCCAACGGCAATGGCTCATCTTCAACCTTAAGATTAGTGTTTCTGAAAAACCCTCCATGAAAACAGAACTCGCGCGCAGACCTTCCACCCATTCGTGTGCCTTCGTTTCTCCATTAAATCTCATCATGTAAAAACCAATCTTGACCTATTTTCCACGCTGAATACGACTGTGACATTGAAATACATTGAAACACTCTCTATCGTGCAAACCGAATGTGTAACCTCATGAATTTCAAAATATGATCAGTTTTCCACTTCAACCAAACTCAGCTATCTTTACATCAAAATGATCCTTATGTTACACTAATCAAAATCAGCCATTAAACTAGCATTATCATTCACTATATAGCATGTTCTTGCTCCATCAAGAATTGATCTCCATGAATGAAACTTCACCAAATGCTCTTAAACTCATCAAAAATGATCACCTAATTGTCTCTAACAGATTTACACTAATAATTTACCCTAGCCATGCCTAGATTAGGGTGTAGAAATGGTTTTGCATACCTGGCTTCTTGGAATGGTAGGTGATGAAACCCTTGCTTTCAATGCTTGAAACTCTTCAAGAATGCTCCCCAGATGATGAATCTTCCTCTGTTTGCAAAAGATTTGATGTAGCAAGCTTGTACTTCAAGATCCAATGTGATTTGCTTCCTTGCAATTTCCAATGGAACACCTTCAATTCTTCATCAATGGATCCTCAAACCAGTATGAACACACTCAGAAATATGTATGGAGAAGGTTTGTGAAGAAAAATGAGATAGCAATGAAGAAGAATCAAGAGATTCAATGTAACTTGCAATGGAAGCTTTATGATTTCACACTCTCTTCTCTACCACAATCAACACCAACCTTGCATCAATGCAAGTTGTATTCAATATATAGACTGGTTTAGAACAATCTAGAACTCCCTAGAACACTCTAATGAGAATTTCATCTTTTCATGCAATGGTATTTTGAATTTCCATTTCTCCTCATATGGCATCTCATGCAAAAAACCTTGCAATCCTACCATTCTGACTTAAATTTCTCCTTACATGAGATTTGTGATAAGATACAATGCATATCTTCCTTGTTTATTGAATTTTTCCTTGTTTTGGTTTGGTACCTTCGTGTGCAAGTAAGACTTTTCCAAAGTAGCCCTATGATGCAAGCCCCAAATCAAAATTATGGCTGAACCATTATTCTTAGAATGTCATTTGGAGTCAAAATGACCTATTATATGACATGGTTTGGACTTGTAACTTGGGATTTATGATTTTCAACTTCACTTGAATTAACTTATGCCTCATTTTTAGGCCATTTTTGTCACTTTTTGATATGAGCCTTTTCAACATCTCATGACCTCCCTACTAGCCTTAAAACATCATTCTAAGCAAGTTTTATGTTGAAGATTTTTCCATTTGAAGCTTGGAAGTAGGAGATATGGCCTTATGCTTGAAATGACCTATAACCTCCAAATGACCAAAATGCCCTTGGCTTGTCAAAGCCATAAGTTGAGTTCTACAAATCCTATCAAGGACTTCTAGCACTCTCTAGAAAGCTAAGAAGATGATCTTCAACATTCATGTTGACCAAGAGATCATAGGTGTTGCAACCTAAAATTTGCTCAACCTAATTCACTTGGTTTATGTTTCAATTGCATTAGCATTTGCATATAGAGTCATGTACATAGTCTAATCATCTGCATAGCATAGCATAGCAAGTCATCCAACCAGGGATCAAGCACTATTCTCATCTCTATGAGCCTATCAAGAGGTTATTATTCAAATTCAAGCACATCCAGGTCATCAGAAAGAAATTGAAACCCAGAGAGGTCATTGGATCAAGCAGTGAATCTATCTCCTATCTGAGGATATCTGAGGATCATCAAAGAAGTTGTGAGTTGTGAATTGAGGTCATGGAGAGTATAGACATCATGGAAGACTTAGAGAGTCATTTTTCAAGGGAGACAAGTCATTGATATGATCACAAGAGTTGCAGTTGAAGACAGTCAACTAGGGTTTCATCTGGGTCAACCCTGGGTCAACCCTAGGTCAAATGTTTGATTGAAAGGCATTAAGGTCTATTGGAGAGATGTGGGGTTCATCATTTGACATGTAAATAAGGATATGGTGTTGTGCCAAGAAGAAATCAATAGAAATCAAGAAGAAGAGGAGTTTCTAAATTAGGGTTTCTGTGTAAAATCCCCTAGTTTGGGTCAAACTTCCAAGCAAGATAAGTCAAAATGCAAGCTTCAAATGGATCATTGGTCAACATGAAAATTGTATAGGATCTCAAGACCTTTAATTTGAGTGGTGGAAGACATAAAGGAGATTTATAGAACTCAAGTTATGGTCCTTGCAAGTTACAGGTCATCTGAGGTATCTGAAATTTTGTCTGTGAAAGTTACTTGTCTTTCAAGCAACTTTTACCCCTCAAGGAGATTTCAAATGAATTTCTGGTCAACATAAGAGTTGTTCCTAATTGTCTTAGCTTTCTATAATGGTATGGTATGCCTTCATATGATTTGTGGAACTCTACTTATGGTCTTGGCAAGCAAAGGGTATTTTGGTCATTTGAGAATTACAGGTCATTTCAAGCCTATGCCCAAAACTCATACAAGGAAGCTTCAAATGAAAAACTTCACAACATCAAACTTGCTCCAAATGACATTTTGAGTCTATAAAAGTGATCATGAAAGATTGGAAAGGCTCATAGCTCAAGGTTTCAAATTTGGTGAATTTAATGAATAAAAAGTGACCTAAAATTGAGATTTTTCATAATTTGGCCAAATGGGATGAAATTATAGGTCATTTTGATTGGAAAAAATGTTTTAAGAACATTGGCAAAAGTGGATTTTTGAGTTTGGTTCAAGATTTGAAAGTTATGCTTGGTTACTTACAAAAGAAGTTACATAATCCAAAATTCAAGGAAAGTGTGCATGGGAAGTTTCTACAAAGTTCTAGAGCTTTCTAATGTCATCTATATATTTCATTGAGAGGCTTCATGCATTGGTTGGTGAATCATTGTGATCAAAATACCAAGTTATACCTCATTCTTCCACTTTGCAAAATCACTTCAAACTCCAGCAAATCTTCACCAATTTCCAAATTTCTTGATCTCATCATCATCTAGATCATTCAAGGATCAGAATCCACATCAAAATCTGATTGAATTGAAGAGGAATCGTGTGCTACCAACTTCATCATCCAAGGAGCAAGAACATTGTGATTGCAAGATTCAAGGCATTGGAGCAAGATCTACTGCATACAGAACCAAGAAGCAAGTATATTGAGCAAGTTCAGAGCATTGAAAGCATTGGATCCAGAGAATTCTACAACTGTTTTCATCATTTACACCAGGTTGGTTTTCTCATCGAATTGGTTAGATTAGTTAGAATCATAGAGGATTATTAGGTTAGAATGGTTAGGATTGGTTAGATGAACATTTCCACAAAGTTTGAGAAGGTTTCATGAAGGTTATCAATGGTGCACCAAATCTGTTAGGGTTTAGAACTCATAGTTTATGGCACGATAATCTTAGATGTATAGCTTAATTTGATCATCATGAAGTGTAGATTGTGTTAGGGTAAGATTTAGAAGAAATTGGAATGATTGATAGCAGGGTAAAATGGTGGAATCAGGATGTTATACCTATCGGGTTTGAGTTTGGATGGAGTTTTAGAGGAAAGTGAGGCCATGGCTGTGTAGAGGGGAAGAAGTAGAGCAACTTTGCTCTTTATAGTCCGGGGTTTCATGGAGAATTGAGGGAGAACAGAATTGTTGAAGATGCGTGCATGGGGGAAAGATTTTCTGAAATCTAGGGTTTTTAAGGTTGAAGATGAAGGAGAGCCACACGATCTTATGCTTGACCTTGACTCAGACCTTAATCCAATGGCCAGCGTTTAAAACAAATTTGGAGGGAGAGATTATGAAGCAGAACGCTGCGTTTCATTAGTTCCCTCAGGCTGGGCTCAATAATAACTTGCTTTTCACACCCCAAATGCCAGGCCCAATCACCAAATGAACTAAAATCCTTGCTAAATGCACCGTTTCCCTCTTTTTTTATTTTTTGTTGTGTTTTCTGTTTGACTGGGCCCAGACGCGCATTGCTAGGCGCGCCCCCCAGTCTGGGCCCATCATGTTTTTTTAACTGATTTGATTACTAGATGCACCCCATATCCAATTTAACTCATATTATTTTCTTTTAATTTTCTTAATTCTTTGAAAAATCATAAATAATTGAAAAATGCTTATTTTTAATTGGTTGTTTTTGCATATTTTTCATATTTTGGTTAAGAAAATTATCATACAAAAAAATTAGCATTTCATTTTATTTTTATATTTTTAGTATATTTTTCTTTTAAATAGGTTTGAATAATGTTTAGTTTAATGCATGATATTGTTAATTTTGGTTTGATTAGATGCTTTAATATTTTTGACCCATTCTTTTTAGGTTGATCAGCTTATACCTTTAGCTTGTATATAAAATTTAATTCATGATTTTAGGATTTAATTTTGGATGATTTGTTTAGATATGATTAGAAGAACCAAAACTAGGGTTTAGGAGATAATATAGGTGTAATAGATCCTTTCTTTTAGGAGTTGTAGCTTGAATCTTTGGGGTATGGGACTATAGGGATTATGGGTAGCTAATAGATCCCTTAGAAATTACTAGGTTTCCCCTATTCTGCTAGTATTATCAGTATACTGCTTGTGCTTGCTTGACTGTGTGGTGTGCCCTCTCTAGGGTTATTTCATTTGTTTGTGTGTGGGGTATTGGGCTTGTTTGGGGCTTGGGGTTTGAGCTGAAAACTTGTGAAGATGAAGGCCATTGGAGATCAAAGAGAGTGAAGACCAACTTCCAGAGTTGATGAGGAGTATCCTTTGCTGGCAGCTGTTGAGGAGTGTAGGGTTTAGGAGCTAGGCAGAGCTCTAGAGTAGAAAACTTGATTCACAAATATGGAAGGTCTTGTTTGCCTCCATTCTTTCTCTATGATTCAAAGTCTCTTTCAAATGTCCACCTCCTTCCTTTGTAAGGATTAGTGAATGTATTTGAAAGATAGAACTTTTGAGGGAAAATTGTCTGTATAATGTTAACAGTTAATGAGCCACCCTTGGTAGGCAATTGACTGTTTAACATTCATTCCATCTTGTTGATTGATATTCATCTTGGAGATTGAGACTTGAAGAAAAGCCATTGCAGATTGAAGACTGAAGATAGAGACCTTGCTTGAAGGCTTGAAGATGAAGACTGATGCTTGCTTGAAGCTTGCTATTTAGAGATGACTTGAAGACAGGTATTGATGCAGAGCTGCTGTGGCTGTTTATTTTGCTGTTTATTTCTTGATGAATTGATTGGTTTTCCCTGACTGTATTGTTTGTTGTTTAACCTGTTAGGTTGAAAGTGAATTCTGTTCACTTTTGCCTGTTGTTTTCTAGGTTCGAGGTTGAGTGGGACTCCCTTGCCTCGCTTGTATTGCTGCATTCATGCATTTTACTGCTTTATTATATATCTGCTATTGTTTCTGTTTCCGTCTATTCCCTTAGGATCTCTGTTTCTCTTTGCGCAAGAAAGGAACATGATAGACACTAGGTCTTAACCCATGCATGATAACATTAGGTTAGTTTGATTCCCTGCGCGACCATAGGATAGAGTTCTGTCTCTTCTTTCTCAAAAAACAAACAGAAAAACACCATAAATATTTCAAACACAATAAAAGACACTTCTTCCGTAAAAGAATGTGAACTCATCAAAACGTCAATTTTTGTCCGCTTGGACCAGTAATCAGAAAAACCCTTTTTCAGAAGGAGATAAAAGCAATCAAAACAGACTTGTGTCGTACGTGTCCCGAACTACGTTTGCTCTGATCTTTCATGCTGTATGAAAGTACGTAGGCATAGGATGCGATATCCTAGCGAGCAACCTTCCCCTCCTTTCCCGTAGGTAGGCGAACTACGTTGACTCTGATTTCTCGTTCCAGACGGGAATACGTAGGCATAAAGTGCGATACTTTCCCGAGTCAGTTTATTTTCTTTTTAACCCTGACCTTTAGTTTAGATAGAAATAACAATCCATATCCGAAAACAAGCGTGGATCCCGTCGAGTACGACGGACGTGAGGGGTGCTAATACCTTCCCCTTGCGTAACCGACTCCCAAATCCAGGTTTTGGTTGCGACGACCATACCTTTCCCCGTTTTGCGGTAGGTTTACTCTGAGCGTTTCCTTTCCCCTCTGTTGGGATAAATAACACACGGTAGCGACTCTTCTGTTCAGTCAGCGCCAATTTTCGCAGTAGCGACAGCTGGCGACTCTATTGGGGATCCAACGTCCCCTGGCTGCTAAGGACTGTGATAGTTCCTTATGCATTTGGGATCCAACGTCCCTTAAGCGAGTCAATCCTAGCGCTTGTTTTCCCGTCGAGGATTTTGTATGGATTTATATTTCTGTCATTTACTTTCAGCATTATATTATTGATTATTATTGCTGTATTGGGGTGTGACGGGTGTTCTATGATTGAGAGATAAGCCGGACCTGGGCTTGAGTGCACCTAGAATTAGAGTAGAAAGTAGTGGGCGCGTGCCGGCTTTGCTTGCATTAGTGTCTCATGAAATCTACACTCGGACGAGGTTCTTCTAGTTGACTTCTTTTTCTACCCTTTGGGTCGAAGGGGTTGTTGGTTAGCTGAATTGTCGACTCCGGGAACCGATCATTTGGAAGTTGGCTAAGTGAGGCCTCTTCAGGATTTGATGATGCCACTCCTTCTGGGAATCGTATCGTTAACCCTGAAAGTCTGTGACGCCGACGACCGCATAGGATGCCATACTTTTGTCAGTTATTAGGACACCTACCTGTGAGAGGGTTTGGGGTTATGCAGGTAACTAGACCTTCAGATACCGGTTATTCCTTGATCTGAGATCCTGGGTATTTATGGAGAGTTATGAGGTCTGTCAGAGACCAGTTGGAGTTATGATTTGAGGTCTGTCAGAGACTAGTTGGAGTTATGATTTGAGGTCTGTCAGAGACCAGTCAGAGTTATGTTGTGGGGTCTATCAGAGACCAGTGTTGGAGCTTTGTTTCGGGTCTATATGAGACCAGGGTTTGAGGAATTCTGGAGAGTCTATCTGAGACTTCTTGATATGGTTCAGGCTTTTCAGCCATGGCATTTGGTCCCTGTTGCATGTTACTTGCATTGCATTTCTTGCATACCCATTATCATTGCATCCCATTAACGTGTGTCTGTGCTGCAGGTGCATTTGCATATTCCCTGGTTCTAGTGCCCAGACTTCTGCTTATTGGTCATGGCTGGTTTGAGGAAGACAGTTGCGTATAAGTTGCCTACACCTGACATTACTCCCTTACTTGGTCTGATGTCCCTTGCTGATGAGGAGGTTAGGAGGAGTTTCAGAATGAGTCATGGAAGATTGCTGAGATTAGTCTGCAAGCCCACTGCTGTTGAGATGAATGGGCTGTACACCTTGATGCAGTTCTATGACCCCGCATTAAGATGTTTCGCGTTCGCTGACTTTATCTTGGGACCTACCATTGAGGAGTATGTGGAGTTTACTGAGCTACCGGTACAGAACAAGGTTCCCTTTATTCACTCTGCCGCTGAGCCCAAGCTGGAGGACTTAGCTAAGGCCTTGCACATGAACGTTGCTGAACTGTTAGTGACTTCTTGGCTTGGGGTTCCAGGTTTCTCCCTTGATTTTATGGTTGGCAAAGCTCAAGAGTATGCCAAGAACGGGTGCTGGATAGTATTTAATGCTATCTTGGCTTTATGCATTTACGAAATAGTGTTGTTTCCTAACTTACCCAATTTTGTGGACTTGGACGCTTTCCATCTGTTTGCTGCTGGCAACCCGGTACCCACTTTGATCGGAGATCTCTATCATTCATTGCACTACAAAAATGAAAGCAGAAGGGGAAAGACTGTTTACTGTTGTGCGCCGCTGTTGAACATGTGGTTTAAGAGCCATCTTCCCCTGAAGGGACCTTTTGTGGATAGTGCAACTACAACTAGCTGGCCAGAGCGCCTAATGAGGCTATCTTCTGAAGACATAGAGTGGTTTGATCGAGACTTGTTGGGGTCTGAGCTTATTTTCAGTTGTTCTGGGTATCCTAATGTTCCGTTGAGAGGAAGAAAAGGGTGTATCAATTACAACCCATCTCTGTTTGTCCGCCAGTTTGGATACGCGCTGAAGAACCCACCAAAGGAGGAAGAAGTACAGGAATCTCTGTACTTCACCGGTGATTTGAAGGGAGAGTTACTAGCCAAGCTTCAGCATGTCTGGATGCGTATCAACAGAAGAGGGAAGCCACTGTTAGGGAAGAACGATTGTCAGGCTTATGCACCATACAGAGTTTGGATCCAAGAGAGAGCAAGACAGTTGCGGATGCCATTTCCAGCTGCACCAGTCCCTGTTCATATTCCCGTGGAAGAGCCAACTACCGTTACTAGGGAGGCCTACGAGCAAGTTGTGAAAGAAAAAGAAGCCTTGATGAAGATCAATGAAGGGTTAGAAAAAGAGCTGGCTCAGATACGTAGTGAGAAAAACAAGGTTGTGCATGCTTTCCAACAGCAGATCGAGCTAGTAAACAGGCTAGGTGCTGAGTTGACTGAGGAGAAAAAGAAGCGCGAACGTCTGGGTCAAGAGTTCAGAAGCTCTCATGACATGCTGGAGTCTAAAAAGAAAGCACTCGACGCAGCCCACCGGGAAATCTCTTCTTGTAACAAGACATGGAATGCTACGCTTACTAACAACAAAAAGAGGGAAGACAAATTGAAGCAGCAAATTTATGACCTCGAAGAGCAGTTGAAGGCTAGCGTTAAGAAGTATGAAGAAGAGGTGATGACCAAATATAGTCTCCAGAATGCATTGAACAAGGCCATCGAAGGCAGGAACGAAGCTGTGTCTCAGAAGCGGAAGTTAGAAGATCTCTTCGGAGAAGGGGCATGGGAGGAAACCGCTGGTGACGTGCGACGTGTTCTCAAGAGAAGAAATTAACTTGTTGAGGGTCTGCTTACCCGACCAAGTCATCCAGGGACCAAGAAGTTACTAGAAGAGTATCAGGCTTATGAGTGTACCTGACCATTTCATGTATTGATGCTTTATTTGCATTAGCGCTGACCATCACCAGGATTGTTGGTTGAGGTCATGCCTTCTTAGTACACTCAGTGATTTTGTATTCTTGGCTTATTGGATTTCTCTGCAATATATGAGGCATTTTCTATGATTCGGCTCCGATCTTCGTATTGCTAGCACTGTCACTGCACTGGAACCTTCGCACTAGAATCGGGGAATGATGTTCCCTAATGCACGGACACACACTGCATTGCATTCATATTCATATTGCATTACAGGTGATTATTGGATGGTATCTCATTTCTTGCACTGTACCAGGTCTTTTCAGGATTGAAGATCAGCGCCCGCACCGATACTCCACTCGTACCAACTGCCGAAGAATCATGGATCAAATGCAGAATGAGATGCAAGATATGCGGGAGAAGCTGGCGCTCTTCATGCAGACAATGGAGACTATTGCAAAAGGGCAGGAGAATTTGCAAGCCTTGGTGCAGCCTCTGTTGGTCAGAAATGCTGGACATGGAAATGAGGATCATCAGTCTGTGCGAGTCGACACTGTTCATGGGGATGGTACTCCCACACCAGTGGCTCCACCTGTAGTCAACATGCCTGCTGTCAATGTCAACAACGGTACTGCTGTTGGGAACGGTAACGTTGGAATGGGGAACGAGACTATCGTTAACAATGTTGGGCTTGGAGATGTTAACCTGGGTGATAATATGGGAGGCAATGGCTTCGGTAATGCTGGATTCGGTTTCAATGACCAGGGGTTCGATAATACTGGGAAATATGGTTTCAATGCTCAAGGCTTCGGGCAGGACGGTTATGGTATGACCAATCAGGGTTATGGAGGATTCGGAAATGGAAATGGCGCTGGATTAATGGCTTTTGGACCTGCTGGGGTCGCTCTGGGGTACGGCAACAGGGGGCGAGGCCCGGTGATGAATCAGATTCGAGCTGGCCGTAACAACGGATACAATGGGTATGGAGCTGGGAATGGTAACTGGCAAGAAGATCAGCAAGAGGACGCTTTCTCCGGTGGAGGTTTCGAGGGGCCTATGGATGACTCCCAGAGGATCAGAATGCTAGAAGAGCAGATGAGGGGGGTCGTAAATCAAAGTGCTGTGGGCTTAGATATGTCAACAATGGGTCTGGTGCCTGGCCTGAGGGTGCCAATCAAATTCAAAGCTCCTACATTCGACAAGTATAAGGGGGACACCTGTCCAAAGGTGCACGTGCAGTCATATTACAGAAGGATGTCGGCGTATTCTAATGATGAGAGGATGCTAATGCATTTATTTCAAGATAGATTGTCTGGTCCTTCCCTCAAGTGGTATATGGGATTGGAACCAACGCATATAAAGACATGGAAGCAGCTGGCAGAGGCATTTGTAGCTCACTATAAGTATAACAACGACTTGGCACCCAATCGGGTCCAATTGCAGGGGTTGTCCCAGAAAAAGGGTGAGAGCTTCAAAGAGTATGCGCAGAGATGGCGCGACATGGCTGCTAGGGTCCATCCTCCTCTAGAGGACAAGGAAATGAATGACATGTTCATAGGAACATTCACCGGCATGTTTTATGACAAGTTGTTTCACACCTCTTTGGGCAGTTTCTCAGACTTAATTCTAATGGGAGAAAAGATTGAAAGTAACATTAAACAGGGAAGATTCCAAGCTGAGGAATCCACCTCAACAGGCAATAACAGAAAGGCTTTTGGTGGGCGCCGTCAGGGCGAGGCAAGTGCAGTGTTTGGGGGCCGAGGCCGAGGCCGGGGCAGAGGTCGAAACCAATATAATCAGCCGCAGCAGGTGGCAAGCATTACTATTCCGTTTTAGCAACAACCATTTCAACAACAACAACAGCAGCAACAGCAGCCACAGCAGGGGGCACAGCCTGCCCAGCGCAGATTCCAGGGGGGCAAACCAAGGAGGGTGTTTGAAAAGCCTCCTTCAACATATGCAGATTTGCTACAGACGTTACTAAGGCTGAACCTGGTCGAGAAGAGAACGCTGGCGCCAATAACAGGCACTCCTCCGTATGGTTATGATGCAAGCAGGCACTGTGAGTTCCACTCTGGGGCTCCGGGCCACGATGTAGAGGGTTGCCATGCGTTCAAGCATGTTGTGCAGGATCTATTGGACAGTAAGGCTGTCAATTTTGGAACGGCGGGTCCGAATATAGTGCAAAAGCCCATGCCCAACCATGGGGCAAACGCCATTTTAACTGAGGAGGGTTTGAATTTGATTATGAATGTTGACGATTTAAGGACACCGTTGTGCGAGATAAAAAGCAGATTATTGCAGGGTGGTTTGTATCCAGGTTGTGACGAGTACTGCTTGGAGTGCTGGACCCTAGCTGGGGGTTGTGATGAATTAAAGAAAGGTATTCAGGCTTTAATAGATGGCGGCACATTGCAATTTGACCGAGCAGCGATTGAAGAACCTGCAGGGGCATTAGCAGACAAGCAAAGTGATGTGGCCACTGTAACGATTCCTCGAAAGACAATCACCATAACAGCACTGGCCAAGCGACCACCGATCACCATCTCCAAAGCAGGGCCAATCCCGTACGAGAGCACCAAGGCAGTCCCCTGGTCCTATAGGTTGGAAGTGTATTGTGACGGAGTAAAAATTGATGTTAATAAGCAGCCAGCTGAGACTGTAGACAATGTTGTCGGTACAGGAGATATGACAAGGAGTGGGAGAATCTTCATATCGCCTGAGGTAGAGGCTGAAAGGTTGGCGAAGGGGAAAGGAAAGATGATTGAGAATGTCCCTGTGCAGGCGAATGAAAAAGAAGCGGCATCGAAGGATGTGGAAGAGTTCATGCGCTTGATTCGTAAAAGTGATTATAAGATTGTTGAGCATCTGCAACAGACGCCGTCAAAGATATCTATATTGTCGTTGCTATTGTGTTCTGAAGCTCACAGAAATGCATTGTTGAAAGTCCTGGATACTTCCTTTGTACCTCAAGATGTTTCCGTGAATCAGCTGGAGGGGGTGTTGGCGCATGTGAACGCCGGCCATAGCTTGGGCTTTACAGATTTTGATTTAACCCCGAAGAGAAGAGAGCATAATATGGCATTGCACGTCTCTGTGGAGTGTAGAGGGTCAGTCATGTCTCATGTACTGGTAGACACCGATTCGTCTTTGAACGTGCTTCCCAAGAAAGCGATGATGAAACTGGATGTCAGAGGAATCCTGTGTACGCCCAGTGACTTGGTGGTCAGGGCATTTGATGGTACGCGAAGAACAGTTTTTGGATCTATAACATTACCTTTACAGGTGGGGCCGGAGGTTTTCGCTACTGAATTTTATATCATGGACATCCAGCCTGCATATAGCTGCCTTCTCGGAAGACCCTGGATTCATGGGGCTGGGGCAGTCACGTCTACCTTGCATCAAAAGTTGAAATATATGGTAGGAGATAGCGTGGTCACTGTATGTGGAGAAGAAGATATATTGGTCAGCCATCTGTCATCATTTAAGTATGTGGAGGTCGACAGAGAGATTCACGAAACACCCTGTCAGGCATTTGAAGGGCTGCGCATCAAAGACAAAGGTCCCAGGCCGAGTAAAGCGTCGGAGGTAGCCGTCTCATCATATAAGGAAGCTCAAGCTCTAGTAGAGACTGGTGAGACCAAGGGCTGGGGCAAAGTGCTGGATATTCCTGTGAAGATGGACCGGTTTGGGCTGGGATATCAACCGTCGTCGTCAACACCTGCTGTGGGGGCACCTCGTTTCCGAGGACCAATAACCATCACTGCTAGTGGAGTATGTCACGAGACCATCAATGCTGCTTCAGAGTCTGACGAAGGAGACAACGACTGCGATATGGACGCCTGGATTCAGCCGAGCATGCCAGGACAGGGATTGTGCAATTGGTCTATTCACGAGATTGTTCCTGTGACTCTTAAACAGTAATGCTTTGTTTTTTTAATTGTTGAACAATCTGGTGTCTGGCCCAAGGCATCGTGATTTGCTTAGGGCTGTGTTGTTATGAACATTGCGTGTTTATCATTAAATAAAAGGCGTTTTTTCATGTGCAAATATTGCGATCTCTATTTTTCTCGTTTTGTATTTTATAATAAAATGGCAACGTGGTTATTCGCTTTATACGCATTTTGAAGCATTTAACCATTCCTTTTGCAGGATAACATTTTCAGATGACATCATTGAACCACCTATGACTCGTCCCGACTTTGAACACCCGGTATTTCAGGCCGAAGAAGAGATTGTTGAAGATGGTGACGTTCCCGAAGAATTGTCTTGGTTGGTGAAGCAAGAAGAGCGAGTCATTCTGCCTCATGAGGAGGTCATCGAAATTATTAATCTGGGGTCGGAAGGGGTTGAAAAGAACATCCACATAGGAGCCGCACTGCATAACGACATCAAGCGAAGACTGGTTGAAATGCTCAGAAAGTATAGTGATGTGTTCGCTTGGTCGTATGAAGACATGCCTGGGCTTGATAGAGATATGGTTGTGCACCGTCTGCCGTTGAAAGAAGAATGGCCGCCGGTCAAGCAGAAACTTCGCAGAACTAGACCCGATATGGCAGTGAAAATTAAGGAGGAGGTTCAGAAGCAGTGGGATGCTGGTTTCCTGGCGGTGACAAAATATCCCTCATGGGTCGCTAACATCGTACCAGTGCCAAAGAAAGACGGTAAAGTGAGAATGTGCGTAGATTACCGTGACTTGAATAAAGCGAGCCCGAAAGATGATTTTCCGCTTCCTCACATCGACGTGCTAGTTGACAACACTGCTCAATTCTCCGTATTCTCCTTCATGGATGGCTTCTCGGGCTATAATCAGATTAAAATGGCGCCAGAGGACCTGGAGAAGACTACTTTCATAACACCTTGGGGAATATTTTGTTATAAAGTGATGCCCTTCGGATTAAAGAATGCTGGGGCAACGTATCAACGTGCAATGACGACTCTTTTCCATGATATGATGCATAAGGAGATCGAAGTTTATGTTGATGATATGATTGCCAAATCCCAGACGGAGGAAGAGCATTTGGTGAATCTGCTGAAGTTATTCAAAAGGCTTAGGAAGTTCAGGCTGAGACTGAACCCTAACAAGTGCACCTTCGGGGTGAGATCGGGTAAACTGCTGGGGTTTATCGTAAGTGAAAAGGGAATAGAGGTTGATCCTGCTAAAATAAAAGCGATACAAGAGATGCCGACGCCTAAAACAGAAAAAGAGGTGCGCGGGTTTTTAGGGAGATTGAACTACATCGCTCGGTTCATATCTCACCTAACGGCTACGTGTGAACCATTATTCAAACTGTTGAAAAAAGACCAGGCGGTAACGTGGAACGAAAATTGTCAAAAGGCGTTCGATAAAATAAAGCAGTATTTGCAGGAGCCTCCTATTCTGATACCCCCCGTGGCAGGGAGACCCTTGATTATGTATTTGACAGTTCTTGAGGGAAGCATGGGTTGTGTTCTCGGTCAGCACGACGAGATAGGAAGAAAAGAGCATGCGATCTACTACTTGAGTAAGAAATTTACTGAATGTGAATCTCGATATTCAATGCTTGAAAAAACTTGTTGCGCGCTAGCCTGGGCCGCCAAGCGTCTGAGGCAATACATGCTGAATCATACAACCATGCTCATCTCGAAGATGGACCCTATCAAATATGTATTCGAAAAGCAGGCGCTATCAGGGAGAATTGCCCGTTGGCAGATGGTCTTGACTGAATATGACATCCAGTATGTCTCGCAGAAGGCTATAAAGGGGAGTGTACTGTCTGAGTACTTGGTGGAGCAGCCTATTGAAGATTACCAATCGATGAGGTTTGATTTTCCTGACGAGGATATCATGTACCTAAAGATGAAAGATTGTGACGAGCCGTTGCCAGACGAAGGACCAGAATTGGGGTCCAAGTGGAAGTTGATTTTTGACGGAGCTGTGAACGCTTACGGTAGCGGAATAGGGGCAGTTATCACTACTCCACACGGGTCGCACATCCCGTTTACTGCTCGATTGACCTTTCCAGTTACCAATAATGAAGCCGAATACGAAGCTTGTATCATGGGGCTTGAAGAAGCCATTGATTTGCGAATCAAAAATCTGGACGTATACGGAGACTCAGCTCTGGTGGTGAATCAGATAAAAGTGGAATGGGAGACACGTCAGCCCAATTTGATACCGTACATGAACTAGGCAAGGAGATTGTTGCCTTTCTTTGACAAGGTTGAATTGCATCATGTACCGCGAGCGGAGAATCAGATGGCTGACTCCCTGGCCACTTTGTCTTCCATGTACAAATTCAACTTCTGGAACGAGGCTCCCAGCATTGTTATCTCTCGGCTTGACAGACCTGCCTTCGTGTTTGCCATTGACGAAGCACCTGACGATAAACCGTGGTATTTCGATATCCTTAATTTCCTGAAGAATAAAGAGTATCCGGCTGGGGCATCCAGTCAAGATCAGAAGACTCTCAGGAGATTGGCGGGTAATTTATATTTGAATCCGGATGGTGTCTTATATAGGAGAAATCACGACTTGGTGCTGTTGCGTTGTGTGGATGAAAAAGAGGCGAAGTTGCTCATGGAGGAAATACATGAGGGTACCTTTGGTACGCATGCTGGTGGGCATGCTATGACAAGGAAGCTGCTGCGGGCAGGTTATTTTTGGCTGACTATGGAAACTGATTGTTTCAAGTTTGCGAGAAAGTGCCACAAGTGCCAAATCTATGCTGATAAGATCCATGTGCCTCCGAGTCCTCTGAATGTGATGTCATCGCCATGGCCATTCTCGATGTGGGGAATCGATATGATTGGAAAGATCGAGCTGACGGCTTCTAACAGGCACCGGTTCATTTTAGTAGCAATCGATTATTTCACCAAGTGGGTGGAAGCGGCGTCTTACGCAAATGTAACTAAGCAGGTGGTAGCCAGATTCATCAAGAGAGATATCATTTGCAGATATGGAATCCCCGAGCGGATAATCACTGACAATGGTTCAAACCTGAACAACAAAATGATGAAGGAGCTCTATCAGAATTTCAAGATCGAACATCACAACTCCTCCCCTTACCGACCCAAGATGAATGGCGCTGTTGAAGCGGCCAACAAGAATATAAAGAAGATCGTTCAGAAGATGGTGGTGACCTATAAGGATTGGCATGAGATGCTACCTTTTGCTTTGCACGGTTATCGTACGACGGTACGCACATCAACTGGGGCAACCCCGTTCTCGTTGGTCTATGGAATGGAAGCAGTGCTACCATTGGAAGTTGAGATTCCTTCTCTGAGAGTACTACGAGACGTCCAACTAGACGAGGCAGAATGGGTGAAAGACAGGTTGAACCAGCTGAGTTTAATGGACGAGAAGAGGCTAGCTTCTCTAGCATACGGTCGTTTGTACCAGAGCCGAATGAAGAAAGCATATGATAAGAAGATACATCCTCGGAGCTTTCAGACGGGCGACCTTGTGCTGAAAAGGATTCTCCCGCCGCAGGCAGATCACAGGGGCAAGTGGACCCCCAACTACGAAGGGCCATACGTTGTCAGGAAAGTCTTTTCAGGAGGAGCGTTGTTGTTGTCCACCATGGACGGTGAAGACTTTGCGTCGCCTGTGAATTCGGACGCAGTTAAAAAATACTTTGCTTAAAATTGACCCGCTGGACAAAAAAAGAGAGTCCAGGCAAAAATGGGGCATCCTGGCGAACCAAAAACAGAATGAAAGGTTCGGGCAAAAGTTAGGGATAAAATTGAAAAAAATGTACACCCGCGAAGTTGAAAACCTACACTGGGCGGCTTCGGCAAAAAAGGGTATCCCGGTGAACTGAAAACCCGTAAAGGGCGGTTCACACAAAAGTTAGGGATTTGAAAAGCAAATGACTGCGGTCCGAATTTGATACTGCATTGAGCATTGGTGCGGGAGAATATACCTGAGGGGGTGATTATCAGATACAATCTCTTCGAAAGTGTGGATACCGGGAAAGCATTAGAGTCGGGCGAGTCATAGGAGGATCAGTTCGTGATGTTCGTCTGCATCCCGTTGCCGACATGTGTATAAATTTGATCTGTCATTATATTTATGCTTCTTGTGCATACTTGTATATTTGCTGTGCGTAGCTTCCTCTTTTCAGGAGTTACATCCCGTGTACAAAACTCCGCCCATTCAGGGGCCCAATCAATAAAATATGTTATTCAGTATTTGATGCTGGTTCTTTACCGTTTTGTGCATGATAAACGCCTAGGTTTGATGAAACTAGCATGTGCATAACGTCATTGGCCCTTGCCAATAATTGCTAAAACTCTGAATTAACTGGAAATAATGTCACTAACCTGAATAGATTTGGTTGCATAGACTTGTCTTGTCTTGTTTGTGGTGTTGCAGGGTCCGTAGCCGTACAAAGTGGACGATCAAAAGATTGCAGTATGGGTCGGAAGTTCGTAACGAAAGACTCGCTCCCCATGCAGGTCGCGCTTCCAAAATAGCACTGTTCCTTACTGAAGAAGGATCGAATTTCCCAGCTAGTCGTAGCTTGTGCCAAAGGACATTCTCCAGCAAAGTCATTCATCCTTAGCAGAGTTTGGCGATTCCAAGATTGTAGGCAGTATTCAAACAGTGCGGCGTCCCCCAGAAGGGTTCCCCCATCTCAAACAGAGTGGTTTGGCTTCAGAAGATTAATATTTCCAACTCGTGAGCTGCATTCAGGCAGTCTACCCTTCCCAGTAGGGTCAGTTACTCTCCCCCAGCGGAGTCAGTTGATTTTCCCCAAGAGAATCGTTTCGGGCCTAGGGGAGTGCTCTTTCCAGCAAGTGTTCTCTTTCCTCCCAGTGGAACTCACAGATTAAAGAAGACTCTCCCCGACAGAGTTGGTTGGGCGCCTTGGCATTTATTTTGCCGGAATACCGTGTGATATCCGTTCATTCCCCAGCAGAAGTCCAATCATACCGGGCTCATCTGCTATTCCCCAGCAGAGTTATATTCCCCAACAGGGTCGACTTCACTCTTCCAGCATTTATTTTGCTGGAATAATTCTGTAGCACCTGGCTATCCCCAGCGGAGTTGGCGTTGTCTTCAGCGTTTATTTTGCTGAAGCGATCTCTGTCTGCATTTGCATCGGCATATGGTGTCATATTTGCATCCACCAAATAAAGACGCGTAACATCTCCATGTCGAATGGAGCATGGTGTCATTGTCAAACATATGCATTTTGAAACATAAACCAGGCTGGCTAACCGTTTGTTTCAAGTATTGTTTCCCTTGCAGGTGGAGGGAGCTCTTGCTCAAATGAATTACCAAACATTCAAGATCTCGGCGTGAGATATTCAACGATCATGTCCGTTTTGGCATTATTCCCCACAGAGTTAGTAGGCAAAATCTCTCCTTGTCCCCAAGCAGAGTTATTTGTCATCAAAGGGTTTCAGGAATCAGAACTTCAGAGGCTGCCACCGGTTATCAGAACAGGCGTCCGGTGGTTTGGGTTTCCAAATATCCCCAGTAGAGTCCGCCCCAAAGTCGTTGTCACGTCAGTGCTAAAAGGTTTGTGGGTTGGGACCAATGGAGAGATGAGTCCTGACGTGGACAATTTATTCCTATATTGACGGGATTTCTTCGTGCTAGAGAAGTGGGTGTCCTAACGTGGACCGGTTTCTTTCCCCGAGTGGATGAGATGTGCTAGTCCTAATGTGGACAGATGTGATTTCTCCGTATTGATTGAATGTGAAGTCCTGACGTGGACAAAATTGATTACTCTTTGTGTTGGTGTCCTGACGTAGACCATTTATTCCCAGCAGACATCTTCCTTCGCAAGGGTGGAATGCAAGTCCTGACGTGGACAAATTTATCTTTCTTCGTGTTGGTGAAACGGGAGTCCTGACGTGGACAAGTTTTATTTCCTCAGCGGGTCGAAGATGGGAGTCCTGACGTGGACAAATCAAGATGAAACGTGAGTCCTGACGTGGATAAGTTTTAGTTCCTTACGTGGAAAGAAGATTTATTCCTTACGTGGAAAGATTGTGATTCCTTACGTGGAAAGATTGTGATTTCTTACGTGGAAAGAGGTATTCCTTACGTGGAAAGATGTGATTCCTTACGTGGAAAGATATGGTTCCTTACGCGGAAAGAAGATGGGTTCCTTACGTGGAAAGAAGATGTATTCCTTACGTGGAAAGAGGTTGGTTCCTTGCGTGGAAAGAAGATGTATTCCTTACGTGGAAAGAGGTTGGTTCCTTACGTGGAAAGAAGATGTATTCCTTATGTGGAAAGAGGTTATTTCCTTACGTGGAAAAAAAAGATGTATTCCTTACGTGGAAAAGTAGGTCCTAACGTGGAAGAGGTATTCCTTACGTGGAAAGTTTAGTCCTGACGCGGACAGATCCAGAAGATAGTTATTCCTAACGTGGAAAGAGGTTATTCCTAACGTGGAAAGAAGTTATTCCTAACGTGGAAAGAGTTTATTCCTTACGTGGAAAGAAGTTATTCCTAACGTGGAAAGAGTTTATTCCTTACGTGGAAAGAAGTTATTCCTAACGTGGAGAGAAATTTATTCCTTACGTGGAAAGAAGTTTATTCCTAACGTGGAAAGGATCCCCTCGTGCTGATGAAATGCAGACGAGTCATCTCCAGCGAAGTCGCCGCGATTTTTCCGGGTTGACGGCAGGTGGAGTCCTAACATGGACAAGTTTTAGTTGAGGTTCCTTCGTGATTGACGAAACAGGCGTCCTGACGTGGACAAAGTTCTATCCCTGCAATGATAGAGTCTTTTTCAGGCTGATGAAAATAATCCCCCGCACGTCGCTAATGGATCAGTTGGTTGCTGTAACAGCTAGATTCAGTTGATGAATGTCGTTCCCCAAGCAGTGGTGCAGTTTATTTCTGCGGTTGACAAATTTCCGGGTTCTTAGTATTCAACTGTCTCGTACCTCGAACGTTTGAAGTCCGTTCGCTCTTCACCCAATCGGGTCCAAGTCGCTTGAATAGGGGCAGCTGTTGCAACCTAAAATTTGCTCAACCTAATTCACTTGGTTTATGTTTCAATTGCATTAGCATTTGCATATAGAGTCATGTACATAGTCTAATTATCTGCATAGCATAACATAGCAAGTCATCCAACCAGGGATCAAGCACTATTCTCATCTCTATGAGCCTATCAAGAGGTTATTATTCAAATTCAAGCACATCCAGGTCATCAGAAAGAAATTGAAACCCAGAGAGGTCATTGGATCAAGCAGTGAATCTATCTCCTATCTGAGGATATCTGAGGATCATCAAAGAAGTTGTGAGCTGTGAATTGAGGTCATGGAGAGTATATAGACATCATGGAAGACTTAGAGAGTCATTTTGCAAGGGAGACAAGTCATTGATATGATCACAAGAGTTGCAGTTGAAGACAGTCAACTAGGGTTTCATCTGGGTCAACCCTGGGTCAACCCTAGGTCAAATGTTTGATTGAAAGGAATTAAGGTCTATTGGAGAGATGTGGGGTTCATCATTTGACATGTAAATAAGGATATGGTGTTGTGCCAAGAAGAAATCAAGAGAAATCAAGAAGAAGAGGAGTTTCTAAATTAGGGTTTCTGTGTAAAATCCCCTAGTTTGGGTCAAACTTCCAAGCAAGATAAGTCAAAATGCAAGCTTCAAATGGATCCTTGGTCAACATGAAACTTGTAGAGGATCTCAAGACATTTAATTTGAGTGGTGGAAAACATCAATGAGATTTATAGAACTCAAGTTATGGTCCTTGCAAGTTACAGGTCATCTGAGGTATCTGAAATTTTGTCTGTGAAAGTTACTTGTCTTTCAAGCAACTTTTACCCCTCAAGGAGATTTCAAATGAATTTCTGGTCAACATAAGAGTTATTCCTAATTGTCTTAGCTTTCTATAATGGTATGGTATGCCTTCATATGATTTGTGGAACTCTACTTATGGTCTTGGCAAGCAAAGGGTATTTTGGTCATTTGAGAATTACAGGTCATTTCAAGCCTATGCCCAAAACTCATACAAGGAAGCTTCAAATGAAAAACTTCACAACATAAAACTTGCTCCAAATGACATTTTGAGTCTAGAAAAGTGATCATGAAATATTGGAAAGGCTCATAGCTCAAGGTTTCAAATTTGGTGAATTTAATGAATAAAAAGTGACCTAAAATTGAGATTTTTCATAATTTGGCCAAATGGGATGAAATTATAGGTCATTTTGATTGGAAAAAATGTTTTAAGAACATTGGAAAAAGTGTATTTTTGAGTTTGGTTCAATATTTGAAAGTTATACTTGGTTACTTACAAAAGAAGTTACATAATCCAAAATTCAAGGAAAGTGTGCATGAGAAGTTTCTACAAAGTTCTAGAGCTTTCTAATGTCATCTATATATTGCATTGAGAGGCTTCATGCATTGGTTGGTGAATCATTGTGATCAAAATACCAAGTTATACCTCATTCTTCCACTTTGCAAAATCACTTCAAACTCCATCAAATCTTCACCAATTTCCAAATTTCTTGATCTCATCATCATCTAGATCATTCAAGGATCAGAATCCACATCAAAATCTGGTTGAATTGAAGAGGAATCGTGTGCTACCAACTTCATCATCCAAGGAGCAAGAACATTGTGATTGCAAGATTCAAGGCATTGGAGCAAGATCTACTACATACAGAACCAAGAAGCAAGTATATTGAGCAAGTTCAGAGCATTGAAAGCATTGGATCCAGAGAATTCTACAACTGTTTTCATCATTTACACCAGGTTGGTTTTCTCATCGAATCGGTTAGATTAGTTAGAATCATAGAGGATTATTAGGTTAGAATGGTTAGGATTGGTTAGATGAACATTTCCACAAAGTTTGAGAAGGTTTCATGAAGGTTATCAATGGTGCACCAAATCTGTTAGGGTTTAGAACTCATAGTTTATGGCACGATAATCTTAGATGTATAGCTTAATTTGATCAGCATGAAGTGTAGATTGTGTTAGGGTAAGATTTAGAAGAAATTGGAATGATTGATAGCAGGGTAAAATGGTGGAATCAGGATGTTATACCTATCGGGTTTGAGTTTGGATGGAGTTTTAGAGGAAAGTGAGGCCATGGCTGTGTAGAGGGGAAGAAGTAGAGCAACTTTGCTCTTTATAGTCCAGGGTTTCATGGAGAATTGAGGGAGAACAGAATTGTTGAAGATGCGTGCATGGGGGAAAGATTTTCTGAAATCTAGGGTTTCTAAGGTTGAAGATGAAGGAGAGCCACACGATCGTATGCTTGACCTTGACTCAGACCTTAATCCAATGGCCAGCGTTTAAAACAAATTTGGAGGGAGAGATTATGAAGCAGAACGCTGCGTTTCATTAATTCCCTCAAGCTGGGCTCAATAATAACTTGCTTTTCACACCCCAAATGCCAGGCCCAATCACCAAATGAACTAAAATCCTTGCTAAATGCACCGTTTCCCTCTTTTTTTATTTTTTGCTGTGTTTTCTGTTTGACTCGGCCTAGACGCGCATTGCTAGGCGCGCCCCCCAGTCTGGGCCCATCATGTTTTTTTAACTGATTTGATTACTAGATGCACCCCATATCCAATTTAACTCATATTATTTTCTTTTAATTTTCTTAATTCTTTGAAAAATCATAAATAATTGAAAAATGCTTATTTTTAATTGGTTGTTTTTGCATATTTTTCATATTTTGGTTAAGAAAATTATCATACAAAAAAATTAGCATTTCATTTTAGTTTTATATTTTTAGTATATTTTTCTTTTAAATAGGTTTGAATAATGTTTAGTTTAATGCATGATATTGTTAATTTTGGTTTGATTAGATGCTTTAATATTTTTGACCCATTCTTTTTAGGTTGATCAGCTTAGACCTTTAGCTTGTATATAAAATTTAATTCATGATTTTAGGATTTAATTTTGGATGATTTGTTTAGATATGATTAGAAGAACCAAAACTAGGGTTTAGGAGATAATATAGGTGTAATAGATCCTTTCTTTTAGGAGTTATAGCTTGAATCTTTGGGGTATGGGACTATAGAGATTATGGGTAGCTAATAGATCCCTTAGAAATTACTAGGTTTCCCCTATTCTGCTAGTATTATCAGTATACTGCTTGTGCTTGCTTGACTGTGTGGTGTGCCCTCTCTAGGGTTATTTCATTTGTCTGTGTGTGGGGTATTGGGCTTGTTTGGGGCTTGGGGTTTGATCTGAAAACTTGTGAAGATGAAGGCCATTGGAGATCAAAGAGATTGAAGACCAACTTCCAGAGTTGATGAGGAGTATCCTTTGCTGGCAGCTGTTGAGGAGTGTAGGGTTTAGGAGCTAGGCAGAGCTCTAGAGTAGAAAACTTGATTCACAAATATGGAAGGTCTTGTTTGCCTCCATTATTTCTCTATGATTCAAAGTCTCTTTCAAATGTCCACCTCCTTCCTTTGGAAGGATTAGTGAATGTATTTGAAAGATAGAACTTTTGAGGGAAAATTGTCTGTATAATGTTAACAGTTAATGAGCCACCCTTGGTAGGAAATTGACTGTTTAACATTCATTCCATCTTGTTGATTGATATTCATCTTGGAGATTGAGACTTGAAGAAAAGTCATTGCAGATTGAAGACTGAAGATAGAGACCTTGCTTGAAGGCTTGAAGATGAAGACTGATGCTTGCTTGAAGCTTGCTATTTGGAGATGACTTGAAGACAGGTATTGATGCAGAGCTGCTGTGGCTGTTTATTTTGCTGTTTATTTCTTGATGTATTGATTGGTTTTCCCTGACTGTATTGTTTGTTGTTTAACCTGTTAGGTTGAAAGTGAATTCTGTTCACTTTTGCCTGTTGTTTTCTAGGTTCGAGGTTGAGTGGGACTCCCTTGCCTCGCTTGTATTGCTGCATTCATGCATTTTACTGCTTTATTATATATCTTCTATTGTTTCTGTTTCCGTCTATTCCCTTAGGATCTCTGTTTCTCTCTGTGCAAGAAAGGAACATGATAGACACTAGGTCTTAACCCATGCATGATAACATTAGGTTAGTTTGATTCCCTGCGCGACCATAGGATAGAGTTCTGTCTCTTCTTTCTCAAAAAACAAACAGAAAAACACCATAAATATTTCAAACACAATAAAAGACACTTCTTCCGTAAAAGAATGTGAACTCATCAAAACGTCAATTTTTGTCCGCTTGGACCAGTAATCAGAAAAACCCTTTTTCAGAAGGAGATAAAAGCAATCAAAACAGACTTGTGTCGTACGTGGCCCGAACTACGTTTGCTCTGATCTTTCATGCTGTATGAAAGTACGTAGGCATAGGATGCGATATCCTAGCGAGCAACCTTCCCCTCCTTTCCCGTAGGTAGGCGAACTACGTTGACTCTGATTTTTCGTTCCAGACGGGAATACGTAGGCATAAAGTGCGATACTTTGTCGAGTCAGTTTATTTTCTTTTTAACCCTGACCTTTAGTTTAGATAGAAATAACAATCCATATCCGAAAACAAGCATGGATCCCGTCGAGTACGACGGACGTGAGGGGTGCTAATACCTTCCCCTTGCGTAACCGACTCCCGAATCCAAGTTTTGGTTGCGACGACCATACCTTTCCCTGTTTTGCGGTAGGTTTACTCTGAGGGTTTCCTTTCCCTCCGTTGGGATAAATAACGCACGGTGGCGACTCTTCTGTTCAGCCGGCGCCGATTTTCGCAGTAGCGACAATAGGAATCATCCTACTAGGGCAAAAGTTGTCTGCAAGTTGGGTGACTTTCAAGGACCCAGATTCACATACCTCAGATGACCTGTAATTTGTCAAAACCATAACTTGAGCTCTGCAAATCCTATCAAGGACTTCTACCACTCAAATTAAAGCTAAGAACAAGCTCTAAAACATTCATGTTGTGGGGAAGATGAGATGACAATCACATCTTGAGCTAAAACTGCCTGGAAGATAGGGATCAAACTAGGGGATTTTACACTATCAATCCTTAGAAACCCTAGCTTGAAACTTCTCAAACTCCTCAATCATGATGAGTTGGTCTAGGAATAATCCTTCTAGTATCTCAATACATCATTCCATGATCACATGGCCTTGGATTAGGTCTCAACCCTCTCCAAATCATCAGTTGACCTAGGGTTGACCCAGTCAAACCCTAATTCTACCATTCATGGTTGAATCTTCTGAATTCTTGCATAATGACCTCTATAGGCTTCATGATGGCTTTCAAGACATCTCATAAACTTTCTAAAAGCTTCAAGTCCATCCTCATAGTCTCATAATCATCTGAGGAGCCCCCACAACTCTCAAGTTATGAGGCACACAACTTTGGTTTCAACCAATTCCTCTGAGGATCTCTTGAGCTTTCTGACAAAGGTATCAACCTTCAAACACTTGATGAGTAAATAAATGTTGGTCAAATTTTGGGGTGCAACAAAGGGGTCTATTTAATATTAAGTAAGTTTAAGCTAAAAGCATAAATGTCATGAAAGGTAAGGTTATTGTGTAGATACCATAATTCAATATCTAATTTGATGAGATGCCAAATTAGAATATTGAAAACTAAGAAATAAACCTAGGGTTATTTGTTAGGCTTATGGTCTCCATTTGTATAACATACAGAAAAACACGGTTCATTATGATTATCTCTTCATCCCCATCAGAAAATATTCAAGGAGCCCTAAGAAACTCTATAAATCGGAAGATCACATATTCGTAAACCTGAGGGAATTTCAATAAAAAACACAAGTAAGTTTCCGCGTTTATTCTATAATTGAACTCTGTTATGAGTTTAAGGGATATGAGCTAATGGGTTATCGACTCATAGGGGTTAGTTTAGATTTATGTTCTTGATTTCTATATCAATAAAAACCATAAGGTTATGAACAAATCCAACAGATGTGAGTCAATGGCATATTTGACTCATATAGATTAGTTAAGAGTTATGTTCTTGATTTTTATACGGGTATAAATTATTAAGTTCTCAAATAGATTTAACAAGTGGCATCCGAGTGTAAAACTTATAATAACAATTCATGAGAATTATGGCACAAGCGGCTAGGTCACATCTCTAAAATAGAGTTGAGCGATGTTCTCCGTGAAATTTGGAGAACAACCGTTGGTCTAACAAATCTTAAAGACTCGTTTTAACTTGGAGTATCAACCACACTAAATCCTAGGACCTGGCTAATCTGAGTTTAAAATCAAATGAAATCTAAAAGAGAAGGATAAACACTTTGACAATATTGGAAATAATAAAAAGGTTTTTGGCAATAAAACAAGTAAAAAATGAAAGCAATTTGGGGAGAAGAAGATAAAAATTTGAAGCAAAAGATAAAGACCAGGAACTATAACTTGCATAAAAGCGGTAAAGTAAAGGAAGATTCTTATGAAAGAAAAGAAGAACTTTAATGCATTATAATAAAAGATGGTGTTTCGACACGTAAATTCTCAGTTATAACTCTTTTCTCACTTTGACTTGGATACTTTGAGTAATTTTCTGAGTGACTTGTACAAAAATGAATACACTCTAAAAATCCTAAGCTGAGCCACTATTTATAGCCAGTCGAAATAACCGCTCCTAATGATTAAATGGACTAGACTAAAAAAAAATGTCATTCTACATGCTTTGATTACTTGAAACAGTGCCACGTGCCTCCTTCTATTGGCGAAAAATAATTGTATTTTCCTCTAGAATTCGAATTCAAACTTCAAAGATTATTGTTTGTCGAATCGTCCTTCTTCTGGTCGAAATCCCCGCAGTATAACCATTGTCAAAAATACTGTCTTAACTTAAAAAAACTAACGTTTCCACCTGGGCGTCGAAATTCAAGGCTAACAAATTTCCCCCAAAAAATGTCACTTTCGACCTCTAGAGAAAATGGCATTTTTGATACTCCGCTTCGACGCCTCTCATGACCTTTGCATGTCTTGGAAGTCACATTCTCATTGTTCCTCATACTTGATGAAATCATTAGCATTTATTACAGCAGCTTCAATACGTCTCCCTCACACATGCCATTAGCTGTGATCATGCTCCTAGGTTTTAGGAAATCATGGCCTAAGAAAAGGTGAATTTTAGACTTTAACTGTTCACATTCCCTCAAACCTCTTCCGGTATAACACGTGTCCCACTACAGCCATGTTAATCACCAACTAGTCTTTTCCCATTCCCACGTTCTTTTACCTTCTCCTATAAGTGACACCATCTACTCAGAATCACTTTTTACGCTTTCTAGTATTCCCCTTGCTATTCTTTCACAAAGAAACCCAAATTTTCCTTTTTCCACAACCTTCATTTTAACAACATCTTCTTCCACCATGACCAAAGATCACAAAAAAGCTCACAAAAAAGACTTGAAAAAAACCTCTCAGCTTCTACCTTTTGAAGTGATGGTTGGGCCAAAGGTGATGGGAAACTCACAATTTGCGCCTGAACCATTGGAGGAGGAAAAATGCAGAATCTACGCTTCTTAGGTACTAATTCCTTTCACCATTGCTGGAAAAAGGCATGCCCTCTGTGGGCCTCTGCCTTCTATAGATTTTCATTCTGAAACCATTAGAGACTTCTTCCCATCTTACCATAGGTCAAAACCCATAGGCCAAGCCAACAAACAACAAGTAGAGAACATCACTGGGGATGTTGTAGCCCTTGGTGGGATATACTTAAGGTATATGGGCACCAATTTTAGGGTTTTCCGTGCCACACCCTCTTTCAAGGAGTCCAATGAGTACATGAACTGGCTAAACATGGTTGAAAAGGCTAAGTCCCACCTTTGGAAACAAATGGGGATGTATGACTTTATCATGTTGTCGAAAACTGGTCTAAACTATTGTTCGACCATGTTAGCATCCTTCCTATATTTTCAGGACAGCGTCCACAACATCTTTCATCTGCCTTGTGGGATGATGAGCCCGACATTGTTTGATATAGCCGCTATCATAGGGCTAAAACCAACTGGCACCACATACGATCCTGATCTTGAGTCAGATGATTCAATAGGTTTTTCGTCAGTCAGACCCACGTATTCCCAATTCATTTCCCACTTTTTCGACAAATCTACCAGTGAGGTTTCTAACGTCAAACACAGAGCTTTCCTCACCGTCTGGTTGTCTCACTGTGTCTTTTGCTCCAAATCCCTTCAAGTAGCTAGGAAATTTCTGACCCTAGCCACTCAACTTCATGGAAGGTACGACATCTTCTTGAGTGAAATGATACTAGGAAACTTATACGAATCCTTGAGTGAATGAGTGACCCAACAGAAGGATCTAGGTGCGAAAGACAACCTATTATTGTCAGACCCTTTTTGGTTACTACAATTGTGGATGAATGCTTCCTTCAAAGGTAGTCTTTCCAACAAGGGTGCTATAAATGAAGAAGAAGAAGAAGAAATAAAGAGTAGGAGAGTCGAAGGAACTCGCTTGGTGAGGCTCACTCCCAGCAAAGAAGGATCGTCATGACTTTATGTCGAACATGGCCCCCTTCGCAGCAAGGTAGTATGTCCATAATGGTTCACAAGGCCTTTTCCAGCGCCAGCAAAAGCCCAAGAAGAAGAGTCAACACAGCTATGAGAGGCCTTTTTAACCCCAAGGTTAATATCTCTTCGACCGAACATGCCGAATTCTCAAGTTGCGTTGGTATCTTACCAACCAAACGTTGTGGTTCGACAGTTTGGATTAGTGCAGGCACTTCCCAAATTCCTTTTCGAGAAAAAGGGTGCTCTCTTGCTTCCTGCTACTAAATTCAGTGAAGATGCTTGTTCAAAGCAACTAGCACGTTATGAGGGAAAGAGTCAGCTAACCCCCGTTCCCTTCGAACCTTGTTGCTTCTATACACCAGAGTTTCATGCTTGGTAGTCGAAGTATTATGTTGAAGAGTTTTTCGATGCTCCTTCCTTCAGCAAACTAATTAACCATGATTTCCTCTTTGTGCAGGATAAAGCGAAAAAGGTACTTCAACTCATATCAAAGAAATCCAAGCATTCCAAAGATTCTTTGAAACTATTTACCGGCCAAGTGAACTTAGTTGGACTGTCTGCGATGCCGCTGTGACTTTGAAGGAAAATTTTATAAATAAAATGGAGAGTCTCCGACTCCCTTTATACGTTCCCCCTGAGAAAAGTTATGAATTAGCCTCCAATCTGTATCCTCCCAAATTTCCTCGATTTCCATCTGCTGACTTTGGACTGGCTCTTGCCCCTCTATTTCCAGATTGGTTTATCTGTGGGGATTCGATTAAAGTCCTTCGAGAATAATCCAAACCCAAGGCACAACGAGTAGTTTCGACTAAGCACACGCTAGACAGTTTCAAAGGCCGTCTTCATATCGGTATCAAAGATGTTCGCATCGAATCCGAAATACATGAAGGTGTGGAATGGAAGGTTTTTCGACTCTTTTATTTTCCTGACCTATATATATATATATATATATATATATATATATATATATATATATATATATATATATATATATATATATATATATATATATATATATATATATATATATATATATATATATATATATATATATATATATATATATATATATATATATATATATATATATATATATATATATATATATATATATATATATATATATATATATATATATATATATATATATATATATATATATATATATATATATATATATATATATATATATATATATATTGTTGTGATTGCTTGCTTTTGTTTCAGCTGTCAAGGTTCAGGCGAAAAGGAAAGAGAGCGTCGAAGAAAAGACTGAGGAAAATGCCCGAATGTCCAAGGTAACAATCTCAAACATGCTTGTTTTTTTTTTGTTTATAGTTCTCTGATATCTTGGTTTTCTCTCTTTTTAGAGCTCCAAAAAAACCCCAACTACTCCCAAAAAACCAAAGGCAAAAAGAGCCTCTAGTCAGGTGATTATCGACTCTGAGGAAGATCATGACTCCCCTCATGATGATCAGCCTTTAAAAAGGAAAAGGAAGCAGGCAAAGATTACTGAATCTTTTGCAAAAACAACCACTCCAATCGCTCCTGGCTCGACTCAGATACCCATGTTGAACCAATTCTTGAATAAGTGATCCTAGAGGTTGTGCCTTCGCCAGAGGACGGTAATTCAAGCCCTGATAGTGAAGACCCTAAGGTAATCATACTAACTCATTTATTTTGCTATCATTCTTCTTAATATGTTCCCTTTTTAAACTCTTTTCATTTCAGGCTGCTGTCACCATTCAAGCAGGCCTTATAATCCAACCCAGTTCTCCTACTTCAAGTAGAGATCTCAGCTATCATCCTGGTGTCGCATCTGGGACATCTTCTAAAGGTTCAAATGAGGTGAACCAACCTCAGAAGGCCCCTAAAAAGGCAAGCTTTGCGTCGAACCTTGCGGTAGTTCCTCCACAAGCAGGGGCTGTTAACCAACCAATCATTTTACTGTAAGAGGACATCCTCATTCCAGATGTGGACTTAGAAGAGGGTAGCGAAGAGATGTCTTCTCGTTACTCATCGGGTGAGGCAAATGACTCTGATGACCAAACCAATGATGAAGAGGAAACTGGAGACGAAGGCGTTGATGATGACAACAAAGAAACAACAAGGAAGGAAAAAGACAAGAAGAAGAAGGAAAAGAAAAGGAAGGAAGCAGATGAAGAGAAGGAGAAGGAAGTCGAGAGAAAAAGAGAGGAAGATCAACTCACTAAGAAGGCAGTTGAAGATCCTGCTAAACAAACAACTTCTTCCCAGGTTGCCATGACCACATCGACAAGTTCAGCTCCTACCAGCCTTTCTCATCAAGAACTTCAGTCGATGAAAACGTCTAATCCTCGTGAGTACCTCAAAACCATGCTCAGTGCTAAATACATATTTTATAATTCCAGCATGAGTGGTTCGACAGCATCAGGAGAAACTCCTGTCGTCGATGATGTACTCCTGTCGCACCTCGAAAAATCACAGAGACATTTCGGAGAAACGACCCTCGCGCGAAAGGCGCAGAAATGCGGTTCGACAGAGTCGCCACCGAACTTTATTTTTCCCGAATAAACGGGAGACGAAAATATCTAGAAAACCTCTTAAAACGAAAGGATAGGAATAGGGCTGTCGCAACCATGTTCCGGGTTCGGGAGTCGGTTACGTGAGGGGAAGGTATTAGCACCCCTCATGTTCGTCGTACTCGACGGGAACCTCTTTAGGTAATATGGGGGAGTGTTGTTTAGGTTTACTTGCTTTCTTCTCGTTGATAAAGGTAGAATTGGTAGGTTAAAAGGTTAAAGATGCAAAGGAGAGATGGGTGGTTAGAAGATAGGGTGCTCGCCAAGGATTGGGGCTCTTGTGCCTACGTATACCCATTCAGACGAGAATGAGAAATCAGAGCGTCGTAGTTCGACTGCGGGAAAGGATGGGGGAAAACGGAAGATGGATAGAAGTGTGCTCGCCAAGATCATCGCAATCTTGTGCCTACGTATCTTACATTCGGACGAGAATGAAGAATCAAAGCAGTCGTAGTTCGTGGTAACAACCACGAAAAGATGAGGTTGAATAGATTGGAAGTTTGAGAAAGAGACGAAAGAGTGACTGACAAGCAACCCAAAAGTGCGCCTCAAGAGCTTGTCATTCAAGAATTCAAAGAATGCGAGATTCCAAGAACTCAGTTCTCTCGGGAATTGACTGAATAAATTGAAGATAAAGAGTTGGATGTTTTGAAATTGAAAGAATGAACTAATAACAACTCAAGGGCGCGCCTCGAGAGTTACTCATTCGAATATTCAAAGAATGCTAGATTCTGAGAATATCCCTCTTTCGTAGGTTTTAAAAAAACGTATGTGAAAAGATCGAATCGAAAGATGGCATGCGAGGCCAAAAGGAAGTTGTTTTGAAGTAGCTCGACGATGCATCGAGGATTTGTTTGAAAATGAAACCGACTTGACGACGTGTCAAGGGTTAGGATTGTGAGAAACGATATTAGTCCCTGAGGGTGCCCCTAATATCAAAACCACGAGGAGTTGTGAATGAAATGTGGGTTGCGAATGCGGACGAGCATTCGACTTAGGAGAATGTTTGAAAATGATTGAATCTGAAAGAGTCGAAAGGTTGAGTGAATAACGACTCAAAGGGCGTGCCTCGAGAATTATTCACTCGAAAATTCAAGGAATGCTAGATTCCAAGAATCTCCTTCTTTCGGAGTTTTAATCGAGAAAAAAGTTGAGAAAATGCGTTTGAGAAAATCAAAAGATTGAATGAATAACAACTCAAGAGCGTGCCTCGAGAATTATTCACTCGAAGATCCAAGAAATGCTAGATTTCAAGAATCCCCTTCTTTTGGAGTTTTTTCGAGAAAATGTTTAAAAGATAATTTGAAGCGAAAGTGACATAGTCTTGACTGAATTATCATCTATCAATAATTTGACCAATAATAATCATTAAAGTCATCATTGACTAGGGAATAAGAAAAAGTGGATAAAAACGAAAATGAAAGTTTTGAAAAGAAATGGTCTCGGGTTTGTTATTATCTGTTAATAATTTGACAAACTATAACTCGGGGTATCGTCATCGACCAAAAACAGATGAAAATGAGATAAAGTGCCCAATAATAAATGAGAAATGGATTCAACTTCTATAACTTTATATTCTAAAACTTAAGAGAAAAAAATATAAAAATTAATTAAGAAAATAAACTCCTAAAAGAAATTAAGAATAGGAAATATATGAATCTAGAAACTAATTGGTAATAAAGAGAAAGAAAAAAAAAAAATATATATATATATATATATATATATATATATATATATATATATATATATATATATATATATATATATATATATATATATATATATATATATATATATATATATATATATATATATATATATATATATATATATATATATATATATATATATATATATATATATATATATATATATATATATATATATATATATATATATATATATATATATATATATATATATATATATATATATATATATATATATATATATATATATATATATATATATATATATATACTACCAATCAAAAACAGATTAGCAAAATATTTACAAAATTTATATATACAAAATATGTTACACTATTAAAAATTATTTACCAAATATTATCAAAATCTTTTGAAAAAAAAAAACTAAAATATTTTAAACAGGAAACAGGATGGTGTAAATATCTGAGGTATAATTAACAAAAACAGATGGAATCACTATGGGCCTTACAACCCATTAATCCAAACGCAAGAATAAAACTACCATAAGAAAACAAAAAAACGAAAAGGGGCCTCGCGATTCATCTATTCGTCAACAGTGAACGATCTTGAAGCATATGGATCCACTCAAAGCTTTTATGGAGCATTAGTGTCTCAAAAGTTCTTCCTCCAACCTTTCAAACAGAACACTCATGGGTTCTAAAACAAGATCAGAAGAAAACACTCCGCTATTCAGCTCCGTAGCTCGATCAACACCATAGTACCCATCTACCTTAAAACAAATTCTATCTCTATTAGGTACAATCACCGAAATAAATTCACCATCAATCTCCGATGCAAATCGTGACAATGTCTTTTCCTTGGAGAAACTCACTTGGCTGTTGGGATAGTGGGTTTTGCGCTTGGTTTGAGATGAAGAAGATTTGGAAATTAAGAGGGTTTCCATCTGGGTTTGCGACAACTCTCCTTCTACCCTTTTGGTTTGAGATTTAGGATTTATTATTGGAAGTTTGCTTCAGGTTTTTTTTTATTGTTCGGGTTTATTTGAGAGTGGTTTTTTGAAATTGGTTATATGAATTGATGAGGACATTTAGGGTTGAAGAGTAATTTGGGGAAAGGGTTGAAGAGTGATTCGTGAGTCACCATTGAGGTAGAAGATGGATAAAGGGTTATTACTTTGAAATGTGAAGATGGGAAATAGTTTTCGGAGGCTTCAGTTATTGTTGTTGGTTGAAGTGAAGGTTCAGATACAAAACGGGTTCGCGGTTGGATAACGAAGCAAGTTTCGGTTTGCATCTGGGTTTAGCTGGTGAAGATTGCTGGTTTGGCTGTTGAGTGAGGTTCGATTCGAGGTTCAAGCTGTTGTTTTGTTTTGAAGTTGAAGTGGAAATGACCATTGGTGTTTACAATGGTTTGAGTTGAAGATGTTGATGTTGAAGGTGAGTTTTGATTTACTGTTTTGTAGTGAGGGTGTTCATTGGAGGTGGAGATTTATTGTTCTGTTGTGATTTGAAGAAAATGAGCCAAGTTAGGGATGGGATGAAGAAAGAGTTCCTGGGTTGATCTTGAAGATTTTGTTTAATGGAAGCTTGAGGTCAGATTTAAGGTAAAGGATTCTACCTTTTTGTTGTTGAAGAAAAGAAAAAAAGGGCGAAGGTTTATGGAATTGTTTGAAAGGGCTGTTGAGGGTTTGTGGAAAACGTCAAGAGTATGGAGGAGCAAGTTGTTTGTGTGTGAAAAAACCTCTCCCAGAGGGAGTGTGTGGTCCTCCTTTTATCATGGTTGATGGTTTTGGTATATGGCTAGCCGTGAAATTGTCCTTATGGTACGATTTTATGGTACTGACTATTATTGTTGTATTTGTTTTTTTTGCTGTTGCAGGTTTTGTATTGCTGGCTGTATGGTTGTGGTCATTTCACTACAAAATGCTCTTGAAATGTTGTGAAATATTCAGGTACAAGTTACCCTTATCGGTCCCACCCAATTCCTTTCACCATTTGTCTTATCCCCTTTTTTTGATTTGCAAGTAGGTGCGCGGACGACATGGTTTGTGATTTACAACAAAACCAGCGGATGACTTTTTTTCTACTGTTTACTGTTGTCCTTTTGGGTACCTCAGAACATGGTGGAATGCGTGTTTTTCTTTTGCAGGTATAAATTGAGAGCTTTAAAAGTAATCTCAACAATTTTATTCTTTGAATTATGAATAGGCTAGAGGGTTGTGTACAAACGGTGGGTTGTTTTGATATTGGTACAGTTTGTGCATTTTGTGGCTGGCAATTGTTTTTTTATAAAAACTCTGTTGATGTCGTCCTTTATCCATACGGAAAATACTTTTTGCACCTAATTTTTGTCTTATGCTTCCCAAGTGTCTTTTTTCGTATTATACACCTTATGTATCATTTGGCTCAATTTGTGAATATCATAGCCCAGACTCCTCCGTGACGGTTTGCGGTAATTCATTTATATTTTGGTCTTGGTATTTGGGATGTGGCTAGACTGTGATTTTGGTAGATAGCAATGGTGAATTTGAGGTTTTCTTTATACTGAAGTGGTGATGGTTTCCGTACTATGCAGGTTGTGGGAGCCATGGCTGTAAGCTGGTGGATTAAATGCGTACAACTAGTGACCGTTGGCATGCGAAGCTAATGTTTTTCACAATATGGTGCAACGTGCTTCGTTATGGTGGGTCCTGGTGTACATGTTGTCCATGACGGTATGATTTGCTGCAGGCTTTTTATGGTGGCTACTGTGACTTGGCGCAAAATGCGCATCCTGAAGATTTCAAAGTCCTATAGGTAGCATTTTCTAACTTTCAAAAATTGGCTCAAGAATAAATTTCTATATGCCTCTATTTACACTGGTTTTGAAATTGTGCTTCTTTTTTCTTTTGGAACGAGACGCACTGCTTCCGGTCATTGTGTGTGTGAGCTGCATCGCGTGAGGAATTTCCAACTGGTATCATGCGTTTTTTTATAAAAACTTGGGAGTGGCTTGTGATACAAAATGGGTGTTACTGCTTTAAGTTGAGAAATCATGACTGGGTCTAATTCAATGCATTTTGAATTGTCCTTAAGGTGGGTCCTAATTTAGGGAGCAGTATCGATGCACACAGGGTACAGGATGCGTGTATTGCAACAAAACAGCCTTGTGGGGTCTGCCCATGTCCTTGGTACTTGTTGTGAGGTGTTTTTTTTCTTCTGCAATTTGTATTGATATTTTATCATTCATGTAACATCAATTAGCATTTGGCTATGGTTTGTGGGAACCAACTAATTTATGTCATCTTGTTTTGTCCACAGATGATGAAATGTGATACGACGATGGGACAAAATCAAAGCTTGGTCTTGGAACAGCTTTTTTTTATTTAAAATCTTGTAATGCTTTATCATGACTATAAGACTCAATATTAGTATGATTTGTAAACTCAAATAGAATCTTGTTTTGGGAACCATTCAGCATCTTTGTACCATCCTCTGAATTTAAAGTGAACTTTTCCTCATGACACTTGCATGGTATTTGAAGAAATTTCAAAATCAACTTGTAAGAAAGAAACCAGATCTCCCAAACGTAACCTTTTGCCAACTTAATCACTTTGAATCATATCGATGGAGCTCGAATTTGGTGAAACTTGAAGGATATCCTCAACCTTGCCTAATTCCATATTAACGAGTTCAACCAAAATTTACCTCTTTTTTTTTCTTTCTAAAAACTTATCTTCATACCAAATTTTCATGACAAATCAACAAATGTTATTAATGGCCTTGATCACAATATATATTCACAACGACGTCTTGATATTCAGTGATCTTCCGTTGATGACATACGAACTATAATACCCTTGTCTTTAAGATCCCCCGAATTTGCATATCTTAGTATTAATTTTTGAAATAAACCTTTATCTAATCGAAATTAGGTAAACAACAGACATCAGTTAATCCAAGCTATACAAATAATGCCCTGATAACCTCAATGACCTTGCAACCATTTGAGTTAAGCAATAGGAAGAATGGAAACATAGACAATATATCTTGGATTTTTTGGCATGTGGTTTATGGATGGAATCACAAATGAACATCATATAGGTAGGACAAATTTGGGGTATGACAACTCCATGAGATGAAATTCAGGATATTCGTCGTTGATTTGTTCGAGCTTTTGGAGAAGGACTCTTCAGTGACCTTTGGTTTGAAGAAGCTCTTAAAGAGGGTCGATCTTGTGACCGCTTCACCATAAATCTCTGATGTTATCCTGGAGTTGCTGACAATGATCGACGTAGTAGCTGCTGATTTGAATTGACTCAGAGAACATTCTGGAAAATTCGCTAAGGCAACCACTAATCAAAAGGCTTCCTGGGAAGCTGTCTCTGCTTCATCCAACCAAGTCTCCCAACTTGAGCAACAAAAGGAACAAACCCAAAAGGTGCTGGAAAAACATGATCAGAATATTGCTGAATGGGAAAGACAGATCCTTATTCTTCAAAGCAAGATTATTGAAGCTAAGAAGAGTAAGGCACAACTCCAAGGTGGTGTCGATGACAAGATAGATCGAGAAGTAAAGGCGGGAATCAAACATCTTGAAAAAGCTCAGAAGTTTGACAAGGAGATCGAAACCATTGCCTATAACAAAAGCTTGTGTGAGCGTCGATTGGCCCACCAAAAGAAGTATGGGAAACTGAAAGCTTCACTTCCTTTCTGAAAATTTATCATGTAATTTTTATTTGATAATCTGGGCCCTTCATGGCATTTTACTTTGTATCAAACACAACCATCTTGGATTTTATAACCATTTTAGCTTTTCTTATATTGCTCTTTATATTTATTCCATAATTCTTATCTCTTGAAGCATAGGTTTGTATTTTTTCAAATACTTTCCATTAACTTTCAAGATCCTCTTATCTCCTATATAATTTGAAATGAACCTTCCCGCTTATGGGACCATTTGCCTAAGGCTCTATCTTTTCGATCCATAGGCAAAATAACTTTCCAAACTAAATCTTCCAATAAAAAGACTTTGGCTTTAACTCTTTTGTTATAAGACTTTTCCACTTTCTTCTTTTGTCTTTTTAACAGTTCTAAAACCCTAAGCCTTTCTTCATCTAAGTCAAGTAATTCATCCAACATCATGTTCCAATAAGAATCTGATGGAATCTCATGATGTCTTTGGATTCTTGTCGACTGTAGATAGATTTCCACTGGTAGAACTGCATCATGGCCAAAGGTTAGTCGAAATGGCATTGTATTAGTCGCTTCTTTGAGGGATGTTCGACATGTCCAAAGCACTTCGTCTAACGCCTTGTGCCAGTTTCTAGGTTTTTTCCCCACATTTTTCTTGATTAAACTAATCACCACTTTATTTGCCGCTTCAACTTGACCATTAGCCTGAGCGTAATAAGGTGTTAAGGTTAATAATATGAAACTCATTTCTTTGGCAAACTCCTGCATTTTTTGACCAGTGAACATTGATCCTTGATCTATGGTTATAATCTGTGGGATTCTAAATCTATAAATGATGTAATTTTTAATGAACTCTATCACATCCTCTTGGTCTACATTTGGTAAAGGTATAACTTCGATCCACTTAGTGAAATAGTCTATGCCCACCAAAATATAACTCTGACTCTTTGATGATGCTGGTTGAATTTCACCAATTAAATCCAAGGCCCAACCTTTAAAAGTCCATGGTTTAGCAATTGAATGCAACTCGCTCGCAGGGACATATTGTATGCCTACGTGCATTTGGCATTCCTGGCAACCCTTTGCAAACTCAATACAATCTTTCAACATAGTGGGCCAGTACATACCTTGTCGAAATAAAAGCCACTTCATTTTCTGGCCCACCTGGTGTGTGCCACATGTACCACTATGAACTTTTGGAAGAGCTAGATATGCTTCTGACTCACTAAGGCATTTTAGCAAAACTCCCTCTAGGTCTTCTTAAATAATCTGTTTGCTAAAAGAACGTAACTTAGAGCGTGATACCTGATCTTCTGTTCTGTCAAAGATGTTGGGTTCTGTAAGTACTCTACTATTGGTTTCCTCCAATATCCACTCACCAAAGCATCGATAGAAAAAATCTCAAAGCTTTCTTTATCAGCGTATCCTAGCTTTGTAGTCTCTAGATCTGAAGGAGCCAACTTTGTTGACACCACTCTTTCTCTGACTTAAATTGCATCTTCCAGTTTCTCTTTCGAAATTTTGTACCCTGACGCAACCTAGGCCAAGTCATTGGCCACCTAATTTTCCAGACGAGGAATATGTCGAACACTTACCATATCGAACCTTTTTAACATTCGATTGGCTATTATGAAATACATTATAAGATTCTCCTTTACACACTTGTACTCCTTTGTTAACTGCTTCACTACTAATTCTGAGTCTCCCATTATTTTGACTCGAGTTGCCCCCAATTCCAACAAAATTTCAAGTCCGGCTATCAAGGCCTCGTATTCAGCCTCATTGTTAGAACAAAGGCCTTTGACCTTATACTTGAACTTTGTTGGAATTTTGTTAGGAGAAATAATTAAAAGTCCTACACCAGTTCCTTCTCTATGACTAGAACCATCGAAATAAAGTTTCCAAGGCTCCAGTTCGAGATGATTCAAAGCATTCTCGTTTATTGAGTGGTCGACTATAAATTCTGCTACACTTGTCCTTTAACTGCCTTTAGAGGCATATAAGTCAAAGAATATTCAGTTAATGCTAATGCCCATTTTCCAATTCGACTATGTAATATTAGTTCCTTCTCTATGACTATGTAATATTGGAAAGAAATGAGTTTCAGATTATTAACCTTAACACCTTATTACGCTCAGGCTAATGGTCAAGTTGAAGCGGCAAATAAAGTGGTGATTAGTTTAATCAAGAAAAATGTGGGGAAAAAGCCTAGAAATTGGAACAAGACGTTAGACGAAGTGCTTTGGACATGTCGAACGTTCCTCAAAGAAGCGACTAATAAAATGCCATTTCGACTAACCTTTGGCCATGATGCAGTTCTACCAGTGGAAATCTATCTACAGTCGAGAAGAATCCAAAGACATCATGAGATTCCATCAGATTCTTATTGGAACATGATGTTGGATGAATTAGTTGACTTAGATGAAGAAAGGCTTAGGGTTTTAGAACTGTTAAAAAGACAAAAGAAGAAAGTGGAAAAGTCTTATAACAAAAGAGTTAAAGCCAAAGTCTTTTTATTGGAAGATTTAGTTTGGAAAGTTATTTTGCCTATGGATTGAAAAGATAGAGCCTTAGGCAAATGGTCCCATAAGCGGGAAGGTTCATTTCAAATTATATAGGAGATAAGAGGATCTTGAAAGTTAATGGAAAGTATTTGAAAAAATACAAACCTATGCTTCAAGAGATAAGAATTATGGAATAAATATAAAGAGCAATATAAGAAAAGCTAAAATGGTTATAAAATCCAAGATGGTTGTGTTCGATACAAAGTAAAATGCCACGAAGGGCCCAGATTATCAAATAAAAATTACATGATAAATTTTCAGAAAGGAAGTGAAGCTTTCAATTTCCCATACTTCTTTCGGTGGGCCAATCGACGCTCACACAAGCTTTTGTTATAGGCAATGGTTTCGATCTCCTTGTCAAACTTCTGAGCTTTTTCAAGATGTTTAAATAGATGTGTTTAGATTAAAAAATTATATTAATACATGTTAAATTAATCAAAGAAATAAAGAAAAAATTTAAAATAATTTTAAAGTCATGGACAATGAAATTTGTTCCGGTATGGGCCCAACCTCGGCAGGCCCAATACCGCGTACGGCCCAACAAGCGAATCAGGTACGCCGGACACGTGCACCCCTTAAGACGAGCAGGGCAAGCCGCCGAACACAAGCAACGTCCCAACAACCTTCCATCGTCCACCACACCGGACGAGCAGAACCGTCCCCGACTCCCCAAAGCGCGACCCTTGGCTCCTCCCCTCCGCGGGGAGAATAACGTGCTCGGCGCACGTTCTCCACGTGCTCCCCTCCGCGGGGACACGTCACCGGCCGACTGTCCACCTCCGAAAGAGCAGGTCAAACCCACTTTCCGGAGATCTAGGAGTGGTTGAACTAGGGCGAAGACCACGTCCTGGTCTTCACTACGCCACGTAAGCCCTAGCAGTCATTAGGGTTGGGCCTGGTCATCCAGCCCACCTCAAATGACCGTTGGCCCAGCGCTGGGGTCTCTCTATAAATACCCTCTTCCTCAAGAGGGTCAGGTAACTCTTCTTGCCCCTTTTTCTGTACTATTGCTTCCACTCTGCCCAACTTCTTACTTTGGCATCGGAGTGTCTTGCAGGTACACCCCCCTCCTCCTTCTCACCCTGGTGAACAGGTAGCCGTCCAGTAGTGCGTGGCCATATCGTGATCCCCTTCTGATCAGGTCAGATCAGTGGCGCCGTCTGTGGGAACCTGAAACTTCCCCGTTACTCCGAGCAGAAAACCAAAAGTTTCACCAAACCTCCGCGATCATGGCTAGCCCGCACCGCGACGACACTTCGCACGACCTTGCGCTCAACGTCGCCACCAACGGGAAGCAGACAGGAACGACACGTCCGACGGACGCCGATGAAAGGGACGGGCAAACTGCTTCACCATCATCCGCGGAACGGCCCCTTCAGGCCGATCACCGCCCCCCGAGCCCGCCAGCATTCCACCCCGTTCCCATCCCGGCGGGAGCAGACCCAACGGTGGCCGCTCTCTTTACGGCCATCAACCAGACGAACCAGCTGTTGTTCCAACAAAATGCGAGAATTGAAGCATTAGAACGCGTCGGCCCTCCGAGGTACCCCCAGCGGGAAGACCAGAACGGAGGTTCGAGGAGTCCCTCACCTCGACCCAGAAACCGCCGACCCCGGCTGGAGAGACACCGACCGCAGGCGACACGAGAACGCACCAGATCCCCGGCAAGACACGTTCGCGGGAGGAACCAGAACGCCGCAACGATCCCAACCGAGGACCCCCGAGGCGAGAACTCCGGCAGGAGGTCGAGAACTCGAAACCAGGGGCACACCTTGAATGGCTCATCTCCCCACAGATCCCCGGCACACAGCGACGATGATGATTACCGCACCCCGCTATCCCGGGAGATCATGGCTGCCCCCATACCCCAGGGGATGGAGAAACCACCGACGCTGTCGACATACGACGGCACCTCCGACCCGGACGATCACCTGGAAGACATCGAGGCTATGCTCGACTACCGAAACGTCCGGGGAGCTATCAAGTGCAGACTTTTCCCGACAACTCTGAGGAAAGGCGCTATGACCTGGTACAAAATTCTGGAGCCCGAATCAGTTACGTCGTGGAGGGTCTTGAAGGACCTGTTCTCCAAGCACTTTACGGCGTCCCGACGTCACCCGAAGATGGAAGCATTCCTCGGGGCAATCATCCAAGGCCCCGACGAACCACTCCGAAAATACATCGAAAGGTTTACTCGGGAAGCCGTGCAGGTGACAACTTCCGACGAAATGAAACGCTACTTAATGGAACAGGGCCTGCGCCACGACTCCAAATTCTACGAGGCCGTAGGCATACACCGGCCCACGTCCCTCCAAGATTTCCTCGACAGAGCCGCGCATTACATCCGATTCGAGGAAACACAAGCGGCCAACTCCGCTCGCGACACTCGAGACAGAGAGGCCCCCCGAGGGCACCGAGACGACGGAGCTTCGAGCCATCGACGAGGAGGAGACCGCCGTCGGGAAGACCGCCCCCGCGAGCCCCGCGAACAACGCGAGCCACGCGGCCCCGCAGGAAGATTCACAGAGTACACAGCCTTGGTCGCTTCGCGCGAACGCATACTGGCCGAATGCGCTAAAACCGAGTTCGTCCAGGGAGGTGTCCGATTTCCACGACCAACGCCGCCCAAACCCAACGTGGACAAGTCAAAATACTGCCGATTCCACAGGATCCACGGGCACGTGACAGAAGACTGCATCCATCTCAAGGATGCGATCGAAATTCTAATCAAAGACGGGCACCTGAAGCGATACACCCGAGGAGGTGAACCACCTAGGCCAGAGGCTCCGGAAGCCAAGAAAATCGAGGAACTTCCCTCTCCAGAGGACAGCAGCAGGCTCCAGGTCGCGTTGTGCGTCAGCCGCCCCGAGGATTGGTTCGCGAGCAGAGAATTCGGCATCCCCGAAGGACCCAACCTAGTCGACGAGCCAATCCGACCAACCAGCCGATGGGAATACTTCCCCAGAGCCATGGTCATCTCTGATGGAGCCACGAGGAGTCTATCCATAGGATCTGTGAAAAGGAAATTCGACGAGCTCATCGCGAACAACTCAGGCAAAATGAGCACGCTCGACAAATTCCGAGGCCGCTCCAACCCGATCACATTTTACCTCGAGGAACTACCCGGGGGATCTCCCAATTCCAACATCCCCTTGCTCATACGTGCCCGGATGGCAAACTTCGACGTCAGGCGCCTCCTCGTCGACGGCGGGAGCTCGGTTGACATCATGTATTCACATCTGTTCACAACTCACCAGCTCGACGAATCCAACCTCTCTCCCTACGTAGGCTCCGACCTTCAGGGGTTCAACGGGACGACGACGAGACCTTAGGGATACGTGGAATTGAAAGTCACCTTCGGAGAAGAGGAAACAGCCAGGGACATCAGGGTCCGTTTCTTAGTCATCGAATGCCCGTCCCTCTATAACTGCATTCTGGGCAGGACGGCGATAGCAGAACTCACCGCGGTACCCTCCACCGTCCACCTGAAGATGAAGTACTACACGAGAAGGGGAGCCGTGGTAACCCTCAACGGAGACATCGAAGCCGCTCGAAGATGTTTCGAAGCCGCCTTGAAAGGACTAGACTCCATCGCTCCATCGACCAAAAAGAAAGCGTCAAGCGCTACGCCAAAGGACAAACCAACGGAGTTGGTCGGATCCGTTGAGCTCGACAGTCGCTTCACCGACGAACTCGACAATAAAACAAAGACCGACGGAGTCAACGGACATTCCTCACACCCAGCGCGCCCCATCCCGGATGGAGAATTCGAACTCATTCCCCTCGGAGAAGACACGGGCAGAACCGTGAGGATAGGCGCAGGACTCCCAGACCTCGCGAAACGCCAGCTCCAAGCCTGCCTCCGTGAAAATGCCGACCTCTTCGCCTGGAGCGCCGCGGAAATGCCGGGACTCGACCCCGAGGTCGCCTGCCACCAGCTGTCCATCAACCCAACCGCAAAGGCCGTTGTACAACGCCGACGTCGCCAGTCCCCCGAAAAATCGGCAGCGGCCGAACAAGCTGTAAAAGACCTCTTAGAGGAAAATTTTATTTCGGAAGCCCGGTATTCAACCTGGCTGTCCAACGTTGTACTCGTCAAAAAGAATAATGGAAAATGGCGCATGTGTGTTGACTATACTGACCTCAACCGGGCATGTCCTAAGGATGCCTACCCCCTCCCCAATATCGACAAGCTCGTCGACAACTCGGCGGGCTTCAAACTCTTGTCCTTCATGGACGCGTACTCGGGATACAACCAGATCCCGATGGCCGAACACGATAAGCAAGCCACAGCCTTCATGACGGCGTCGGGCAATTACTATTACAACGTGATGCCCTTCGGCCTCAAAAACGCCGGGGCCACATACCAGCGGATGATGAACCATGTGTTCCGCGACGAAATCGGGGACATGCTCGAAGTATATATGGACAACATGATCGTCAAATCCGGCGCCGAGGACGACCACGCGGCACACCTCCAGAAGGTCTTCAAGACCGCGAGGTCATGTCGCATGCGTTTTAACCCGGAAAAATGCACCTTCGGCGTCTGCGCCGGTAAATTCCTCGGCTACTACTTGACCGAACGGGGGATCGAAGCCAATCCGGACAAATGCCACGCCTTCTCCAATACCACCACGCCGACCACGAAGAGGGCCATCCAGTCCCTCAACGGCGTGCTCGCCTCCCTCTCGCGATTCATCGCGAGATCGGCCCAACACGCCCTCCCGTTCTTCAAACTGCTCAGGAAGGAGACCAAATTCGAATGGACGGACGAATGTGAGAAAGCCCTTTGCCACCTCAAACGCGTCCTATCCGAACCACCAGTGCTGACGCGCCCCGCGGCGGGCGAAACCCTATATTTATATCTGGCCGTTTCCAACGAAGTCGTCAGCGCCGTCCTCGTGAGCGAAGCCGGAGAAGGACAAAAGCCCATTTACTTTACTAGCAAAGCTCTCCACGGCCCGGAAGTCCGATACCAGCTGATCGAGAAAGTCGCCCTGGCCCTCGTGACAGCGGCACGCCGACTCCGACATTATTTTCTAGCACACACCATCGTGCTCCGCACCGATCAGCCCATCCGCCAGCTACTCGGCCGCCCCGACATGGCTGGACGCATGCTGAAATGGTCGCTAGAACTCTCCGAGTTCGACATCACCTACGAGAGCCGGCACGCCATCAAGGCTCAAGCTTTGGCCGATTTCGTCGCCGAGATGACCACTCCCCCCGACCCTACCGCCGGGAACCACCTCTGGACCATCTTTGTAGATGGCTCCTCCAACTCCACGGGAAGCGGCGCCGGCATCGTCCTCGATAACGACGAGGGTACGGTCATCGAAGTCTCCCTCACACTAGCTTTCCCAACGACTAACAACCAGGCCGAATACGAAGCGTTTCTCGCCGGCCTTCGCCTAGCATCCGACCTGGGAGCCAGGGACATCCGAATCTACACAGATTCCCAGCTGGTCGCTTCGCAAGTCCGAGGCGAATACCAAGCAAAAAACGACACCCTCGCCGGATACCTCGCGCTCATCACTGAAAAACTGAGAGGGTTCGACTCAGCAGAGATTCAGCACGTCCCTCGGGAGCAGAACACCCGCGCCGACATCCTCTCCAAACTGGCAAGCACCAAAAAGCGAGGCGGCCACAAATCGGTCATTCAAGAAATCTTGTCCCAACCAAGTACCAGCCCGACCACCACACCCCTCGACATCAACGCCATCGGAGACGCTGACTGCTGGATGACCCCGCTCCACACCTATCTCAGCACCGGCCGTCTGCCGGCCAACTCTAGCGAGGCCAACGCGACGAAACGACGGGCCTGCTCGTACGTCCTCCTCAAGGGACGAATATACCGCTGAGGCTTCGCAATCCCACTCCTCAAATGCATAGATAAGTCCCAGAGTACGACCGTTCTAGAAGAAATCCACGAAGGCATCAACGCGCAACACCTCGGCGGAAGATCCCTAGCGCGCAAGGCCCTACGCGCAGGCTACTACTGGCCATCAATGCAGTCCGACACGAAGGAACATGTCAAACAATGTGATAAGTGTCAACGACACGGGGACATGCACCTCGCCCCCCCGACCGACCTCACGTCACTCTCATCTCCGTGGTCGTTCGCTTGGTGGGGGCTGGACATCCTCGGGCCCTTCCCCCTAGGTTCATACCAGAACAAGTACCTCATCGTGGGAGTCGATTACTTCACCAAGTGGATCGAGGCCGAAGCTCTGGCCAAAATCACCGCCCACAACATACTCCGATTCTACAAACGCAACATCCTCGCCAGATTCGGGGTGCCGCTCGCCATCGTCACCGACAACGGCACACAATTCACAGACAAAAACTTCCGCGACTTCGTCACCAAAATCGGAACCAAACATCACTTCGCCTCGGTCGAACATCCTCAGACAAACGGCCAGGCGGAGTCGGCGAACAGAGTTATACTCAGAGGACTCAGACGACGACTCGGCGACGCCAAACGAGCATGGGTCGAAGAACTCCACAGCGTCCTCTGGGCATACCGCACTACCCCCCACTCAACCACGGGGGAAACCCCATTTCGCCTCACGTACGGAACCGAGGCCGTGATACCGGTCGAAATCCGCGAACCGTCCCGACGAACGGAAGCTCCCCTGGACACCGACGACAACGACGGCTCCCTCCGAGAAGAGCTCGACCTCATCGAAGAAATCCGCTCAGGAGCAGCCCTCCGGGAAGCCCGGCTGAAGCAACTAGTCACGCTTCGCCATAACAACAAAGTCATAAAACGCGATTTTCAAACAGGCGACTTAGTTCTACGCAGAAACCAGAAAGACTCCCACGAGGGCAAACTGGCTGCGAACTGGGAAGGCCCGTACCGAGTCCGGGACAAAACGAAGCACGGTGCCTATTACCTCGAAAACCTACACGGTGAACAACTAGCTCGACCATGGAACGCCGCGAAACTTAAGCGGTACTACAGTTAAAACATTGCCCGCGACGACCCATCGTCCCGACCACTGGGGGGGCGACATGGTACCACCGCACACCCCTGCGTCCACTAGCGACCACAGAAAAGCAAGCCCTGCCTCTCGTGTGCGCGGCAGAAGGCCTTGCTCGGCAGGGAATACCTCGACCGAGGCTCCTCGCCGTCGTACCAAAAGAGGCAGGACACCCAGCTCGCGATGGGCCGTCCACGCCCCGGGGAGAACTACCCCCGAAACGGCCCGGCTACATCGCCGGCCAAACTGGCCAGTTCCCTGCACTACCGGTAACAAATTGTTGAGCTAAACACACCGAGCGCACACTTAGAAAATTTGCAAGAAATGTCATACACATCAGAGGCATTCAAACAAATACGAAAAACGAGCATAAAACGACATGCAAATAACGAGCGCACACTTAGAAAATCCACGAAAAATATATTAAACAAAAGCGGGCACCAGCCCAGTAGTCAATGGTACAAATACAGAGCACGCAGGCCCAAAGAAAAGAGATAACAAACATCGGCACGCAGGCCATAAAAACAACGAGCACGCAGGCCCGACAACCTATGATTCCTCGTCCGCCTGGTCAGCAGCCACGGGTTCCTCCTCGGGGATAACAAGATAGGGATCGATCACCTTCCCATCAACAATCTCGTGGTACGGCCCTATCCCGTCCACGGCCAGCACAACACCAGCGTTGGCGACCTGAACCTGCTCGACAGCACTCTTGAACCCGACCTCAACAGCCTCCAGACAGACGCTCTCCAACACCCGGATACGAGCAATCAGGTCAGCACGAGTGATTAACCGCCGATCCCCGTCTGTCTCGTCCTCGGCCGGACGAACCGCGCTGTCCAAAACCTTCGTGCGGACCTTCAGCGCCTGCACCTCGGCCGTCGCTGTCCCCAGTTTTTCCTCCAACGAAGTCACCTTCCCTTCAGCATCCTCTGCCCGTTTCCGCTGCTCAGCAACATCCTTCTGGCTCTTCTCCAACTCCTCAGTGATCTTGGCCAACCGCGACTGCATGAAAGTGAGATCCCCTTGCAGTTTGGACAGCTCAGCAGCAGAGCAGCCCTCCTCGTTCAGCACAAGAGCCGTCGTGAACGTCCGCATCATCTCGGCCAAGTCCTCAGCCAGGACACGTCGACGGGTCTCTCGATCGGCCTGACGAACAACCTTCACCTCCCCGGCGGAGACAGTGGGAGAACGGGCACCATGAAAATATCCCGAATGCTGGTGGCAGGGAGGGACGACATAACCTTCCTCGACGGTGCCGACCGTCAGATCCACCACTCGGGGCTCCTCGGATCTCTGCCTCTTCGACGCTCCTTGAGACGCAGGAGATTGGCTCTCTTGAGGCGAAGAGGACGAACTTTGCCCCCCCCCGGCGTCGCGACCTCCTGTCCGACCAGCTGGCTCACCCTCGTCCTCGGGGCCGCGGCATTCCTAGTAGCACGCAACTGCTTCACCCGCTCCTCGACGGAAGACATGTTCGCTGCAAAAATAAAGAAAAGAGTTAGCGACGGTCAAAAACCCCGACCACGGGGGGAAAAACGGACATTCCTACCTAGGTAATCCAGAGCGGCCGCCCCGGTCGCACAGCCGAGCAAGGTCTTAGTATTTATCAAACGCTTCTTGGTGCGTACGTTCCCCTGAGCGTCAATGATATACCGACCGTCGAGCGTCACCAGCTTCGACGGAGGGAGAGACCGTACGAAGGCAATTATTTTCAAATAAGCGGTCATGTCCTTCTCCTCGAGGGTCCCCGCCCGGACGATATACCTATCCGTCCCTCGGCTGAAATGCTCCGCAGTCCACAGTAGATGTATCTTAGGAAGCCACGCGCGGAATTGCTGGCCATCTACCGTTCGCTCGCCCTCGTCGAAGAGAGTGTCCGAGCCGTGCTGCGTAATCGGTTTGACGAGGTAGAACCGGTTTTTGAAGTCTTTGACAGAATCGCTATACGCTTTGAAAATTTTTGTCGATTGCTTAAAAGAAACCCATCCGTGGCGGCCATTCACCGTCTGCCGCTGCAGATGGAAGATGCGGAAAAATAACGGCACCGTCGGCTCCACCGAGAGGTAGAAACACACCACCTCGAAAGCCCGGATGAAAGCCAAGGCGTTGGGGTGCACCTGAGACGGAGCAAGGCGCAGCCAGTCAAAAAGCCCCAGATGGAAGGCGGAGAACGGTAACCGGAGCCGAGCTTCTTTAAAGTAGAATTCATGCATCGGGAACATCCGCCGCCCATATCGCGAGCAGATACGGTGATGTTCTTTTGGTCGGTACACCTGCCAGTGTTGTGGCTCTCCTATAGGCGTGTCCTCGACCGTGGCGTACACGTCGGACGCGTCGGCCACAAAGCAAGAAGGGGTAGAAAGCGGCTCCTCGGCCGCCCACTCCTCGGACGGGGCAATACGCTCATCGTCATACTCCGGAATCTCAGGTTCATTGTCTTCGACCATTATCCCCGGCACCAGAGCCGACATCTACACCTGAAAGCAGAGGACAACGGTGAATTCGATAGCCAGGATCAACTCCACCCTTCCACCGCAAGTCAAGTGAAAGGGTGACAAAGGCCGGGAAGCAACGAGCAAACACTCGCTCCCCGTCTACTCTCCTCGGGGGATCAAAGGCCGACCCCTCATCCCCTCTCGGGACAGCCATCGGAGAAGGTACTTCTCCCCGGGGCATTCATCGAAGAAAGCCCCCGTCCTCGGGGCGTTCATCAGAAAAAGCTCCCGTCCTCGGGGCATTCATCGGAACCAGCCTACCCTCCCCGGGACACTCATCAGAAAATTCGCCAGACACGGTGGAACTCGCGTCCCTCCTCGGGGCGCTCATCACGCCCCGACCACACGTTCCAATTAAACGACGAAAATAAAAAGGAGGGAAAAGAGGAACTCACTTGTAACGACGGCGGACGGAAGAAAAGATCAAACGGTACGGCGGCGATCGGCGGCAAACGGCGGACGAGCAGAGACGACAAAGCTTAGCGGACACAACGGCAGAGAGAAAAGTAGCAGAATGAGCGGGGACCTCCATATTTATAACCCGGCGCGGGACTCGAAGCGACCCTAGGCTCATTAATGACATAGGGTAGCCGCCCCTACGACCGCTTAACGCAAGACACGTGGCGGCAACCTGACAGTCGCGTCCCTTCACCTGCCTCCTCCCCGCTCTGCCGACGACCGGAGATCTTCGCACGAGTGCCCGTTCCCGATGCGGCGACCTTAAGTCCTCGCTCTCTCCCCAGAGCTTCGACTTGGGGGGATCCTGTTCCGGTATGGGCCCAACCTCGGCAGGCCCAATACCGCGTACGGCCCAACAAGCGAATCGGGCACGCCGGGCACGTGCACCCCTTAAGGCGAGCAGGGCAAGCCGCCGAACACAAGCAACGTCCCAACAACCTTCCATCGTCCACCACACCGGACGAGCAGAACCGTCCCCGGCTCCCCAAAGCGCGACCCTTGGCTCCTCCCCTCCGCGGGGAGAACAACGCGCTCCGGGGAACCTCCCGGGCTCCCCTCCGCGGGGAGAATAACGTGCTCGGCGCACGTTCTCCACGTGCTCCCCTCCGCGGGGACACGTCACCGGCCGACTGCCCACCTCCGAAAGAGCAGGTCAAACCCACTTTCCGGAGATCTAGGAGTGGTTGAACTAGGGCGAAGACCACGTCCTGGTCTTCACTACGCCACGTAAGCCCTAGCAGTCATTAGGGTTGGGCCTGGTCATCCATCCCACCTCAAATGACCGTTGGCCCAGCGCTGGGGTCTGTCTATAAATACCCTCTTCCTCAAGAGGGTCAGGTAACTCTTCTTGCCCCTTTTTCTGTACTATTGCTTCCACTCTGCCCAACTTCTTACTTTGGCATCAGAGTGTCTTGCAGGTACACCCCCCTCCTCCTTCTCACCCTGGTGAACAGGTAGTCGTCCAGTAGCGCGTGGCCATATCGTGATCCCCTTCTAATCAGGTCAGATCAAAATTCAAGATTGTTTTTGAAGGTATGCAACATAGACTACAATACACCATTTAAAATTTTCACAATTAAATTATAGTAAACTATAATTTTATAATAAAATTTTCTAAGTTTAATCATAAATAAATCATATCTCTGATTATTTTGTTTAATTATATTATAGAGTGTGGTAGAATTTGGCACCAAAGTGAGTTGATCACATCTTCTTGTAATAATTAATATTAATCCTTGCAAAATAATAAATTGTTAAACAAAAATATGGCGTGTATGAAATTGTTCTTAAGGATTTATTCGTCTCATACGTGCAAAATTTTCAAGATTATTCGCCTCATACGTAGAAATTCCTCAGGATTCAACAAATATTTCTCGGTATAAATCTGAGGTAACAAAACAAAAAGAAAAAAAAATTTAGATGTCCGAAAGATGTACCCAAAAAATAAAAATAAAAAGAAAAAAAATAAAACTGAAAATTTTCACATTATTATCTTTCTGTCTCATTCATCTTATAAAAATATGAGTTGTTATATATAGAAGATATATATAAAAACGTTATTTGACCAAGTCAAATCAATAATAATAATAATAATAATAATAATAATAATAATAATAATAATAATAATAATAATAATAATAATAATAATAATAATAATAATAATAATAATAATAATAATAATAATAATAATAATAATAATAATAATAATAATAATAATAATAATAATAATAATAATAATAATAATAATAATAATAATAATAATAATAATAATAATAATAATAATAATAATAATAATAATAATAATAATAATAATAATAATAATAATAATAATAATAATAATAATAATAATAATAATAATAATAATAATAATAATAATAATAATAATAATAATAATAATAATAATAATAATAATAATAATAATAATAATAATAATAATAATAATAATAATAATAATAATAATAATAATAATAATAATAATAATAATAATAATAATAATAATAATAATAATAATAATAATAATAATAATAATAATAATAATAATAATAATAATAATAATAATAATAATAATAATAATAATAATAATAATAATAATAATAATAATAATAATAATAATAATAATAATAATAATAATAATAATAATAATAATAATAATAATAATAATAATAATAATAATAATAATAATAATAATAATAATAATAATAATAATAATAATAATAATAATAATAATAATAATAATAATAATAATAATAATAATAATAATAATAATAATAATAATAATAATAATAATAATAATAATAATAATAATAATAATAATAATAATAATAATAATAATAATAATAATAATAATAATAATAATAATAATAATAATAATAATAATAATAATAATAATAATAATAATAATAATAATAATAATAATAATAATAATAATAATAATAATAATAATAATAATAATAATAATAATAATAATAATAATAATAATAATAATAATAATAATAATAATAATAATAATAATAATAATAATAATAATAATAATAATAATAATAATAATAATAATAAATTTTTTTATAAAATATTTTATCACATTTCTCATTTAAAATTTGAAGATAAAATTAGTTTTAACCTTTTGAAATATATATCAAAATTTACAACATAGAGAACTTTAAAAACTTAAGATGGCCGGGCTAAAAGTATAAACAAATTGATATAGAATTAAATTGAGAAATTGAGCTAATCCTAGTTTTCCACTTGGAAATTAAAGTTGGAGTAAAGATAACTCAATTGATGGACAGGAAAAGTATTTTGGAAAACACCTAAAGTGGTTCAAATTTGTTGATACGAGATATTAAAGACCACAATTTTGATTTTGACAAGATACCTTTTACACTATTGAGAGTTTGAACTTTGAAAATTGAAAATAGAGAATAAAATTAACACTGAATTGTATAAAGATAGACTTGAATACACTTTTAATTTTCCAACATAAATAAAATATGTTTTTAGTTTCTTATTTTCAAATTTGTAGTTATAGTCCTCAATCTTATAAGTTTCAATGTGTTTTTTCTTTTATTAATGTTTGTAACTTATTTTTCTCACATGTCATTTTCTTTAATATTATGGAAATATTTTTGATAATGAGATATTTTTATTTAAAAAATAAAAAGTAGTTATAATCTTCTTTTTTTTTAATCAATTTTATTTAGAGTTCATTTGGTTAGGGGATTTTTGGAGGAGAGGGGAGAGGAGAGAAGAGAATATTTTAAATTAAATATATTTGGTTCAATTTTTTATAAAGGGAGGGGATGAAATATTTTAAATTAAATATGTTTGGCCTATATTTTTTAACAACAACTCCATTATTTTTACTATTATGATTTAACCTTCTTTTATTTAATTTTATTTACATTTATTTATTATTTTATTTGTAATATAACTTAATTTGTTTATAAGTTGTTGTGTTTTATTACGTATCGATATGTAGTTGTACTATATGAGTTATATACTATCGAGAATTTAATTTCATAAATATTTTATAGGATTAGATGGATCATCAATATGATAAAATGGTCCGCCTAAATATGAATCATATAACGATTTTATGACATTTATCAATATTTTATTTACACTAACAAGTTTCTTTTTTTTCCTTCTAAATATCATATTGTTTTTATTTTATTTAGCAAGAGTGTTATACTATTTTAAGGGTAAAAATGTAAAGTATTTCTAAAGCCCATCCCCTCCCCTTGTGAACCAATGATAACCCACCTTTTGTGAGTTATCATTAGCCCTATTTATTTCATTTTCTTAGTTTATTTAGCTTGTTATTAAAATATTTTAGATAAGTTTAGCTGTTTTACCGTGTTTAGCATGAAGCACAATAGGTGCTTCCTTTTGTTGGTTTCATATTTTTCTTGCTTGATTTAAGGTTGTTCTTGTCGAGGTGGGGCAAGATTGTGTCAGACAACACCTGAGGTTGTTAGCTGAAGATAGGAAATGAAATGTTAACCAAGATTTTAATCTGAAGAAGGCAGCTGAATGTTAGGGACAACGTGGCAAGATCTGAATACTAGAGGGAAATGTACTAGAGCAAAAGAAATTCCATTTGAATTTGTGGGTAAGATCAAGGAGTCACTAGAAGACAAAAAATGGCACAATTGTACAACCATCACTCTGCACAGTCTGTCAGGAAGGACAACACCGCCTGCACCCATGTTGCACAGACTGCCCCAAAACGCTTTGTCCACCACAAATGTTCCCCTTGTACCTGATTTCATGTTGGCAAAGCAGAACAATGTTGAGGTAACGCTGATTTGATTTATTTGGGCTTGATGTGATTTCCTTGACATTGACCCATGTTCCAAGGTTCCTCAAGAAACCCTAGATGAAAGTTATAAATAAAGCTTCCTGAAGAATCGAAAGGGAGTTCACAATTCGAAGAATACTAGGCAAAGTGTGACAGTGTGAGCTTAGTGGAGTGATATAGAGTTTTCTTTTTCTCACCACATCTGGTTCCAGTTGTTTAAGTGTGGCAATTATACCTTTAAACTACACAACACAGAGCATTAATCCCTAAGTCAATTATACCTTTAAACTACACAACACAGAGCATTAATCCCTAAGTTACAATTTCTTATTATACTATCCATAGTCAATTAGCAAATTCAACAGTTAATGTATGCCATGTAAATAACCCTAAGGGCAGTAGTCACTACTTATCAAAATCAATTTGAATATCATAACAAACAAAAGACAATGAGCATAATTAATAACTGAATAATAACAATGAGTCAGAATAATTACATTAACATCATCCAATCTTATGTCCCAATCAAGTAATAACAGGTTCATCATCAAATAAGACATAAACTAAGAGGAATCTAGCTATTCATGTTAAAATAAGTCAATACATAAATGTAGACTCGAAGATCATGAAGAATCACCAAAGAAATAGTTATCCAATGGCTTCAATGGCCTTCAGAAGCTCCAAAATCACTCCAATATGTCACTTTTCTCTCTAGGGAATCAAACCCCTTTTTTTCTTTTCCTCCTTTTCTTTATAAAGCTGCCAAAAACATGTCACCAAAAAGCTTCAAAGCGGGCGCCCTAGATGTCAGTGTAGGCGCGTTGAGTAATCATTATCCCATCGCGGGTTTGTGCTAGCATGGCACGGGCGCGTTTTTCCAAAAGCACATAAGTGTGCTTTTGTTCCTTTTTCACTAATTTTCTCGCTAAGTGCTTTTCTTCACCCAAGTGCGCTTTTTTAAGCTTTTTTCACTCTTTTGCTTCTAACATGCTTAATGATCAAGTGGTGATTAGTAAAGGTGTATGGTGGGAATTAATTATGATGTGGTAGGGGATTTAAAATGAAGTAATCTAGAATATTCTCATGTTGCAATATTTGAATTTGGTGTCAAAAATGCTGCAGAATTTGAATTTTCCCAATTTTCACAAATTTGCATAGGGTAACCGGTTACCCAATATTGGTAATCGGTTACCACAGGCAAAAATGGTGAAAAATTGCCTTTATGATGTGTTGTCTTGGCTCTGGCTCGACTATTTTGCTTGTCAAAGAAAGCATGGAAATAAACACATGAACCTTCGAGTCTCTTGAATAAAAGTCAATCAAATATTGGGAAACTCTTGATCAGATGATTTTGAATTGTTTGTGGATCAACTTCGACTTCTCTCAGATGAAATCCACTCGAGCTGAGGGACTGATATTTGATATCTTTGATCCAAATTCTTCCTGAAAAAGTTAGTAAAGGAAAAACAAACATTTTTTTTGGATTTTAATTAATGGTTAGTAAACATAAACATAAACAAATATCAAGCAAACAAGAAAACGAAGGTGCCCGATGATCTCTTAAGAACAAACTTGCAGAGGAAGGCAAGAGAACCAAAGCTTGCAATCTTGTTTGTGGGATGAGACGTAAATGACATGTGGAATCTTAGGGGTAAAAATTAGGGTATTACACTATGAAAGTAAAACACACATACCAAATCGTGGGCATTAGATATTACTCCCCTGGCCGCCAAATTTTGATCTTGTTGGGACTCTATACAACAATAGCCTCCATCTAAAAATCTTCACTTTTAATGAAATCGACGATGCCCAAAGTATCTATAAAGCGGTCTTGAGAGCAATGTCCAAATCTTCCGCCCCACGAGACAGTAACAAGAAATCGTAACAAGACTTAACTTCAAAGCAATTGATAGGAAAATTTCTCCACAAAAATGTATCAACTGAACCGAGTATAGGGGCACCCTCTGATAGCAAGAGGTTCAATTCCTCAAACTGCTTATTGGCCTCACCTTCCAAGCTTGAAAATGTTGGTTTTAAGTTCTAAATCCACACACTGTCAACCCAGTAGCCAAACCTGCAAACTGCACAATGTTTGCAGGAAATAACTGCATAAAAGGTTGGATATTTTGATAGCAAAACAATGCCATCTAGCCAACGAATGTGCCAAAAAGGAATGCGAGTGCTGTCACCCAGTTTGCACGCAATCTGGTTCAAAAAGGTGTCATCTACTTTCAAATCTGCAATACATAAAATGTCACACCACCATAAAGACTCCGCTTTGTAACTGCACCCGACTGTATCAGAAGCTGGCAACATTCTACAGTCCAAGTTTCCTTATTAAAATTCCAAATACGGATTCTAAATGGTGTTGCGGACATGAAGTAATCGTCATTCCCATTTTGAAAGCAAAGCTTTGTTGAACATGGAAATGTACTTGATCCCTAAACCTCCAAACTCCTTCGCCCTGCATATTGTACACCAACTTACCCAAACAATATGAGATGTTTCCACCAAGCCATCCCAAAGAAAAGACCTTTGAATTGCGATTAATTTGTTGACTACCTTTGAAGGAGCTTTGAAAAATGAAAGGTGATGAATCAGAAGATTCGTGAGTATCGAATTTATCAAAGTAACTCTGCCACCTATAGATAATTGTTTGCCTCTCCAAGCTTAAAGTTTATTCCTAAAACAGTTGATTATCGGGCGCCATAAATTGATCCTCCTATGGTTACCACCAGCCAATAAACATAGGAACTTAAAAGGGATTTTTCCTATAGTGCAGGCGAGGAATTGAGAAGCAGTAGCTATGTACGCATCGTCCACCCCAATGTCATAGATACAACTTTTAGAAAAATTTGTTCTCAAGCCTGATATCATTTTGAATCCCCTAAGGACGACTTTAATCCCCCACATGTTCTTCCACTCAGCATCACAAACTAAAATGGTATCGTCTACGTATTGAATTAAACTTAGAATTTCCATCTTTCAAACGAAAACCATTGAACATATTATTTGTATCGCCCTTCTCACCAACAACGCGAGATCTTCCGCCACCATAACAAACAAAAAGGGCGATAAAGGATCCCCTTTCCGGAGTCTCCTAAAGCATTTGAAATCCTCCGTAGTGCTGCCGTTTACCAAAACAGAGAGAAAGTTATTACAGACTCCTCCTCTAATCCAATTACGCCATTTAGTTCTGAAGTTCATAGCTTTCAAAATGTCATCCAGAAAACCCCACTCAACACAATTGTATGCTTGCGCGAAGTCTACCTTAAACTGGATGCAACTTTTCTTGTTCCTCTTAACACGGTCAATCAATTCATTCACCACCAAGACTCCATATAATAGTTGTCTGCCAGGTATAAAAGCATATTGAGAAACAAAGACCAATTTGTCCACAACCTTGCTTAGCCTAGACGCCATTATCTTTGAAATAATCTTATAGGCGCATCCCACAAGTGTAATAGGACGATACTCTTCCAACTGTTGAGGATTCGATTTCTTCGGGATTAATGTGATAAAAGAAGATACGAGAGATTTTGGAAGAATTACAGTGGAATGAAAATCTTGTATGCAACTGAACACGCCTGCTCCCACCACTCTCTAACACCTCTTGATAAATTCAATATTAAATCCGTCAGGGCCCGGTGATTTATTTCCTCCACGCCCATTAATAGCTTCTAAAATATCTTTAGCAGAAAAAGAGTCTTCAAGCATTTCAACATCTGCAGCAGAGATCTTGGGCAAGTCATACATATTCAGTACAAATCTGCTATGCTTCATCGATTAGAATTTCCTCTCATAAAACTGCTTAATGGTCCTTTTCACGACATGAATTTCTTCAGATCTAGCCTCACCAACTGGAATAGAAGAAATGTAATTAATCCTCAATCTACCTTTCATGAATGAGTGAAATAATCTTGAGTTTAAGTCTCCCTCTCTGATCCAATTAATCCTCGATTTCTATTTAATAATGCTCTCCTTCAAGAATAAATTGTTCCATATTAAATTCTGGGTCTCGCTTCTTGCTCGTGCATGATCTTCTGATATGACAGAAAATGAATTTGACATTGCATCCTCAATCCCATTAAGAGCTTTGACCCCTTCTTCTATTTTAAGATCAATCTGGCCTAAGACATTTACAATCCACCATCTCAAACAATCTCTTAACAACTTGAATTTCCTAACTAAAACTTGACAAATATTGCCTTCAAAGTCTACGTCGTTCCACACCTTATTGACAAAGTCCATAAATTCTGGGTGATCTAACCAACAATTGAGGATCTTAAAAGGTTATATCCCCTTTCAATCATTTCTTATGCTTAAGTGATGTTTATTTAATTTACTTTATTTATTTAATAAATAATTATCAATGGTATTGCTTGAAGTAAAAATGTGACTATTGCTAGTGATATACAACTACAAAGATTAAAAAATGATTAAATGCTAACAAGAACCAATGTTTAAAGACAGTTTGAATTAGATATAAAAGTTAACATGGGTAATATACTTCTTTAATGTTGTACTAGCGGGATACCTGTGCTACCTGTCTGTAATTCACACGCTATATTGCGAAAATCACTTGTCAATTCTGTAATTTTTTTTCAGCTTCTAAATATTTTTACAGCGTAACCAATTTAATAGATTAATAAATCTAAAAACAATAGTCAATAATATGTGACTCGAATGTGGTACTTCATCGATTCAACAATAATAATTTCCTAATAGAATTTTTCATTCCAACAATAGTATGAATAAATATATCAAACTTAATTCAATGTATGAAAAATAAAATCCAAATAACCAGTTTACGACTGATATCATATAGATTTAATATATGAATATTAAAATGACCGGTCTATAACTGGTATGTCATAAATACGTTTACGTCTATCCGTGGATTATGCCTGCAATTCCATTAATTACCAAAACTCAGTTGAATCCATATGAGTAAATTCCAAAACTACAACTCTGAATAAAATCATATTTCTAATTCAAATAATATACGTGCTATCGCACGGGTCCCGTTCGTATTCATATGCTACATTGTAAAATATCACTTGTCAAACATACAATTTTTTTTTAGACTCTAAATTGTTTACAGCATAACCAACTTAATGGGTTGATAAATTTAAGAACACTATTTATATCAACTTGTAGACTTTTTCGATTTAAAAAAATTATTTTAACTTATTTCCATATATAAAATTATTTACACCAACATGTAGACTTTTTCCCGTTTATAAGTGCCTTCAACATGTGTGACAATTTATAAAACAATTTTTTATTTAGTCATGTTAAAAACAATTTTTTAATACTTCAATTTGTCTCCTTTATAAACAAATTTGTAACTTATTTTCATATATACAAATAATTGTATAAATAGTTGAATTTATTATGTTTATGAAATTATTTTATAACTTTTTCTCATTTATAAAAACAATTGTAACTTATTTAGTTTATAAAAATGATTGTATTAATAGATTTTTATCTTTTATCATTAATTTTTTATGATTGTCATTTTTACCTTTAAACACCTGCCTTGAATCCGTGTGACAATTTATAAAAATATTTTTAACTTACTTTTGTTAAAAACAATTGTATTAATACTTGAACTTTTCTTCTTTATAAAATTTTTTGTAACTTGTTCAATTTATAAACATAATTCTAACTTATTACCGTTTATAAAATTATTTTAACTTTTTCGTTTATAAACTTATTTATAAAAATATTAATAACTTATTTTTATTTATAAAAATAATTATATTAATAGTTGAATTTTTTTTCGTTTATAAAACAATTTACAAGTTATTCATGTTTATAAAAATAATTGTAACTTATTTTTATTTATAAAAATTATTCTATCAATAAATTTGTACCATTTATTATTATTTGTTTTCATGATAACTATTTATCATTATTTTATATGACTACCATTTATCATTTTTGTTAAAAGATTTTCTTTTGTTTTAATAATTTTATAAGTTTACAAAAATTACAAAATCTCTATTGATTTTTTTTGTTTTATTAACCTTTTTCTAAAAATATAAATAATTAAAAATATATTTTATTTTAAAAGTAATCTCAAATCTTAATTAAAAAATTATATATTAAAAAAATAAATCAGTAGTATTAGACACCTAAAAAGCAAAAATGGTATAAGCATATCATATTAAGTTAAGAAAATAACTCTAAAATTACTTTTAGAGTAAAAATATTCTAAATTGGATAGTGATAAATATGTGTCTCATATTTAATTATGTTTATGATGTATATAAATTATTTGAAAATTTAAAGTGTATTGTGTGAAGTGAGTAATCAATGAAAAACATGGTAATTTAGAGTGGTTTTTCGTTTTTTCACAAAAATATTTAAAATAATATTTTTTGTGGCTGCATTAAATGCGCATCCAAAAAGTCAAATAATAATTATTATTTTTTTACATTCATCCCCTCTTTCCATACCAAATTCTAGTAATTTATAAATAAATAATAATAAATTATTAAATAAAATAATTAAAAAAAATACAAAATAAGACTAAAATAACAGAAGGGGGCATTGTGTGGCAACTCTGGGGCAACCATATTCATTTTTATTTTATTTAGGGATGTAAATGGATATTTATGGGGGCAGATACTATGATATCCGTATCTGCCCCGTTAGATAAATATGATATCCATATCCGCCTCATATCCATGTGGATATCTGTTAAGCGGGTAATCCACGAGTTTTATGGTATCCACATATATTTACAGATATCCATGGATAATATTTTTTTTTATAAAAATTATTTTTTAAGAAAATTATTTTTAACTTATTTTAAAGACACAAAAATTTATTATCACATAACATCCATACAAAATATTCGACAGAGGAATGATGGAAGATCAGACGACAGAGGAGTAGAAATGGAGACACTAGTTCGACAAAGGAATGACGATATTAGTTGGTTGGACTGTGAAATTGATGAAGTGAGGTATGAAGTATCGAAGAGTTTAAATTTGAAATGACAAATAGAATTTGAATGAAAAGTGAAAGGTTTTCTTAAAAGAATTAAAAAATAAAAAAAAAAGTATAAGAAGACTAATTTTTTTAGAAGATGCAAAGATAAAGTATAATAAACTAATGATATTTAAATAATTTTTATAATTTATAAACGGATATGGATATCCGCGGGTATGGATATTATTAAACCCATATCCATATCCATTAACAAACGGGTATTTAAATATCCATTTATTTTATCCATGGATATCCATTAAGCTACCAGCCCTATATCCGTGGCAGATTTTATCCACGGATATCCGCGGGTATGGATATTTTTGCCATTCCTAATTTTACCAATTCAACATTCAATTTTTAATTGGTACTGAGACCAAATGAGGGTTGATTTGAATAAAAATGGAGAGTTAATTTTTAAAATTTTGCAAGTCCACTCCTACACTGATAGTCGTATGCTATAATTAAAAAATAAAATTAACAAATAAAATAAATTGAGTATTAAACTTTTCTTAGGAAGAGAAAAAAAATATTTTTGTTCTAAGGAATATGAATAATTATAAGAAGGTAAATAAAAAAAAAAATAATTTAATATTTATTAGTGTATATATCAATAGGTAAACTAAAAATCATATATAAGAATATCGAAAAATCAATTACAATATTAAGTAATAATTTAACATTTATTTTTTGTATACAACTTAATACATATTTATTAATTTTTTTTTTATAAAAATTCATAAATTTAGGTATAAATTTATTATAATACGTGAGTTTTAATTGTATTATAAATATATTTTAAATTAAATATTCATTTGGTTCTTAAAATATCACATTCAAGCTGGGCATCATGATTCTTCTCATGTCCATCTAATCCAAATATTCAAACATAAATTTTTGACAAAGCATGGTTTTTTCGAAGGCCTCTACCATTTTTTATGTCCTATCATTATACTTTTATTTATTTACATTTAAATATACCTGATAAATAAATAAATAATCCATGACAAACATGAACGGAGTACTTTAGTAAAATAAAAAATGTTTCAACTTCTGAATTGTTTGACTTTGTAGCTATTACGATGTGACATTATTTTCAATTCTAATTAAAATATTAGATATTTGTGAATCTTTTATATTTTACATTTTCAAAATGGAAGATGACAAACCCTTTAACCTTCAAATATAAGAGAGTTACATGTAAAATATTGCTTTCTAGAAACATATATATGCATAATTTTTTATTTATTGATGTTAAAGATCTCTATAGTTACTATGTGTTTGGCTAACCACATTTCATTCTAACAAAATTTATATTTAGAAACATATTTGTATCAAATATGAACATAAACTAAAATGTTTTGTGTGAGTTTATGGACACCTTATGAAGTTTATTATTCTTTAAAAGTCATGAGTATACAAAACAAACTCTGCTAGATAAAATTCAAGTTGATAATAATAATAGGATGGTATATTACTTGGACCTAGTATGAAAAAAATTTATTAAGGAATTCAAACATTTAAATACAACATTTTAAAGAGAAAAGTAGGTCTCAAAGGTAATAAAGAGAAAAGTAGGTCTCAAAGATGATCAGGTACAAATTATCTTTTCTGATGAAATATTCCCTATGAACCTGATTAACCATAGCTAATCTGAAATGTGGAAATCTAGTCCAACCATAAGGCATTGTGGTTGAATTTGAAACATCTATATATGTTCTGCAGTGTTCCATTCGAAAAGATAGTATCCGCCTACTCATTTCAATCAACACGTACATAATAATAAAACATTGAGAGCCAGAACATCAATTTATACACCAAAAAATTGTTCAAACATCTACTATTGCACTATTGTATTTTCATATTATCATCAATGGCTACCTAGTTTCCAACCCATAATAAATGATTACTTTCGAGAATATATTAATATGTGATGATTACATAATTACCACATTCTCTTCAATTCTTTTGTTTGAATCCAAACATAGTAAAAACTGTTAGAGATGATGAACAATAAAAGTAAAATAAAGATCCTTGATTAATCATGAAAATACAAATCATGTGAACCAAAATTTGAAAAATAACTTCCATAATCATAGATAAAAACATACTACATTTTGATAAACATATGCAAAAATAAATAATATTATTCATACTTCCTATAGCAGTGGTTTATATTTTAATCCTAGTAAAAATATATATTTTTTGTTTTAGTCCTTACAAATATAACTCCCTGCAAAATTTATTCATATTACTGAAAAAACGTAATACCTTTCTGTTGATTCTTTCTCATTCGTGTTCTATTCTTTATTTTTCTTTCTGTTCATTCTTTCCTATCCATTTTCTATTCTCCCATATTCTGTAAGCAACAACTCATTGGGGTGATGATTAACTGAAGGTATTGACGTTCATTGCAAAACCAACAGAAATAAGAAGTTATTTCAAGAAGAAAATATAACCATTATATATGCCTAAAAAGCAACATTACACTTTGACCGTGACATACATCCTCCAAGTTCCATAGTATTATGTCTATGTCATAACCAAGGAGAAATAGGTTTAACAATGAAAAAATAACTCATAACAATATCACTAACACATCTTAGTATCTGTATACAGAGATACAGTCAACCACCACTATGAATGTCAAAACTATGGTTTTATCTTGTCAGTTATTCATTGAGGTATGGAGTGTTTAAACCAAAACAGTTAAGTAATCACAACTAATTCCATAAACACAAAGAAAAATAAAACATCTCCAGCAGTTAGAAGCCAAAAGAGAAGAAAAAAAGATATCAGCGTCAAAATGTTCAAGCTTCAAACAGTTTCCACAAATAAACATTTAATCACCCTGATTGCACTTTGAAGGACAACAATCTTAACCATGACTATCTAACTTTAACCATGTCATTATTACTTCAAATATCAATATATCTACTTGTATTCTCATTAAACAAAGGTAACTTCTGAAAAGTCTGTAATTACACTAAAAAGGCATACTACAATATAAGAACCATATAATTCAAAAGGTAACAAAACCACGACACACGAAACTGCCCATTTCATTTTTTATGCCCCAGATTATATTATAGAAAGGTGGTTTCCTTCATGACAAAAAGAGGACTTCGGTTTGCTGATAACAAACAACCTATGTTTATACCCCAAAAGGATTTCTGCATAATCGAATTTTCAATTTATGAGGACTCAGTAAAATGTAGCCTGACTCTACTATTATAACACGCCAATGTCCAGCCTATGATTATCACCTCTCACATAGATATTCATTGGAAAAAGATAACTTCTAAAAATGAGATGTATTTTGCCGCAAATTGCATCATAATTCTATTAAAAAATAAATACCTGAAGGAGTTTATCACTAATTTTGACACCGCTGACGAACACCAACAACATTTCTCAAGCAGATGGGGTGGCGTAACTAAAATTTACTTGCCACTATTAGATTTTTTAGTTAGTATACAAAGAAAAGTTGGATAAAGAAAAAACTAAAGATGCATATGTGGATCAGTTACCAAACGAAAAAGGAGGATCAACGACGAAAAATGAAGAACAAACGAAGATATCATAGTTAATTACTATAGTTTTAAAAGTAAACATCACAACACAATTTCATTAACCACAAAAGATAGGTACAAGCCCAACACAATTTCATTAACACAAAAGTTAGAAGAAAAGAAATACCAGTATCAAGACACTTTTAAACCACATTCTCTACATCAGAATCAATTTTTTCATTGACGCACCATCAAACACGGAGCTCTGACTCTCCCCATCTTCTCAACTTCGATTTCAATACTTAGACTCTTGTTTATGATGAATTCTTCGACACTGCCCTTTAAATGAAATTAGAAAACAATTAAACTCACTCGTTCATTCGATGCGCCAATCAATCCGGCATTTGAATTGAAGATACAAAATCAACAGATGATGTTTAAAAGTAATATATTTTTCAACAGAATTTTTCAACTACATCAGAATCTAAGATGAGATTGGTTTACCGCGATAATGCAAATGCAACTATCCCCATTTTGCACCTTGCCCCGCCTCTTTACCGCATTAATTCCTAAACAAAAGGAATTCTTGTTAAAACTTTCATGAATGATTGTATGCTTTGTAGTGCACATTGAGGAAATTAATTTGTCAACTCTTACCTGACATCAAAACACATAACCACAACACAAAAATCTGTTTCGGATCAACTGAAGCATACCTGTTGACGACAACATCAACAATGGCCTGAATTAGGTTTTGATCAGTGAGAAAATGGATAATCTGCATAGCATGCTTGGTGACACTAACAACCTTGGTATTCTTCCCATTGTTCCTCCCATACATCATGAGTGAGTTTGTCAGCCTCACAACAATAGGACATTGAAATTTCCTAAACCTCTTCACAAAGTATCTCCCAACAGTGCGGGGAATTTTGGTTGCCGCAACTCCAATATAGGCACTCAACGAAACATCAGTGAGCTAACACAGCAAAAACAATAAAATTACACCCAACAAACAAAAATCATAATTTTTTAAACTTTAGTAGAGTATATATATTACAAATTACAACATAAAATTATGATGGATCTAAAATAAACTTAGACATCATCAAAGCTCCAGCAGTTCAAGAGTTTGACATCGATATGTGATGGATTTGAAATGACACCAACATGTTCTTGAACAACTTCATCCATGAATGCAAAGAGAATCAAACATTGTTAGTTAATGAAATCGAAAGCAGAATAGGTAGAGAAATGGAAAGAATGTGAAGGAAACAACGAACTTGTGGTGAGAGGATTCATGTTTGGATAAAGAAGCACGGCGGTGGAGGAGCAGAGAGAATGAGTATCTATATGTGATTTTAAGGGTTTAGACAATGATAGTAATAATAAATCATTAAAACTCATGCGTCTCTCCATATTCCAATCCAGATTCCAAGAACTGAACAATGCTTAGTCATGTAAGCAAAGAAAATTAAATAGAAGCAAACCTGAGCACTTACACACAAATTGTTTGACTGAAACACCAAATAGTTTAAAATTACATGACTTCTTGGCTTATTCATATGAGCTCATACAATAGTGACAAATTAGAATTCAAATAAAACACACAAAAAGAAAACACTTTATCAGAACATTTGTGTGCATTTTCTTCAGAATGAATGAATGAAAAAAATCAAATTGTACCTCAACAATGAAGCTATGGATGGTGCTGCCAATCTCAGTTAAAACCTCTAGCTATTTTGGAGTTAATTCGGTTCCATCTATGTCAAAATCAACTTTTCCAATCTTATTAATATTTTGGCGGATGATATTTGCTTCTTGTTCGGAAACATTAGTCTTCAACTCAATCTCCATTCGTCGAAGAACCAACGTTGCTATCTTCCTCCCATGAAAAAACAAACACAAAAAAAATTACAGAATCCTCCATTAACGTTTAGTAGAGCTCAAAACAAAAACGACTACAATGTTTATTCTCATATAACAACGATTTAACAACAAAATGATTCACAACAACAAAAGCGTGCAACAACGGTAACAACTCAAAAACAAAGAGGAATTAAAAAACTACCGGAGTAAAGACGACAGAGGTATGCGATGGCGACGGCGACGACAAAGGGTGATTGGTGCGCGGTGGTTTGCAGCACATGAGTTTCTGACTGCGCTTACGATTTCTGGTGAATGGTGGGAAAAACAATTGATAATTTTAGGAGAGTGGATCTTGCCTCTTGAGTTCCCTTTGAATGCATTGAGCCAAGAGATAATGAATGGTTCACATGGAAAATATAAAGTGATTTTTTACTTCTCAATGTAACCATGGAGCTGCTCTGCAAGTCTTCACAATTTGTCTTTCTAGATTCTAAAATGTACTTTAACGTGTAAAAAATAAAATAAAAAAACATAACAAAATGACACATCAGCAATATTAAATGTCAAACTCTAATATTGCAGCAATAATACAATTAGTTCTTAATAACCTTATATTTAAGTTAAATTAATAATTTAATCAAAAGGTAAAGATGAAATTTAGTGAAAAAATATTTTAATAATTAGATATTAGATTGAATGCATTGAATAATAGCTTAGACTTTTGCATGTGATGGCTAATGTTTTTGAATAAATAAACTTCTGAATCTAAAGGTCAATCTCCTTTATTATAGTCATGTTTGGCGCATGACTATGATTTGATGAAAACTATCTTAATTGCATATAAACTTCTTACATAAATCTCCAAAATGGTTAATCTAAGATTTCGCTTACTTCCAATCTTTAATTATATACTTTTCAAGCATTTTTTTCCCAATTGAAGAGCCCTTTCAAATTCTCTTATTTCAAGTATAATCAAGATTTTCTAAATTAAATTTTTAAATTTATTAAATAATTAATATATCTGATCTATCATATAATTTAGATATATTAGTTATTTAATTTTATTGGATTAATTAAACATAGTGTACTATAGCATAGAATATGATTTTTGGTCAGCATGCACCATATTATACGTCATTTTAAATTCCTTCTGTCTAGTACTAAGCCAAATAGAAAAGTCAAATAACATTAACATGTTCAAACCTTATTCAACACCTATAGTTTCCATCATTTTAATGACAATATCATATCTCGTGGACCCCAATCATAACACTTAACACATGATCACGTCTTGCACTTAACCTACCAGCAAACAAATCAAAGGTTCTCATCTCACAAACAACACCCTTAATTATTGTCCTACATTACTCATTGATTTTCCTAATTCAAATACTAGTAACTTTTGAAATTCTCATCATTATAGCTCTTATACTAATGGCTCCCATCACTTCTTTTTACATTTATGTTTGACAAACTAGTTTTTCTTTACAAAATAACACTATTAGCTTTAGAGTATTGTTGTTGAATGCTCTTAAGACGCCCTTAATAAAATTCATATGAAAAGTTTTTTATTTAAAATGTTAAATATTTTAATTTTAAATACCTTGACCAAAAATATATTTTTATCTATAATACTAAGAACACATACACTTTAGAGCTCAAATTTGATAATGACATTCAATATATATTTTTTTGTCAAATAATTTTTGTGGCTAAAATTTCACTTTCTAAAAGTGAATAAATAAAATATCGCGAAATTAAAAAATTGGTATAATTTTGTGTTAATGCACTATTTTATATACTTGACAAAAAATGCATTATTTTATATAAATTTTTATTATTTTATATATCTAAAGAGTGTTTTTAAGGCACTTGTCAACATTTACATTAGTTTTATTTTAAGTTTCATTAAATAAAATAATAAAACTTTTGATATGTTTCAAATTTAACTTGAATTTTAATAAACTTTATTTTCTTTTTAAATTTAGTTACAATTTTGATTCATCTATGTTACTTCATTTACAATTTTTTATTTATTTTGAACTCAAATAGTTTTGACCTCTTTTTAAAAAATTATTCCGAAAGTTGATAACAAATTTATTTTTTAATGACATGTAATTTATCTAATTTATTTTTGAAGATTTTCAAAGTTTATTTTTGCCTTTAAAATTAATGACATGTCAATTTGTTAATGATGTGTAATTTATATTTTTTGTCTTTAAAATTCTAAAAATGTTTTTATCTGATAATTTATTTTTAAAGTTTTTTTAAGTTTATTTTTGCGTTTAAAATTAACTACATGTCAATTTTTTAATAATGTGTAATTTATATATTTTTTTAATTCTAAAAATGTTTTAATATGATGATTTCTAATGTTTCACAAATAACAAATCATTTAAAAATAGATACTAGAAGTGTTCAAATTAAAAAACTGATCTAATAAAAGCAACCGTTTCAAAAAGTCGAAAACCAATAAAATAAAATAAAAATATTATTGAATGAGTTTGAATGTTGTTTTGTAAAAACGATTCGATTTTGAATTGAATTTAGGATTGATTTTTTAAATCTGATTCAAACTGAAATAAAGCTCATGTATATATTTTTATACTTAATTATTTTTATTAATATGATATATTGTGTTAAATTATTATTCAATGATACTTATTATTTTATTATTTATTTGTTAATTTTTTTTTATTATATCATTTGTTTCAATGAAAAATGAAGGGGATGGATTTTAAAGTGTTTGCAATATGCAACAATTTATGTGTTGGTAAAACGAAACCCCAACTACAAAGTTTTGGTCGGGAGAGGACCAAGTCAAGGGGACCCGTTGTCTTCATTTCTTTTTTTTGATAGCAGTAGAGGGTCTTGATTAAATGATAACAAAATTGTCTAAAAGAACCTCTTCGATGGATACCAATTTGAAAGTGGTGAGGTGAACATTTCACATATTCGGTATGCAAATGATACTATTGTAGTGGGTAAGAAAAGCTTGGAAAAGTATTTGAGCGATCAAGACAATTCTTCAATTATTTGAATTAGTGTTTGGACTGAAAGTGATTTTTTTTTTAAGAATTTACTAATAGGTGTTAACATTCATAAATCGTGGTTGGAGAAGGCAGTGGAGGTTTTAAATTGCAAAATGAGATGAATATCATTTAAATATTTGGGGTTTCCGGTTGGAAACAATCACCGGAGGGATGGAGAATGGAAATTGATGGTGAAGACAGTAAATAAGAGGTTGTCCGCATGAAGTAATAATCTCTTTTAATGGGTGGTTGTATTATTCTCTTAAAGCCTTGTGTTGTGCGCCTTACTGGTCTACTATCTTTCCTTTTTCAAGGCTTCGACAAGTATTGTTTCTAAATTAGAAATCATTTTTTTTAATATAAAAAATAATGTGGAGTGGGGGAATAGAAAGTAGAAAATTTAATTGGATTGGAAAAGGTGTGTCGTGAAAAGGAAAAAAGAGGATTGGGGATAAAAAAAAACTTTTGCCTTTAATTTGGCCTTGTTAGGGAAGTAGAAATGAAGGGTGTTAAATAAAAAAGATAGGTGTTGGACTAGAATCTTGAATTGTAAATACGAGGGGAACGCGAGTTGATGGTATAAGGTTGATACATTTAATTCTTTGTGGTAGAGAGATGTTCACTCTATGGATACATGGGTGGGAGAATTTAAGTCGCAATGGTTTGAGGATAAGTTATATAGAGATTGGTGATGGAGTAGACACTCTCTATTGAGAGAACCCTTGGGTTGGGGGAAAGAAGTTGAAGAATGTATATCGAGTTTATATAGATTAGTTGTAGAAAAATAAACACTTAAAGGAATTTTATTCAAATGATGGATGGGAGACAAGTGTGAAAAAATATATGGGTATGTACATTGGATGAGGAAAACAATAAATTAGAAGAGGAAATCATAGAAATGGTGGAAATAAACTACTTGAGGTTATATCGTGAAGGATAGGTGGAGATGGTCCAAAAACGAATATTCGATTAAAGAAGCGTATTTAGTGATTATGGATGAGATGGTATCTGAAGTTAATGAAGATAAGGTCTTCGTGGATGCTTGGAGTAAATTAGTTCCTTTAAAAGTTTCTGCTTTGGTCCAGAGAATGTGGTAAAACAAAATTTCAACTAGAGAAAATTTGATCAAAAGAGACATGTTGGATGCATCTCAAAATTCTTGCCTGTTTAACTATGGAAAGAAGAGAGTGATGAGCACTTGATATTCGAATGTCTGATAGCATATGTGACTTGGCGCGAGATTCTAATATAGTTGAACTTTTTTTTTTATATAATGCACAATTATGATATATCTAATTTTTATTAGGCAAAAATAGAGCACTCTAGAACATCAAAATTTAATCTAATTTGTTATCTGCATAAGGGTTTTTAGCCTAGGTGACCTATGTGTTGCTCTCATTAGATATACAAGAGGCAAATATGAATGGTGTTTGGCTTAAGTTTTGTTGCTATGGTGTTATTGATTCGAATTCTTAGTATGGAATAATTGTAAAAGGGTTGGTTATAACTGATTTCGTGTGATTTGGAGTTATTTAATGTAATTGATATAGCTTATATTAGTATGTTGTTCAACATTAAAATGACGATTTTAGTTTTAAAAAAAAGTTAACAAGATTGCCTAAAAAATGGATTAAGGATTTGTAATATACAAGCGTTTAATCCAGTGATTTTACAGCAATAGTGTTAGAAGTTGAGAGTGATTTATAGTAGGGACTTTGATATAAAGTTTTAACAAATAGTATGAAAATGATTTTTGTTTTTATCTATTAAAAATCATTTTTTGAATCAATTTAACAACAAAGTTTTGAAGAAAAAGATAAAAGAAAATATTTTCCTAACTCTATTTTTAAAATTATTTTAATGTTGTAAAATATGATAAATTTATCATTAATGAATAGTGTATATTTTTCTTTGTTGTTTTTATTTTCCAAAACAAAAATTAAAATCTCTAAAATTTATTTTAATTTTTTAGTCTTTAAAATTATGAAATAAAGAATAATAATTTTCAAAAATAATTTTATAAAATTAAGCTATCAAATAAATTTTATTATTTACAAATTTTAAAAATTAAAAACAGTTTTACAAATCAATTGATTTACTTATTAAATTTTAAAACGAGAGTTCTTTTAATTTGTGTTCTTAGGCACATATTAAAATGTTCAAAATAAAAATATTTTCCAAAAATTCTACTTCAAATGTTCAAATATTTAAATATTATATTACTTTTAATACAACTTTTATAAAAAGTGTTCCGCAAAAATTGACTGCGTGTAGCACATGAAGACCATAATGATGATGAAGAGCGTGACACCATCCTATCATCATCAACAATCATATTTTCTTAACAACAACGGTGTCGTTTCATTCAAGTTACAAATAATTAAACTAATTAACCACTAACTAAATATAATTATCAACCAATTTAAGTTAATTAATCAAATTTCAAATTAGTACAAAACCTTAATCATAAACACGCGTATATATAGCAGTATCCCCTACCATTTCTCAATCGTAAAATTCGAATCACAGAGAAAAAGAAAGAGACTTTTGAAGAATTCATCAATGGCAGTCAAACTTTACATCGTGTATCTTTCTTTACACTTTCTTTTACAACTAGCATTAATTTTTTTTATTAATATTTAATCTTTGTTAATCTCTGATTTCTGAAATGGATTTTTGAATTTCAATTCAGTTAAGATCTTGGAGTGTTTTGATTTTCTTTGATCCTTAGGGGAAAGAATTGTGCTGAATTTTTTATGAGTGATTATGATATTGCATTGCTTTTGGTGTGTTTGTTTGGCTTGTTCTGCATTTTGTTTGGCTTGTTCTGCATTTTGTTTGGTTTCGCGTTTGGATGTATAGATTTGATTTTGATATATTTGGTTTGGTTGCTCTAAGGAGAATTCCTAACTTTTGAATCTAAACGTGATTTTTAAACTGAAATTTACCGTTAAACTCACGTTTGTAGAAATTTATCCATACATGAATCACTTTAAGTTCAACTCAATTTTAGTCACAAATCAGAATCAATTAACTCAAAATCAATTTTCTTTACTGTATAACCAAGCACACCCTATATTCTCACAAAAAAAAGTTCTTGATCTTTCAAATATATGAATGTTTAGTTCAGCCATGAAATTTTTTGTGAAATGCTCTATTGACTTTGTCGAATTTCTCGGTAGCCTTACTTACTACGATATTTTTTGGTTTGACAGGTACTACTCAATGTATGGACATGTGGAGAAACTAGCAGAAGAAATAAAGAAAGGAGCTGCTTCTGTGGAAGGTGTTGAGGCCAAACTGTGGCAGGCATGTTTTTGTTTTACAAAATTTTACATTTCCTTGCTGCATTACATAGTTTGATGTCATAAGATTTTGCAAAATCAGTCCTTGAGCTATGGCTCGTCGTCGATACATAAACCCGTTAGTAATTGGTTTTGAGCTAAGTGTTATTGTTCCTGCCATACAACTGTTACATGGTTAGTTAAATGTTCTGTTGGCCAAGTTCCCTCCCTTGTTGTGATCATGGCCTTGTATGGATAAACAACTTAGTTAAGCACTTAAAGCATAAATGCTTATCATATAAGCTATTTCCATAACTAAAGGTAAAATAAAGTCTTGTTTTATATAAATAATTTTCTTAAGCTATTTTGGTGAGTTTATTGGAATAAGTTGAAAACAGCATTTGAGCATATGTTATAAGTTGTTTCTGTAAGCTCTCTCAAACAATCTCGTAAGTGTTCATGTCACTAGTTTAGCTCGAATAAACCAATCCAAACAGACCCTGTATCATGTTGCCTTTGAGCTTTAAGATAATTCTCTTTGCAACTTCTCAATGCCAATTTTATTTCAAAGATTTCTATATAACTGCGAAATTAAGGATGATCTCTTGCCTTTTATCTCCGATTAGTTCTGGTATTTTAGGTAATATAACTAATTCAATCTTGCAAAAATTTGAGAAGGAATGCTAATAGCTAACATTACTTAATCTGTGAACAGGTACCTGAGATACTGCCTGAGGATGTGCTTGGTAAGATGAGTGCACCACCCAAGAGCGATGTACCAATCATCACCCCAAATGAACTCGCTGAGGCTGATGGCTTTGTGTTTGGCTTTCCAACAAGATTTGGAATGATGGCTGCTCAATTCAAAGCTTTTCTAGACGGTACTGGTGGTTTATGGAGATCACAAAAGCTCGCAGGCAAGCCTGCCGGAATCTTCTACAGCACCGGTTCTCAAGGCGGAGGCCAAGAGACTACCGCGTAAGTGATCTGTCTCATTATTTGGTTTCTTAGATCCTACTCGAGTAAACAACTTATTTAAGTGTTTATATAATAAAAGCTCATATTCCGTAACATACGATGATACAATAAAAAAATCAAACTGTTTTCATATAAGTTTATCCGCTGTTGTCATAAGCTATCTTGAAATATTCATAGAAATAAGTAGAAAACAGTTTATATTCAATAAGCTCTTACAAGTGCTTATATCAGTAATCCAAACAGGCACTTACTCCATTACCTTATAACAAATAGTATTGTTTTAAAATTTGTGGAATCTTTTATTTTACAGGCTTACAGCTATTACTCAGCTGGTTCATCATGGAATGATATTTGTTCCAATTGGTTATACGTTTGGAGCCGGCATGTTCGAGATGGAGAAAGTGAAAGGTGGAAGTCCATATGGTGCAGGAACATATGCCGGAGACGGTTCAAGGCAGCCGAGTGAGCTTGAATTGGAACAAGCGTTCCATCAAGGGAAATATCTTGCCACCATCACAAAGAAACTCAAGGAAGCTGCATAATGTTGATTTCATATATTTAGACAATATACTACATATTAAACTACACCAGTATATTGCTTGAAAACCGTTACCTTTTACCATTTTTAGACTTGAAATTTTTTTTTTCTTCTCTCAATTTTCAGAAAGTATTTTATGTGTGTTACAGGATGCAGTGGATGTTTCAATTTGTTGAATGATAAAAGTTTGTTTGTCTTGTTTGTTCTTGTTAGGCTGGGAAAATACTTGTTCCTATCTTCTGTATTCCATTTATAAAACTTTAATTCCAATATTATATATTATCATTCTTAGTTTTTTTTAAGGGAAACTATTTCATTAAACAACCACAATGGGTCAACAGATTCCACAATTCTGAGGGTTTTCAAGCCAAGTCTTGGATCCAAACAGTTTGCCTAAACCAACAAGGTTATGAGCATCAACATTAAACAACCTACTTAAGTACATAATAGAATCATACTTAAAACTATCAAGCAACATTCTACAATCCACAACTAAGGGATCTAAAATAGCAATAGAACAATGAGAATCGATGCAGTCTACCACATTCCTGGCATCAGATTGGACATGATCTGATGGCTAAGATCTCAGCAATCACGGGATCAACTGTGATGAGTTCCTTTTGACTTGAAGCAATGACTTGAAAACGTAGCCAAAAGTCAGAAAAATCTTTCATCAAAGCAACCTGCATCCACTTGAAGTTGGACATTGAGTTCTTCCCATTGAACTCCACAACACTATCCAAAGCCTCATACCCTTTTTTGAAGGTTGGTTTTAGTTGATAAAATATTCTCTGTGAGCCTCCAGAGAATGTTTTTGATTCTAGGATGCAGATGAGAGTGCCAAAGTTTCTTCCAAAGATTCTAATAGGGGACACTGGAAGGTCTATGATTCTTATTCAACTTGTCTTGAAAGAGGATGTGATATGCATACCACATCATTAGGCCTGCGGAGAGAAAGAGGGATGACGAGGATTCAGTTTCCTCAACAGGATAAAAACAAGCCTGCACCAAATCCCTATTACAGCAACCAATTTCATGGTCAATCAGCTCGCTCACCTTGGCGTCATAACCCAAAACACGCACCTTGGAGACAAAAATCTCTTTTTTGATCTACCAAAGACAACCGGAAGGCCAAGGTACCTAGAATGGCAAGACACAGTCTTTACGCACATCCTGTTACGGATCATTTATCTATCTTCATCAAGAACATTTTGACTAAAAGACGCCTCTGACTTCTCCAAGTTAACCATTTGACCCGAGGATTCTTGGTACTTCCTAAGGATCTCCAAAACAAAATCAACTTCTTTTGAATTTGCACAAGCAAATAGCAAACTATTGTCGGCAAATAACAAATGAGTGATACTCAAAACCTTCATAGCCACTTGGATACCATGGATACGTTTTTTCTAACAAGCTACCTTCAACAAACATGAAAAAACATCAGCAGACATTTTTCCATAAAGAACTGTGTTGTGATTCCCATCCTTGAGCCAAGTTGCTCTTCTTTTCGGCCTTCAAATAGTCTCTTCCATTTGTAAGAGATTGTTCCTTTGACATTCGAGCACCTTTAAATTCTTCATATCCTCCTTGCTAGGTGACCACCTAATTTATACTTTTTGAAAGAATCATCCATCCTTTGAATAGCCTTCAGCTTTAGGTGCCATTAGTACTCATTCCAATTCCACAACTTCCTAACGGGATTTTCTCACCTGGAATCTCTCATCCAAATATCCTTAAATCTAAATTGTGATATCTCCTCCTGTTGATTTCCTCCATATTAGCTCAAGGTTAATCTAAATTAGAATTGTTAAAAAATATGATTAATTGAATGGAATATTTGAATTAAATTATATTTTATTATAAAAATATTGAACAACTTAAATGGTTAATATTAGCACTATTTAATTAAAACAATTTAAATTCAATTTAAAACTGATTCAGAATTAATTTTTTTATAAATTAATTTAATTATATAAATTAATTAATTTTTAATAAAAATAATAAAAAATTAATTGAAAAAATAGAAAATAAAATTAAAAATTTTAAAAAAATTAGAAAAATATATTTTTTATTTCCTTAAAAAAATTTTTTTTTCTTGAAACAAAAACTAATATCGATTTTGTCCAAAAAATTGATTTTTTCAAAAATACAAAACATCGATTTTTTTTTCGAAAATACAATAACTCGATTTTTTTTCAAAATTACCAAAAAAATAGAGTTTTTTTTTTTTTCGGAAATAAAAAAAATAGAGTTTTTTTTTCTTTCAGAAATATGAAAAAATTGAGTTTCTTTGAAAATATGAAAAAAGTCGATTTTTCTGGAAATGTGAAAATTTTGAGTTTTTTCGGAAATATGAAAAATTCGAGTTTTTTCAGAAATATAAAAAAAATAGTGTTTTTTCATAAATACAAAAAATTGAATATTTTCGGAAATATGAAAAAATTGAGTTTTTTTGAAAATATGAAAAAGTCGAGTTTTTTTCGAAAAAATGAAAAAATTGAGGTTTTTTTTGGAAATATAAAAAAAGTATAGTTTTCTTCGGAAATATAAAAAAGTCGAGTTTTTTTCGAAAATATGAAGAAATTGAGTTTTTTTTTAAAAAAATATGAAAAAAGTCGAGTTTTTTTTCGAAAATAAGAAAAATCGAGATTTTTTGGATATAGGAAATCAAATTTTTTGGAAAGACAGAAAATCGAATTTTTTTTTGAAAATACAACAAATCAATTTCCTTTTAGAAATATAGAAAATCGAGCTTTTGTGGAAATACAAAAAATCGAGTTTTTTTTTCAGAAATATGAAAAAAAATCAATTTTTTTTCGAAAATATAGAAAATCGATTGTTTTCCAAAGATACAAAAAATCAGATTTTTTAGAAACAAGAAAATTCGATTTTATTTTGAAAATACAAAATCTGAAAATAAAAAAAATTGAAAATATTTGTTTTCAATAAATTAAAAAAAATCTCAAGGAAATATTTTGAAAATATTTTTTTTTTCTAATATAAAAAATTTTAATTTTTGTGAAGTTAAAAAATTTGGTTTTAAAAGAGTTCAAAATATATAATTGGTTTAAAATTGTAAACTGATTATAAACTAGTTTATAAATATAAACTAGTTCTAAAGTAGTTTTAAATTGAATTAAACCATTTTAACCGTTACCTGAATTTTTATTGAAATGGTTATTGCAAACTGAACCAAACCATAGATGTGGTTCGGTTCAATGCAATTCATGAACCATGAACACCCCTAATTTAAATGGCAGCCTGAATCGATCCAAAGCGAGAAAGGTGGATAACCTTGATTGACAAGAAATTGTTTATAAAACTATTAGTTATTAATCCCCTATCAAGGCGACATTGGATGTTTTCTTCCTCCTGCTTACTGTTCGACTAAGTTAAGGGATATCCTTCGAAACCTAAATCAAATAAACCACACAACTCCATGTTTTGACGACTCCAAGACATTTGGCTATAAGTTCTGGAATTTCTTCCACTTTTTTCATTCTCAGCTAGCACATCATTGAAGTCCCCAAGACATATTACACAATCACCACTTTCCTGCACCATCTCTTTAACAAGTAACCAAGTTCTCCTTTTATGTTCTTCTTCCTGGAAGCCATTGAAGAACCGAGTCTGATCCTCGTAGTCCTCTAATACCGAAACACCAATATGATTGAAGGAGAAGGACATGATGTTTAAATTTAGGCTATTCTTCTAGAACAACGACATCCCTCTTGCTTTATCTTTCCTTGACCCATTGCACTCAACAGTATGACCATATTCGAAGCCACATTTAAACTGAATAATTTGCATTTCTTTTTTATTAAGGCATGTTTCCATGAGAAATACAATATTAGAATTTTCATAGTTATGAGAGGCTCGAACTGCATGGGGATTCTCTTACCTAATGCAATTCTAATTGAGGAGTTTCATTGAGGTAGGAGGTGTTGTATTTCCAACACCACATATGGTACATGAACTTTTTGTTCCCTTGAAGTCACATTATATTTCTCTTTTTTTCTCCACTTCCACAGTCTTTTGGGTTACCTTCAATGGTCATCACATTGACTAGTTTTCTTTTCCCACCTTCATCCTCTAAGAGTTTTAATTGAACTTGTTCTTCCTTCTTCCTGACTTTCCTCCTTGTCCATTTCTTATTGTTTACTAATGTACCTTTAGAAATTGGACCTTCCCATTTCACGGTATTAGAGATATCCATCGAACCTAAAGATTCCGCCATCGATTCTATTTCCAAAATTTTGTTTTGTTTGATTGCCTCCTTCAAACCTATAGTCTCTTAAGGAAGATTTCTGCTTGCTAAGTTTTGATCAACTTCCAGATCCCCTTATGTGAATAAAAGTTCTTCTTAACCCTGTTTATAGCTTTGACGAAGACGAACACATCAACATAAAGAAGACAAAGCTTGAAGTCTAGCACAATCAAGCTCAAATGATCATAAAGCTTTGGAAATTAAAGGAAATAATCAAGATGGTTAGAGTATGTATTACAATTTATATTATATATCTTAATGGCTCAGAATATATCATGCATATTCATCTAAAAACTTTTATGCATCTTTCATATGTTTTGGAACCTAACCATGTTGTTACAAAGATGTTTTCACATTTTCAAACAGCTGTAACCGGTTACACAAAACTTGTAACTGGTTATAGACACAAATTATTTTTAAATAGCTATATTTTATTGTTTAACACATAGAGTTGTAACCGGTTAACAAAAACCTGTAACTGTTTACAACCACTAAATTTTCAATTTTACTCTTAACAGTGCCATACCCTAAATTTTTCCCCACCTGAAATCATTCATCTACATTTTTTCTTATGACCAGTTTATCTGGTCCTAATACTTCATTTTCATGCATAGGTCAAGAACCAGAAATTAAAATTTAAAAGTATAATTTAGATTGTATGGTTTTCTCTTGAACAATTCATGCATCATGCATCATTTAGAGTTTTTTTATTACAAGTTTTGGCATCTTTGGTTGAGGTACAAAGGTATGAGCTTTGTAGTTTATTTTAGGGTTTTGTTCCATTTTTTGTGAAGAGTACATTTGAGCTTTTTTCCAAACTCATTTTTCATACTTCTTAATCTCAAGTCATATATGCATTTCATTTCTTAATTTAAACCTCATACCACTAAACCTGTAACCGGCTATAACTGTTACAAAAAATAAATTCATTCAATGGGGAAATTCTGGTATCAGATATGAGATGTCGAAGGTGATGTCACGACACTAATATCTGAACAATCACCAATATATGAACAAGATAAAAATGTTGTTAACAATAGTAAATAGACACAAGCAATTGTTAACCCAGTTCGGTGCACACACACCTACGTTTGGGGGCTACCAAGCCAGGAATGAAATTCACTAAATAGAATTAGTTTGAAGATACACAGTAGACTCTCTCTAGTTTACCAACTTCGCACCTAATCTCTACCCTTGCAATTTCTATCTAAAACACCTTAGATATGAGATACCTCTCACTCCCCCTCAATCACAGCAGTGATAACAACAGATGAGAAAAACTTAGAAGACACTCTTCAAAGACAATACTTGATCTTGCTTAAAAGCTTCAATCAAGAACAATACACTCTTGCTTACAAGCTTTGAGTGAACAACTTACATCACAAAAACTCAGTCCAATTCACACATCAAGGTGATGAGTGAGTGGCTCACAAATACAACTACACGAAGCTAAAAGCTTATACCTTATGCAATGCACTAATTTAACCCTAGCTTCTCTAGACAACAAAATTGGATTGTGAAGACTATATATAGTACCACTTTGAACGGGCTTGGGCTTCAGCCAAAAACAACTTCTGATTTGATAAAATCAATTCAGATAATTCTTCAAATCTTTTCAAAATAACCATCAAGGAAATAGAACCAAAACATATTTGATCAAATCAAATCAAATCACTCTTCAAATCTTCAAGATTTTCTTCAGAAAAAAGCACAAAAGATTTCATAATTACTCCACGAATTATGAACCTAAAATTCTTTTGAATAAGGACTATTTCCACGCATATTTGAACCACTAAAACACTAACCACAACAGCGCAAAGAGTTGCACAAAAAGAAATAGTCAAACTAAAACTTTATCACTGAATGCTCTGTTTAAAAATGTTAGGACATCACACTTAACATCATGAATTAAATCCTGCACCAATAAGAATAACCACCTGCAGAATGTTAAGAACATATGTCAAGACATCCTGTAGGACATCTTGTGATATCACCAAGTTTTACCAAAATTCTGGCCAATCATAGAACTAACAAACTCTCCCTTTGGCAAATTTTGGCTAAAACATTCAATAGATCACAAGAGCTCCTATATCAGATAGCACAACAGCAGTAACACAGACCACAGAAAAAACACCCTCCCTTTCAAAGCAAAGAGTAACCAAACCACAAGGCAAAACTCCCCCTCAACAACATAAACAACAACTCCTCAAAACTCAGTAGCAATATCATCCATACACACCAGCAACACAACACACATTCTCCCCCTTTTTAACCATAAATTAAGAAAACATACTAATGTAAAACACAATATCATAGAGCAACTAAACAGAACGAAATAGAGTTAGGGGTACAGTGAGAACCCAAAAAGTACAATTCAAAAGCACATTAAGTGCCAGGAGAACAAATTCTGAAACAGTAGACAAAACAATTCATAAACCAAAGAACACCAAAGCCAAACATTATCAATCTTTTTCCTCAGACCCAGAACTCTCATCTTCACTAGCAGATCTAGACCCAGAAGCATTATCACCAGTTTTCTCACCTGAATTAGAAACTTCCTCATCTTCCTCTTCCTAATCATCAGTATCCTTCACTGCAGTTCTTCATTCCATTCCAGACATTTTATCAGAGCCTCCAACTTAATCTTCCTTGTTGTATGCACACTTATAACTTCTCTTAATTCCCTGCAGGTCTCCTTTAAATCTGATATAACCCCAGCCTTTGAAGTGGATGTCTTCTTAGAGGATGTTAAGATAATATCTGGGACATGTCTTCCTGCAAATAGTTTATAGTGAAGTGACAGAACAAAGTCTCTTTTGCAGGCCACATCATTGCTTGAGAGAATCCCAAGGTATTGGCTCAGAATAATTCCACAGATCAGAGAGGGGAAAGCAATGGGTAGCTTAACAACATTTGTGGTGGCATGTTTCACAACTTGATCAAAGATGTACCTTCCATAGTCAAACTTAACCTTGGTCCCAACAACAAAAATAAATCTTCCCAGACCAATATCAATGGTTGAAGTTTGATTTGTAGGTATCCAGTTGGCACCACCAATCCTATGCAGGATGGCATACTTCACACTTAGTTGGCCAACAGAGAGTTTACCTTTTGAGGGCCAATCATTGATTTAATTTGCAGTTATCACCTTGAAAACCTGATTGTCAGTAGCTTCCAGTTCACCATCCCCTTCCTCATCCCCACCTAAAAACTTGTTAATCACATCAGCAGAAAAATCAACACACCTTCCTTTCACAAACACCTTCATAAATTCATTGCTCTTTTTATCATTAATTTTTTCAGGAATATTCACAATGAATTCCTTAACAAGCACATCATAGCATTTTAAGAACCCAATCACAGTTTTTATCAGCCCAACATCAGAGATCAACTTCATGATTTCCTTGATTTCAAGCGCAACCTTTCCTAATTCTCTCTCCAAAGCAATCCTTCTTTGATACATAAATTTCCACTTTTCCACATTGTTAATGGAGTGGAAAGACACATTGTCCAGAGGGGTAGCAGAGACAATATCAGTTGCCTTCTTTATAGCAGATTTCTTAACAGGAGTGATGTCTTGGACATCATCCGCGACATCTTCATCAGAATCAGTTTCTGACCTAACCCTTCTTTTCTTGGAGACAAGATTGACTTTGCTCCAAGCTTTAGGGGGACCAACAACAGTTTTCTTCATATTCCTCTTAGAGGGAGATTGATCAATAACAGATTTACCTTTTCTAGTCTTCAGCCTTTTTGCAATTCTAGGTGCCACATTCTTTATTAACTCATCATCAAAAGGAACACTCTCAAGGTCCACCACATTATCAGATATATTTACCTTCTCCTTAACTTGAACAAAACTATTTGTTTTGTCTTCCATACCAGGGGTATCAACATCTTTATTAGCAACATCTTCTAGTCTTCCTTCTTTGAGCACAGAGCTAGCAAGCTTGTGCAGATTATCTGTGTTAGGGTTCTTTTCAGAAGGAGAGTCATCAACATCTTTTCTTCTTCACCTTGGCTAGCAGCAGTACTTGAAGTAGCATCCATACGAGACAGATGGGTAGAGATCCCAGGGACATTATGGCCACCATATAGAACCTTAGCCACTAACTTCCTAATGGCTTTATCTACATAAACACTACCCTCTTTGTTATTCATTTTAGTTGTAGAATCAGCAAAGGTGTCAGAAGATTTACCTTTAGGGGTCTGTTTTGAGTCGCTTACATGTGTGGATGTAGACTTGGACGCTTCAGTATCGTGGCATAGAACCATGGCAAGATGGGCAACATCAAGAACATCCTCAAACGAAATGCTCATAGGTTGAGCCTTTATTTTAGAATCAGACCTAGAAGATTTGGATAAAGTTGAAACTTGTTTAGGAGACATTTTGAGGTTTTTGCGAATGGGAGAATAAGTTTCAATCAGAGGTTCAAGCAGAGAGTGGGAATCATGTAGAAACTCTGTGAGAGTATGGAAGGTGAACAAGTAGTTGGAGAGAAAGGAGTGATTAGGGTAGCGTGTGGTAGTGTCTTTAAACGTGTTTTGAAGTAATAAGTGATGTTGAGACATCTTTATTTTTGGAAAATACCACCCCTCTTGAATGATATTCCCACTAAGAAATAATTGCTATAAATTTTCATAAATACAAATCCCTAATTTCCCTCTTAAAGTTTCAAACTGACTGATATCCAATGCCTTAGTGAAGATATCAGTCAACTGTTTTTCTATAATAACATGCTCTAGAGTAATGATTTTATCTTCAATAAGCTCCCTTATAAAATGATGGCGAATATCAATATGTTTGGTTCTGCTGTGTTGAATAGGGTTTTTGGATATGTTTATAGCACTTAGGTTGTCACAATATAATGTCACCACATCTTGTTTGACATTATACTCAGTCAGCATTTTCTTTATCCAAACCAGTTGAGAATAGCTACTTCCAACAGCTATGTATTCAGCTTCTGCAGCAGATAGAGAGACACAATTTTGCTTCTTGCTGAACCAAGAAATGAGATTGTTCCCTAAAAAGAAGCATCCTCCTGATGTGCTCTTCCTATCATCAACACTTCCAGCCCAATCAGCATCATAATATCCAAACAGCACACAACCAGATCCATGAGTGTACATCATCCCATACTCACTTGTCCCATTAATATATTTCAAAATCCTCTTGACTTGATTAATATGACTCACTTTGGGTTCAACTTGATATCTAGCACAAACACCCACAACAAAGGCAATGTTAGGCCTGTTTGCTGTAAGATATAACAAGCTTCCTATCATGCTTCTATAAAGACTTTGATCCATATTAATACCCTTTTCATCTTTAGACAACTTAAGATGGGTAGGTGCAGGTGTTCTCTTATGGCTGACATTTTCCATTCCAAACTTCTTAACTATATTCCTGGCATACTTACTCTGAGATAGGAATATAGACTCTTCCATCTGCTTGACTTGCAACCTAAGAAAATAAGTTAATTCCCCAACAAGGCTCATTTCAAATTTAGATTGCATTTGTTGGACAAAATGTTGAACCATCTCATCAGACATCCCACCAAACACAATATCATCAACATATATCTGAGCAATCATGAGTTTTCCTCCTTCTTCCTTGATAAACAATTTCTTATCTATGCCACCTTTTCTGTATCCATTATTAACTAGAAACTCTATTAGTCTTTCATATCATACTCTAGGAGCTTGCTTCAGTCCATACAAAGCTTTCTTCAACTTAAAAACATGATTAGGAAAAGTTGGATCAATGAATCCCTTAGGTTGTTCCACATAGAATTCCTCATTTAGGTAACCATTTAAAAAGGCACTCTTAACATCCATCTGAAGAAGCTTGGTTTTCAAAATGCAGGCAACTCCCAGAAGCAATCTGATAGATTAAAGGCGAGCTACAGGAGCAAAAGTTTCATCAAAGTCAACCCCTTCAATCTGAGTGTATCCCTGTTCAACCAGTCTGGCTTTGTTTCTGGTGACCACTCCTTTTTCATCAGACTTATTCTTATAAACCCATTTAGTTCCAATCACATTTATTCCTTCAGGTTTTGGCACAAGATCCCACACTTCATTTCTCTTAAATTGCCCTAGCTCTTATTGCATGACATTTATCCAGAATTCATCAGTTAAAGCTTCCTTGATATTTGAAAATTCTGGCAAGCACACGATGGATGTTATTCCCAAAGTTATAACATTCACTGTGACATCTGCTACTTAACAGCTAATGATCAGAAATAATAAAATCAGTAAATAACACAGCAATTGTTCACCCAGTTCAGTGTCTACAACACCTACATCTGGGGGATACCAAGCCAGGGAGGAAATTCACTATTAGTAGAATTAATTCAGAGTTAAACCTCCAGTTTACACTCCTCACTTAAAACCTACCCAATGACACTTCAACCTAGAGACACTCTAGACCTGAGTATACCCATTCACTCCCCCTCAATCACCACAGTGATATACAATTCATAAATACAAAATAAATATGAAGAGACACTTCATACACACCTTGATCTTGCTTCATAGCTTTGATCAAGGAACTCACACACTCTTGCTTCTCAGCTTCACACCTGCACTCTTTCTTCTTCTGTTAAGAGTTGCTGTTCAGGATTGCTTCTTCTGATCTTTATAGAAGCTGTCAGTCCTTTTGGGCCTTGGTGCATAAATTAGGTTTTATTCATAACAAACCTATTTTCAATGATCCACACGCTTGCCACTTAATTCAGGGATATTTCAGTTTGCCTAGGGTTTCTAGAAAATCTCCTGATATCTAGCTTGAGCTCCTATTCTGTTTCCTGGTTTATAGCTACCAGAAAAAATAACCTGCACTTGATGTCATACGACCCAAGTCATAACATTGGGTATGACATCCAACTTAACTTGCTTTTAGCCAAGTCAACTTACCCTGCACTGACCACATTATGTATGCACTATCATCAGACATGACATACATACATGTTCTAGTGTTTTTCCATAAAATGCAGCCAATCAAGAGCACTTACAATATTTTTTCGCTCAATCTTAGACACAAAACAAGAGCCGGAAATGACTTCTCTGGATCTAGTAGTAACCCCCTTATTTATATCACATATGATGAGATCCATAGGATGGTCTTTCTAAATTCTGATGGAGGGTCCTTTGTTAATAGGTTCAGGATCAGTATTGACAGGGTTGGGATCAGTGTCTTTGTTTGCAGGCTCTGCAGAGGTATCAAGGGATGTTCCAACATCTTCTGAGACATCAGTCTCCTTATGCACATCATCTATAACAACATTATGAACTCAATCATGGTTTTATTTCTGGAGTTGAATACTCTATAGGCTCTGCTGTTAGTGGAATAGCCCAAGAATATTCCTTCATCACTCTTTGGATCCATCTTTCTTCTCTTATCACGATCTGCAGGCATGTAGCATTTTCTTCCAAACACATGGAAGTATTTTACAATAGGTTTTTTTCCCTTCCATATTTCATACAGGGTGGTTATGGTTCCTGTTCTCAAAGTCACTCTATTATGAATATAGGAGGTAGTGTTTATAACTTCAGCCCAGAAGTGGTAAGGCAACTTCTTTGCATGGATCATAGCTCTAGAAGATTCTTGGATAGTTCTATTCTTTCTTTCCACAACTCCATTTTACTGTGGAGTAATGGGAGAAGAGAATTCATGACTAATCCCCTCATAAGAACATAATTCAGCAAATTTTTTATTTTAAAATTCCTTCCCATGATCACTCCTGATTCTAACAACCTTGCTCTCCTTTTCTCTTTGAATCTTTTGATAGAGATCTTGAAACACATCAAACACTTCAGATTTTTCTCTTATAAAATTCACCCATGTGTATCTTGAAAAATCATCCACTACTACATAGGCATGCTTCTTTTCACCAAGACTCTCCACCTGCATAGGTCCCATTAAGTCCATGTGGAGGAGTTCCAACACTTTTGAAGTAGTGAGATGTTTGATCTTCTGGTGTGACATCCTTGTTTGCTTTCCTATTTGACATTCACCACAAGCTTTTCCTTATTCAATCTTTAACTTAGGAATTCCTCTGACAGCTTCCATAAAGATGATCTTCTTCATTCCTTTTAGATGAAGATGACCGAGTTTCTGGTGCCATAATTTCACTTCATCTTCTTTGGCTAGGGCACATTTAGAGTCCTGAGAAACCTATAGGTAGCAGTTGTCCTTATATCTGACACCCTTCATGATCACTTCTCCTTTTTCATTTGTAACCAAGCATTCAAATTTAGTGAAGTTGACATTAAGTCCTTGATCACATAGTTGACTGATGCTAATTAAGTTAGCAGTTAATCCTTTAACCAGCAACACATTGTCAAGGTCAGGAGCTCCTGAGCAGTTCAATTTTCCAACTCCCTTGATTTCACCCTTGGCTCCATCACCAAAAGTCACATAGCTAGTAGAGTGGGGTTTGATGTCTACTAAGAGATTTTTAATCCCTGTCATGTGTATGGAGCATCCACTGTCAAAGTACCAATCTTCCTTAGCTGAGACTTTGAGGGACATATGAGCTATCAAGCATGTAATAGCATATTTAGGAACTCATTGCTTTGTAGTAGTAACTTTAGGAACCCATTGCTTCCTAGTAGAATGAATGTTGTGATTGGGTATAGTTTGAGGAACATGTTTAGGATATCCATGCAGTCTGAAGCATAAAGGCTTTATATGACCAAAGCGTCCATAGTAATGACATTTCCATCTTTGGAATATTCCTCTTGGGTGGTTGGGTTGTCCTCTGTCATGATGTTGAGACATCTGATGTGACATCTTTTGATTAGATCCAGAAGGATTAAGGTGTAAAGATGGATTACAGTCTGAAGGTTGTTTCTTTTCTTCATCAAACCCTAACCCTGTCTTGTCTCCTACGCTCTTTCCATCTTGAAGTATTTTGTCCAGGGTATTAGTACCATTGTTCATCATTTTAACAGACTTACCCATTTGATCAAGTTGAGAAATCAGTTGAGCAACTTCCTCATTCAATTCTGTGATAGTTTTAAGGTGTTCTTTTTCAGCTTTCAGTTTGATTATGATTTTCTTCTGCTTTTCTCCTTGATGACATACTTCTTCACTTCTAAGACACAGTTCTTTGTAGGAAGCTGCAAGTTCTTCAAATGTTATTTCATCATCATTGGAATCTTCATCAGAATAGCATCTTCTAGTCAAAGCAGTCACATGTTTAGCAGAATCTTCTTCAAGGTCACTATCAGAATCCTCATTAGTCCACGAGACAACAAGGCTTTTCTTTTGTTTCTTGAGATAGGTGGGGCATTCAGCTCTAATGTGACTAAATCCTTTACATCCATGGCACTGAATCCCTTTACTTTGGGTGGATTTTTATTCAGACCTGGTTCTTCTACCTGCATCATTAGTCCTACTGATGTTATAAGAGTTGTTCTTGACATTTGGTCTTGACTTCATATCCATCCTCTTCATTACCTTGTTAAAATATCTTCCAAGAAGCACTATGGCATTGGACAAGCTTTCATTAGTATCCTCATCAGATTCATCTCCTCCATTTTCAGTGTTTGACATAAAGGTTATGCTCTTTTCTTATCAGATTTGTCACTTATCCCTACTTAAAATGTTAAAAGAGATCCAATAAGTTCATCAACCCTCATCTTGCAAATGTCTTGAGCTTCTTCTATGGAAGTTACTTTCATGTCAAATCTCTTGGGAAGAGACCTAAGGATTTTTTTTACTAGCTTTTCTTCTGACATCTTTTCACCTAGGGCACTTGAAGCATTGGCTATTTAAAGAATATTCCTATGAAAATCATGTATGCTTTCATCATCTTTCATCCTTAGGTTTTCAAGTTTAGTAGTTAGCAATTGAAGTCTTGACATCTTTACCTTAGAAGTACCTTCATGAGCATTTTTGAGTATCTCCCAGACATCTTTAGCAACTTCACAATTAATCACCAATCTAAAAATATTTCTATCAATTCCACTGAACAAGGCATTCAAAGCTTTGGAGTTACAAGAGCCAATTCATCCCCTTCCTTTGTCCATTCTTCCTCAGGCTTCAAGTCAGTTGTAGCTTTTCCATCTTTCCCAACAGTCACAGGATGTTCCCATCCTTTTATAACAGCTTTCCAATCCTTACTATTCAATGATTTTAAGAAGGCAACCATGCGAGGTTTCCAATAATCATAATTACTCCCATCTAGAACAGGTGGTCTTTTCACAAATCCTCCTTCTTTGTCCATAGTACCAGAAAGTATCGTCCCTAGATCTCACCCAGAACCAGAGCAGGATGTTTTCTTTGACACCAATTGAAATTCTGGTATCAGATATGAGATGTCGAAGGCGATGTCACGACAATAATATCTGAACAATCACCAACATTTGAACAAGATAAAAATGTTGTTAACAATAGTAAATAGAAACAAGCAATTGTTAACCCAGTTTGGTGCACACACACCTACGTCTGGGGGCTACCAAGCCAGGAAGGAAATTCACTAAATAGAATTAGTTTGAAGATACACAGTAGACTCTCTCTAGTTTACCATCTTCGCACCTAATCTCTACCCTTGCAATTTTTATCTAAAACACCTTAGATATGAGATACCTCTCACTCCCCCTCAATCACAACAATGATAACAACAGATGAGAAAAACTTAGAAGACACTCTTCAAAGACAATTGATCACGATTTTCTAGTGTCTAATACAACTTAACTGCAAGTGCACAGTCTATCGCGTAGTAATAAAAGATATCGATCCCACAAGGACTCGTAATCAAACTAGTGTTCTCGGGAGTTACTATGTTTAGCTAGGTAGATAATGTTTAAGGGAATAATTTCTATCACTAAAGGGAACTAAAAATGTTACTTGAATTATAATTACGCGAATCGATATGCAATAATTATGTTCTTCGGGGATTTGACAAGTTACTGGTATATGAAATATTTTTCAAAATTTATTTAAGAAGAAAAATAGTGATCTAAAGACCTTCGTCTCACGATGGTTGTTGACGCTAGTCGCAACTCTAAGGCGAAACGTAGTTCGGGGTTAAAATCGCTTTTTGGAAATCTCTAAGTTCTAATCTATTTTAAAGTGCTTTCGCTGTTATTAAAACAAATGCCTAGTGTTTACTATCTGGTCTTAGCCGCAGCTGTCGCTTGTTGGTTCGTACCTTAATTAATTTCCCACTGTCGTGGCAAAACTACTTTTAAATAAGTTCTCGCTTTTGCGACGAAAGTTTATTCAGTAAATAAGTTTAAACACTCTGACCATAAACAACTTTTGAAAAAGAAAGTTTTTCAACCGGTTATTATCAAATCCCGTCTGAATTATTATTACATATCGATTACTCTGATTTAGCTAGACATGGATTTGGGAAAGGTAAAACATAAATAAAAACAGAAACTTAGAACATTCATATTACTGAGAATTAAAGTTACAATTAACGAAATAATGAAAAAAACCTGTAACGTATCCAATTGGCTTTTGGCCAAATCCCAACGATGTCGGCAGGATTATATCTTCAAACCAATAGAGCGCACAAATGAATATTGTAGAAAATGGAATACAGGAATAAGGAAAGGAAACAAAAACAAAAAGAATGAAACTAGATTTTGCTCTGGAAATAAATTTGGGCAGCACTTCGTTGTCTGAATGCGGCTCCCTTTCTCAGCTCCCCTCCTTCCCCTTTTATAGAGTTAAATTTCTAACGGTTGTAATTTGAAGAAGGTGGACTTGGAGGCAGAAAAATTAGGGAGTAGTGGTCCATTATTTGGGACTTGGAACTGGTATTTGCACGTTCAATTGAAGCTATGCGTTTTTGCCTGCATGACGGCCGTCATGGTGTGTGACGGTCGTCATGGCTGTGTGACGGTCGTCACAGCAGCAAAATGCGCATTCTGTGTTTTTCATGTTGTTTTCATCTGGTTTTCGTCCATATTTCATCTGTAATTGCTTCTTTTCTTCATATTGCTTCGTTTAGACATGATCTTCAAATACCTGCAAAATATCAGACAAATAACATGGAAAAAACCCGAAATCGGATTGATACCAGTCAAACATTAGTTGAATTATGCGTCAATATATATATACGATTTCGCGTTATCAAACTCCCCTAAGCTTGAATCTTTGCTTATCCTCAAGTAAAACAGGAAAAAGTCGGCAAGCACGAGGCAACTTCCTCATTCAGAAAGTTGGGAAAAACCGGGATTCTTAGTAGGAACAAAACGAGTACGGTGACGACACTGGACTACAAGTCTTCGGAGGTCTCCTTCTTATGCAAATCGGTCTCAGTCATGCTACTGTAGCTTGGTATCAAGGTTCTCGCGTCAAGTTCACCCTGTTTGTTCTAGCGCAATCACATTAAGCCCGTTGTCCATACACTTTCATGGCAAGTCAACCTGTTAGTGAATATGATCTCATTTTTGTTTTGATCTTTTTCATTGCTCATAAGCTTATACCATTGATTTTTCAATGAGTTTTTGTACCGTTGGGCTAAATGCTCGGGTGAGGAGCACCTAACTTAGAGGGAACATGTCTCTATACTTGAGCTATATGGCTTTCTTTTCATGATTTTTCATCTTTTTGGAGATCATACACTTATTTGCATTGGTCGCTCGCTTAGAAGTGTTTAGGATGGTGCTGACTGCTTGTATAAACTACTTGGGGCTGAGTTTGCGTAGAAACTTGAAACTTTGGTACACGTAGGTAGTGAAACCGACTCGCATAAACCGGAGGTCTAAGGTGTCAGGAAGGTACTGGTTTTGTTAGAATTTTCGTCTCGGAGTATCAAAACTTGGTTTGAACTTTGGCGCATTCTCGTGATGCTTTTGCTTTTGAGGAACGAACGAAAATTTTTTGTTTATGTCGAATAAAGTGGGGATGTTTGCGTAACGGAAGAAGATATATAAAAGAGCTTTTATTTGCTAAAACGGGAAAATGTTCGAATTGAAATTACTGAATTAAAAGTACAAGGGAATGGGAAATAAACGCTCTGCTCCCACACTATCCCAATCAGTGTCCCCACTGATTTGAAAGAATGCGAGAGGGAAATACAAGGGAAATGAAAATACAAGAAACTGAAAATATAGTAAACAAATAAGGAAAGAAATAACTAATCACGACCTCTGCCTCGGTCACGTCCTCTGTCTCGTCCTCTACCTCTGGCTTGGTCGACTCGGGCCTCAAAGTTCAGTGCTCCGGTGTGATAGACGTAATCTCGGAGTCCTTCGAACTGCAAGGTAAGATTCGCCAAGTTCTCAGTGATGGTTTCCTGGCCAATTTGGAGTTGTTGCATTTGGGTCCAATGCCAAGCTTCGAACGGCTCTGCTCGCTGATTCTGTTGCTGCATCATAGCGAGTATCTGCGCTTGCTGGTCGAGGGATCGACGAAGGTCTTCTTTAGAGTAGTCGGACTCTGGGCGGTGGCGGTGGCGACGGTAGGATGTGCCTTCAGAAGGAAGTGGTTGTGATGCCTCTGGTTGCTCAGTTCTGTCCAACTCATCTTGCATTTCGTCACCAGAACCTTGGGTGTGGGTCTGAGTTGGAGCAGCGGTAGCAGCAGGGGCATTGAGGTCAAAAATCCAGTTGGCACGATCCTGTGGGTGCATCCTGGTACGTGACGGCATGATGATACTTCTGACGGTTTTGCCATGCACGACCGGGTGGTACTTTCCATCGGCTCTAGAACGGATGAGGTGAGAAGCTCGGCAATGGTCGGTGTCGAGAAATACCGAGGGAACTGTATGGAGATGCTGGAGTCGGTCACCGAGGTTCAGCCCGAGTGCAATGGAGGTAACAATCTCGCCAAAGTAAAATGGCTTAGAGTCACGGTTGCAGTTGGCCTGAATGTGGGCCAGGAGGAACGGAGCGGCGTTGATGGGCTCGAAGTTGAACACGCAGTGGAGAAAGAAGAGTTCTTTAGAGTTCACCTTATGGTTACTATCCCTTGCGAAGATGGTATTGCTCAGTGCTCGGTGGAAATACCGGATGGTCGGGTTGTGGATGTGCGTTGCATGCAGAGAATCCCAGTCGTCGGCATTGATTCTGGTCAATTGGTACCAGAGCGCAAAGGCTTCATGCTGAAACTGTTCGGTAATGCAGCGGTGAGCATCTTCGCCGTGAGGGAAATGTAGGATGTCGGCAATCTGATTTTGGTTGAGTTGGTAGTTTGTGCCGAACATACGGAAGCAGGCGGCGCCGGAATGTTGGATGAGGTCGCCGCTGGAAGTGAAGTAACTGAACGAACTGAGGAACTCGAGGGTGAGTTGTTTGTACATCGGCTGCGGATTTGTGCACAGATGCCAAATGCCGGCTCTTTGGAGCATCCAAGTGACGCCGTCAAGGAGGCCGAGCTCCGTGAGGGATGGTATGTGCGGATAGTGGGTCGGCTGTAGCGACCGTTGATGGAAGGCGATATAGTTGGCTCTCTGTTTCTCGCCGGAGTCGCCGTCGCTGAACGCGATATTGCTAAGGTCTGGGGTTTCGTTGTTTCTCGCCATGGTTGGAGGATGCTGATGAAATGTGGATTGAGTTGGTTCTTTGGAATGAAAAATGTCACAGAAGTGGATTAGAAAGATGAAATGGGAGTTGGGATTATATGGAGCAAGGAGGGAAAACGAAAGTTGGAAATGGGGTTTAAGTTTGTGATGATTGGAAGTTGAATAGATGGGAGTGGGGGAGAAAACGCAACCTCTATTATAGCAGATAACAGTTTTGGACTCGTGACGGTCGTCACGCATCTGTGACGGTCGTCACCCGTGTGACGGTCGTCATGCTTCTGTGACGGTCGTCACACCAGCAAAATCTGCAGAACGTAGAATTTTGCTATGGGGGTGCTTTTGTCATGGTTTTAAGGCCTAGGATTGATATGGCAATGTATTATATCCTCCAAGAAACATATGATAACATAAAAACAGAATCAAGGAATAAAGAATAAAATTGAAATAACATGTAATTAAAATGATTGTTTGTAATGTAATACATAAGGGAAATTAAACAATGCGAAAATCAAAATAATTGAAAACGGACGGAAAACAGAAGAAATTAAACTAAACTAAAGCTAATATCTCAGTCTTTTTGTGCCTTCAATTCGTCAAACTTCCTGGCGTAGTAATCGAGCTGGTCACAAACTAAGTCCATGAAGACTGCGAGTTCGCTGTGTATGCTTGTGATGTCTTCTCTTACGGTGGTCAGGGCTGCGTCAACGTTGTCTAATCGATGCAGAACAGTATCCATTTTGTCAGTGGTTTCCTCAGGAATGGGCTCAGGATAGGTGTTGTAATGCGGAGGGGTCTCAGGGTCTACCTCAGCTTCTGATATAGCATCCTCATAGTACATATAATCATGTGCTTCAGAGATGTGATCACTATCGTACATGTAATTCTGTGGTGTTGATTGAGGTGAAGGAGGTCCCATAGTCTCATCCAATTCATAAACCCAGTTGTCCTTGTTATGGATACTTGTCATCTGATGATTTGGCAATGTAAATAGCTGGACAGGTTTGTCATTGATGAGGTACTCGTAAGGTCCAGGTCCCATGGTTCTTAAAATGCGCCTGTTAAAGCAAAACTGAATATTCATGGGTCGGATGGTGCCAAAACTAGTGCTTTCATTTAGGTGGAATCTAAGGCCAAGCTCGTGGGCAATCATTGTCACAAGGCCTCCTATTAGAATAGGTGATTGTGGCTCCTGAGTGAGGCGTAGGAAGGATCTCATCATAAAAGGTACGACATTCACTGTACGGCCCTGAGAAGCACAGAACATGATAAATAACTCTTCTTTAGATACTGTAGTAATATTTTCTTCTTTTCCGAAAAGGGTGTGAGCTAGGATCTTATGAAAGTATCTGAAAGCTAGGTTATGAATCTCGTCATTATACATGCTATTTGGGTCAGGGTAATAGTCGCCTGTGATTCTTCCCCAGAACTGGTTGAGTTCAAAATCAAGATCGTCATTTTCGGCATTGATGAACACATGTGGTCCGCTAGGAAATCCTAGGAGGTTAGCTAATGACATCCGGCTATGGGTTTGGTCCATTCCAAACATCCTAAAGGTGATCAGCTCTGTGTTGGATCCAAAACCATAGTTGGGTAAGTACCTGAAGGAACTAAGGAATTCGTAGGTGAGGTCCTTATAGGTAGCAAAACGGGTTTTCAAGGAGGTGTTCTCCCAGCCTAATTGATTAAACAGGAATTGAATGCTATCAGTAATTCCTAGTTTCTCCATGGTAGACTTATCATAATACAGTGTTAAGGCTATGTCCCTCTCAGTTAATGGTTCAAATCTTGCCTTTTGAGCTAATCCTCGAAAATGAACCTTTGTGAAGTCGTACGCGGCCATACTCGCAAGTTAGTCGGAGAAAAACAGGAGGAAGGTTTGAAGGCTTTTAAAATCCTGAAAAGTTTAAAACAGAAATTTGAAGTCAGGATTTTTAGAAACAAAAGGTGGTAAAAACAAAGTTTAAATAAAAGAGAAAAATAAAATAAAATAAAATAAAGTAAAAATAGTAGCAATTTTAAGTTTAGAATTTTTGTTAAAATTTCAAAGTAAGCTTTTAAATAAAATTGAGAATGAAATATAGTAAAGAGGGAAATACGGGAAAATTGGGTTGCCTCCCAGTAAGCGCTGTTTTTAACGTCTAAAGCCTGACGATAGCTTGGTGACAAGCTATTCGGGTGTTTGAGCAGGAAGCTCAAGCAATGTTATACTGCTGACTTGAGGGCTGTTTTCGTTCTTATTATAATGTTTTAGACGTTGCCCGTTTACGATAAACGGTGCATTCGTCTTATCGGTAATTTCAACAACTCCACTTTGAAGTACTTTAGTCACTTCAACAGGTCCAGACCACCTAGATTTTAGTTTACCTGGGAAGAGTTTTAATCTTGAATTAAATAGAAGTACGATGTCTCCCATACTGAATTGTTTCTTGACTGAACGTTTATCATGCCATTTTTTAGTTCGTTCTTTGTAGATACGGGCATTTTCGTAAGCGTCCAATCGAAGTTCTTCTAATTCGTGTAAGTTCAAGATTCGTTTTTCTCCTGCCTCAGTGTAGTTGAAATTAAGTGTCTTAATGGCCCAGAAGGCCTTATGCTCTAATTCTACAGGGAGATGACAGGATTTACCGTAAACTAATTTGTAGGGTGTAGTACCTATTGGTGTCTTAAAAGCGGTCCTATAAGCCCATAAAGCTTCATTTAGCTTTGATGACCAATCTTTCCTTGAGGTAGCGACAGTCTTTTCCAATATTTGTTTTATTTCCCTGTTCGAGACCTCTACTTGTCCGCTAGTTTACGGATGATAAGGTGTAGCTACTCTGTGTTGGACTCCATATTTAGAAAGAAGTTTGTCAAATATTCGCGATATGAAGTGTGATCCGCCGTCACTAATGACGAGTCTGGGTACACCGAATCTAGGAAAGATTTTGTTTTTGAAGAGTTTGATTACTACTCGTGCGTCATTTGTTGGAGCAGCAATGGCTTCTATCCATTTAGACACATAGTCTACAACGACGAGTATATAGTTATTACCAAAAGAAGACGGGAAGGGTCCCATGAAATCTATTCCCCATACGTCAAAGATTTCTACCTCTAAGATTCCTTTCTGAGGCATTTCATCGCGTCGTGAGATGTTGCCAGTTCGTTGGCATCGATCACATTTTAGCACAACGATGTGAACGTCTTTCCAGAGGTTAGGCCAGAATATGCCGGCTTGGAGAATCTTAGCGCACGTCTTGGATGTACTGGCATGACCACCATATGGTGCTGAATGGCATTGGGAAATGATATTTTCTGTTTCTTCCTAGAGGTTCGTCCCAATAATAGTGTTTCAGATCATGGAAGAATTTCTTCTTTTGCTGATAAGTGAGATCCGGTGGAAGCACGCCTGCAGCTAGGTAATTAACGATGTCAGCATACCAAGGTAATGTGACTTGGGCATAGACGGCTTCTACGGCTTTTTCGAGTTATGGATCTTCCGAGATTAAGTTAGGCATGTCACTTTCTAATTTGGCTATCAGATGTTCGTACGGAAAATCATCATTTAGCGGTACTGGTTCATGTTTGATGCCTTCTATTCGGGATAAGTGATCTGCAACAACGTTCTCGGTTCCTTTCTTATCTTTGATTTCTAAGTCAAACTCTTGTAATAACATGATCCATCTCAATAATCTTGGTTTGGCATCCTTTTTGCTTATTAGGTACCTAATGGCAGCGTGGTCTGTGTATATGATAATTTTTGCTCCTACTAAGTAAGAACAAAATTTTTCAAGCGCAAATATAACTGCTAGAAGTTCCTTTTCTGTTGTAGCGTAGTTCATTTGGGCAGGATCTAAGGTTCTACTGGCATAGTAGATGGCATGGAGCTTCTTGTCCTTCCTTTGTCCTAGAACTGCGCCTACAGCATAATCACTCGCATTGCACATGATTTCGAATGGTAGTCGCCAATCGGGTGGTTGCATAATTGGTGCGGTGATGAGGGCTGATTTTAATGTTTCGAATGCTTTTAGACAGTCGTCGTCAAAGACGAACTCAACATCTTTCATCAACAGGCCGGTCAAAGGTTTCGTGATTTTTGAAAAATCTTTTATAAATCTTCGGTAGAAACCGGCATGTCCTAGAAAACTCCGTATTTCTCGTACGGATTTTGAAGGTTGGAGGTCTTTTATAATCTCTATTTTATCTTTGTCGACCTCAATTCCTTTATTTGATATGACATGTCCTAGAACTATTCCTTGTCGGACCATAAAATGGCATTTTTCCCAATTTAGGACGAGGTTCACTTTTACACAACGTTCTAATACCATTTCTAAGTTTTATAGGCATCCTTCAAAACTTTGTCCACATACTGAGAAATCGTCCATAAATACTTCCATGATGTCGTCTATGAAATCTGCGAAGATTGCCATCATGCATCTTTGGAAGGTTGCTGGAGCATTACAAAGTCCGAACGGCATTCGGCGGTAGGCAAAAGTACCATAAGGACATGTGAATGTAGTCTTTTCTTGGTCATCAGGATGAATGGGAATTTGGAAAAATCCTGAATAGCCATCTAGATAGCAGAAATATGAATGTTTGGCTAATCTTTCTAACATTTGGTCTATGAAGGGTAAAGGGAAGTGATCTTTTCGTGTGGCTTTGTTAAGCTTTCTATAATCAATGCACATTCTGCTTTCAGTCACGACTCGTTTTGTTATTGATTCGCCTTTTTTGTTCTTAACTACTGTGACTCCTCCTTTCTTAGGTACGACATGAACTGGGCTAACCCATTCACTATCGGAGATTGGATAGATGATTCCTGTATCTAGCAATTTCTTTACTTTATCTCTGACTACAGTGCTTAGGATGGGGTTCAGTCTCCTCTGATGCTCTCTAGAGGTTTTACAGTCTTCCTCTATTGTAATTCGATGCATACAGATCGAAGGGCTTATACCTTTTAGATCGCTTATGTTATAGCCTAACGCGGTGGGGTACTTCTTTAGGACTTCTAATAGCTTTACGGTTTCTAGTTGTCCTAAGTCGGCGTTGACTATCACTGGTCTTTTTAGTTCATCGTCTAGGAATTCATATCTAAGGTTTTTGGGTAGTGTTTTAAGTTCTAAAGATGGATTCTTCGGACCTGGCATATGGTTTGGGGTTAGTGCTAAGCTTCCGCTTAGGCTGTCGTCTTTATACGGTTTACGCCAATCATCGTCTTCAGAAATATCAGGTATTTGAATCTTTATTATTTCTGAATATGTGGTCTCTTCATTTTCAAGTTCTCTTATGCATTCGTCAATTACATCTACTAAATAGCAGGTATCGTCTATGGTTGGTGCTTGTAAGAACATGGTGAGAATGAACTCTATCTTTTCTTCTCCTACTTCGAATGTTAGCCTTCCTTTCTTCACGTCTATAATAGCTCCGGCTATAGCTAGGAACGGTCTTCCTAGGATAATTGGGGTTACAGAGTCCTCCTTGATGTCCATGATTATGAAGTCGGTTGGGATGTAGAATTGTCCTATGCATACTGGAACGTTTTCCAGTATTCCGACGGGATATTTTACTGATCGGTCAGCCAATTGTATGGACATTTTGGTTGGTCTAAGGTCTCCCATATTCAGCTTTTTGCATATAGATAAAGGCATAACACTAATACTGGCTCCTAAATCGCATAGAGCTTTGTCTATTACGAACTTTCCTATGACGCAGGGTATGGAGAAACTACCTGGGTCTTTTAATTTAGGAGGCATGCGGTTTTGAATAATCGCGCTACACTCTGCAGTAAGTGTATCTGTTTCGTTATCCTCGATCTTTCTCTTATTTGACAGGATTTCTTTGAGAAATTTAGCGTATGACGGCATTTGAGTTATCGCTTCTGTAAAAGGAATAGTGATATTCAACTGCTTAAGGAGTTCTACAAATTTCTTAAACTGTCCTGAAGTTTTGGAGTTTATTAATCTTTGAGGATAAGGGATAGGTGGTTTATATGGCGCTGGAGGTGCTTGCGTTTTTTCACTTGTGGTATCCTCCTTCTCGTTGTCTTCCTTCTTCTCTGACTCGGATTCCTTCTCTGCTTGTTCGGTTGGTTTTTGTTGCATGGCTGAGTTTTCGGTTCTCGGATTGATCGGTTCGTCCAATTCTTTTCCGCTTCTTAATATGACAACATTTGCTTGACCTTTTGGATTTCGTTCGGGTTGTCCAGGAAATGTGCCAGCGGGTGCGGCAGTAGAGGCTTGTTGTTGAGCCACTTGTGATATCTGTGTTTCTAACATTTTGTTGTGGGTGGCTAAAGCGTCTACTTTTCTGGTCAGCTGTTTAATTTGCTCGCTAGTGTGTATGTTTTGATTCAGGAATTCTTTGTTTGTTTGAGCTTGAGTAGCTATGAATTTTTCCATCATCAACTCGAGGTTTGATTTCCTAGGTGCAGTCTGAGCAGCAGCTAGTTTCTGATATCCTGGCGGAGCAGCAGGCATCTGCAATGCGTTATTGCTTTTGTAAGAAAAGTTTGGATGATTTCGCCAATCTGGGTTGTAGGTATTTGCGTAAGGATTTCCTTGAGCATAATTTACTTGGTCTGGTGGGATTCCGGTCAGCAATGGGCATTCGGGCGCATTATGAGTGGTGATTCCGCATAACTCACAGTTTGGAGTTACGGCAGCGACGGTTGCAGCGGGGTTAACGGTCATACTGTCAATTTTCTGTGCTAGAGCATCTACTTTAGCGTTGAACTTTTCAAGGCTGCTGATTTCGTATATCCCACCTTTCGCTGCGGGTTTCTCTGTTGGAATGCGTTCACCTCCCCATTGGCAGTGGTTCTGAGACATGTTTTCGATTAGTTGATAGGCTTCGTCGTATGACTTATCCATAAGTGCACCGCCCGCGGCGGCGTCTACCGTTAATCTGGTGTTGTATAAAAGCCCATTATAGAAAGTATGGATCGTCACCCAGTCTTCTAGACCGTGGTGAGGACATGTTCTCATCATATCTTTGAATCGTTCCCATGCTTTGTAAAGAGATTCAGTATCTTTTTGTCAAAATCCGTTGATTTGAGCTCTAAGCATAACAGTTTTGCTTGGCGGAAAATATCTTGCTAAGAAGATGTTCTTTAACTGTTCCCACGTCGTAACGGAGTTGGATGGTAAGGATTGTAACCATGTCCACGCTCTATCTCTAAGAGAGAAAGGGAAAAGACAAAGTCTTATTGCGTCTGGAGTTACTCCATTTGCTTTCATTGTGTCTGCGTATTGTACAAACTTCGTTAAATGTTCGTTCGGATCCTCAGTTGCATTTCCTGAGAATTGGTTTTGTTGTACAGCTGACAGCAGTGACGGTTTCAGCTCAAAATCGTTTCGAGTAATAGCTGGGGCAGCAATGCTACTTCTAGGCTCCATCTGAGAGGGTGTAGCGTATGCCTTCAGCGGTTTGTTTTGAGGTCCTTCAGCCATCTTTGATTCTTCTTCGGATTTGGGAATGTGAGTGAGAGGATCGGGAATGTTATGTTTTTGTTGGTACTCAATGATGCGACTTCTTAAGTGTAAGAAGCGCTCTAGTTCTGCGACTGAAGGTTTTAAGATATCGCCTTGTGGGCGATTACTTGGCATACAATCGACAGAACCAGTAAAGGGAAAATAAAATAGTTAACCTAGTCTATACGGCGTAACAGAAGGTTACACTATTGACTAAACGGGTCCCCGACAACGACGCCAAAAACTTGATCGCGACTTTCTATGTCTAATACAACTTAACTGCAAGTGCACAGTCTATCGTGTAGTAATAAAAGATATCGATCCCACAAGGACTCGTAATCAAACTAGTGTTCTCGGGAGTTACTATGTTTAGCTAGGTAGATAATGTTTAAGGGAATAGTTTCTATCACTAAAGGGAACTAAAAATGTTACTTGAATTATAATTACGCGAATCGATATGCAATAATTATGTTCTTCGGGGATTTGACAAGTTACCGGTATATGAAATATTTTTCAGAATTTATTTAAGAAGAAAAATAGTGATCTAAAGACCTTCGTCTCACGATGGTTGTTGACGCTAGTCGCAACTCTAAGGCGGAACGTAGTTCGGGATTAAAATCGCTTTTTGGAAATCTCTAAGTTCTAATCTATTTTAAAGTGCTTTCGCTGTTATTAAAACAAATGCCTAGTGTTTACTATCTGGTCTTAGCCGCAGCTGTCGCTTGTTGGTTCGTACCTTAATTAATTTTCCACTGTCGTGGCAAAACTACTTTTAAATAAGTTCTCGCTTTCGCGACGAAAGTTTATTCAGTAAATAAGTTTAAACACTCAGACCATAAACAACTTTTGAAAAAGAAAGTTTTTCAACCGGTTATTATCAAATCCCGTCTGAATTATTATTACATATCGATTACTCTGATTTAGCTAGACATGGATTTGGGAAAGGTAAAACATAAATAAAAACAGAAACTTAGAACATTCATATTACTGAGAATTAAAGTTACAATTAACGAAATAATGAAAAAACCCTGTAACGTATCCAATTGGCTTTTGGCCAAATCCCAACGATGTCGGCAGGATTATGTCTTCAAACCAATAGAGCGCACAAATGAATATTGTAGAAAATGGAATACTGGAATAAGGAAAGGAAACAAAAACAGAAAGAATGAAACTAGATTTTGCTCTGGAAATAAATTGGGCAGCACTTCGTTGTCTGAATGCGGCTCCCTTTCTCAGCTCCCCTCCTTCCCCTTTTATAGAGGTAAAATTCTAACGGTTGTAATTTGAAGAAGGTGGACTTGGAGGTAGAAAAATTAGGGAGTAGTGGTCCATTATTTTGGACTTGGAACTGGTATTTGCATGTTCAATTGAAGCTATGCGTTTTTGCCTGCATGACGGTCGTCACCCGTGTGACGGTCGTCATGGCTGTGTGACGGTCGTCACAACAGCAAAATGCACATTCTGTGTTTTTCATGTTGTTTTCATCTGGTTTTCGTCCATATTTCATCTGTAATTGTTTCTTTTCTTCATATTGCTTCGTTTAGACATGATCTTCAAATACCTGCAAAATATCAGACAAATAACATGGAAAAAACCCGAAATCGGATTGAAACCAGTCAAACATTAGTTGAATTATGCGTCAATATATATATATATATATATATATATATATATATATATATATATATATATATATATATATATATATATATATATATATATATATATATATATATATATATATATATATATATATATATATATATATATATATATATATATATATATACGATTTCGCGTTATCAACAATACTTGATCTTTCTTAAAGGCTTCAATCAAGAACAATACACTCTTGCTTACAAGCTTTGAGTGAACAAGTTACAACACAAAAACTTAGTCCAATTCACACATCAAGGTGATGAGTGAATGGCTCGTAAATACAAACAAACGAAGCTAAAAGCTTATACCTTATGCAATGCACTAACTTAACCCTAGCTTCTCTAGACAACAAAATAGGATTGTGAAGACTATATATAGTACCACTTTGAACGGGCTTGGGCTTCAGCCAAAAATAGCTTCTGATTTGATAAAATCAATTCAGATAATTCTTCAAATCTTTTCATAATAACCATCAAGGAAATAGAACCAAAACATATTTGGTCAAATCAAATCAAATCAAATCACTCTTCAAATCTTCAAGATTTTCTTCAGAAAAAAGCACAAAAGATTTCATAATTACTCCACGAATTATGAACCTAAAATTCTTTTGAATAAGGACTATTTCCACGCATATTTGAACCACTAAAACACTAACCACAATAGCGCAAAGAGTTGCACAAAAAGCAACAGTCAAACCAAAACATTCTTACTGAATGTTCTGTTTACAAATGTCAGGACATCACACTTGACATCATGAATTAAATCCCGCACCAATAAAAATAACCACTTGCAGAATGTTAAGAACATATGTCAAGACATCCTATAAGACATCTTGTGATATCACTAAGTTTTACCAAAATTCCTGCCAATCATAGAACTAACAAACTCCCTCTTTGATAAATTTTGGCTAAAACATTCAATAGATCATAAGAGCTCCTATATCAGAGAGCACAACAGCAGTAACACAGACCACAGAAAAAACACCCTCCCCTTCAAAGCAAAGAGTAACTAAACCACAAGGCAAAACTCCCCCTCAACAACATAAACAACAACTCCTCAAAACTCAATAGCAACATCATCCATACACACCAGCAACACAACACACCTTCTCCCCCTTTTCAGCCATAAATTAGGAAAACAGACTAAGGCAAAACACAATATCATAGAGCAATTAAACAGAACCAAATAGAGTTAGGGGTACAGTGAGAACCTAAAAAGTACAATTCAAAAGCACATTAAGTGCCAGGAGAACAAATTCTGAAATAGTAGACAAAACAGTTCATAAACCAAAGAACACCAAAGCCAAACATTATCAATCTTCTTCTTTAGGCCCAAAACTTTCATCTTCACCAGCAGATGTAGACCCAGAAGCATTATCACCAGTCTTCTCACCTGAATCAGAAACTTTCTCATCTCCCTCTTCCTGATCATCAGCATCTTTCACTACATGTTCTTTATTCCGTTCCAGACATTTTATCAGAGCCTCCAGCTTAATCTTCCTTGTTGTAGCCACACTTATAACTTCTCCTAATTCCCTGCAGGTCTCCTTTAAATCTGATATAACCCCAGCCTTTGAAGTGGATTTCTTCTTAGAGGATGTTAAGACAATGTCTGGGACATGTCTTCCTGCAAATAGTTTATAGTGAAGTGACAGAACAAAGTCTCTTTGGCAGGCCACATTATTGCTTGAGAGAATCCCAGGGTATTGGCTTAGAATAATTCCACAGATCAGAGAGGGGAAAGCAATAGGTAGCTTAACAGAATTTGGGGTGGCATGTTTCATAACTTGATCAAAGATGTACCTTCCATAGTCAAACTTAACCTTGGTCCCAACAACAAAAATAAATCTTCCCAGACCAATAGCAATGGTTGAAGTGTGATTTGTAGGTACCCAGTTGGCAGCACCAATCCTATGCAGGATGGCATACTTCACACTTAGTTGGCCAGCAGCGAGTTTACCTTTTGAGGGCCAAACATTGATTTGATTTGCAATTAACACCTTGAAAACCTGATTGTCAGTAGCTTTCAGTTCACCATCCCTTTCTTCATCCTTACCTAAAAACTTGTTAATCACATCAGTAGAAAAATCAACACACCTTCCTCTCACAAACACCTTCATAAATTCATTGCTCTTTTTATCAGTAATATCTTCAAGAATATTCACAATGAATTCCTTAACAAGCATATCATAGCATTTTGAGAACCCAATCACAATTTTTATCAGCCCAACATTAGAGATCAGCTTCATGACTTCCTTGATTTCAAGCACATCCTTTCCTAATTCTCTCTCCAAATAAATCCTTCTTTGATACACAAATTTCCACTTTGCCACATTGTTAATGGAGTGGAAAGACACATTGTCCAGAGGGGCAGTAGGGACAATATCAGTTGTCTTCTTTGTAGCAGATTTCTTAACAGGAGTGATGTCCTAGACATCATCCTCGACATCTTTATCAAAATCAGTTTCTGACCTAAACCTTCTTTTCTTGAAGATAGGAGTGACTTTGCTCCAAGCTTTAGCGGGACCAACATCAGTTTTCTTCATATTCCTCTTAGAGGGAGATTGATCAATAACAGATTTACCTTTTCTAGTCTTCAGCCTTTCTGCAATTCCAGGTGCCACATTCTTTATTAACTCATCATCAAAAGGAACACTCTCAAGGTCCACCACATTATCAGAAATATTTACCTTCTCCTTAACTTGAACAAAACTATTTGCTTTGTCTTCCATACCAGGGGTACCAACATCTTTATTAGCAACATCTTCTACTCTTCCTTCTTTGAGCACAGAGCTAGCAAGCTTGTGCAAATTATCTGTTTTAGGGTTCTTTTCAGAAGGAGAGTCATCAACATCTTTTCTTCTTCACCTTGGCTAGTAGCAGTACTTGGAGTAGCATCCATACAAGACAGATGGGTAGAGATCCCAGGGACATTATGGCCACCATATAGAACCTTAGTCACTAACTTCCTAATGGCTCTATCTACATAAGCACTACCCTTTTTATTCTTCATTTTAGTTGTAGAATCAGCAAATGTGTCAGAAGATTTACCTTTAGGGGCCTGTTTTGAGTCGCTTGCATATGTGGGTGTAGACTTGGACGCTTCGGTATTCTGGCATGGAACCATGGCAAGAGGGGAAACATCAAGAACGTCCTCAAACGAAATGCTCATAGGTTGTGCTATTTTAGAATCAGACCTAGAAGATTTGGATAAAGTTAAAACTTGTTTAGGAGACATTTTGAGGTTTTTGGGAATGCGAGAATAGGGTAGTGTGTGGTAGTATCTTTAAACGTGTTTTGAAGTAATGAGTGATGTTGAGACATCTTTATTTTTGGAAAATACCACCCCTCTTGAATGATATTTCCACTAAACAATAATTGCTATAAATTTTCATAAATGAAAATCCCTAATTTCCCTCTTAAAGTTTCAAACTAACTGGCATCCAATGCCTTAGTGAAGATATTAGTCAGCTGTTTTTCTTTAGTAACATGCTATAGGGTAATGATTTTATCTTCAACAAGCTCCCTTATAAAATGATGACGAATATCAATATGCTTGGTTCTGCTGTGTTGAATAGGGTTTTTGGATATGTTTATAGCACTTAGGTTGTCACAATATAATGTCATGAAATCTTGTGTGACATTATACTCAGTCAGCATTTGCTTCATCCATACCAGTTTAGAACAACTACGTCCAGCAGCTATGTATTCAGCTTCTGCAGTAGATAGAGAGACACAATTTTGCTTCTTGCTGAACCAAGATATGAGATTGTTCCCTAAAAAGAAGCATCCTCCTGATGTGCTCTTCCTATCATCAGCACTTCCAGCCCAATCAGTATCACAATATCCAAACAGCACAGAACCAGATCCATGAGTGTACATCATCCCATACTCACTTGTCCCATTAATATATTTCAAAATCCTCTTGACTTGATTAATATAACTCACTTTGGGTTCAGCTTGATATCTAGCACAAACACCCACATAAAAGGCAATTTCAGGCATGCTTGTTGTAAGATATAACAAGCTTCCTATCATGCTTCTATAAAGACTTTGGTCCATATTAACACCCTTTTTCATCTTTAGACAACTTAAGATGGGTAGGTGCAGGTGTTCTCTTGTGGCTGACATTTTCCATTTCAAACTTCTTAACTATATTCCTGTCATACTTACTCTGAGATAGGAATATAGACTCTTCTATCTACTTGACTTGCAACCCAAGAAAATAAGTTAATTCCCCAACAAGGCTCATTTCAAATTCAGACTGCATTTGCTGGACAAAATGTTGAACCATCTCATCAGACATCCCACCAAACACAATATCATCAACATATATTTGAGCAATCATGAGTTTTCCTCCTTCTTCCTTGATAAACAATGTCTTATCTATGCCACCTTTTCTGTATCCATTATTAACTAGAGACTTTGTTAGTCTTTCATACCATGCTCCAGGAGCTTGCTTCAGTCCATATAGAACTTTCTTCAACTTAAAAACATGATTAGGAAAAGTTGGATCAATGAATCCCTTAGGTTGTTCCACATAGAATTCCTCATTTAGGTAACCATTTAAAAAGGCACTCTTAACATCCATCTGAAGCAGCTTGATTTTTAGAATGCAGGCAACTCCCAGAAGCAATCTGATAGGTTCAAGGCGAGCTACAGGAGCAAAAGTTTCATCAAAGTCAACCCCTTCAATCTGAGTGTATCCCTGTGTAACCAGTCTGACTTTGTTCCTGGTGACCACTCCCTTTTCATCAGACTTATTCTTGTAAACCCATTTAGTTCCAATCACATTTATTCCTTCAGGTCTTGGCACAAGATCTCACACTTCATTTCTCTTAAATTGCCCTAGCTCTTCTTACATGGCATTTATCCATAATTCATCAGTTAATGCTTCCTTGATAATTTTTGGCTCAATCTTAGACACAAAACAAGAGCTTGAAATGACTTCTCTGGATCTAGTAGTAACCCCCTTATTTAGATCTGAAGGTGAGAAAATACTTAAAAGGGGGGTTGAATAAGTATGAAGATAAAAACTTAGAAGTAAAAACTCAAGTATTTTTATCCTGGTTCGTTGAACTTAACTACTCTAGTCCACCTTATCTAGAGTGATTTGCCTTTCTCAAACAAGGACTTAATCCACTATTTAATCAACTGATTACAATAGTAAGCACTAAGAACAACTGTTCAAAGTCTTCTCAAGAACTTCTGATCCCAACTGGATCTTTTTAAGGAACTATTACAATAAAATGTAAGATTAATACAAGTGTATGAATGCTTCTAACAAGCTTTATCACAACAATGATTTTTCACTTAATGTTAAGAACAAAAGAATAAACTCAATAAGAATATTTTATGAGAGCTTCTAAGAGTTTCTTTCAGAGATTCGTTGGTTGTAGATTGCTACTGAAGAAGATGATGAAGACTTGCTTTTATATGCACAGTAGTCCACAAAGTCTTGACATTGGAGGCTGTGTACTGAAAAGGCCTGAACCTTTTTGTCTTTACATCACATGACCTTTCCTGGAAGTAGAATGCACAGAGAAATGCTTTTGGTCTGTGTTCTAGTGTCAAGCATGAAAGAGGAAAGAGTCGTTGAGCCAAATCAAAAGATATTACTTTGAATTCTTCTTCAACAAGTATTTCTTTTCAGCAAAGTTAACCATCAGATTTTGCATGATCAGAGTCTTGGATGCCCATCAGATTTTGCTGAATCAGAGTAATGCAGCAAGTGTGCTTTAGCGTGTAGTTCTATCAGAGCAGAGTTTTATGAATCAGATCCTCAGTACATGCAGCGTGTAGTACTCTCAGAGTCTTCTGAAAAACTGAGCTTCTTAACTCTCATACAAAGTTCTTTAATGCTTCATAGTATTCAGATCTTATTAGAGTCTTCTGCTTCAGATTCTTTTGCAGCTTCTGCTTCAGATTCTTCTGTAGGTTCTGCTTCAGATTCTTCTGCAGACAGCGCTCAGATTCTTCTATAAGATGATTCTGACTCTTTAGAGCCTTCCATAGTTCTATGTTCAGATTACTTTGCTCTTGGATGTATATATACTTTAATTATCTGCAGCAAATATTCATGAACCAATTTTAGAGTATATAATTCTTTAATACAAAATTTCATAAGAGTTATCATCAAAACATAGAGATATTACTAAGAGACAATCTGTGTTCTTACAATCTCCCCCTTTTTGATGATGACAAAACATGAGAAATTTTGTTCAATAAAAAAACAATAATTATAACTCCCCCTAAGATTAAGAATCTCCCCCTGAAATGAATATTCTAAGAAAGAGAATACTTCCCTTTTTGCTTGAGTGTATTTCAGAATCAGAGTCTGATGACTTCTTTCAAACACAGAGTCTGGTTTTGCGTTTAGACTCAGAGTACAATTTTCTTCAGGAATCAGAGTCTGGTTGGGTAATTCTCAGGATAACTTCAATGAATTTATTTTGTCAGATGAAACAATAGAATCTGAAAGACTTAAATTCAAGATAGTTAATAATATGTCTGAATTTTGTTTTAGTATTTGCTTATGGATTGAACAATCAGCTTCTTTTTCTCCCCCTTTTTGTCATAATCAAAAAGATGTGTAAAGACAGAAAAGATAATAGAAGAAAAAACAAAGCAAATAATTTCATTCATTCAGATGGTTCTCATAACAGATGATATCAAACAAACAAGAGAAAACAGATGCAAAACAGCAGTGCAAACATGAAAAGAAACTAAGGTTGACGAGATGTAATAAGGGTCAGAAGATCTGTGATCTTTGTAGTAGACTCTTCTTGCTTGACCATCCAAGTCTTAATTTCTTCAGTGGTTGTTCTTGTTTGATCATCCAGGACTTGATTTCCTTAACTTCTTTTACAAGTTCTAAATTTCCAGCCTTTACTTCAGGTGCAGATGCATCAATGTCCATATCAGATGTAACATCTTCAGATGGAGAGTCTTCAGCAGGAACAGCTTCCAGAAGCAGCACTGGTGGTTTGGGAATGCTCATCAGAGTTTGTCTTACCAACTCAGCAAACTTTTCCTTAGCATCTTCAGCACAGACTGTTTTGAGATGAGAGGCCACCACATTGATCTTAGAGATAAATTTATCCCAAGCAGCTTCAGACTTAACAGGATCTATACTGAACAGACACTCTTCTTCCACACGTGTAATCCCCATACGAACTTCCTTTTTGAAATTATCAAACAATTTATCAACATCTGATCTATGGTTGGGGTAAAGAAATTCCTCAGGGGTCACTTTCTCAGCAGATTCAGAGTTTGGCTGAGGTTGTTCACAAGTGATATTAGGAGGTGTTGGATCAGATGGTGGTTGGTCAGATGATTGAAATGCAGATGGTTGGGGTTCAGATGGTTGTGGTATTGTGAGTTGAGGTGTAGGGGTTGGTGAAATTTCAGCTTCAGATGATGAATTTTGAAAATCTGAGAGGTTAAATTTTGAACGAAGTGAAAGTCTACGAGTTATTTGGTCAGGTGTTGATAGATCAGAAAATGCAGGTTTGAGTGGATCAGGAATGTTTAAACTAGAGGGTGAGGGAACTTCTGATTCAGAATCAGATGATTCAGTGGAGTGACATGAGGTGGATGACAAGACAACCATGGTTGCAAGTGGTTCCAGATCAAGAATGTCATTTGAGGGTTCTGGAATAGGTAACGGTTGTTCTATTATTAAGGGATGTTCATATGGTGTTGGTTGGGGAGGTTTAGATGAAATGGGTTGAGATTGATGTTCTGGTGATTGTTGTTGTTGTTCTGGTTGTGTTTGTTGTTGTGGTTGAGATTCTGGTTGTTGTTTTTGTTGAGGTTCTGGCTGAGATGGTTCTTCTTGTTGTTGAGAAAGTGTAGTTTGAGATGGATGGAGTTCAGATGTATGGATTCCAGATAATGGTGGAATAGATGATTATGGTCTAGGAGGTGATGGAGGAGGTGAAGGTAATGGAGAGTGAATGGTTGGAGTTGGATCAGATGATAATACCTGTTTGATAGTTTCTCTTATGTCTTCCAGACTTGCTTCTGGAGGAGTGGGTTTCACTTTCTTTACCTTCTGAGGCTTAACAGCAGCTTCAGAGGCTTTTCTCTTTGGCTGAGCCTCAGATCCTTCTTTAGCAATCTTCTTTGAACGCCTTTCTCTAACAAGATTAGGCAAAACTTCTCCTTCCTTCTGGATGATGTTCACAGGCAGAGGAACACCATTTAACAGACAATCAGCTATGTAGGATGAGATGATCTCCCTTGGTTTGTCAGCAGTGAACATTGGAAAATCTTCAACAGGAATCCTTTTGTTGCTTACAGCCTTAGTAGCAATTTTCTTAGGTTTGCTGGCAAGCTCTGTGATGACCTTCATCCTCTTCAGAGTATTGCCATTAATGACATAACCTATGACATATGACAGATCCTCTGTCAATCCAGTATCATACAGATATTTCACAAGACCATTCTCTATTAGAATGTCTGATATCAGCCTACCCATAGGAATCCAATTCCTAACTTTTCCAGCTTTGACTCTTACATCTTCTCTTGTTTCCTTTACATGATTCAGAAGGTGACTGAACAGAAGATAAGGCAAGTCCACCTTCTTTCCCTTGCTCATACAGAACATAAAGTATAGTTGTTCAGCACTGACATAATCTGGGGAATTTGATGATTTTCTGTGAAAGATGGAACTCATGAAAATCTTGGCCCAGATCCTGTAGACTGGCTTCAGTTCCCTTACTTTGCTAGTTGGTGCCCCAGAAATAGTAACTTCTTGAAACACATCAGCAAGATCCACACGAGCAGATTGTAGACTGGTTTCACCATTAGTTTCAGAGTATCCAATAAGTTGTCTGATCAGCTTCTCAGTAATCACAATCTCCTTTCCAAGGACAGAAGAATGGATGAACTTAGGGCACACCTGAGCATGTATCCAGAATTCTTTCACCAAGGTTGGATAAACAGGACCCATAAGCCTGTCAAAATACTTTGTCCAACTCTGAGTTTGAATGGTTGAAGAAAGATTAAACCCATTTTCTTCAATGGACTCAAGGTCAATGAAGCATTTACTCAGAACTTCTAGTTCTATGATTGGAGTGAGAAGAGTTCTTACAGGTTCTTTGTAAGCTTCAACATTAGGAGCAGAAACAACAATGGTTGATTGCATCTGAGCAGATGTTGATGAAGAAGATGCCATTGATGTTCTTGAGAGAGAGGTTTTAGGTTTAGGGTTTTGGTGAAGAGCAAAGAGAAGACAGAAATGCATAAAAGGTTCGTGAAGTGAAAAGTGTGAAATAGTGTGATTTGTGGTATTTATAGATAAAATCAGGCATACAAACAATCACATAAGCACGCTTCACATAACATTAAATGAAAAAAATAAAAACATCATTGCACAACAATTATGATTCTGACAGATGGGGGGAAAATCAAGAAAATTCAGATTTTCAAAGCAGTACTTCAAACGTTAATTCAGTAAAGTGCACTCTACCTTTTCAGTTTCTGAGCTACACGTGTTTGCTTGCTTGTGCTTCTGAAATCTCTTGAGAGATGAAGCGTTAGACAATGTTCAGATCCTCTGAGCATTGTTAGTTCAGATTTACACAAGTAAAATAATTCAAGAAAAATAAATAAATTAATAGATGAAATACTTCAGAGCATTAAACATTTTGCATCTGAGAAGTTTGCCTCTGATAAATATTATTCTGGACAAAAGTCCATACTAATATTTTTCAAAATAAACTTGAATCTATCTTCAGCAAGGGGTTTTGTAAAAATATCAGCCCATTGATGATCTGAATCAACAAAAGCTAAGTTTATAATACCCTTCTGAACATAGTCTCTGATAAAATGATGTTTAATTTCTATATGTTTTGCCTTAGAGTGTAAAATTGGATTTTTAGACAAACATATAGCAGAAGTATTATCACAAAAGATAGATACATTACTCTCAAAGATCTGATAGTCCTCTAATTGACTCTTCATCCAGAGCATCTGCGTGCTACATCCAGCAGCAGCAATGTATTCTGCCTCTGTTGCAGAAAGTGCAATTGTGGGTTGCTTCTTGCTGTACCATGAGATCAGATGACTTCCAAGGAACTGACAGATTCCAGAAGTACTTTTACGTTCTACTCTGTCTCCAGCATAGTCAGCATCACAGAATCCAACTAATGTATATTTATTAGATCTTCTGTAACACAGACCCACGTTAGTAGTACCTTTCAGATGCCTTAGAATCCTCTTAACAGCAGTTAAGTGAGATTCTCTAGGATCTGATTGGAATCTTGCACATAAACATACACTGAACAGAATGTCAGGTCTAGAAGCAGTTAAGTAGAGAAGGGATCCTATCATACCTCTGTAGAGTTTCTGATCTACTTTCTTACTTACCTCTTCCTTGCCTAGTGTACTAGTTGGATGCATGGGAGTCTTTGCCATCTTACTATCAGTCATGTTAAATTTCTTCAGAAGTTATTTAACATATTTGGTCTGATGAATGTAAGTGCACTATGGAGTTTGGTTGACTTGAAATCCCAGAAAGAATCTCAATTCTCCCATCATGCTCATTTCAAATTCCGCCTGCATACATTGAGCAAACTCCTTTCCCAGCATAGTATTGGTATATCCAAATATAATATCATCCACATATATTTGACATATTAGAAGATCTTTCTTAAATGTTTTACAAAAGAGTGTTGTGTCCACTTTGCCTCTGATGAAATTCTTTTCCAGAAAGAAATTACTTAATCTCTCATACCAAGCTCTGGGAGCTTGTTTTAAACCATACAGAGATTTCTTTAGTTTAAAAACATGTTCTGGAAATTTTTCACTCACAAAACCAGGAGGCTGGTGAACATAGGCTTCTTCTTCTATAATACCATTTAGAAAGGCACTTTTAACATCCATCTGATATAGAGTGATGTTGTATTGTGCAACAAATGAAATAAGAAGGCGTATAGATTCTAACATTGCCACTGAAGCATAAGTTTCAGTGTAATCAATACCTTCTTGTTGACTGTACCCTTGAGCAACAAGCCTTGCCTTATTTCTTTCAACTTCTCCTTTCTCATTAAGCTTGTTTCTAAAGAACCATTTAGTTCCCATTATGTTAAATCCTTTTGGTCTTGGAACTAAGTCCCACACATCATTTCTAGTGAACTGATTTAGCTCTTCTTGCATGGAAATAATCCAGTCATTGTCTTGCAGAGCTTCATCCACAGTGGTTGGTTCAATTACTGACACCAATCGAAATAATGATGCTTCAGAGGATCTGAGGAAGGATCTTGTTCTGATAGGGTCATCTTTCTTTCCAATGATCACATTCTCTGGACGAGAAGCTTTGATTCTGGAAGATGATCCTCTAACAGTTGATTCTTCAGAAATGTTTAAGTTGTTCATCTGAGAAGTCAAAGGAATTACATTTGGCGTTGCTTCTGGTTCCTTCACTTGAGCTTTGTCTGCCTCTGATCCTTCAGAGTCTGTGAAGACTACTTCTCTATCTGCAAAATTTTCAAACTGCTTTGGCTTTTTAATGCCAAGCTTATCATCAAATCTAACATGTATAGATTCTTCCATAATCTGTGTTTCAGTATTGTATACTCTGTAGCCCTTAGAGCGTTCAGAATATCCAAGCATGAAACACTTCTGTGCTTTAGAATCAAACTTGCTAAGATTCTCTTTAGTGTTCAACATATAACAAATACATCCAAAAGGATGAAAATAAGCAATGTTGGGCTTTCTGTTCCTCCACAATTCATAGGGAGTCTTTTCTAGAAGAGGTCTTACAGACACTCTGTTCTCAATGTAACATGCTGTGTTGATTGCTTCTGCCCAAAAGTGCTTTGCCAGATTAGTCTCATTGATCATGGTTCTGGCCATTTCTTGCAGAGTTCTATTTTTCCTCTCTACAAATCCATTCTGTTGTGGAGTTCTAGGACAGGAAAAATCATGAGCAATGCCATTTTCATTAAAATATTTTTCAAAATATTTGTTTTCAAATTCACCACCATGATCACTTCTGACTTTTATAATTTTGAAATCTTTTTCATTCTGGACTTGTTTGCAGAAGTCAAAGAACACATAATGTGACTCATCCTTGTGTTTTAGGAACTTTACCCATGTCCATCTACTATAGTCATCAACAATGACTAATCCATACTTCTTGCCTCTGATGGATGCAGTTTTCACTGGTCCAAACAGATCAATATGAAGTAATTCTAATGGTCTGGAAGTAGACACAACATTTTTAGATTTAAAAGAGGATTTTGAAAACTTCCCTTTTTGACATGCTTCACAAAGAGCATCTGAGGTGAACTTCAACTTAGGAAGTCCTCTAACAAGATTAAGTTTATTAATCTGAGATATACGTCTCATATTAATATGCCCTAATCTTCTGTGCCAGACCCATTGCTCCTCATTAACAAACAAGAGGCATTTAACATTCTGAACCTTAAGTTCTGAAAGATTTATTTTATAAATGTTGTTCTTCCTCTTTCCACTAAATAGGATTGAGCCATCCTTTTGACTAATAGCTTTACAACATTTTTGATTAAAAACTATGTCATAACCATTGTCACTTAATTGACTTATGGACAATAGATTATGCTTTAGTCCTTCTACAAGTAAAACATTAGTGATAGAGGGCAGGTTACCATTTACAATAGTGCCAGATCCAATGATCTTGCCCTTCTGATTCCCTCCAAATTTCACATCACCTCCAGATCTAAGCTCCAGACTTTGGAACATAGACCTTTCTCCCGTCATATGTTGAGAGCATCCAGAGTCCACGTACCATGACTGGCGTCCTGACCTTGCTGCTAAGAACATCTGCAACAGGAATTATTTTACTCTTAGGTACCCATATCTTCTTGGGTCCTTTTGGGTTAGTTGTTCTGAAGGTTCGTCTAAACTTATGTTTTTCAACATAAGGTTTATTCTGACTGGCCTTAGATTTAAACACATGAATGTTCTTTTCAGAACGAGTGTGTTCAATATCATTCAAGTGACCAAATTTAAAATGAGAGTATAAAGGAGTTTTCTTGATGATAATTTTATCAACAGGTTTTGGATTTAAATCAGAGGAAGATTTGTATCCAATTCCTTTTCTGTTATTTCTGCTAACTCCATAGATCATAGAAGCCATTTTGCTTCTGTCAATGCTTTTAGCAAGAAACTTCTGAAAATTGTAGTCATATTTTTTCAAAATATTTTTGCATTCAGACTCAGTTTCAGAATCAGAGTCTTGTTGAGCTAATTCAAAATCATTTTTCATTTTTAATTTCTTTTCATTTAGCTCAGCCACTTCGGATTTGAGAATATTATTCTCAAATACAAGATTGCTTTGACGCTCCTTGTATTTGAGCTTAATATTGTTATAGCTCTTCAGAACCTCTGATAACACTTTGATAAGTTCATCTTTAGTAAGTTTAGCCATTACCTCTTCAGCGTCAGAGTCAGTTTCAGAGTCAGATTCAGATCCTGAAATTCCTTCCTCCTGATCTTCTATGTCTACCATCAATGCTATGTTGGCACATTCTTCTTCTGCCTCAGATTCAGATTCAGATGTATCTGAATCATCCCAGGTTGCCATTAGAACCTTCTTCTTCTTATCAAATTTTCTTGTAGGCTTTTCTTTCAGAAGCTTTGGACAATCATTTTTGTAATGCCCAGGTTCTTTACATTCGTAGCAGACAACCTCCTTTTTGCCAGATCTTCTGTGTCCAGAAGATTCCTTTCTTTGGTCAGACTTTCTGAAGTTTTTAAACTTCTTTCCTTTATGCTTCCAGAGTTTATTTATTCTTCTGGACAACATGGATAATTCATTTTCATCTTCAGATGAGGATTCTTCAGAGCTTTCCTCTATTACCTGCAACGCTTTGGCAGATTTATTAGATTTTAAGGCAATTGACTTACCTTTCTTTTGAGGCTCATCTTCCTCAAGTTCAATTTCATGGCTCCTTAGTGAGCTGATTAGTTCCTCCAAGGAAATCTGGTTCAGATCTTTAGCCATTTTCAACGCAGTCACCATAGGTCTCCATCTGGTAGGTAAGCTTCTGATGATCTACTTCACGTGATTAGCAGTAGAGTAACCTTTATCCAGAACCTTTAGTCCAGCTGTAAGTATTTGAAATCTGGAGAACATGGCTTCAACAGATTCGACTTCTTCCATCTTGAAGGCTTCATACTTCTGAATTAGAGCCAGAGCCTTTGTTTCCTTGACATGAGAGTTTCCCTCATGAGTCATTTTCAAGGACTCAAACATGTCAAATGCAGTTTCTCTATTTGTGATCTTTTCATACTCAGTGTGAGATATTGCATTTAACAATATTGTTCTAGCCTTGTGGTGATTTCTAAATTCCTTCTTTTGGGCTTCTGTCATAGATTTTCTATCTATTTTCTTGCCATTCCCATCAATGGGATGAACATATCCATCTATGACCAAATCCCACAAATCAGCATCATAACCAAGGAAAAAACTTTCAATCCTATCTTTCCAATAATAAAATTTCTCCCCATCAAACATAGGAGGTTTAGTACTGATTCTGTCTCTTTCTTCATACTTGTTAGATGTTGAAACATCAGCCATTATAAACAACCAAATAAAGATATCAAAGTTTTTCTCACTGGATCTTTTCTGCCACTGTGAAGTGGTAGCACACACAGAACTGGAGCTCTGATGCCAACTGAAGGTGAGAAAATACTTAGAAAGGGGGTTGAATAAGTATGAAGATAAAAACTTAGAAATAAAAACTCAAGTATTTTTATCCTGGTTCGTTGAACTCAACTACTCCAGTCCACCCCATCTAGAGTGATTTGCCTTTCTCAAACAAGGACTTAATCCACTATTTAATCAACTGATTACAATAGTAAGCACTAAGAACAACTGTTCAAAGTCTTCTCAAGAACTTCTGATCCCAACTGGATCTTCTTAAGGAACTATTACAATAAAATGTAAGATTAATACAAGTGTATGAATGCTTCTAACAAGCTTTATCACAACAGTGATTTTTCACTTAATGTTAAGAACAAAAGAATAAACTCAATACGAATATTTTATGAGAGCTTCTAAGAGTTTCTTTCAGAGATTCGTCGGTTTTAGATTGCTACTGAAGAAGATGATGAAGACTTGCTTTTATATGCACAGTAGTCCACAAAGTCTTGACATTGGAGGTTGTGTACTGAAAAGGCATGAACCTTTTTGTCTTTACATCACATGACCTTTCCTGGAAGTAGAATGCACAGAGAAATGCTTTTGGTCTGTGTTCTAGTGTCAAGCATGAAAGAGGAAAGAGTCGTTGAGCCAAATCAAAAGATATTACTTTGAATTCTTCTTCAACAAGTATTTCTTTTCAGCAAAGTTAACCATCAGATTTTGCATGATCAGAGTCTTGGATGCCCATCAGATTTTGCTGAATCAGAGTAATGCAGCAAGTGTGCTTTAGCGTGTAGTTCTATCAGAGTAGAGTTTTATGAATCAGATCCTCAGTACATGCAGCGTGTAGTACTCTCAGAGTCTTCTGAAAAACTGAGCTTCTTAACTCTCATACAAAGTTCTTTAATGCTTCAGAGTATTCAGATCTTATTAGAGTCTTCTGCTTCAGATTCTTTTGCAGCTTCTGCTTCAGATTCTTCTGTAGGTTCTGCTTCAGATTCTTCTGCAGACAGCGCTCAGATTCTTCTATAAGATGATTCTGACTCTTTAGAGCCTTCCATAGTTCTATGTTCAGATTAATTTGCTCTTGGATGTATATATACTTTAATTATCTGCAGCAAATATTCATGAACCAATTTTAGAGTATATAATTCTTTAATACAAAATTTCATAAGAGTTATCATCAAAACATAGAGATATTACTAAGAGACAATCTGTGTTCTTACAAGATCACCTATGATGAGATCCATAGGATGGTCTTTCTGAATTCTGATGGAGGGTCCTTTGTTAATAGGTTCAGGATCAGTATTGACAGGGCTGTGATTAGTGTCTTTGTTTGCAGGCTCTGCAGAGGTATCAAGGGATGTTCCAACATCTTCTGGGACATCAGTCTCCTTATGCACATCATCTACAACAACATTTATAAACTCCATAATGGTTTTAGTTCTGGAGTTGAATACTCTATAGGCTCTGCTATTAGTGGAATAGCCCAAGAATATTCCTTCATCACTCTTTGGATCTATCTTTCTTCTCTGATCATGATTTGCAAGTATGTAGCATTTGCTTCCAAACACATGGAAGTATTTTACAGTAGGTTTTCTTCCCTTCCATATTTCATACAAGGTGGTCATGGTTCCTGTTCTCAAAGTCACTCTATTATGAATATAGTAGGCACTATTTATAACTTCAGCTCAGAAGTGGTAAGACAACTTCTTTGCATGGATCATAGCTCTAGCAGATTCTTGGATAGTTCTATTCTTTCTTTCCACAACTCTATTTTTTGTGGAGTAATGGGAGAAGAGAATTCATGACTAATCCCCTTAGAAGAACATAATTCAACAAATTTTTTATTTTCAAATTCCTTCCCATAATCACTCCTAATTCTAACAACCTTGCTCTCCTTTTCTCTTTGAATCTTTTGATAGAGATCTTGAAACACATCAAACACTTTAGATTTTTCTCTTATAAAATTCACCCATGTGTATCTTGAAAAATCATCCACTACTACATAGGCATACTTCTTTTCACCAAGACTCTCCACCTGCATAGGTCCCATTAAGTCCATGTGGAGGAGTTCTAACACTTTTGAAGTAGTGAGATGTTTGATCTTCTGGTGTGACATCCTTACTTGCTTTCCTATTTGACATTCACCACAAACTTTTCCTTCTTCAATCTTTAACTTAGGAATTTCTCTGATAGCTTCCATAGAAATGATCTTCTTCATTCCTTTCAGATGAAGATGACCGAGTTTCTGGTGCTACAATTTCACTTCATCTTCTTTGGCTAGAGCACATTTAGAGTTCTGAGAAACCCATAGGTAGCAGCTGTCCTTATATCTGACACCCTTCACGATCATTTCTTCTTTTTCATTTGTAACCAAGCATTCAAATTTAGTGAAGTTAACATTGAGTCCTTGATCACATAGTTGACTGATGCTAATTAATTTAGCAGTTAATCCTTTAACTAGCAGCACATTATCAAGGTCAGGAGCTCGTGAGCAATTTAATTTTCCAACTCCCTTGATTTCACCCTTGGCTCCATCACCCCAAATTTAATCCCTGTCGTGTGTCTGAAGTGTAACACCCCAAATTTAATTGGAATATTTTAATTAATTTATTTAATTGAGAATATTCGTATTTTGGTGGTTTTCGGTGGTTTTGTGGATTATTGGGAATTATGCATTTTTGGACTATTTATTTAATCAATAGTATACAATATGGAAATATTAATATTATTATTAGTTAAAATAAATATAAGTGAAATAAACGTAATTTGGGCATTAAGAGGAGTTAGTAAGGGTATTATGGGAAAAACCCAATTGTGTGGCCCAAGACTAGGTTTGACAAAAAGGAATTCTGAAGGAAATTAGGATTCATTTTGTTAACCGTGAAAAGTATTGAGGCCAGAGCTCTAAGGAGAAGATTGGAGGCAGAAGCTTCGAGAGATTCCCTAAAAGATTGAGAAGGCTTTGATCGACAACTAAGGTATGTGGAGTATAGCCTTTCATAATTTTCCATGTGTAACTTTCAGTGTATTTAAGGTTAATTTAAGGGTTTAAGAGTTTTGAGGCGAATAATGAGAAAAAAGAATTTTTCGCATTCGTGGCCTAAATCGATTATTGAGAATTTTAACCGTAGGGATTTATTTGGAAAAAAGGGAAACTAGGCCTTCGTGGCCAAAAACTATGATTTGACTCTAACCCTGTAGGGAAATTTGATAGTTAGAACCCTGATGGTTGTGGTGTAGTGGTAAGTATTCCTGACTGTTAGAGTATAGATATGAGAAATAGTGATCTTTGGCCTTCGTGGCCTAAACCTATTAGTGTGAATCTAACCTGGAATCCGTTGGGGAAAAGGGAAAGGTAAGCCTTCATGGCCAAAACCTTGAATTGTTATATGTCTAACCCTGAAGGGATAGGAATATTTCATAGTGAGTAACTCTGATGCCTTAGGGTGTAATTGAAGGAAAAATTGTGATTTAGGGCATGAATATGTTACGGGATTGGCCTAGTAAACCGTACGTTTTGTGCCTTTATCGCCGTAAGACCTTAGGGATGATTTAGAGATATTTGGGAGCATTGGGAAAGTGAATCGTATAGACTTTTGAGTTGATTTAGGTTCTGGAGCGTAACAACATTTTGTTGTCCGTCACGACTGTTCATGTTTTCATTCGAAATCGTTTTGGACGTAACTTTTGATCCGTAAGTCCGTTTTGGCCCCTGTTCGAAGCATTGGAAAGCTAATAAACAGGGATATAACATAGTATAGGTAAGGGAATTGGTTTACCAATATTTTTATATCTAATTATGTTTGAGAGGTCAATTGTGTATATGTTCTATTAATGAATCATGTTCTGGTTCAGTGATGTCTTAATGTTTTGATGCTGCAATTTTCCTGATGAATTACCATGAGGGTAACTATGACAATATGTGATAATATGATGAATGAATATGAGTAGGACTGTGAAGCTTATGTGATTAATAGGAGATAGTATGAGAATTACCGCGAGTATAATTATTAATTAATATGTGATAATATGTGATAATATGATGAATTAATATGAGCTTGACTGTGAGCGTTATGTGATTTGTATATGATTATATGATGATTTCTATGATGTATGATAATGATTATTATGATTATATGATGACATGATGTATGATGATGATTATTATGATGAGCTATGATGACATGACGTATGCTGATGATTATGATGATGAGCTATGACGTTTGATGATGATGAATATGATGAATGATGATGCACCTATGATGTTGTTATGAGGATGATTTATGACGTGTGCGTCATGCATTCATGTGCATCCAGACTTCGGTTCAGGACCTCGATTACTTTGGCTTCAATCCCATTGTGTGGATGTGAAGTGTTTTGATGTGCTTCGGTTCTCAAGTAGAATCGATCCTATTGATGGGGATCTATGGAGGGTTGATGGCCCAGTGTCCATCATGCTGTGATGATTGGTACCACATGCATTGAGTCTTGTTGCATTTGCATTTATGGGTCCTTTTGTATGAATTATGACGTTGTGGCCTTTGAGGCATATTGAAGGATATGAATATGTTGATTATTATTATGATTCCATTTATATGTTGATTTTTATACATTGATTATTATGAATTGTTTTACTCACCCTGCCTGTTTGAATGTTACCTCCACGTGGGTAACGTGCAAATGATCAGGTTTAGCCGTGGACGCCGTTGAGGATTTTTGAAGTCTTTGAGGTTTTAGCCTTTTGGTTAATTTAGAGGGTCTTGCTCTGATATGTAACATCGGGTTGGGTTCTTTTGAGTTAAACTATATACTGTTGAGTTATTTTGCTTATCATCCCGTATGAGGAAAACCTTGATTTATACCTTTTGAGTTCCACTACTTTGTGCAATTTGATGTATTTTGAGAAAACCCGTTGTACATGGAGCATTGACTTATTTTGAGCTATTGAGAAATGTACACCCCTTGAGGGGTAAAAAAGGGACATATCTGTGTTATTTTTCCTTAATAATTGTGGGGTAAAAAAGCATGTAGTGGCATATAATTTTGGGGTAAAAACGCATGTACTTACTCTGATATCTGTGTTATTTTACCTTAATAATTGTGGGGTAAAAAGGGATGTTACATGGAGCACCCACTGTCAAAGTACCAATCCTCCTTAGCTGAGACTTTGAGGGACATATGAGCTATTAGCATGTAGTAGCAGATTTAGGAACCCATTGCTTTGTAGTAGTAACTTTAGGAACCCATTTCTTCCTAGTAAAATGAATGTTGTGATTGGGTCTAGTTTGAGGAACATGTTTAGGATATCCATGCAGTCTGAAGCAGAAAGGCTTTATATGACCAAAGCGTCCACAGTAATGACATTTCCATCTTTGGAATCTTCCTCTTGGGTGGTTGGGTTGTCTTCTGTCATGATGTTGAGACATCTGATATGACATCTTTCGATTAGATCCAGAAGGATTGAGGTGTGAAGATGGATTACAGTCTGAAGGTTGTTTCTTTTCATCATCAAACCCTAACCCTATCTTGTCTCTTGCCCTCTTTCCATCTTGAAGTATTTTGTCCAGGGTATTAGTACCACTGTTCAACATTTTAACATACTTGCCCATTTGATCAAGTTGAGAAATCAGCCAAGCAACTTCCTCATTCAATTCTGTGATAGTTTTAAGGTGTTCTTCTTTTTCAGCTTTCAGTTTGATTATGAGTTTCTTCTGCTTTTCTCCTTGATGACATACTTCTTCACTTCTAAGACACAGTTCTTTGTAGGAAGCTGCAAGTTCTTCAAATGTTATTTCATCATCACTGGAGTCTTCATCAGAATAACATCTTCCAGTCAAAGCAGTCACATGTTTAGCAGACTCTTCTTCAAGGTCACTTTCAGAATCCTCATCAGTCTACGAGACAACAAGGCTTTTCTTTTGTTTCTTGAGATAGGTGGGGCATTAAGCTCTAATGTAACCAAATCCTTCACATCCATGGCACTGAATTCCTTTACTTTGGGTGGATTTTTCTTCAGACCTGGTTCTTCTACCTGCATCATTAGTCCTACTGATGTCATAAGAGTTGTTATTCACTTAATATCCATCCTCTTCATTACCTTGTTAAACTATCTTCTAAGAAGCACTATGGCATTGGACAAGATTTCATTAGTATCCTCATCAGATTCATCCCCTCCATTTTCATTGTTTGACATAAAGGCTATGCTCTTTTTCTTATCAGATTTTTTACTTATCCCTACTTCAAAGGTTAAAAGAGATCCAATAAGTTCTGTTAGAACACATAATGGTTCTTAATTATATCTCTATGTTTTGATGATAACTCTTATGAAATTTTGTATTAAAGAATTATATACTCTAAAATTTGTTTAAGATTGTTTGCTGCAGATATTAAAGTGAATATTATTCTGGAAGAAAATTAGATCTGAACATGAAATTATGCAAGGCTCTGAAGCGTCAGAAGCATCTTTTAGAAGATTCTGAACGCTGCCTACAGAAGATTCTGAGTGATGTCTACAGAAGGATCTAAAGCAGAAGCTACAAAAGAATCTGAAACAGAAGCCAGAAGCATCTGAAGCATTGAAGAATTCTGTATGAAGAGTTTCAAGCTTAGTTTATTTCAGAAGACTCTGATAGTACTACGCTATCAGTACTGAGGATCTGATCCCAAACTCTGCTCTGAACAATTACACGCTGAAAGCACACTTGCTGCATTGCTCTGATTCAGAAAACTCTGATGAACATCAGAAGGCTCTAATCACTCAAGGCTCTGATGATACTTGCTGAAACTTATTGAAGAAGAATTCAAAGTTATGTCCGTTGGAATGGCCAAACGACTCTTTCCTCATTTATGATAGACACAAGTACACAGACAAAAAGGATTTATCTGTGCATTCTACTTCTAGGAAAGGTCATTTGATGTGAAGACAAAAAGGCTCAGACCTTTTCAGTACACAGCCTTCAACGTGAAAGACTTCTTGGACCTCTGTGCCTATAAAAGCAAGACTCCATCACTCTTCTTCAGTTGACGAAATTATTGAAAGAAATTCATTACAAGCTCTCATACAAATCTTTATCTTGCTGAATTTATTTCTAAGTTCTTAAATCTTAAGTGTAAAATCATAGTTGTGATATAACTTGATTAGAAGCATTTAAACACTTGTTTTATTCTTACATTTGATTGTAAAAGATCCTTAAGAAGATCCAGTTGGGATCAGTAGTTCTTAAGAAGACTAAGAACAGTTGCTCTTAGTGCTTGCTATTGTAATCAGTTGATTAATAGTGGATTAAGTCCTTGTTGAGAAAGGAAAATGACTCTTGATAGGGTGGACTGGAGTAGTTGAGTTCAACGAACCAGGATAAAAATCTTTGAGTTTTTATTACCATAATATTTTCTATATACTTATTCAACCCCCCCTTCTAAGTATTTTCTCACCTTCAGTTGGCATCAGAGCTTCGGTTCTGTGTGTGCTACCACTTCACCGTGACAGAAAAGATCCAGTGAGAAAACTTTGATATATATTTGGTTGTTATTATGGCTGAAACTTCAACATCTAACAGTAACAACAAATATGAAGAAAGGGAAAGAATCAACACAAAACTCCCTATGTTTGATGGGGGAAATTTTGATTATTGGAAGGACAGGGTAGAAAGTTTCTTCCTTGGTTATGATGATGATTTATGGGACTTGGTCATTGATGGGTATGTTCATCCCACTGATGGGGATGGCAAGAAAATTGATAGAAAATCAATGACTGAAGCCCAAAAGAAGGAGTTCAGAAATCACCACAAGGCTAGAACAATCTTGTTAAATGCAATATCTCATACTGAGTATGAGAAGATCACAAACAGAGAAACTGCATTTGACTTGTTTGAGCCTTTGAAGATGACACATGAAGGAAACCTTCAAGTTAAAGAGACCAAGGCTCTGACGCTAATACAGAAGTATGAAGCGTTCAAAATGGAAGAATCTGAGTCTATAGAAACTATGTTCTCTAGATTCCAGATCCTCACAGCTGGTCTAAAAGTTCTGGACAAAGGCTACTCAACAGCTGATCATGTGAAGAAGATCATCAGAAGCTTGCCTATCAGATGGAGACCCATGGTCACTGCTCTGAAGCTTGCTAAGGATCTGAACAAGATCACTTTGGAGGAGCTAATCAGCTCGCTAAGGAGCCATGAAATTGAACTTGAGGAAGATGAGCCTCAAAAGAAAGGTAAGTCAATTGCCTTAAAATCTAACAAATCTGTAAAAGCTTTGCAGGTGTTAGAAGAGAATTCTGAAGAGTCTTCTTCTGAAGAAGAAGATGATCTGTCCTTGCTGTCCAGAAGAATCAACAGACTCTGGAAGCACAAACAGAGGAAGTTCAAGAACTTCAAGAAGCCAGATCAGCGCAAGGAGTCCTCTAGACCAAAAAGATCTGGAAAGAAGGAAGTTGTTTGTTTTGAATGCAAACAACCTGGTCATTACAAAAATGAATGTCCAAAGCTTCAGAAAGAAAAGCCTAGAAGAAAGCCTGAGCATAAGAAGAAGGATCTGATGGCAACATGGGATGATTCAGATGAATCTGGATCCTCATCAGAATCTGAAGACGAATGCGCCAACATGGCTCTGATGGCAGGTATTGAAGATCAGAATGAAGGATCATCTGGATCTGAGTCTGATTCTGAATCTGAATCAGAAGAGGTACTTTCTAATCTCACTAGGGAAGAACTTATTAAAGTCTTATCAGAAGTCCTGAAAAATTATAATCAGATTAAGCTCAAATGCAAGAAGCTTAAATGCAATCTTGGATCTGAGAATAATCTGTTAAGATCAGAAGTTGCTGAGCTAAAAGAAAATAATTTGAAAATGAAAGCTAATTTTGAAAAAGCTCAACAAAACTCTGAATCTAAAAGTAAGTCTAAATGCACAAACATTTTAGAAGAGTATGACTTCAGCTTTCAGAAGTTTCTGGCTAAAAGCATAGATAGAAGCAAGATGGCTTCAATGATCTATGGAGTTAGCAGAAACAATAGGAAAGGAATTGGATATGAATCTTCCTCTGAAAAAGATTTAAATCCAATGCCTGTTGATAAACTTGTTATTAAGAAAACTCCCTTATACTCTCATTTCTAGTTTGGTCATCTGAATGATATCAAACACACACGTTCTGATCAGAACGTTCCTGTGTTTAAGCCAAAAGTAAGTCGGAACAAAACTGTTGTAAAAAGACAGAAGTTCAGACCAACTTTCAAGGCAACTAACCCAAAAGGACCCAAAAAGATCTGGGTACCTAAGGATAAGATAATCCCTATTGCAGATGTATTTAGCAGAAAAGTCAAGACGCCAATCATGGTACCTGGACTCTGGCTGCTCACGTCACATGACAGGAGAAAGGTTTATGTTCCAAAGCCTGGAGCTTAAATCTGGAGGAGAAGTGAAGTTTGGAGGGAATCAGAAGGGCAAGATTATTGGCTCTGGTACTATTGGCAATGGTAACCTTCCCTCTATATCTAATGTTTTACTTGTAGAAGGATTAAAGCATAATCTATTGTCCATAAGTCAATTAAGTGACAATGGTTATGATATAATCTTTAATCAACAATGTTGTAAAGTTGTTAGTCAGAAGGATGGCTCAATCCTATTTAATGGAAAGAGGAAGAACAACATTTACAAAATAAATCTTTCAGAACTTAAAGTTCAAAATGTTAAATGCCTCTTGTCTATTAATGATGAGCAATGGGTCTGGCACAGAAGATTGGGGCATATTAATATGAGACGTGTATCTCAGATTAATAAACTCAATCTGGTCAGAGGACTTCCTAAGTTGAAGTTCAACTCAGATGCTCTTTGTGAAGCATGTCAAAAAGGAAAATTTTCAAAATCTTCTTTCAAATCTAAAAATGTTGTTTCAACCTCAAGACCATTAGAATTACTTCACATTGATCTGTTTGGACCAGTGAAAATTGCATCCATCAGAGGTAAGAAGTATGGATTAGTCATTGTTGATGACTACAGCAGATGGACATGGGTAAAGTTCTTAAAACACAAGGATGAGTCACATTTTGTGTTCTTTGACTTCTGCAAACAAGTCCAGAATGAAAAAGATTTCAAAATTATTAAAGTCAGAAGTGATCATGGTGGTGAATTTGAAAACAAATATTTTGAAAAATATTTTAATGAAAATGGCATTGCTCATGATTTCTCCTGCCCTAGAACTCCACAACAGAATGGAGTTGTAGAGAGAAAAAAATAGAACTTTGCAAGAAATGGCCAGAACCATGATCAACGAGACTAATCTGGCAAAGCATTTTTGGGCAGAAGCAATAAACACAGCTTGTTACATTCAGAACAGAGTGTTTGTAAGACCTCTTATGGAAAAGACTCCCTATGAATTGTGGAGGAACAGAAAGCCTAACATTTCATATTTTCGTCCTTTTGGATGTATTTGCTATATGTTGAACACTAAAGAGAATCTTAACAAGTTTGATTCTAAAGCACATAAGTGTTTCATGTTTGGGTATTCTGAACGCTCTAAAGGCTACAGAGTATACAATACTGAAACACAGATTGTGGAGGAATCTATACATGTTAGATTTGATGATAAGCTTGGCATTGAAAAGCCAAAGCCGTTTGAAAGTTCTGCAGATAGAAAAGTAATTCTAACAGACTCTAAGGGCTCAAAGGCAGACAAAGCTCAAGTGAAGGAACCATAAGCAACGTCAGATGCAATTCCTTTAGCTTTTCAAATGAATAACTTTAACATTTCTGAAGAGTCAAATGTTAGAGGATCATATTCCAGAATCGAGGCCTCTCACCCAGAGGATGTGATCATCGGAAAGAAGGATGACCCCATAAGAATAAGATCCTTCCTCAGATCATCTGAAGCATCATTATTTGGATTGGTGTCAGTTATTGAACCAACTTCTGTGGATAAAGCTCTGCAAGACAATGATTGGATAATTGCTATGCAAGAAGAGCTCAATCAGTTCACAAGAAATGATGTTTGGGATTTGTTTCCAAGACCAAAGGGATTCAACATAATTGGAACTAAATGGGTCTTCAGAAATAAGTTGAATGAAAAAGGAGAAGTTGAAAGGAACAAAGCAAGGCTTGTTGCTCAAGGTTGTAGCCAGCAAGAAGGAATTGATTATACAGAGACTTATGCTCCTATAGCTAGGTTAGAGTCTATTCGTTTACTCATTTCTTTTGCTGCACAAAATAACATCACTCTTTATCAGATGGATGTTAAGAGTGCCTTTCTAAATAGAATTATAGAAGAAAAAGTTTATGTTCACCAACCTCCTGGTTTTGAAAGTGAAAATTTTCCAGAACATGTTTTTAAACTAAAGAAATCTCTTTATGGTTTAAAACAAGCTCCCAGAGCTTGGTATGAGAGATTAAGCAATTTTCTTCTGGAGAAAAATTTTATCAGAGGCAAAGTGGACACAACTCTCTTTTGTAAAACGTTTAAGAAAGATCTGTTAATTTGTCAAATATATGTGGATGATATTATATTTGGATCTACCAATGTTATGCTGGGAAAGGAGTTTGCTCAATGTATGCAGGTAGAACTTGAGATGAGCATGATGGGAGAATTAAGATTCTTTCTGGGAATTCAAGTCAACCAAACTCCAGATTGCACTTACATTCATCAGACCAAATATGTTAAAGAGCTTCTGCAGAAGTTTAACATGACTGATAGTAAGATGGCAAAGACTCCTATGCATCCAACAAGTACTCTTGGTAAGGAAGAGGTTGTAACAGCCCAATTTTCGATAACTGATTAATTGTACTAATGGATTGGTTTAGGTGGTTTATCTGATTTAAATAAGTTATGAGATTCATTTAATATGAGTTAATGGATTTGTACTAATTTATTCTATTTGGTGGAATAAGGTGGGCTTAGTAGATATTTTCCAATTAATGATAAAATGAGATAATTGTGAAGAGAGAAATGGAATGGAAAGAAAATAATAGAGAGGAAGGGAAAAAAAAGAAAAGAAATAAAAGGATATAAAAAGGGGATTGGAGAGAAAGAGAAAGATAGAAAGAAAGAAAGAAAAGAGAAAGAAAGAAGAAGAGGAGAAATGAAGAGGAAAAAGGGAAAAAGCTTGGAGAATCTTCAAGAACCAATTTCGAAGCTCCGATTAATCGAGGTAAGGGTGAGAAACATTGCTATTTAATCATTGTATGCTAAAATGTATGTTGGGTTTGGGTTTTTGGATGTTTTTCATCACTTTCCAATTAGGGAAAATGTTGGATAAATCGGTAGATTGATGATTTAATCGGTTGAAACTGAGCAATAATGCCGTAGAATAGTCGGGTAACATGTATTGATGTTATTTGTACTGATTTGGATGTTTGAGGGTTGGTTGATGATGGATTGATGAAGGAGAGGCAGAATAGGGTTCTGTTCTGCGCAGGTTCGCTGGCTCTCACCAGGCGAGCAAAGGCGAAGCTTCGCCAGGCGAAGCCTAGCGAATGCTGGCGAATAATTAAGTCTAAGTTCCAGTGGACTTCGCTGGCGAGTTCGCCAGGCGAAGTTGGATAGTCGAATGTTCGCCCAGCGAAGGTGCTGGCGAATGGTGGCGAATGAAGTCAGTAGCTACTGACTTGGGCTCGCTGGGAAGTCTCGCCAGGCGAAGCCTAGCGAGTGTTCGCTGAGAGAGTTCGCCAGGCGAAGGCCAGGCGAAGGTTTGCTGCGAGGGTTCGCCAGGCGAATGAAGGCGAATGTGACAGCATTTTTCTTTTGCTGTGTTGCTCATGTGGTGATTGTTTGATTGATTCACATAGGTTAATACCTCTATGATATGATATAGATATGATCTATTGTGATGATGTGTGCTGTGGGTAGCCTACGGGCGTGAATCCTAGTTGATGTGCGATGCGTATTAATTGTGATAAATACAAATACATGTGAATACAATGATGAATGTATGTGTATTGTCTAATGAACTTGCGAATGCTTGATGTGTATACAATTATGTGATGAGTATGCATGAGAACATGGTGGATATGTGTGCATAACTTATAATTGTATGATTGGTATTGTGATGTGTATACCTTGTATGAGATGGCATGAGATAAAGAATAAACATACTATGAAAAATGTGTTGTGGATGCATATTGTTTATATGCGATTGTATGTTAAAATACATGAAGAATGCATGAGAGCATAATGATGGATATGCGTGCATTGCTTGCTAAATATGATGTTGTATTGAATTGTGAATATATATATATGGATAATGCATGAGAACATATTGCGGATATGTGTGTATTGTGTTAATGTGGTGATATTATTGAATTGCGAATACATTGGTGATTATTGTGATATGTTGTATGTGCAATCATTGTGTAATTCTTGAAGAGATGAATTATGTAAATGCATGAGATTAAGATGTCGGTCTTAAGTGCATTTGTTGTGGTTGATTGTACATGCATCATTCAGTCAAGAGGCAATGTCTGTTAGTTTCGTGGAAACTAGTGGCTTGTCCAAACCTAGAAGAGTGGGTTTGAAGGCTTAGAGGACGGACCTTTGTGGTTATCGGTCTAGAAGAGTGGACCCGGTTTAATGTAAAAACCGAAAAAAGATAACGGGTTATCGGTCTAGAAGAGTGGACCCGGTTTAATGTAAAAACCGAAAAAAGATAACGAGAGTCGGTACCGCATTGCATGAGTTGCATTGAGTTGTTGAGTCACATTAATATATGACATATGCATGAAGAGATGCTTATGTGTGAATGAGATGTTTGTTGAATACTTATGAAGCGTGCATGAAGAGATGCTTACGTGTGAATGTTAAGATTGTGGAATTGTGGATGTATGCATGATGTAAAATGCTTGGTGAATATTCATGTTGTATATATATATATATAAGTGACGATGTAAATGACTATGAGTTGAATTGTGGTGAGAAATAGGGAGTTAATTATATGATACCTATGTATACATGATTTTATGCTTTGATTATTATGGTAATATTTCTCACCCTTCTGCTGTTTTATAATGCTCTATGAGGCATTGCAGATTAGGTTGCTGGAGGCCTTTATGAAGTTCTGCTTGTAGTTCGAGGTTGCTACGTGTGTAGCGGTTTAGTAATTATTTATGGGTCGAGTCATGCTCTGGTCGTGTAACACGGGGATCGATTGCTTATGTTTTAGGATTACATTATGTAACCTAAGTTATGTTTTCATATTTGGAGTAATTGAGATGATGAGATGTTGGCCTTAGTGCCTAGAGATGTTGATTTTATACGATGAAAGTAAATGTTTCTTTTAAAGGATTTTCATTAATGAATCCGCTGCTAAATGGAAAGGTGTTTATGAGCATGACAGATTGTTTTAATGTGGTGCAAGTTTTGTGTGATGCCCTTTTATGGATGCATGTTAACTTTTACTCTGATTATGCATATATTATTTGCGGGGTTTAGAAGGGTGTTACATTAGTGGTATCAGAGCAGGTCGGTCCGTCCGGCCAAGTTGTCTAATGTTATTTGTTCCCTTGTATGCGACATGTGTGTGAAAACACTGTCGATACATGTTGTTGCTTAACCTTGTCTGGAGATGTGGGAATGATCTAAGCGGGGGAGAAGTTGTGCTTCTCCAAGATGCTGCAGGTGTAGAAGTTGTAGCTCAGTGGGTGGTTAACACTTTTGTGGTTTGGTAAAGATAGTCTATACTCCATCATGATTTTCAGCTGCCTATTGACAAATTGAGGAACTGATCACCCTTAATCTCTTGTTGATAGTAGTTGGAGTTCTGTTGGATGGGATGGACGTGTCTTGCAAGCTTAGGTGGCGTGAGCAGAGAATTGTTTGGAGCTAAGCCAGGTGCTTAAGAAGTGTGTTGATGAGTCGGCACGAGACAGTGAGAAGATGGTTAATTTTGATGGGAATTCGGGGTGCTAATGAAAGTGGGAAGATGGCGGTTTTGCCGACTAATTATATCTGTTTGGACAGTCGAAGAATTAAATTGATTGAGTAGTGTTGAGAATTATGTCTGGTGTGTGTGCTACGACAACAAATTGTGGAGTTGAGTATAAGGGTGGATAATGACTTCTAGTGATTACTAAAGGAAATGAGATGTGGAATACATGGTTGGTATAATTGGACCCTTAAGCATTTCAAGAGTTGGAGAGGTATTGGATGACCTTTAAGTGTGGAAGGGTTGTTTCCGTGATTTTGTCGTAACGAAAAAACCGTAATTCGGAATGACGCAAGATTAGAAGCGTTGGAAGATATTACAGTGCTCTATGTGATGGGAAAGTAGTGACATGGAATTAAGTATTTATTAGCGAAAAATGTTTGGATGTTATGGTAAGCGCGGAGAGTGCGGTTTGTGTTATCACCATAAGTTCACAGCTGAGTGTCCGTTTGATATAATGATTTTCCACACTTGATTGAGAGAGTCAATGGTTATGTAACCGATGGTGTTTGGATATGTTCGGAGAGTATATGGTTTCATGTTGAGCGTCGGGAACTTGAGTTATTAGTATTGGGGAAGAGGCAGTGATGTACTACTGTGAAGAAAGTTCAAAGAGTTTTGAGAAAGCTGTCAACAGTTCGTGTATTGGTTTTGCCAAGTCCGACAGGATTGTTGTTGTGTTTTGAGATACTTTGTTGATATGATTAAGAGATGTGTTAAGTACAACATTAATGAGTTTTGGTTATGCTTGAAGGCAATATAAAGTACAGAGAGGGATTATCTGACAAGTAATTTGGAGTGGGTTGCTGTTGTGTGTTTGTACCGGAGTTTGGAAGCCTCAATTGTTTAGTTGAGATTTGAGATGGTTACTGACCTTAAGGTATTTGTTTTATTTGAGAGAGAGTCAAATATGAGACAGAGAAGTAATTGGAACTCCTGAAGGAGTATGGTTTTGGTTAAATTACCATTCGGCTGAGACCAAGTGGTAGCTAAGATATCGAATCGGGAATTTTGGTATACACTAATGAAGATGGTAAGGAAGTTAGAACTGATTAAGCAAATTCAGATATGAGTTCGGCCTGTGAAGAGACTTCTTATGGAGTTGAGCCTTGGATGTTGAGATTGACTTTTGGTATTTTGATGAGGTTCGAGGAAATCGGAATTCTGAGTTGAGTTGATAGATTAATTGAATTTAAGGGATAAAAGTCAAAGGGCTTATTTTCGGATTTAGGGAAATGGTATTGTGAGATGTCGTGATGAAGGGTGTATTCTGAATAGTGTGAGTTGGATAAGAGTACTCAGGGAGAAGTACATCGAGAAAGATGGAGTATTCGTGCAGGTACTAGGAAGATGCGACCGAATTTGAGAAATAGTTTTGGATAGCCATAGATGGAGAAGGAATTGATTGAGTTTGTATATGTTGATTAGACTTGCTGGGAATTGAAGTATGGACATTAGAGATGGTTGGATCTGATACAACCGTTGAGTATTTCGAGTGGGATGGGATAGTATTCCCATGGGCTTTGTGCCGGGTTTTCTGATAAATTTGAGGAAGTATGATCTGATTTGGACAGTTAAGAATGGATTAACAAGAGTAACTCGTTGCCTACCAGTGAAGATGAATCATTCTGTTAGATGGGAACTCAAGTTTTTCATTAAGATTATGGGAAAGATTGCGAAAGCGGTTGGGTGCCATGTTGAAGATGAACTCTGACTAGCGTCCGTGAATGGCATGGACAAACGAAGAAAACTATCCAGTATGAAGAGGACTCGTTGAGAGCTTGTGTGTTGGACCAAGATGGACCTAAGGGTAGTTAATTGTCGTTGATGGAGTTGCCTACAATAACTGTTGCCATTTCGTATCGGAAACAACATCGTATGAAGTTCGTTGGGTAAGAGGGTATGACTCCTTTGTGTTGTTGCATGTCCAACGGGAGTGTTGTACTCGGATCAAAGACCGTGCAAGGGACGATGGAAACGATCAAAGAATCCAAGTAAGGCCGTGTTTTGAGAGTTATGGTAGTAATTGGTGTTGGTCGAGCTTGAAGTCTCGTGAGCACCCTGTGTTTTGTTGATCTGTATCAGAGTAGCGCAGCGGAAGCGTGAGGCGGATAGCATGTTAGACTGTTTTACCGCTGTCGCTTGAGAGGATTGCATGAGGTGTTCATATGTCTAAGTTGAAGAGGTACATTGATTCAGGTGGATGGTGTACAAGTGAGAGAGAATTTGACTTCGGAGGCGTGGCTAGTTCTAGTTGTTGATAAGAAACAACTTCGAAGTATAGAGATTCCTTTGGTGGAAGTAGTTATGGGAGAATTGGATTTGGAAGAATTGGAATGCGAGAGTCGTATCCAGAGTTGTTTGGATCAGATAACATTTTCGAGGACGAAAATTCCTAAAGTGGGGGAGGGTTGTAACAGCCCAATTTTCGATAACTGATTAATTGTACTAATGGATTGGTTTAGGTGGTTTATCTGATTTAAATAAGTTATGAGATTCATTTAATATGAGCTAATGGATTTGTACTAATTTATTCTATTTGGTGGAATAAGGTGGGCTTAGTAGATATTTTCCAATTAATGATAAAATGAGATAATTGTGAAGAGAGAAATGGAATGGAAAGAAAATAATAGAGAGGAAGGAAAAAAAAGAAAAGAAATAAAAGGATATAAAAAGGGGATTGGAGAGAAAGAGAAAGATAGAAAGAAAGAAAAGAGAAAGAAAGAAGAAGAGGAGAAATGAAGAGGAAAAAGGGAAAAAGCTTGGAGAATCTTCAAGAACCAATTTCGAAGCTCCGATTAATCGAGGTAAGGGTGAGAAACATTGCTATTTAATCATTGTATGCTATTATGTATGTTGGGTTTGGGTTTGTGGATGTTTTTCATCACTTTCCAATTAGGGAAAATGTTGGATAAATCGGTAGATTGATGATTTAATCGGTTGAAACTGAGCAATAATGCCGTAGAATAGTCGGGTAACATGTATTGATGTTATTTGTACTTATTCGGATGTTTGAGGTTTAGTTGATGATGGATTGATGAAGGAGAGGCAGAATAGGGTTCTGTTCTGCGCAGGTTCGCTGGCTCTCGCCAGGCGAGCGAAGGCGAAGCTTCGCCAGGCGAAGCCTAGCGAATGCTGGCGAATAATTAAGTCTAAGTTCCAGTGGACTTCGCTGGCGAGTTCGCCAAGCGAAGTTGGATAGCGAAGGTTCGCCCAGCGAAGGTGCTGGCGAATGGTGGCGAATGAAGTCAGTAGCTACTGACTTGGGCTCGCTGGGAAGTCTCGCCAGGCGAAGCCTAGCGAGTGTTCGCTGAAAGAGTTCGCCAGGCGAAGGCCAGGCGAAGGTTCGCTGCGAGGGTTTGCCAGGCGAATGAAGGCGAATGTGACAACATTTTTCTTTTGCTGTGTTGCTCATGTGGTGATTGTTTGATTGATTCACATAGGTTAATACCTCTATGATATGATATAGATATGATCTATTGTGATGATGTGTGCTGTGGGTAGCCTACGGGCGTGAATCCTAGTTGATGTGCGATGCGTATTAATTGTGATAAATAGAAATACATGTGAATACAATGATAAATGTATGTGTATTGTCTAATGAACTTGCGAATGCTTGATGTGTATATAATTATGTGATGAGTATGCATGAGAACATGGTGGATATGTGTGCATAACTTATAATTGTATGAATGGTATTGTGATGTGTATACCTTGTATGAGATGGCATGAGATAAAGAATAAACATACTATGAAAAATGTGTTGTGGATGCATATTGTTTATATGCGATTGTATGTTAAAATACATGAAGAATGCATGAGAGCATAATGATGGATATGCGTGAATTGCTTGCTAAATATGATGTTGTATTGAATTGTGAATATATATATATGGATAATGCATGAGAACATATCGCGGATATGTGTGTATTGTGTTAATGTGGTGATATTATTGAATTGCGAATACATTCGTGATTATTGTGATATGTTGTATGTGCAATCATTGTGTAATCCTTGAAGAGATGAATTATGTAAATGCATGAGATTAAGATGTCGGTCTTAAGTGCATTTGTTGTGGTTGATTGTACATGCATCATTCAGTCAAGAGGCAATGTCTGTTAGTTTCGTGGAAACTAGTGGCTTGTCCCAAACCTAGAAGAGTGGGTTTGAAGGCTTAGAGGACGGGCCTTTGTGGTTATCGGCCTAGAAGAGTGGACCCGGTTTAATGTAAAAACCGAAAAAAGATAACGGGTTATCGGTCTAGAAGAGTGGACCCGGTTTAATGTAAAAACCGAAAAAAAATAACGAGAGTCGGTACCGCATTGCATGAGTTGCATTGAGTTGTTGAGTCACATTAATATATGACATATGCATGAAGAGATGCTTATGTGTGAATGAGATGTTTGTTGAATACTTATGAAGCGTGCATGAAGAGATGCTTACGTGTGAATGTTAAGATTGTGGAATTATGGATGTATGCATGATGTAAAATGCTTGGTGAATATTCATGTTGTATATATATATATATATATATATATATATATATATATATATATATATATATATATATATATATATATATATATATATATATATATATATATATATATATATATATATATATATATATATATATATATATATATATATATATATATATATATATATATATAAGTGACGATGTAAATGACTATGAGTTGAATTGTGGTGAGAAATAGGGAGTTAATTATATGATACCTATTGTAACCCGGTGAACTGACTTTAAACAATGTTGCGGATAGCAAGAGTCGCCACCGACTTTTATTTTATCCATAAGGAAAGGTTATAAAAGAACAGGAAAGACCTTAGAGAATATTTTGGGTCCGGGGGGTAGGTTATGAAAAGGGAAGGTGTTAGCACCCTTTTCATCCATGGTTATCCATGGGCTCTTAGGTACTTAAGCTCACTTTTGAATTGTTTTGAAAGTGTAATGTGTGAATAGCAAAAAATTTCAGAATAGTTTAATAATAATCCGTGTATGGATGTGAAAAAAACTTGTTTGAAAATTTTGTTGGAAATTTGTTTAAGTGTGAAAAAGTTTTGAAGTGAGCAAGTATCTAGGAGTAGCCTACCCTAATGTTTTAAGGTCTTTCTTATTCTTTATCCTTTCCTTAGTAAGACTATCCCTACTATAATGGAGTAGGTAGTCCTTACTTTGGAAAGGATAAAGAATAAGAAAGACCTTAAAACATTAGGGTAGGCTACTCCTAGATACTTGCTCACTTCAAAACTTTTTCACACTTAAACAAATTTCCAACAAAATTTTCAAACAAGTTTTTTTCACATCCATACACGGATTATTATTAAACTATTCTGAAATTTTTTGCTATTCACACACTACACTTTCAAAACAATTCAAAAGTGAGCTTAAGTACCTAAGAGCCCATGGATAACCATGGATGAAAAGGGTGCTAACACCTTCCCTTTTCATAACCTACCCCCCGGACCCAAAATATTCTCTAAGGTCTTTCCTGTTCTTTTATAACCTTTCCTTATGGATAAAATAAAAGTCGGTGGCGACTCTTGCTATCCGCAACATTGTTTAAAGTCAGTTCACCGGGTTACAGAACTGGCGACTCTGCTGGGGATAACAAGGTATAGATAACCTCCCGTTGTCGTTTGATAGTAGGATAAGTATAACATCCCGTCTTCGTTCATCGTGCCCTTATTGGAAAGTAATTTCCTGTATATCCGTATGAGGATAAAAGAGATGGATATAAATTCCAGGGGAGATTAGACTTTGTGAAAATGGATTAGTCCTACTGGTTGTTTGTAACTGTCTTGTAAAGATGAACCGGCGAAGCTTCGTTGAAATCCTTCCCTCGTTCGTCCTTAGTAAATACTATTACTGCATTTTCATGCATTTCTGGTAAACATCAATCATATTAAAAGCATACATGCATTTCTGGTAAACATCAATCATATTCAAAGGCATACATACATTCAAACACAACCAATGGACGTTTCGCTTATGTAAATAGGGTAAAAGTAAATCTGGATTCAAAAGATGGAGTTTATTTATATCAAAAGTGACCCATACACGGGTAAGTTTGTACAAGGAGACATAAACCCTAGTAAGAGAATTTTGTCATGAAGTTTTACAAAAAGAATCAGCTATGTGGGAAATAATCCTATTGAGTTTCAATTCTACTATTGCCACTCAAGTATCTCATCTTCTTGCTGTTGAGACGGAAACGATTGGATTGAGCTTTATCTGTTTGAGCTTGAGTAAGTAATACAACTGGTTGCAGTTTCATGAGTGATCCAAACGAGACATAGTCATACGCTTTAATCCCTAACTTTTGCCTGGATTGCCCTTTCAGGTTTTCAATCCACCGGGATACCCTTTTTTGCCCAAGCCGCCTTTTCAGGTTTTCGACTTGCCGGGTGTACATCTTTTTATATATATCCCTAATTTTTGCCCAAACCCTTTTGGTTTGCCGGGATGCCCTTATTTTTGCCTAGGCCTGTCAACCTAGCGGGTCTCTTTTTATGCGTAGTATTTTTTAACTATGTCTGCGTTTACAGGTTGTGGGAAGTCTTCACCATCCATTGTAGTCAGTATCATGACACCTCCTGAGAACACTGTCTTGACTACAAATGGTCCCTCATATGTTGGAGTCCACTTGCCCCTAGGATCACCCTGTGGTAATATGATACGCTTGATTACCAAGTCACCAACCTGATATACCTTTGGCTTAACCTTCTTGTTAAAAGCTTTGATCATCCGTTTCTGGTACATCTGGCCATGACAAACTGCTGCTAACCTTTTCTCATCAATCAAATTTATCTGGTCAAGTTGAGTCTGAATCCACTCATCTTCATCCAAGCCTGCATCCTTCATAATTCTCAAGGAGGGGATCTGGATTCTCTCTTCGTGGAATATGTCCAAAAGTAATCTCTTTGAAATGTGGGATCAAAGACAACACATGTTCTCTGTAAGGAATGAGATTATCATGCTTTGTATCCCAATCTCCTTTAATCTGACTTACTACCAGAGTTGAATCTCCATACACCTCAAGGAACTGAATCTTCATATCAATAGCAACTTGCATACCCATGATACATGCCTCATACTCAGCCATGTTATTGGTACAATAGAAACAAAGTCTGGCAGTAATCGGGGTATGACAACCTTCAGGGGAACTAATCACAACACCAACACCATTACCATGTGCATTGGAGGCACCATCAAAAACCATAGTCCATCGGGATCCTTGTTCAGGTCCGTCATATCGTCCAGGTTCTTTGGTAACAGACATAATGTCTTCATCAGGGAACTCAAAATTCATTGACTGGTAATCATCTACTGCTTGATGAGCCAAATGATCAGCAACAACACTCCCCTTAATGGCCTTCTGAGTAGTATACTGTATATCATATTCCGTCAAGATCATTTGCCATCTTGCAATTCTTCCAGAAAGAGCAGGTTTCTCAAATATGTACTTGATTGGATCCATCTTCGAAATCAACAAAGTAGTATGGGTCAACATATACTGTCTTAGTCGGCGAGCAGCCCATGCCAAAGCGCAGCAAGTTTTCTCGAGCAGTGAGTATCTTGTTTCACAGTCGGTAAACTTTTTGCTAAGGTAGTATATTGCCTGCTCTTTTCGACCAGACTCGTCATGTTGCCCCAATACACACCCCATTGAGTTGTCTAATACTGTTAAATACATAATCAAGGGTCTTCCATCAACTGGTGGCATTAAAATTGGAGGTTCTAGCAAATATCTCTTGATTTCATCAAAGGCAGTCTGGCACTCATCATTCCATTCCATCACCTGATCTTTCTTCAACAACTTGAAGATTGGCTCACAGATGGTAGTTAATTGGGGAACAAATCTTGCAATGTAGTTCAATCGTCCCAAGAAACCTCTAACCTCCTTCTCAGTACGGGGAGTTGGCATCTCTCGTATAGCTTTCACTTTTGCAGGATCCACTTCAATACCTTTTCCACTGACAATGAAACCCAGGAGCTTTCCAGATCTAACTCCAAAAGTACACTTGTTTGGATTTAATCTCAACCTGTATTTCTTCAACCTCTCAAACAACTTGTGCAGATGATCAAGATGTTGTTCTTCATTCTGAGACCTGGCTATCATATCATCCACATATACCTCTATCTCATGATGAATCATATCATGAAACAAAGCCACCATAGCACGCTGATATGTTGCCCCTGCATTCTTCAAACCAAATGGCATTACCTTATAGCAAAAGGTTCCCCACTGTGTCACAAATGTAGTCTTCTCCATATCTTCAGGTGCCATCTTGATTTGATTGTAACCAGAGAAACCATCCATAAAAGAGAATACCTTATGCTGAGCAGTGTTGTCTACCAGAATATCAATATGAGGAAGTGGAAAGTCATCTTTAGGGCTAGCCTTGTTCAGATCTCTGTAGTCTACACACATACGTACCTTACCATCTTTCTTAGGAACTGGTACCACATTTGCAACCCACTGAGGATAAGAAGTTACGGCCAAGAACCCTGCATTGAATTGTTTCATTACCTCTGCTTTGATCTTTCCTGACATTTCAGGACGCATACGACGAACCTTCTGCTTCTTTGGACGACAATCTTCTTTCACTGGCAAATGGTGAACCACAATGTCTGTATCCAACCCTGGCATATCTTCATAAGACCAAGCAAAGATCTCCACATAGTCACGTAGCATCTGAATCAACCTGCTCTTGACACTGTTCTCTAAATCAGCCCCTATCTTGACCTCTTTTCTGTTTTCTTCAGTTCCTAGATTCACAACTTCGACTGGCTCTTCATGTGGCTGTATAGCTTTCTCTTCTTGTTGTAACAACCTAGCAAGCTCTACAGGTATTTCACAATCGTCCTCGTTTCCGTCTTCAGTTTGATAGATCGGATTCTCGAAATTGTAACTGGCAATAGTAGAACTGTTATCAACTGGATCCAGAGTGGATGAGGATCTGCATTTTAGTGACGTGGGTGTGTGTAAGAACACATAGCTGATAAAGCAAAAATAAAAGAAAAAGAAAGACAAGGAACACAATATTTACGAAAACGAAACGTCCACTGATTTTATTGAATGCAGTATGCAAATGAAATGACAATCCGTAACAAGCACACCATTGTGCCCCGGGTAAGGCACATGGCTTGAAAGTTTTAATTGTTCCAAAAATTATAAATTTAAAAACATAACACAGTAATAGTATTTACTCCTGACTAAAGGAGATAGGGATAACATCTTCAACTTTCCAATTATTGAGTCCAGCACCCACAGTAGGAAAAATCCATGCCTCCAAGTTGTAGTCTTCATCTTGATCTCCCACAGCATTGATAACCCCTTGATTGGTGATACGAACAGCACGAGCACGACGAACAGCCTTCTGGGACTCTGCAGTGAAACCCAAACCAAACTTGTCAGACTTGTATGGAATATCAGGAAGCTGACCCCAAATAGTACAACCACCTTCTTCCACCACAGCTTTTGCATCATTGAGGGAGGCCATTGCCATTGTTGGAGGGTTTCTGATGACCACAGGAACCTTCTTCACAGCAGGAGGAGTCACACAATCCTTAACAGCCCAGGGAACCACTTCAAATGACTGACATGGAGTTTCAATGTATTCACCTTCTACTTCCAGATACTTGAAAGTGTTTACATGGCTGACAAAGTATTCTTCCTCTCCAAAGACAGTAACAACTTTTCCATTCACCGGATATCTCAACTTTTGATGTAATGTGGAGGTCACAGCACCTGCCCCATGGATCCAGGGACGACCAAGCAGACATGAGTACGAAGGACGAATATCCATCACATAGAATGTAGCAGTAAACACCTGAGAGCCAACCTTGATTGGAAGATCAATTTCCCCATGCACTACTCTTCTAGAACCATCAAAAGCCTTTACCACAATATTACTGAGTTTCAATACCGTATCTTCAGGACTCAGCTTGTTCAGGACTTCCTTAGGCAACACATTCAGAGAGGAACCATTGTCTATCAGCACATGAGACAGGGTAGTGCCCCTGCATTCAATTGAAATATGCAAGGCCCTGTTATGATCCCTCTTGGCAGGGGTCAAGTCAGCATCAGAAAATCCTAACCCGTTGTCATAGGTCAGGTGAGCAACACAATTCTCAAACTGGTCCACAGAAATTGCACTGGGTACATGAGCCATCTTTAGAAACTTGATCAATGACTTGGCATGAGCCTCAGAACATAATAACAGGGAGAGCATAGAAATCTTTGAGGGAGTATGCCCCAGCTGATCAACAATATCATAATCACTCTTGCGGATGATTTTCAATACCTCTTCCATCTGCTTAGAGAGGTCATCAGCAGCTGGCACATCAGTAGATACAGGCTCAATAACAGGACCCTTGCCCCGAGCATCAGTGGTGGAAGTAACCGCAGGAGTAACTGCACTCTTAGAAGCAACTGGAGGAGAGAAGACTCTTCCACTACGAGTGATCTTGCTAGATCCAGCAATATTATCAATGTCAACAGGCATATCAGGTAAAGGCTCCTGCTTGACACCATGGATGTAAACATCAGACCCATAGTGCCAAGGCACAGCTTTGTCAGATGTATAAGGAATAGGACCAGGAGTGGTAATGATCAGAGGAGCTACTCTGGCTTCAGCAACAACTTTCACAGGACCTTCAGCAGTAATCTTGATTGGGCCCTGATGAGTGATTTTAATGGGACCCTTTGAAGTGATTCTTAGTGGGACTTTATCAACCATGTCAACCTCTTCAATCTTCTTACCCTGAGTCAGATGATCCACCATACTTTCTGCAGATGCTGGTCTTCTTTCAAACACTATAGTATATTTATCCATGAGACGTTGAATCCCATCTCTCAAAATGAAGCAACTATCCGGCTTATAGGTACAATATAGACAATCTTCATGACAACCTGGAAAGATCCCAGCTTGTACTAACCTCTTTTTGATAACAGACAATGGTGTGCTCAACTCCATAACTGAATAGACATGCAGATCTTCATCAATATCTTCATCAATGGCGTTGACAGTCTTCTCGTGATTTGGCATTGGAGCTGTAATCACATTTGGAGTACCTGGTGGATCAAACTCAATTTCTCCAGCATCAATCATATCTTGAATTTTGTTCTTCAAGACCCAGCAGTTATTAGTATCATGTCCTGGACAGTTTGAATGATATGCACATCGTGCATTGGGATTGTACTTGGGAGAGGTAACATTGGGATTCTGAGGGGCCTCCCCCAGGGTAATAAGTTCAGCTTTCAACATGTGTTGCAATGCCTGAGCCATTGACATGTTGATCTTCGTGAACTGTCTTCTAGCCCTCTGTTGGTTGCCTTGAGGCTGCTCTGTTGTTGCAGGAGTTGGATTTGAAATATGAACTGCACTAACAGACTGATGCTTTCTGTTACGATCAGGCTGACCATACACAGCATTAGATTCTCTCTTCCCAGTGGGAGGCTTCTTTGCAACACCTGATGAAGAAGTGCCCACTTGGATCTTACCACTCTTGATACCATTCTCTACTCGCTCTCCTGTCATGATCAACTCAGTGAAGCCAGATGATGAGCTTCCAATGAGATGACTGTAAAACGGACCATTCAGCGTACACATGAACATATCAACCAACTCCCTATCAGTCAAAGGGGGTTGAACTCTTCCAGCTAAGTCTCTCCACTTCTGAGCATACTCCTTAAAGCTTTCTTTGGCACCCATAGACATGCTCTGAAGCTGCATGCGAGTGGGGGCTAAGTCAGCATTGTATTGATACTGCTTGTAGAAAGCTTCAGCAAGGTCATCCCAATCTCTGATGTTGACACTCTCCAACTGATAATACCACTCTAGCTGAGCTCCAGATAAACTCTCTTGAAAGAAATGGATCCACCACTTTTTATCAGCAGTGTGGGGTTGAATTCTTCTGACATAAGACCTCAGATGCAATTTGGGACAAGAGACCCCATCATAGACAACAAATGTAGGAACTTTGAACCCAATGGGTATGACCACCCCAGATATCAAGCTCAAATCCTCAAAATCCAGCCCAGATGATTTCTGTAATTCCATAGCATCCATTCTATCCACCAGCATCTTGAATTTGTCTTCGTTAGGCTCATGGTAGTAGTTAGCCTCAGAATCAGAGTCCCCCATAGTGTTGTGGAGACTGCCTCTCTCCTGCTCAGATTCTTCAGATTCATAGTCTTCAACCTGTTCCTTGGTCTTGGCAGGACCTTTGAACCTTCTTCCCATGTTGAGCAACCCAGCAGACCTTCTAGCCTTCTTAGTCTTCTTGGCCAGCAGTGTCTTCAATTCATCCTGCCCCTTAGATAGGTTCAGGATCAGCTCTTGGAACTGTGCATTCTGTGCCTGGAGATCCTTAACTGATTGTTCAAGAGCCATTGCTGACATAAACAACGAGAAGATGAGAAACCTGTGCACAATTATAAACCTGTGATGCAATGATATGGGAATGCATATGCAATGTTTTCAAGGACCGCAGGATTTAAATTTGCTTAAACAAACAAGAAAGTAACTTTTTATTAGTAATAACTTGTTTTGCCTTTTAGGCTTACAAAAAAAATGAAAACGAAATAAGTACAAAAGATGGGGTTTTAAGTCTCCCATGGACGTTTCCTCTTTGTGTTGAGGTATGAGTTGAGGTTTCATTCCTCATGAAGTAGCTTTGTTAGCTCTAGGATCCTTGCTTGGCTTGCTTTGTAATGAGCCTCGAAAGTATCCCTTTGCTCTTTCAGTTGGATCCATGATCTCTGCAAGTCCTCCATATCAGTAGGCATGTCTGGGTGAAGGATGGTATAAGCTGTGTCTCCTTCAGCAACAGGTTCCATGGTAACTGGTAGGACGGCAGGATATGGCATCATGAGTGTCTGAGCACGAGATCGTACCCATCTGAGATAAGCCTCCATAGGAATAGTGTACTTAGGCTCCAGTGTCTTGCTGTCAATCCTGTTTACCTTTCCCCAAGCTCGTATGAATCTCTGACGGTAACCCTGAAGATCGTTGTCGTAGTCAAACACAATGCCCTGAATCAACATGTCATGTGGACCATCGCTCCGGGCGTAACCAAACTGTCGTAAAGCTAGAGATGGGTTGTAGGTGATGCCTCCTCTTATGCCTAGAAGTGGCACATTAGGAAACTCCCCACAACGGTCAATGATGGTGACATTCTCCATAGATCTGGAGCACCAATGGATGTCTGAGTGGGAAAGTGACATGATCCTCTTGGACCATCTGAACCCTTGCTCATTCTTCATTACTGAGCAGGGAAGGTGAGAAATAAACCACCTAGAAAGTAAAGGTATGCAGCACATCAAAGTTCCTCTTGCCCTTGTAGTACGGGTGTGAAGAGAATGTAGGATGTCTCCAAGTAAGGTAGGCACTGGATTGTGACTCAGGAATATGTTGATGGCATGAACGTCTATGAACTGATCAGGATTGGGGAACAACACTAAGCCATAAATCAATAAGGCTAAGATCTCCTCAAAAGCATCGTAGCTCATAGCCCTCAAGAACATTTGAGTTTTATCCACTAATACCTTGGCAAGAATACCTTTAACTCCACTTCTCGTCTCTAGAACAATGTCAGACTTCTTCAGATGTAGAGCTGCAGCAATAACTTCTGGTTTAAGCTCCTTCTCTAAGCCTGTGAATGGCTTCTGATCAAGAACAGGTATACCCAGAAGTTTAGAGAACTCCTCCATGGTTGGAACCAGCTGATAATCAGGAAACGTAAAGCAATGGTGCTTAGGGTCAAAGAACTGAAACAGCACACTCATCATGTCTTCACTGAACCCTGAAGTAACTAGATCCAATAAGTGACCATGTCTCTTGTTGAACTGGGAATGATCAGGCACTAGGGAAACCAACTCTTTGAGCTTGGGAGGTATCCCTACAAAGTTGATCCTGATGGTGTTTCTACGAGCAGAAGCCATGACCTGCAACAAAGAACCAAGATAAATCCTTTGGTCCTTGAAATGGTTAGGGAAAATGATATGCTTATGATGCATGATGATGTCATGATGTCATGCTCAATCACAAACATGTGGCACACACAAACAAGTCACACCATAGCCCTAGGTTTAAAGGCTTGCATGAGGTTCAAAGGCAAGTACCCTCCCCTGAAGTTAGATGGTTCATCCTGTCCTACAAAAGTAACCAGGTTCTAAGGGATCTCAATATCATTGATCCTTCACAAGGGTGGTTGTTCAGAAGGCAACTTACTTGCCAACCAAAACCCTCCAAGTTTAAGATCTCAATGAGCGTAGTATCGAGTGTCAACCAACTTCAGTCTGCACCAAAGCCGGTTACCTCACTACTTTCTAAAGGCCAAGATGAGTTAACTAGGGTTCTAAAAGTCAGTTAGTGCATTGACAACATACGGCAGCCTCAATATTATCCTCAACTTGACTTAAGGAATATAAGCACCAACCAAGAAGTCGCACTAATTATGGCCACCAGATCAACCGTATCGATATACGTCGTACAGTTTCCTTGGTCTATTGCCATTTACCTAAGGTACACTAGATCCGGGTTAGGACCTTTCACACATAAGAGCACCCCAACAATATAATAATAAAGCAAATAAGGCAAACAATTTGAAGTGATCTTAATTCCTAAGGGTACCCCTCTTAAATAGATCCCCAGCAGAGTCGCCAGTTCTGTAACACGGTGGGAGAACTGACTTTAAACAATGTTGCGGATAGCAAGAGTCGCCACCGACTTTTATTTTATCCATAAGGAAAGGTTATAAAAGAACAGGAAAGACCTTAGAGAATATTTTGGGTCCGGGGGGTAGGTTATGAAAAGGGAAGGTGTTAGCACCCTTTTCATCCATGGTTATCCATGGGCTCTTAGGTACTTAAGCTCACTTTTGAATTGTTTTGAAAGTGTAGTGTGTGAATAGAAAAAAAAAATTTCAGAATAGTTTAATAATAATCCGTGTATGGATGTGAAAAAAACTTGTTTGAAAAGTTTGTTGGAAATTTGTTTAAGTGTGAAACAGTTTTGAAGTGAGCAAGTATCTAGGAGTAGTCTACCCTAATGTTTTAAGGTCTTTCTTATTCTTTATTCTTTCCTTTAGTAAGACTATCCCTACTATAATGGAGTAGGTAGTCCTTACTTTGGATGTTAAGGAACATGTGAGGGACAATTGGATTTTTGAAGGCCATTGTGGGGTGTAATAAGCAAACTGGAGGGACTATCATCATTTTTCGAAAGGGACTCGATTCGTAAAGGCAACCATAAGGGACTTTGATGATTTTCTTTTTGAGGGACTTGCTTTATACACCCTACTTAACCAATATTCATAGGCAACTTGAGGGATATCCTTAGGAAGTGAGACGATGATTAAAATCGACTTACGTGTGTGACGTGTTTATTTTAATTATCTTTATTTAAAAATGATCTAAATTTATTTTAATATTACATACATGTTGTTACACTCCCTAATTACTAACCATAATAATAATTAAATAATTAAACAACTTTACATCCAAGAAACAATTACAAAATAATAAGCAAAATAATTAAATAAAATATAAATAAGCAATAATAAATAATAAAGGGGGTTAATTCTAAGTTTACTCGGCAAGACATCGCATCTTGTGCCTACGTATCCTTACGGGAGTGGAATCAGAGTAATCGTAGTTCCCCTCAATAGGGAGGTTAGAAACTTCTTGACTGTGGTCAAGGTCTCAAGGGGAATAAACGCATCTTAAGGACACGCTTACGTGGAGTGTAGAAACTCCAAATCTCTACGTTGAAATGTTAAGTTGTAATTAGGGTTAAATTAGGGATTCCACGGCGGGAAACCCTAAAATGAGCGCGGCGGCTCTTTGACCTAATGCTAAGGGTAAAATTGTAATTTTGCCTGCGGCGAGGCATTTGTGAAAATTAGGGTTTGTAGTTTGTAGTTTTGAGGATTTGAAATTGAATGTGTGAAGTTTTACGAACTATTGGCGCGGCGGCCAAACAGTTAGACCTAACCTTCGGATGTGTGCAATGTGACAGAAATAATAGTAAACGCGTGAATCATGCAAACAGAGAGATAATGTCATAATTTAAACCATGCAAGCAGAAATTTAAAGGCAGAATTTAAAGAGCGATTGTTAAGTTCGCGAGGTTACATGAGAGGAGCAGATACAATATGATAATGAAATTTGAATTGAACAATAATAAAATAAAATAAATAACGGTTCTAGTTATTATTTTAAAAAAAAATTTTAGTTATTATTTTAAATTTATCTAAAAAAAAAGTTTTTCTTAAAAATAATAGGTTTTCATATTAATTTGGAAAAGATGTTAATGTTATTTATTTTAAAAAACAGATTTTTATATTATAACAATTTTTAATAAATTAATGATAACAATAATAATAATAATGGTAATAATAATGATAATAATGATAATAATAATAAATAATGATAATAATAATAATAATAATAATAATAATAATAATAATAATAATAATAATAATAAAGCAATAATGAATTTTAAATGTGCCAAATAACCCAACAATGTTGCTAACGCAGAAATGCGCTCATCGCAACCAGATCTAAATCGGACGAAACAAAATTTATCGCAAAGAAAAAGAAATTAAGCAAAAAATAGTATTATTGCTCACACAAAAATGCGATCATCGCAACCAGATCGAACTAACACAAATGTCACGCGTCATGCACACAAATGTGCAAACATCGTATCGACATAATTCGATCAAAAATCTTATATATATAAACTCTAACAATTTAAAAATTATATATATATAAACGTAACAGTAATAGATAGAGAAAAAGAAATAACGGTAATAGATGAAGAAAAAGAAATAACGGTAAAAGATGAAGAAAAAGAAACAACAGTAATAGATGAAGGAAAAGAAATAACGGTAAACGATGAAGAAAAAGAAACAATAGTAATGGATGGAGAAGAAAACTAAATAACGACAAACGGCACTCACTCCTCTTAGGTTTTTTTCCTTCTCTCCTCTTTTCCAACAAGGCAACACATGTATATATAGGGAACAAATTAGGGTTAACACCAAATTGTCAATAATGTCCCTAAAGCCCATTTTAAAGCCCAAACTAAATAATTAGTTAAGAAAAAATAAAATTTAAATAATTTAAAATAATTAAAATAAACTTAAAATAAAAACTAATAATCCTATTGATTCCTAAAATAAAAAATATTATAAAAAGAACAAAATTTTTTTCAATATTTTTTATTTTATGATTTTTTGGATATTTTTATGAATAATTTAGAAAAAAGTGAAAAAAATAATATTTTAAAAAATGATTTAATTAAAATACGAAAATAATAATTAAATAATAATAAAAAACTATTTTTGTTATTTTTTTAATGAAAGATAGAAAAATTTAGAGTAAAAATAATAAAAAACAAAAAAAAGTGACAAAGGTGAGATTCGAACTCTCAACCTCTCACACTCATAACTCCTTACACATGTCCTCCTGCCAATTGTGCCATTTTTACTTTTTAGAAAAAAAATGCATGCCATATGATATTTACCTGCAAAAAGTCAAACGACTACACAAATTTGTTAGTAATTGATTAAATGCAATGAAATGCGACGACAAATCTTAGGGCAAAATTTGGGGTATTACAGTTATTATGATAATATTTCTCACCCAACCTCTCTTTGATGTTGGCAAAAAAAAATCATGAAGTTTGACTTTGGTTTGACCACAGTTGACCTCAGTTTGACCTTTTAACTGCATTGACTGCTTTTGACTTATCTGATCATCTGACTGAGCAAACTTTTGAGAAAAGTCTTGAAACTTGACATGGGGGTTCTTATACACATATAAGATGTTATGAAGCTCACTTGAAGTCTTGGAAGTCCATTTAGCCTGATTAAAGTCAAAACCCTAGTTTTGGATGCACTGCCTAGGAGGTGCATTGTCTGAGGGAATTGTCAACTCTTCTGACCAATTGTGAATTTTGTGAACCTTGTGAACCTTCTTGGAACACAAAGTCTTGTATTGTGAGGGCAAATTTTGGGGTGCAACACCTATGTATACATGATTTTATGCTTTGATTATTATGGTAATATTTCTCACCCTTCTGCTGTTTTATAATGCTCTATGAGGCATTGCAGATTAGGTTGCTGGAGGCCTTTATGAAGTTCTGCTTGTAGTTCGAGGTTGCTACGTGTGTAGCGGTTTAGTAATTATTTATGGGTCGAGTCATGCTCTGGTCGTGTAACACGGGGATCGATTGCTTATGTTTTAGGATTACATTATGTAACCTAAGTTATGTTTTCATATTTGGAGTAATTGAGATAATGAGATGTTGGCCTTAGTGCCTAGAGATGTTGATTTTATACGATGAAAGTAAATGTTTCTTTTAAAGGATTTTCATTAATGAATCCGCTGCTAAATGGAAAGGTGTTTATGAGCATGACAGATTGTTTTAATGTGGTGCAAGTTTTGTGTGATGCCCTTTTATGGATGCATGTTAACTTTTACTCTGATTATGCATATATTATTTGCGGGGTTTAGAAGGGTGTTACAGAGGTAAGTAAGAAAGTAGATCATAAACTCTAAAGAGGTATGATAGGATCTCTTCTCTACTTAACTGCTTCTAGACCTGATATTTTATTCAGTGTATGCTTGTGTGCAAGATTCCAATCAGATCCTAGAGAATCACACTTAACAGCTGTTAAGAGGATTCTAAGGTATCTGAGAGGTACTTCTAATGTGGGTTTGTGTTACAGAAAATCTGATGATTTCAAATTAGTTGGATTCTGTGATGCTGACTACGCTGAAGACAGAGTGGAAAGAAAAAGTACTTCTGGAAGTTGTCAATTTCTAGGAAGAAATTTAATCTCTTGGTACAGCAAGAAGCAACCTACAATTGCACTATCAACTACAGAAGCAGAATATATTGCTGCTGCTGGATGTAGCACGCAGATGCTCTGGATGAAAAGTCAACTAGAAGACTATCAGATCCTTGAAAGTAATATTTCTATTTTCTGTGATAATACTTCTGCTATATGTTTGTCTAAAAACCCTATTTTACACTCTAAGGCAAAACACATAGAAATTAAACATCATTTCATCAGAGACTATGTTCAGAAGGGTATTATAAACTTAGCCTTTGTTGATACAGATCATCAGTGGGCTGATATTTTCACAAAACCCCTTGCTGAGGATAGGTTTAAGTTTATTCTGAAAAATATTGGTATGAATTTTTGTCCAGAATGATTTTTATCAGAAGCAAACTTCTCATATGCAAAATGCTTAAAATTCTGAAGTATTTCATCTGTCTTCATTTAATTTCTTGAGTTATTATTATTATTATTATTATTTGTGTGTATCTGAACTAACCAATCTTAGAGGATCTGAACGTTGGCTAACGTTTCATTTCTCAAGAGAATTCAGAAGCACATGCAAGCAAACACGTGTCACTCTGAATCTGAAAAGATGGTGTGCACATTACTGAAGAGACATTTGAGGTATTGTTTGAATAGTGAAAATCTTGGTTTTCCCCCTAATTTGTCAGAATCAACTAATGCTTTGAAATGATTTTTATTCTTTTCATTAAATGCTATTAATTGCTAAGTGGAACGTGCTGAATGTGTCTTTTTGAATGCCCTAATTTCATTCTCTATAAATAGCACATTTCACACCATTTCATACTTTTCACTTCACAAACATTATATGCATTTCTGTTTGCTATTTTCTCTTCACAAAAACCCTAAACCTTCATCCAAGTCTTCATCTTCAACAATGGCAACATCATCCTCAACATCAGCTCAGTTTCAATCATATATGGCTGCAGTTACGTCAACAAACATGGGTGTTACTCCCTTTAATGAACCCAAGAGAACATTGTTAACCCCTGTGGACAAGCTTGAAGTTCTTTGTGAATCCATGGTGGAATTTGAATCTCTAGCTGAAAATGGGTTTGAGTTACGTTCTATTATTGATGCACAAGGCTGGGTTAAGTATTTTGACAGGCTGTTTGGTCCAGTGTATCCACACTTGGTAAAGGAATTTTGGATTCATGCTTCTGTTTATCCTAAATTCATCCTTTCTTCTGTTCTGGGAAAGGAGATCATTATCACTGAAGATCTCATCAGAAAACTCATAGGGTATGAGGAGACTGATGGAGTATGTCATCTGCAAGCTAGGCGTGTTGACATGGAAGAAGTGTATGAGTAAGTGATTGCATCTGGATAGGCTTCTAACAAATTTAAGGATCTGAAACCTAACTACAAAATCTGGGCAAAGATTTTTCTGGGATGCATCCATCACAGAAAATCAACTAATTCTCCAGATTATGTAAATAATGAACAACTCTACTTCATGTACGGCTTGAGTCAGAGTAAAAAGGTAGATCTTCCATACATTCTCTTTATGCATATGTGGAATCACATCAATGCATCCAAAGAATCCATAAAGGATAAGGGATAGAAGATCAGGACGTGGATTCCTTTTGGAAGGTTGATCTCAGACATTCTGACAGAGAATGGTCTGGTAACTGTTTTATGAAGCTGGAGTTAAAGATGAGCTTGAATCAATTGTTAGAAAACCATTGAATGTAAAGAGTCTTCAGAGGCTAAAGATTGTGGATGAACTCACAGTTGCTCCTAAGAAGCTAAATGTTTCTGAAGTTAGTCAGAAGAGGATTCCAGTTCAAGACTTTCCACTCTTTGGTGCTGAAGAACCTAGGGATATCATTCTTAGGTATATTGATGCGTGTAAAGCAGATGGAACACCAATTCCTACAGATATTCTGATAAGAGCAAGAGAACCTATGCCAGATGTTTATGAAGAGAACATGAGGAAAAGAAAACAATTAGAGGCAGATGAAGTTGCTGCTCAGAAGAAACCAAAAGTTGCTGAGAAACCACATAAGCAGATCAATAGAAAAGCTTCTGGAGAAGTTCCCTCTGTTCCCACCAAGCGCATCAAGACTAAAGGTACTAAAACATCTTTACCTTCTCTTTCTAAAATTTCTGTAAATATATCAACAAATAGTTCTATGCCTGAACCTCCTCCCACTCAAAATCAAACAATTCCTGCTCCATCTCAAACATCTAAACCACCAAAAATTCCTACATCACAAATTGCATCTGATCCTATTCCCACAACACTACTAAAATCATCTGATATTCCACAATCAGAACCACAAACAAAACCAACAGAACAACCTACAACACAACAATCAGCTGCATCTAAACCCATACAATCTGACCCAGTTGCATCTGAAATAGTTGCATCTGAACAAGTTGCATATGAACTAGTTGTATCTGAACCACCAACATTCAAACCTTCTGATCCTCAACCAGAACCATCCAATCCTCCTGAATCAGATATACCTGACTCTGAGGTTCTGGATGTCCAACCTCTCAAGACTGTATTTGAAGTTTCATCTACATCTTGTACCCCAACCACCTCATCTGATTCCTCTGAATCTGATGTTCATCCAGATGTCCTCTCACCTCCATCTCTCAGAAATCTTGAATCTAAACAATCAGATCTACCCGTTTCATCTGAACCTCTCATTCCTAAACCCATTTCAAAACCTAGGACATCTGAGCTGGTTTCAGTTGCTTCCTTTAAACCACTCCCCTCTGATCCCCTTCCTTCTGGTCTAAAGATTAAAAACTTGTATACCAGTATAGAACTATCTGACTCTACCACTCCATATAAACCTAAATCTTCAACCATTTTACCATCTATTCTTCAAACTTACTTAAAAGAACTGCCAGATATCATTTCATCAGAATCTCTGTTGACTGATAAATCTGCTTTCATTCCCTATACTTCCACTACATTTGATGTCGTTCCCTCTGCATCACATGTAAAACCTTATCTGGTTCATGCTTTATCAAGATCCAAAACTACCACTTCCTGTCTACCCACTACATCTGATACTATCATTTCTGAACCAACACTAATAATTAAACAAAAACCATCAGCTTTTATTCCTTATTTTGATAATCCAAAAGCTGTCATCCCATCCATTCGCAGAATTAAACCGTTCTTTCACATAATGCCTGCTTAGAAGAAACCATCATATCCTAGCCCTCTGATCATCATTCCAGAATTCACCATTCCACCTCCACCTCAACCCAAGCCATTCACCTTGGAAACCCTTCTGAAACTAAAAACTAGGCTAAATGTTGATAATTTATTTGAATATTTTATGAAAGAAATAAAGATGCATTTAGGCTCTGTTCAGAAGAGATGCTTGTCAACCATGGATGCAAATGAATCCGATGCTATCTGGAATAGCTTCATTACCAGATTCAGTACTGTAGCCTCAAATCTGAAGAATGTATGTTCTGATGATGCGAAGCTCAGATTTGCTGAGACTGCCAGAAGCATGATCTGGAATGTGAAAAGATCTGCACCTTTGCTTCTTGAAGATGTTCCTTCATCCTCTGAAGTATCTGCTACAGAAGTTTCTGTTGAATCTGCTTCTGAAGAAAATCCGCTGGCTATGACAATTATGGAAAATCCCTTTGGATCTGTTGCTCCTGACTCTGCATCTCCAATGGAAATTGACTCTGCTTCTATTCCTGCTCAAGAATCTGCTCCTTCTACCTCTACTGAGATCAAGAAACAGAATCCAGATTTGGAAGATAAGATTGCAGTTTTGGAAGCTGGACAATCTGAGATCAAGTCATGGATGGCCAAGCAAGACCAGAAGACTAAAGACATGGCATAATGGATGTCCAAGCAAGATCAGAAGAATGACAACATGGCTAAATGGATGACAAAGCAAGAAGAGTCTTCATCTGAGATCACTCATCTTCTGTCCAAGCAAACCTAGTTTTATGTTTTTCTGTATCTGATGTTTGTGCACATGTATTTGAATTTATCTGATGATGTGTCTGTTTTGTATGTTTATCTGAATGAATGAATGACTCTGTTGTTTTCTCTCATGAATGAATATTTTCTGTATTTCCTTTTATTTGTCTTTAAAAGTTTTACTTTTTGATTATGACAAAAAGGGGGAGAAAATGGATCTGACTGTTCAAATAAACTCTACCTAAATGAAACTCAGACATATCTAATTATAACTAACGTGAACTTTTAGTATTTCAGATCATTTGAAAAATCTGACGAATTCTTAAAAAGTAACTCTGAGATCCCCATATCAAGTTTAACCTATCAGGCTCTGATTCTGAAATGTGCATCCAAAGTCAAGATCTAATTTTTTTTGGAACAATCAGGCTCTGATTCTGTAAAGAATACTCATGCAAAAAGGGAAGTTTCTATTCCTTCTAAGTATTCAATTCAGGGGGAGATTCATAATCTCAGGTGGAGTTATAATTATATTTTTATTGAACAAATTTCTTATGTTTTTGTCATCATCAAAAAGGGGGAGATTGTTAGAACACAGATTGGTTCTTAATTATATCTCTATGTTTTGATGATAACTCTTATGAAATTTTGTATTAAAGAATTATATACTCTAAAATTTGTTTAAGATTGTTTGCTGCAGATATTAAAGTGAATATTATTCTGGAAGCAAATTAGATCTGAACATGAAATTATGCAAGGCTTTGAAGCGTCAGAAGCATCTTTTAGAAGATTCTGAACGCTGCCTACAGAAGATTCTGAGTGTTGTCTACAGAAGGATCTGAAGCAGAAGCTACAGAAGAATCTGAAGCAGAAGCCAGAAGCATCTGAAGCATTGAAGAATTCTGTATAAAGAGTTTCAAGCTTAGATTATTTCAGAAAACTCTGATAGTACTACGCTGCCAGTACTGAGGATCTGATCCCAAACTCTGCTCTGAACAATTACACGCTGAAAGCACACTTGCTGCATTGCTCTGATTCAGAAAACTCTGATGAACATCAGAAGGCTCTGATCACTCAAGGCTTTGATGATACTTGCTGAAACTTATTGAAGAAGAATTCAAAGTTATGTCCGTTGGAATGGCCAAACGACTCTTTCCTCATTTATGCTAGACACAAGAACACATACAAAAAGGATTTATCTGTGCATTCTACTTCTAGGAAAGGTCATGTGATGTGAAGACAAAAAGACTCAAACCTTTTCAGTACACAACCTTCAACGTGAAAGACTTCTTGGACCTCTGTGCCTATAAAAGCAAGACTCCATCACTCTTCTTCAGTTGACGAAATTATTGAAAGAAATTCATTACAAGCTCTCATACAAATTTTTATCTTGCTGAATTTATTTCTAAGTTCTTAAATTTTAAGTGTAAAATCACAGTTGTGATATAGCTTGATTAGAAGCATTTAAACACTTGTTTTATTCTTACATTTGATTGTAAAAGATCCTTAAGAAGATCCAGTTGGGATCAGTAGTTCTTAAGAAGACTAAGAACAATTGCTCTTAGTGCTTCCTATTGTAATCAATTGATTAATAGTGGATTAAGTCCTTGTTGAGAAAGGCAAATCACTCTTGATAGGGTGGACTGGAGTAGTTGAGTTCAATGAACCAGGATAAAAATCTTTGAGTTTTTATTACCATAATATTTTCTATATACTTATTCAACCCCCCCTTCTAAGTATTTTCTCACCTTCAAGTTCATCAACCCTCATCTTGCAAATGGCTTGAGCTTCTTCTATGGAAGTTACTTTCATGTCAAATCTCTTGGGAAGAGACCTGAGAATTTTTCTTATCAGGTTTTCTTCTGACATCTTTTCACCTAGGGCACTTGAAGCATTGGCTATTTCAAGAATATTCATATGAAAATCATGTATGCTTTCATCATCTTTCATCCTTAGGTTTTCAAATTTAGTAGTTAGCAATTGAAGTCTTGACACCTTTACCTTAGAAGTACCTTTATGAGTAGTTTTGAGTATCTCTCAGACATCTTTAGCAACTTCACAGTTGTTCACCAATATGAAAATATTTCTATCAATTCCACTGAACAAGGCATTCAAAGCTTTGGAGTTACCAAGAGCTAATTCATCCCCTTCCTTTGTCCATTCTTCCTCAGGATTCAAGTCAGTTGTAGCTTTTCCATCTTTCCTAACAGTCACAGGATGTTCCCATCCTTTTATAACAGCTTTCTAGACCTTACTATCCAATGATTTTAAGAAGGCAACCATGCGAGGTTTCCAATAATCATAATTACTCCCATCCAAAACAGTTGGTCTGTTCATAAATCCTCCTTCTTTGTCCATAGTACCAGAAAGTATCGTCCCTAGATCTCACCCAAAACTAGAGCAGGATGCTTGCTCTGATACCAATTGAAATTCTGGTATCAGATATGAGATGTCGAAGGTGATGTTACGACACTAATATCTGAACAATCACCAATATATAAACAAGATAAAAATGTTGTTAACAATAGTAAATAGACACAAGCAATTGTTAACCCAGTTCGGTGCACACACACCTACGTTAGGGGCTACCAAGCCAGGAAGGAAATTCACTAAATAGAATTAGTTTGAAGATACACAGTAGACTCTCTCTAGTTTACCATCTTTGCACCTAATCTCTACCCTTGAAATTTCCATCTAAAACACCTTAGATATGAGATACCTCTCACTCCCCCTCAATCACAACAGTGATAACAACAAATGAGAAAAACTTAGAAGACACTCTTCAAAGACAATACTTGTTCTTGCTTAAAATCTTCAATCAAGAACAATACACTCTTGCTTACAAGCTTTGAGTGAACAACTTATAACATAAAAACCCAGTCCAATTCACACATCAAGATGATGAGTGAATGACTCACAAATACAAACACACAAAGCTAAAAGCTTATACCTTATGCAATGCACTAACTTAACCCTAGCTTCTCTAGACAACAAAATAGGATTGTAAAGACTATATATAGTACCACTTTGAACGGGCTTGGGCTTAAGCCAAAAAAAACTTCTGATTTGATAAAATCAATTTAGATAACTCTTCAAATATTTTCATAATAACCATCAAGGAAATAGAACCAAAACAGATTTGATCAAATCAAATCAATCACTCTTCGAATCTTCAAGATTTTCTTTAGAAAAAAGCACAAAAGATTTCATAATTACTCCACGAATTATGAACCTAAAATTATTTTGAATAAGGACTATTTCCACGCATATTTGAACTACTAAAACACTAACCACAACAGTGTAAAGAGTTGCACAAAAAGGAACAGTCAAACCAAAACATTCTCACTGAATGTTCTATTTACAAATGTCAGGACATCACACTTGACATCATGAATTAAATCCTGCACCAATAAAAATAACCACCTGCAGAATGTTAAGAACATATGTCAAGACATCCTGTAGGACATCTTGTGATATCATCAAGTTTTACCAAAATTCCTGCCAATCATATAACTAACAAATGGTAACCGGTTACGTAACCAATTATGCCCACGGTGCATTTTCTATTTCTTCAACTCATAAGTGATTTTCGTTTAGCTGTAACCGGTTGCATCCCTGTGTTAACCAGTTACAACACTTGAGTTATCAAAAACTCTTAACATGAATGTGTATGTATGATTCTATCGAATTAATAATGCATTTTTTAAATAATTTGAGATCAATCATAACATGTACATTGTTGGCCAATTCGTAACAAAATATTATTTAATCATTTTAATTGGTTTTGGTAGTTTTTGTTGTTAATGGAATTGGTGAAATAGCATGATGTATATAACATGTGTGATTATTAACAAGATTGTTTTTATGATTTTTTTTTGCATTAACAATGTTGATTTTAATTGGAAATTGAAAATAGTTTTGGATTTATAATGTACTCACCATAATCACTCTAAATTATTTTATCTTCCATAGAGATCAATATGTCCCAATTAGAAGAATAAACCACATCAAAGAAAGTCCCTTCAAGGTTACCTTTTCTAGCAAAGGTAGAAATATTTGCCGAAATTATAGGATCAACACAGAAGACAGAAATGTCCTCTTTTGATTTTTCACTCATAGTGGGTGCAACTTCCATTAACCGAGAAAATAGTATGTTGTGGATTTATAGATGGTGAAAAGTACTAAGATAACATCTCCATGAAATTGTATAACTGACTCCGTAAAGATTTCACAATGCCTTACCAAAAGAAAAATGATATGCATTATCAACGGTCCAGATCACCTAAAAAAAACTAAAGTACTTTAGTTTCCAAATGTCATTATGATATAATATACAAAAAGACATCTAAAGCATGTTGTGCATTTAAGGCACAAGTTCCCAATAACAACATTGTCACATCTTGAATTTCCACTCATGTCGGACTATGACCGGTAGAATGAGACATGCAACAAAATCCCTAGTCTTCAAAGCATAGCCAAGAGCTTGGGGAAATTATTCTGAGTCGATCAGAAGGCCTAATAACTGCGGCCCAGAGAATGTGATAATCCACTAAAGTCAATTGCTGAGCAGAAGTGTTGTCCTGAGTTAGAGTTTAGGTGATCCGGATCTAAGATCCATCCAACAGATCTTTGCGTTCAACACCTAAAGATCAACAAGTTATTATAACTACTCTGTTATAAAAAGAGGAGACACACAATTTTCTAGGTACAATTCAAATTCAAACTTCATGCACTTACCTTACTCTAGTATTGTCTTAAGCGTTGGAGTGTTAACCTTACAGGTCAGCCTCTCTCTCACCACTAAAAGCTCAAGTCCACTATTGCAATCTACAACCTTCAGTTACTGATCACTTATGGTTCCCTTTGCAAAACAAAAGATAATTAGCTAATAATCGAATGCACTTATTTTCATACTTTGACTCAGTAGATAAAATTGTTATTTGAATGTGTAACAATACAATGATGTTACCTTCACATTATTATTATTATTATTATTATTATTATTATTATTATTATTATTATTATTATTATTATTATTATTATTATTATTATTATTATTATTATTATTATTATTATTATTATTATGCTAATAATAATAATAATAATAATAATAATAATAATGTTTATTATTATTTATTATTAAATAATTTTGTACATGATTATGATCATAGAATTTTGATCTTTATTTATTTTAAATACGACCTACGTCTTGTTGTTTATTTTATTTAAATACAATATGTCTGTCATGTCATTTAATTATTTTATTTATTTAAATATTGTAATTGATCGAGTTGAAGAGAAGACAAAGTCAAACAATGTCACCACTAGAGAAATTCGAGAAACATGCTTGTGGGCTAAAAATTATAATAAAGTAGCTTATTTATTTTTGTGTTTTAGGTGGTCGTAATTATATTATTAAATTTTATAGTATTATATGTATGTTGAAGCGGGAGAGACATTTTCTATATTTTATGTATGTGATGCATGAATTGTTAGATACATCTATAGGAGATTCATAAGTCGGTGATATCAAACTCAATAAAAATCCATTCAACTAAATATTAAGTTAACTATTTTCTAAAATTTAGCACTCATCAACTCTAATATCAAATTGTTCTGAACTGGGTTGACGCCTGGCCCATAGTCGGGCAGACCCAAACCCCACTGGGTTGGAAGCTCCAATAAGACCCCTCGAACAGCAGCAGAAGGTCTGTCGGGCAGAACATCTTCTCCCGTCGCACACAGAACAACAGCCGTCGGGCAGGATCGTCATAGCTTCCCGGAAGCCTTCTCCTGCCCCACAGTCAGGAAGATCCTCAGACCTCCCCCATGTTTTCTACGTGTCCCCTACACGGGGACACGTCATCAAGTAACTACTCGCGTCCTGGTGATTCGGTCTTCCACCTTCTAGATAGCACGAAACAGTTACACTAGGGAAAAGACCACGTGCTGGTCTTCACGACGCCACGTCAGCCCTAACAGTTACCAACGTTGGGTCTGGCAGCGCAGTCCAACGCGTGGTAACCGTTGGCCCTGCGTTGGGGGATCATTATAAATACCCTCTTCCACTAGAGGGTCAGATAATCTAATTTCTCACAATTCTCTCTGTACTTGTGATCACTCTGCACGTCGCTTACTTTGGCATCAGAGTGTGTTTCAGGTACACCCCTCTCTGTCCGTCAAGTCAATAGTTCGACAACTCAGATGCATGGAGACCCTACAATCTCTCTGATCAGGTACCATCAGTGACGCCGTCTGGGGGAATCTAAAGCTTCCCCATTCCTTTGAGCAGAAGAACCAAAGCTTCCAATTTCAAGTTCCGAGATCATGACTAGCCCACGTCACGATGATGATGTCCACAACTCCGCCTTTTCCCCAATCACCAACAGCGACGATCAGGCGGGGATATCCCTCGCCCGCGAGGGAGATACCAGGGATGGCCAGACCGCCTCTCTCTCGTCCAAGGATGCGGTACATCACGCCGCACCTCGGGAAAGGAGCCCGGGTGTCTTCCAGCCTGTTCCTACGCCAATTGAAGCGGACCCAACGATGACTGCCCTCTTCGCGGCCGTCAACCAAACAAACCTGGTGCTATTCCAACAGAATGAGTGCATCGGTGCACTGGGGAAGGATACCTCGCCTCGTTCTCTCCCTCGGAGAAATCGACGCGGAGACTCCCGGAGCCCCTCTCCCCGTCCACGGGGGCACCGACCACAACTAGAGAGACCCCAACCTGTGGCCTCCAAGAAACGCGACAGGTCACCTCCCCGGAAGGAGAGGCGTTCCCCGGAGCCAAGAGCGAACTTACCTGAAGCCCCGGGAAGGAGACCGAGGGGACGTAATTAACCCCCTCGGCACAATCTGTCGCCCTCATGCTCCCGTGTCCTCAGTGATGAGGACGACTACAGGACCCCCTGTCGAGGGAAATCGTGGCAACCCCCATCCTCCACGGGATGGAGAAGCCACTCGTACTCTCCACATACGACGGTACCTCAGACCCAGACGATCATCTAGAAGACATCAAGGCCATGCTCGACTACAGGAACGTCCGAGGAGCCATCAAGTGCAGGCTCTTCCCGACGACGCTGAGGAAGGGGGCCATGACTTGGTATAAAATCCTGGAGCCTGAGTCCGTCACGTCGTGGAGGATCCTAAAGGATATCTTCTCGCAGCATTTCATGGCGTCCCGACGGCATCTGAAGACAGAGGCCTCCCTGGGCGCAATCATCAAAGCCCCGGACGAACCTCTCAGAATCTATATTGAGAGATTCACGAGGGAGGAAATCCAGGTGACAACTTCAGACGATATGAAGCGTTATCTCATGAAGCAAGGCCTACGCTACTGCTCCAAATTCTACGAGGCTGTGGCGATCCACTGACCGGCCACCCTACAAGGCTTCCTCGAGAAAGCCCACCACTACATCCAGTACGAGGAAACCGAAGCCGCTAATGCTGCCCGGGAATCCCGCAACCGCGAAACCCCCCGCGGGTCCTGAGAAGAAGGAGCGTCAGCCCCCAAAATGGGGGATACTGAAGACAAGACAATCATCCCAGAGAGCCCCGCGAGAAGAAGCTCCCCGCGAGCCGCTTCACCGAATACGCCGCCCTAGTCGCTTCCTGCAAGCGCATACTGGCTGAGTGCGCCAACTCGGAGTTCGTCTAGGGAGGTGTCCGTTTCCCCAAATCGGCACCCCCAAGGCTAACATGGACAAGTCCAAATACTCCCGCTTCCATCGGGGCCATAGACACGTTATGGAGGATTGCATCCACCTGAAGGACACAATCAAAATATTCATCAAGGATGGAAACTTGAAGAGATACACCAGGGGAGGAGATGCCCCCCGATAAGAGGCCCACGAAGCCAAAAGAGTCGAGGACATCCCTCCTTCCAATAATGAATCCGGGCTACAGGTGGCCCTCAGTGTTAGTCGGCCTGAAGACTGGTTCTCACTAAGAGAACACGACCTACCTACAGGGCATCAGCTGCCCGAGGAACCAGTGCGCCCCGTCAGCCCGTGGAAATACTTCCCCAGGGTGATGGTCATCTCAGGCGGGGCCCTAAATAAGCTCTCTGTCGGGTCGGTAAAGAGGAAGTTTGACAAGCTGATGAACACCAGCTCCGGCAAAATGAGCATGCTCGATGAGTTCCACGGCCGGTCCAACCTGATCATATACTATCTCGAGGAGCTTCCCGGAGGAGGCCCCAACTCGGCCATTCCCCTACTAATCCGGAAACAAATGGAAAAATTCGATGTCCACGACATTCTGGTCAACGGAGGGAGTTTGGAGGATATCATGTATACCCACCTATTCTCCACGCTACAGCTCGACGAGACCAACCTGACCCCCTACGTTGGCTCTGACCTCCAAGGGTTCAACGGGACGACGACAAGACCGTGGGAATATGTGGAGCTCAAGGTCACTTTCGGGGCACAGGAAACGGCCAGGGAAATCAATGTCCGCTTCCTGGTCATCAAGTGCCCATCCCTGTACAACTGCATCCTAGGCAGGACAACGCTGGCCGAGCTCACCGCGGTGCCATTGACCGTCCACCTAAAGATGAAGTATTATACCAGGCTGGGAGCCATCGTCACCCTCAACGGGGACATAGAAGCAGCCCAGAGGTGTTTTGAAGCAACAATGAAGGGCCTAAGTACGATCGGTTCCCTGACCAAAGCGACCAAGCCTCCGTCCGTTCTGGAGAACAGACCAAAGGACCACGTCGACGTCGTGGATCTCGACTGCCGCTTCCCCAGCAACCCAAACCACGAGGACGAAGCCGATCACGCTCCTCCGAAGATCAATGGGCAGGCCATCCACCCAACACGCCCCATCCCAGACGGGGACTACAAGATAGTGGTCCTCGGCGAAGACACGACCAGGAGCGTGAAGATCGGAGCAGGACTACCCGAACTGGCGAGGAAGCAACTAAAAGCCTACCTCCGTGAGAACGCCGACCTCTTCTCCTAGAGTGCCGCTGAGATGCCCGGCCTTGACCTCAAGATCGCCTGCCACCAGCTCTCCATCGATCCAGCCATAAATGCCATAGTACAACGTAGACGTAGGCAGTCCCCCGAAAAGTCGGCGACGACTGAAAATGCTATAAAAGACCTCCTAGAGGCAAATTTTATTTTGGAAGCCCGATATTCAACCAGGTTGTCCAACGTTGTACTTGTGAAAAAATCTAATGGAAAATGGAGAATGTGCGTTGATTATGTTAGTTCCATGATTGCCCATGGTTCTATGATTGGATAAATTTTGGTAAAACATGATTTTGCACTGATGTTAAGCAAGATGTTATAACATCTCCATCTGCTGTGGTGACAGAACTGTTGTCATGATGTCAAGATAGATGTCGTGACATCCATCTGCTGTGGTGACAGAACTGATGTCATGTGCTTTAATCAAGATGTCAAGACAGATGTCGTGACATCCATCTGGTACAGCAAAAGCTGCTATTTTATATCACTTAACAGAGGTAGTTTGGTTTGATGAGGTCCTGTTGGATATATCTCGTCAGTGTGTGCAGATCAAAGAGATTTATTAGGAACAAAGTGCAGATTTAATTGGTGTTCATAAAAAGGATCTTTGATACTTTTTAGGAAGCTATTGTATATTTGTTTCTATTGTTATGAAGAAATTCTGCAAGAGTGTTCTGCAGGGTAAGTTGGGATAGCTAAGAGCAAGTTAAGTTGGATGTCATCCTGGATGTTTTGACATCAAGCGTATGACATCAGGGCGCGCAGGTTTTAGTTTCTGGTATTAGCTCAGGCTATACTTCAGGAAATATTTTAGGAAGCCTAGTTATCTCAGGCGACATATCAGGCATTGCTGAGGATAACATGGAATGCCCCTGACCATATTGGACGTGCGCATCTTCATGAAGAGAGGTTTATCTTGGGTAAACCTAATTTCTACACCTAGGCCCAAGGACTGTATGCTGCTTATATATACAGAAGTAGCAATCCTAATTCGTTGGGGCTTTTAGACAGAGACTGAGAGATTGTGTGGTGAAGAATTTTGTTGGTGTAACTTAATCTTCACGTGTGGTTTTGTGTTTTAGGATTTTGAGAGTCTCTTGTGTGTAACTTTGTAAATCACCCTTTGTATCCTTGGATGCATCGTGGTAGACATATTTAGGCTGTTATTTGTACAGTGTTAATTGTTCACTCAAAGCTTTTAAGCAAGAGTGTATTGTTCTTGATTGAAGTTGTTAAGCAAAATTAAGTATTGTGACTTTGAAGAGTGTCTTCTTAAGTCTTCCTTTTGTATTGAATTGTTTATCACTGTTGTGATTGTGGGGTGTGAAAGGTGTCTCTTGTCTAGTGGGTTCTAGGCAGAAATGGCATTGGGTAGAGATTAAGTGAGGAGTTGTAAACTGGGAGTTTAACTCTGAATTAATGATGCTAATAGTGGATTTCCTTCCTGGCTTGGTAGCCCCCATATGTAAGTAATGTTGCACCAAACTGGGTTAATAATTTCCTGTGTTCTTTACTACTTTCGTGACTTGTTTGCTGCTAAGTTTAATAGTCTCTCCAGAAGTGGATGTCATAACATCCACTGTAACATCGACTGTCTGTTACTGCATTTACAATTCTGCACAATTTAAATGGTTAGATAAACAGTCCTGTCAGTCTGCAGATGTTACAACAGATGTCATGACACTGTTAATTTTTAAAGTGAATTAAAATGGTCATGTTCTGTCCTTGTTCTGTTTGGGCAGAGATCAATGTCTTAAAATCGCTAGGGACATATGAAATCTGCATACCAGAATTTCAATTGGTATCAGAGCAGGCATCTTGTCTGTTCTGGATTAGATCCTGGGACATACTTTCTGGTGTTTTGAAAAAGGAGAAGTTGTAGCTGATTTGCTAATCTTGCTAAATGTCTGAGCTGCTGCTTATGGAGTTAAAGGGGAGTTTGTGTTTACTTCTGTTTGTGAAAGATTCAGTGTATCTACTGCTGTGCTCTCTGATATAAGAGCCTCTGTGATTTGTTGAATGTTCTTCTTGGATAGCTTAGATCATATACTCAAGGAGGAGTGGCTTCTTCCTCTGTATGGTGTCCTATAAGATGTTTTGACATCTTGTTCAGGGCATGTTGAAGAGGTTCTTTTGGTGGTTCCGCTGCATATTTTTCTGATGGAAGAACTCTGATATCAATGGTTATGAAAGCTCCAGTCATTCCAATGTTGGGAGCAATATAATGAAGAGAGTTGTTTGTTGATATATGTTATTGTTGACTTCATACTTGGAAGATTGGTTATTTTTCTTGTACCTTGAAGTCAATTTGAAGTGAAGAGCTCTTTCAGGGAGATAATCTGGTTCTCATGCTGAAAAAGGATTTCTGAAGGTCTCTGGTGCTGATAAATGATATAATGAGAGGTGATTTATTTTCACCATTCATGTTTTGCAAGAGCTCTATTAGCAAGAGGAAGTCATAGGCAGGTTGAGTCAAGGGTGGCAGCCTTGTTGTTTCAACATTAAAGATACTTATACTAAAGAATACTTCTGGTATTAGTGAAGTGTAAATATTTATCATATGGTCTTCACAACAAGTTGTGTGGATCTAAGATCAGTTGCTATTTGTGGACTACACACGTATTTAATTGGTTATCCATGAAGTTCAAAGTATTATAAGGATTTAAGATTCATTGCTATTTGAGATATTCTCAAATATTTAATGGATTATCCTTAGTTGATGATCAAGTTGTCTCATCAGTTGTAGCACAAGTATCAGGCCCTTGATCTGTTTGAGGATCTGATGTTCAACCAGATATTGAGACATTCCATCAGCAGAGATTGTGCAGAATTCTGTTGATTCAAGGAGTGAATCACTAGATCAAACGAAATATAACTGATGATCTTGGTACCATACACATGGGTGGTAGGATCTGTCATTACTCTAGTAAGGTTCTTGGCAAGAAACTAAGGCTAGAAGGTAGTGCTGATGGAAGTGAAGTTGAAGACATTCCTTCTTGGATCAGTTTATTGGAGTGCAGCAGATGTGTTCTAGTCTCTACTAGAAGTATCTGGTAGTTATCTAGAAAGTTTCCTGGCAAGAAACTTGTCTAGAAGATGATGTTGGGGATAACATTGCTTGGGTCAGTTTATTTCTGATCTAAGTACATAGGATCATGTGACCTTGCTCATCTTGGAGGTCAAGGATAAGTGGCAGTTATCTATGACTTTCTGAAGAAGTCTCTACTTAAGGAAAGCGGGATTCCTTCTGTAAAGATCTATTGTGACTAATCCTCTCTAGAAATTCAAGCTTTGGCATGTTTGGGTTCTCTAAAGAGAAGGTTCTAAAGCAAATGTACTTCAAGGGATTTGGTGTGGTACAATAAAGTAGAATACAGGCTGTCTACTCAAACTTGCTATCATCAATCAAGTCTATGTGAACATGGTACTCTTGATGAGGGTCTTCTAAATGGCATAATGAAGGACTAAATTCACCAGCAGGATGTCTTATCAGATGTTGTGACATCAAGCAAACTTCAGAGCCTTAATTGATGTTGTGGCACATCATTGTAAGATAGGTTGATCTTCTCGGGTATGAATGGAATTGATACTATCTCATACAGTTTGCAGGAACTGTATGAAGGAGTAGATGTTACAGATCTAAGTCTTGGTGTATCTAAGTCACCTTGGAGCATATAGGATATGAAGATCAAGTTTGCTTAGATTTTATAGAGCTCTAAAAGAAGCTGAGTTAACCAAACAGTGGCATTTGGTCGGTCTCTAATGTGATTCCAAGCAGAGAGCTTGGAACTAATTACTCTTGTGCAGAAGGGTAGTTGGTTGAAGATCAAAGAAGGTTCTGGTGCTATTTCTGTATTGGTGCTTGTGGTAGAAGCCCTAAGTTGCTTATGGAAGATTACCTTCTTTTGGAGATTTATGATAGTTTATCTCTTTGATTGTCTGAAGTTCTTATTGATTAAGCTGGTGGAGCTGTGTTTTCTGAAGATCTTCAGTTGGATTACTAGGCAGTAGTAAGTCCAGTTGTGTTCATATAAAGAACCATTGGATGTTATGTCTGTGATATGTATCATCTGGGTTGTTTTTCCTTGGAGAAGAACTTGAAGATCTGTTGATTCTCATCTTGACTAAGAAGTACTCTATCTTGTCATACGGGAGAATGATGAGGTAAAAGGATTGTCTTGGAGTATGATGTGAAGGTATTGTACAAGACTGGAGTGAATCATTGGTTGATTGCATGAAAGTCTGGATTCTGATGCGAATATGCACCAGTTAAACCATAAGTGTTCTAACTTATCATATGGGAGAATGATGAGGAAAAAATGTCTTGGATTATGGGGTGTCTATCTTGCTTTCTGACTAAGGCCAGAAGTCTTGTGGAGAAGTGGTAACTCTAGTAATATGTGGAGTAGTTTGGTATCTTCTCTTTGTATGAGCATGAGGTTGGTCTTGAGATACTGTGGTGATCTTGGAGCATCTTTTATAAAAGATAGGGGGAGAGCTTTTGTCTGATGGATGTACTAGTTGCCTGTGGTTCAAGCAATGAGTAAATGCGTTTAGCAGGTGTGTTGAACAAAGAGTGAGCTCTTGAAGACATGAAGATGAGTCTTATGTTTTTCATTCACGTGCTTCTGGAAAAATAGCACTAATTATCCTTGATATGGGGAGTTATACTTCTAGGATCAGTTGCTGCAATAGTACAATTATTGTTCAAGATCATTTGTGGTTTCAAGCAGTTTGTGAGTGTATGCCTCTCTAAGGATGGAATGTCAGACAAGATCTTGTGACATTATGACTGCTCTAGCTCATGGTGAACCTGACAGTGTATTTTTTTTTTTGTATCAATGGATCAAATCATGTTTTTGGGCCTCTATCCATGTGTTTTGTCTTGTATGACTGGTGAAGATGAAGATCAAGACACCATCAGCCTTGATTTTATGCATAAGGAAGGACTTTCACCCTGTCATCTTGTGGATTTTTCTAGCTGAATCTGAGTAATCTTACAGATAGTTATGTCTATCCTGCAACTACTTATGCTATTTGGTCTAGTATGGTTTGTGAAACAAGGAGTGTAAAGTTGCAGTGTGTGATGAAGTGTTTCTTCATGTGTTTGGGTTCTCTCTTTTAGGGGGAGTGCTGATTATGCATGACAGTGGAGTTGTGTACTTGTATGATGTGTAGCTGCATTGCTTATGGTGACTGTGTGCTAAGTCTGCTGATTCTCAGGCAAGCTTGTGTTCTTGAACCACTGATGAGGTTGTAATGTCAGACAAGATCTCCTGACATTGTGTTGTCTAGTGCAGTTTTTCCTGACAATGTGACTGTGGGCCTGGCTTTGTAAGACTGTGTTCTTATGAATGACCTAGGAAACAACATTGGTTTGTGTCTGGGAGAATTTATTTTTCTCTGCAGAATTTTTTGTGTGTCTTAATTTGGGGATTTAAAATCAGTTGCTACTTGGTAAGTATTTGACTGATTATCCTTTAATTGGTAAGTGTCACTTGTGAAGGTGCAACTTCAGAAAAGACAAGAACTTAAGATTCATGACTATGTTCATAGGGTAAAGCTATGTGGATTTTTTACTGTGGAAATAATTAGTCATGTGGTTGGAACCAAGATGGATGACACAGGTGAAGAAAGGGATAGTGATGGTGCTGGCTCTGAGTCTGATGACTAGAGTTCTAATAATTTTGTGGTAAAAAGGGGGAGAAGTAGTAGTAGAAACAACATGGTTAGTTGTTTGTGCCTCTGTAGATGTGCTGATGATTTGTTGCTACAGGTGGAAGATGAGTTTTGCTGCTGCTCTGAGTTGTGTTGCAGGTGTGCTTGAGTTGATTTCTTAGGTTGTGTGAGCAAGATGATGATCATGTGTGATTGATGTTCACTGTTACTGTTAGGTGTGTGTGAGTTGGTGCTTGTGCTTGGTTATGTGTGTGTCTGCAGGTTGCTGGTATGTTGTGGTTGGCAGGTGTGCCATGATTATTAGGCATCCCTTGAGGGGGAGAATCATAGGATGTTGTACCAGATGTTGTGACATCTGTAGTCTGATCTAGCAGGTCGTGTCATAGTAGATGTCTGGACATTCATAGTCCAGAACAGTTTGTACGTGTGTACATTTACTCCAATTGTTGTCAATTTTTTGCTAAATAAAGGGGGAGTAAAGTGTCGTTATCTGTTGCTACTGCTATGGAAAGAGTAGTGTTGTTACTTACTAAATGCAACCAGTAAGGGGGAGCATGATAGTTTCTGAGGCTGGATGTATTTGAAGAAAACTACTGCCGTTGCTGCGCTGATAAGTTTGTTTGGTTGTTTTAGCCAAAATTTGCCAAAGAGGGAGATTGCTAGTTCCATGATTGTCCATGGTTCTATGATTGGCTAAATTTTGGTAAAACATGATTCTGCACTGATGTTAAGCAAGATGTTATAACATCTCCATCTGCTGTGGTGACAGAACTGTTGTCATGATGTCAAGACAGATGTCGTGACATCCATCTGCTGTAGTAACATAACTGCTGTCATGTGCTTTAATCAAGATGTCAAGACAAATGTCGTGACATCTATCTGGTACAGCAAGAGCTGCTATTTTATATCACTTAACAGAGGTAGTTTGGTTTGATGAGGTCCTGTTGGATATATCTCATCAGTGTGTGCAGATCAAAGAGATTTATTAGGAACAAAGTGCAAATTTAATTGGTGTTCATAAAAAGGATCTTTGAGACTTTTTAGGAAACTATAATATATTTGTTTCTATTGCTATGAAGAAGATTCTGCAAGAGTGTTCTGTAGGGTAAGTTGGGATAGCTAAGAGCAAGTTAAGTTGGATGTCATGCTGGATGTTTTGACATCAAGCGTATGACATCAGGGCGCGCAGGTTTTAGTTTCTGGTATTAGCTCAGGCTATACTTCAGGAAACATTTTAGGAAGCCTAGTTATCTCAGGCGACATATCAGGCATTGCTGAGGATAACATGGAATGCCCCTGACTATATTGGACGTGCGCATCTTCATGAAGAGAGGTTTATCTTGGGTAAACCTAATTTCTACACCTAGGCCCAAGGACTGTATGTTGCTTATATATACAGAAGTAGCAATCCTAATTCGTTGGGGCTTTTAGACAGAGACTGAGAGATTGTGTGGTGAAGAATTTTGTTGGTGTAACTTAATCTTCACGTGTGGTTTTGTGTTTTAGAATTTTGAGAGTCTCTTGTGTGTAACTTTGTAAGTCACCCTTTGTATCCTTTGATGCATCGTGGTAGACATATTTAGGCTATTATTTGTACAGTGTTAATTGTTCACTCAAAGCTTTTAAGCAAGAATGTATTGTTCTTGATTGAAGCTGTTAAGCAAAATTAAGTATTGTGACTTTGAAGAGTGTCTTCTTAAGTCTTCCTTTCGTATTGAATTGTTTATCACTGCTATGATTGTGGGGTGTGAGAGGTGTCTCTTGTCTAGTGGGTTCTAGGCAGAAATTGCATTGGGTAGAGATTAAGTGAGGAGTTGTAAACTAGGAGTTTAGTTCTAAATTAATTATGCTAATAGTGGATTTCCTTCCTGGCTTGGTAGCCCCCAGATGTAGGTGATGTTGCACCGAACTGGGTTAATAATTTCCTGTGTTCTTTAATGCTTTCGTGACTTGTTTACTGCTAAGTTTAATAGTCTGTCCAGAAGTGGATGTCATAACATCCACTGTAACATCGAATGTCTGTTACTGCATTTACATTTCTGCACAATTTAAATGGTTAGATAAATAGTCCTGTCAGTCTGCATTTTAAAGTGAATTAAAATGGTCATGTTTTGTCCTTGTTCTGTTTTGGCAGAGATCAATGTCTTAACATCTCTAGGGACATCTGAAATCTGCATACCATAATTTCAGATTACACCAATCTCAATCGGGCATATCCCAAGGACGCCTATCCCCTCCCCAACATCGACAAGCTCGTCGACAACTCGGCGGGTTTCAAATTGCTGTCCTTCATGGAAACCTAATCGGGATACAACCAGATCCCCATGGTCGAGGTCGACAAACAGAGCACAACGTTCATGACCGAGTCAGGCAACTATTACTATAATGTAATTCCCTTCGGCCTAAAGAAGGCCGACACCACTTACCAGCGGGTGATGAACAAAGTCTTCCGGGGAGAGATATGCAACATGCTCGAAGTCTACATGGATGACATGATCGTCAAGTCCCGCACCGAGGTCGACCATACGGCCCACGTCAGAAAAGTCTTTGAGACAGCGAGGAAGTGCAGGATGCGATTTAACCCGGAGAAGTGCATCTTCAGCGTACGCGCGGAGAAGTTCCTCGAGTTTTACCTGACCGAACGGGGGATCGAGGCAAACCCTAACAAATGTCGGGCCTTCTCCGAAATAGCGACACCAAGCACGAAGAAGTCAATACAGTCCCTTAACGGGATGCTTGCATCATTGTCCCGCTTCGTCGCAAAGTCCGCGCAACACGCCCTCCCATTCTTCAAACTGCTTAGAAAGGAGGTTGCGTTCGAACAGATGGAGGAATGCGAGCAGGCCCCCTTACACCTCAAACGCATCTTGTCGGAGCCATATGTACTGACGAGGCCTGAAGTCGGGGAGACCCTCTACCCGTGCCTGGCCGTCTCAACCGAGGCCGTGAGCGCCATACTAATCCGGGAAACACAGGACGGGTAGAAACCAATCTACTTCACGAGCAAGGCCCTCCACGACCCCGAAGTGAGATATCAGCAGATCGAAAAAGTCGCCTTAGCCCTCACTAACGCGGCTAGGGGACTCCGGCACTGCATCCTGGTCCATATCGTCGTAGTCAGAACCGAGCAGCCAATCAAATAGTTGCTCGACAGGCTCGACATGGCGGGGCGCATGCTAAAGTGGTCACTAGAGGTCTTCGAGTTTGACATCACCTACGAAGGCAGGAAAGTGCTCAAGGCCCAAGTGCTGGCCGATTTCGTTGCCGAGATGAACCCCACCATGGAGCCAACCCCTGGAGCCCACAAGTGGACCATTGTCATCGATGGCGCTTCAAGCCCTTCGGGGAGCGGTGCGGGCACCCTCCTGGAAAACGAGGAAGGTACGGTCGTGGAAGTCTCCATGACCCTAGCCTTTCTGACGACGGACAATCAAGTCGAGTACGAAGCCTTCTTGGCCGGACTACTCCTGGCAGAATACCTCGGAGCCAAGGAGATAAAAATCTTCTCGGACTCCCAGTTGGTTGCATCCCAAGTTTGGGGCGAGTACCAAGCGAAGAACGACAACCTGGCTGAATACTTGGCCCTCATAAGGGAATGCATGAAAAGTTTCGAATCCTCCGAAGTACAAAACGTTCCCCGTGAGCAGAATACGCGGGCAGACGTCCTCTCAAAGTTACCAAGAAGAAAGGCGGAATAAATCCGTCATTCAGGAGATCCTCGCGCAACCGAGTACAGAGAGGGCGAAAACACTGCTCGACGTCAACACCATCGGGGACAGCGTTGTTGGATGACCCCAATACACGCTTCCCTTAGCACGGGGCACCTCCCCGACGACGCTTAGGAGGCCAGTACGGTCAGACGTCGAGCCTGGTCGTATGTGCTGCTCGAGAGTAGGCTATACCTAAGAGGCTTCTCGATCCCTCTCCTCAATTGCATCGATAAAAACCAAGCCTGGGCCATCCTACAAGAGGTCCACAAGGACATCAACGCGCAACACCTCGAAGGATGGTCCTTGGTGAGGAAGGCTTTAGGGTCGGATTCTACTGGCCGACGATGCAGAAAGACGCGAAGGAACACGTAAAGCAGTGCGACAGGTGCAAACGGCATGGGGACATGTACCTCGCCCCCCGAGCGATCTCAAGTCCCTTTCCTCCCCCTGCCCGTTCTCCTGGTGGGGAATGGATATCCTCGGCCCGTTCACCTTAGGCTCCTATCAGAACAAGTACCTGATAGTCGGCATCGACTACTTCACCAAATGGATCGAGGCCGAGGCCCTCGCCAAAATCACGGCACACAACATACTCCGCTTCTATAAGAGGAACATCCTCGCCAGGTTCGGCGTGCCAATGGCGATCGTGACCGACAATGATACGCAATTCACCGACAAAAACTTTCAAGACTTTGTGACCAAGCTCGGGACGAAGCAACACTTCACGTCAGTCGAACACCCGCAAACAAACGGCTAAGCAGAGGCCGTGAACAGAGTCATCCTGCGAGGTCTGAAATGCCGACTCGGGGACGCCAAGAAAAGGTGGGTTGTAGAGCTCCACATCATGCTCTGGGCATACAGAACAATGCCTCACTCGACCACCAAGGAAACACCTTTTCGGCTAACCTATGGGACCGAGGTGGTAATCCCGGTAGAAATAAGGGAATCGTCTAGGAGAACTGAATCCGCCTAGAGGAGGAGGCCAATGGCAAGACCCTTATAGATGAGCTCGACCTAGTCGAGGAAATACGTTCAAAGGCATCTCTCCAGGAGGCTGCACTGAAACAAAAAATCACCCTCTGTTACGATTGCAGAGTTATAAAGCGTGAATTTCAGATTGATGATCTAGTCTTACGGAGAAACCAGAAGGACTCACGCGAGCGCAAGCTCGCCGCTAACTGGGAGGGCCCCTACCGTGTCCGGGACAAAACGGAGCACGAGGCCTACTACCTCGAAAACTTACACGGGGACGAGATAGCTCGACCATGGAATGCTGAGAAGCTAAAAAAATACTATAGTTGAACACTGCCCGTGACGATGCGCTTCGCGACCACGGGAGCGCGACGCGGTACAATCGAGTCTCCCTGAAACTCAACGAGATAACAAGCACCTGCCTTTTGTGTGTAAGGACAGAGCGCTCTGTTCGATGGATACCACTCGATCGAGAGTCACCACCGCTGTAGCAAGACTGGCAGAACACCCAGCTCACGATGGGACGTTCACGCCGCGGGGATAGGTCTCCATCCGTGGTCCATCTCCGTAATCGACCGGATAACCACCCCGATCAGCCGGCCAGTTCCCTGCACTACCGGTCACCAATGAACAATGTCGAGTTACACTCCCAGACAAGAATAATAAACATACAAACGAGCATAATAAACATGTGAACAAGCGTATAAAGCATGCATGAATAAATAGTTGAGCACAAACCAACACTTAGAAGAAGATATAAATTCCATAAAATGGGCACAAGCCCGACAGTCAACAGATTACAATAAGGGGCACGCAGGCCGAACAAATAGTCTGAATAACAAAACAAGCCACACAGGCCAAAAAGTGTTTGGCACGTAGGCCGAAAAATCAAAAAGGGGCACGCAGGCCGCCATCGCCTAATCTAGGGGGTCGTCCTCGTCTCTGGCGGTATGGTCCTCCTCCTCGCCCTCCGAGCTGCCAGGCGCAATGATACAACCATCCTGGATCTGATGGTAGGGGCCAATCTCGTCGATCACCAAGTCCAAACTGAAGTTGACGAGCCGAAGCTAGTCGGCAGCACTCTTGAAGCCCACCTCGACGGCCCCCAAGTAGTCCTCGTCCAACTGACGAATCCTCTCCACCAGCTCCCACCGAGACACCATTAATCACTCCTCCTCTGACTCCTTCTCGGAAGGGGCGACCATACCGTTGAGCTCCGCAGCACGACCCTTAACTCCCGCCAGTTTGTCCTCCCCTTGCTTCAGCATCTTCTCCAGCTCCTGGTGAACCTTACCCTACTTTTGGTACTCCTTCTGGTCGGCCTCCAGCTTGGACCGGACCTCCTCAGACACAGCCATCTCACTCTTGGCAGCGGCCAAATCAGCCAAGGAACACCCCTCCTTGCCCAGCACAACAGCCGTCTCAAAAGCCCTCACCACCGCGGCCAGATCCTCGGACAACATCCTCCTCCGAGCCTCCTTGCCTGCAGTCAGGATGCGCCCCGCCTCCTCCAGGGCCACAATAGGAACATTCCCCCTAAAAAGAAGTTCGACCGGAGACAGCAGGGGGGAAGAATGAAACTCTGCTCTGGGGACCCGTCCGTTAGATCAATCGGAGACACATCAACCTCCCGCTGCCTCTTAGGGGCCGGAGGTTGCGTCGGGGAGCCGCTGCCCTGCAGGGAAGAAGTCATTCCTACAGACCCGACGACCGGCTCCCTCCAAACAGGAGGAGCCCTCCCTTGAGGACGTCGAACACCCCTGCTCAACAACTTGGTCACATGCTCCTCCACTGAACCCATTGTGCCTGCAAAAAGAGCACAAGAAAACAGTTAGCACAAAAATTCAAAAATGAATAATAAAAGCTCGTCGGGGAGACGCCCCACTACCTAAGAGCCGGTGAGCCTCCGCCTTTGTCCGGCACTCGAGCAGAGCATTTGTATTGATACACCGGGTCTCCGTCAGTATCTCCCTGTTAGCGTTACGGATATAATCCTTGTCGGGGAACACACACTTCTGAGGAGGAAGACGTCCCACGAAGTCGACCAGCTTTCTAAAGGCCAGGATATCATCCTCGCCCATGTAATTGGGGCAGTAGATGAAGCTATTGGTGCTTGAACGGAAGTGTAGCTCCATCCAGTCCAAAGGGAAGTTGGACTCATAACTCTACTCGGATTGGCCGTCCACAATAATGACCTCTCTCCGAAACAAGGTATCATAAGCCTCATCTGTCACCAGCATGAACACAAACCATATGTCCTTGAACCCCCGCATTGAATCGATATACGCCAGGAAGAGCCTGGTCGGTTGCTTCAAGGAGACCTAGTTATGCCGACCGGACACTGTCTGCCGTTGCAGGTGAAAGACACAGAAGAACAACGTCATGGTAGCCCCGGGTTCGAGGTAATCACAGACGATTTCAAAAGCTCGAAGAAAGGCGAGGGAGTTCGGGTGGAGTTGAGACGACGCCAGCATCAAGTGGTTTTACACGCCCTGCTGGAAGCCCGTGAACGACATGCACATCCCCGCCTCCTTGAAGGAAAATTCATACATGAGGAACCGACCCCCACCGTACCGCGAGCATATATGATCCAGCTCCTGGGGCCGACAAGCTCAAAACTGGCGGGGAGCCCCGGCCTCCCTATCTTCAATCACATAAAAAGTGTTGGAGTCGTCGAGGACAAACCGCGACATATAGTTTAGCGGCTCATCCCCGACCCACTCTGCTACTGGTCTGTCCAGGGGGTCTGCAACGGCCACGTCTTGACGACCTTCTTCATCTTCGGACAGATACCACTGCACCTCCTCTTCGTCGTTGTCAGCAATTTACCTGAAAAGTAGAGGAACTTGGTGAATTCGACAGCCAAATTAAATCCACCCATGGTTGCCAGGACGCCTAGAGGATAATGTTAGGGTAACCCAAACCCTCCGAAGTGCCCGGGCAATACCCTCTTTGTCCTCGGCGTATACATTAAATCGTGCCCGGGGTACTCGTCAACTACCCTCGGGACGTTCAAAGTTTTATCAATCATTCCCAGACCACTCATTGCAAGGGTCGGGGATAGTCAGTCGCAACCCTAGTTTGGAAGCACCCTCCGGCGTATTCGTCGAAAAAGCCTACGGTCACCCCGGCGCCTCCAGCGGAGCTGCCTAAAACACTAAAAAGCACCAAAAGGGAGGTAGATACTTACGTGATGTGGTGGAAGAAAAGGTTGTCGCATCGAGAAGAGAGATTGTGAAGGTCGAACAAAAAGATTGAAGGCACCGGGAAAATATCTCAAGATGTCGAGCAGCAGCAAAAGAAATGAATGAACGAAAAGACGACCTGGATCCGCGTATATATATGCCCTAGCACGAGAAATGAAGCGTTGCTAGACACTCAAGTACCTAGCTCGTAGCCCCCGCAGGAGGACACATGGCGATCCTCAACCTTCCCTGCGTCTCTTCAGATTCCCCTCCTCGACTGGGGGTTCCCCGTAAATCATGGACTCACCCGACCGATATGGCCGTGACCTGCTCGACATAGCGACATGCCAGACTCTTTTTACACCTTAAGTCGTAGCTCGCTTGACCACGAGAAACGACTTGGGGGGCTACTGTTCTGGAATGGGCCGATGCTTGGCCCATAGTCGGGCAGGCCCAAACCCCACCCGGTTTGAAGGCCTAATAAGACCCCTCAACCAGGAGTAGAAGGTCCATCTGGCAAAACATCTTCTCCCGTCGGACACAGACCAACATTCGTCGGGCAGGACCGTCATAGCTGCTCGGAAGCCTTCTCCTTCCCCACGGTCGGACAAATCCTCAAACCTCCCCCATGTTCTCTACGTGTCCCCTACGCGGGGACACGTCATCAAGTAACTACCCGTATCCTGGTGATTTGGTCTTCCACCTCCCGGATAGCACGAAACAGTTACACTAGGGCAAAAACCATGTGATGGTCTTCTCGATGCCACGTCAGCCCTAGCAGTTACCAACGTTGGGCCTGGCAGCCCAACATGTGGTAACCGATGGCCCTACGCTGGGGGCTCATTATAAATACCCTCTTCCACTAGAGGGTCAGGTAATCTAATTTCTCACCTTTCTCTATGTACTTGTGATCACTCTGCACGTCGCTTACTGATCGCGACTTTCTGAGTCTAACGGTACTAACTGCAAGTGCACAATCTATCGCGTAGTAATAAAGATATCGATCCCACAAGGACAGGTAATCAAACTAGTGTTTTCGATTGTTACTATGTTTAGCTAAGGCGGAAAATGTTTTAGTGAATGGATGCAAAAATTATGAAATAAAAAGGAAATAAAAGTTATAAGTTTTAAAGAATATCGATAAGGGATATCGGTATGTAATGTCTTAATTATCGGGGATTCGACAAGTTGCCGGTGCTTTTTAGCTTATGCAATCACTTTTCAGGAGAAAGTATTCATTTAAAAAACTTTGCCTCACGCTGATTGTTGACTCGGGTCATAGTTTTAAGGTGGAATGTAAGCTCTCGCAGTCCCATTTGGGGTTAAAACTACTTTTTTAAAATAAATAAATTATGATTTCTTTTAAAGAGCTTTCGCTATGTTTAAAGTTAATACCTAGTTTTTACTATCCGGTTCAAACCCCACGCTTTCACGTGCCGACTCGACCCTTAATAAATTCCCCACTTTCGTGGCAAAACTGTTGTAAATAGCTTCTCACTTTCGTGACAAAGGTTATTTAGAAAATCAGATTAAAAACTACGACCATAAAAATTGTTGTAAAAAGGTAAGGCGCACCGGATATTATCGAATCCCATCCTACTAATTCGATTACATACCGATAGAATCAATTTAGCTTGACATGATAATTAATGTAAACATGAATAAACATAAACGGTATAATGACATAACATGCATACTGACATAAGTAGAATAAATAATCAATTAATAAGAACTTGCAAGTAGTACTGATATTGGATTCTCGAGTAGTCCTCCACAATGTCGGCAGGATTCTACTTTGATAAAATGAAAGTGCAGAATGAAAATGGCAGTAATCTGAACTACCGGGAAAGGAAAGGAAATAACAGTATAAAATAGAAAATGGCTTCAACAAAATTTTTGGCAGCAATTTGGTACGTAGAATGAAGCTCTCTTTTCAGGTCCAACTGCCACCCTTTTATATTCGAGGTCGCATGAGGAAATGTCGGAGGAAAATGAGTTGAGGAAGAAAATTCTGAGGAAGGGAATACTGCATCATGCCTAGATTCTCTCCTCTTTGTGGCCACGTTCTGTTTTGAACGTTATGTCTGAAAATATAACTGTGACGCTCGTGTTGGGGCTGTGACGGTCGTGACGGTCGTGGTGGACTTTGACGACCATCACACCTTTAAAATCCTGCTTTCTGTTGCTTTCTAGCTTTTTCTCCTCTTTTGTCCCTTATTTGCGTGCTTTTCTATGTCTTGCTTATTTTTGGCGTGAGAATGAAATACCTGCGAAAACACTTAGCAAACTTACGGAATAATCGGGATTCAGGTTGAAATCGTACAGTTAATAAATGAAAAATACGTCAATTGTAAGGTACATTTTCGGTTATCACTTACTTTAGCATCGAAGTGTGTTTCAGGTACACCCCCTCCCCCTCTGTCCGTCAAGGCAACAGTTCGACAGCTCAGATGTGTGGCGGCCCTGCGATCTCTCTGATCAGGTACGATCACAAATCATGTAGTTTTCGTTTCCAACCAATGTACATTGTTGATAAGGATTGGTATGTGTAGCTTTAGTGTCCATTATCAACTTGTACAATTCATTCACTTGATTAACCAAGACAATCATCTTTAAGGACTCTGTGTCCTGCAAATAAAAATAGTCAGGTGTAAATTCAATTGATAAATTTAAGAATTGGCATAACTTGGACACAAAAATAAAATTGAGTTTGAAATCATTTGAGTATAAGAAATTGACTTTGTAAAGATATGGAGAAAGTTGTACATTACCTACATAAGAGACTTGGACTGAATTACTATTAGGTAGATCGGCATTAATTGGACTAATTCTATAAAATAACTCAAAAAATTATAAATATGAGCATATATGATCATTAGGTCTAGAACTAATGAGCCAACAATTAAAAAAACTGGTGTTAGCTTACTGAACTAACAGTTTTGAGAAAATTAGAGTTACCTAAGTTTGGAGAACTTGATTCATTTGGTGGATGACCAAGATGAATCTTTTCATTTGAATGAATGATTACAATGATTATTTATTAGAGACACAAAGTGTAGGATAATTATTCTAGGAGTGATGCACGTGTTAATAACTCTAAAAATCTCTAACAAACTCCTAAACAACACATGCTATTAATAGAAAGTTTCTCTAAGTTACTAACAAGCCTACTTTTAAGTGGAAAGCTTTGCTAACAAGTCGATTATTAGAGTAACTAATTTGTAACTTATTCTTCTTCTTTCTCATTAACTGTTTATATATATATATATATATATATATATATATATATATATATATATATATATATATATATATATATATATATATATATATATATATATATATATATATATATATAGAGAGAGAGAGAGAGAGAGAGAGAGAGAGAGAGAGAGAGTGTTAGGATCCACTTACTCAAATTGTAAATTTTTATAACTTAATCCATAATTATAGCCTTTAAATTAGATTTTATCGAATGATTATAAGTAAAAATGTTAATTTAACCACTAGATTAGATTCAATTTAAAGGCTTACTCCAAGAGTAAGTTTTTGTAACTTACTCCACAATCATAGCCTTTAAATTAGATTTAATCGAATGGTTATAAATAAAAATATTAATTTAACCACTACATTAGATTCAATTTAAAGGCTATGATGGAGAGTAAGTTAAAAACACACTTATTCTTGGAGTAAGTTGATCCCCACTTTTATATATATATATATATATTAGAAAAACCATTATAGTCGAATGGATCCTGGTTTGAAACGTAAGTGAAATCACTTTTTAAAAAAATATTTAAAGCACTAGCAAATATGTCTTAAAGTTGGAACGCAAGAATACTCTGATGGCCGCTACTGCCTTATAACACCGCGAGAAGCCCGATTGCTTAGATGCTACATGCCTAAGTGCTCAAGTACCGCCTACAAGTCGCCACTAGCGACGCCTACGCCCTCGGACCCGGAGCCGATGTTGATGGTGGAGACACCGGCGAGGGGTGTATGGAAGAGGGAAATGAAATAATGCTTGGTGTTGCACCCTAAAATTTGACCAACCGATTCTCCTATCTGACTCGTGGTTTGAATTCATATTCGCAAATAAGACGTATGATATTTGTGCACAGGCAGAGGACCTCAGGGTTACAGCTTGATCTTCGTCCATCAGATATGGCAGATCCAGTCTAGATCATCAGGGTTTTATTTTCGGGAAATTGTGCGCTCCTCAGTGATTTTTAGCTTGCATAGTGATTTTGGGGATATTCTGATGCCCGGGGATCTCTGTTCGATTCGATCTGGTCTCGTGCGCTCTTTTATGGCGGTCATTTGTATTCATCTGCATTTTTAGGATTTTAATAGACTTTTGTGGATTTTCAATAGGCTTTATAGATTTTTCTGGAATTTAAATAGGGTTTTTGTATTTTTTAATAGTTTAATTCTCTTTTTAGAATTTTATAGGATTTTTTAAATAGATTTTTTAGAATATAAAGGAGTTTAAATAGTTTTAATTGTTTTTAATAATAAAGAAAAATGGGGATATAGTTTTTTCTTTTATTAATAATAGATGTTAATAGTTTAGAATTTTAATAGAAATTTTATATAGATTTTAAAATAGGTTTAATAGTTTTTTCTTTTTATCATTTTTAGAATATATTAGATTTTAAATGTAGTTTTAATTCTCTTTTTAGAATTTTATAGGAAATATTATAGATTTTTCTTATTAATTTTAAATAGATTTACTAGTTTTAAATAATATTAGAATTTTAATAGAGATTAGTAGAAGTTTAGAGTCAATTAGATCTTAATCATTTTTAGATTTAATTAGGATTAAGATAGTTGATTTTTCGGATTAGTCAGTTAATTAGGTATCAATTGATGTTAATTAGATAATTAGGTTTAATTGTTTTTTTCCAGTTTATTACAGGTTTTTTGGCCATTTTTCGTAGTGGGCCCATACCAGAAAAGCCCAATTCAACCCAGAATTTGTCCAAGTTTTTCCAGCATTTTCCAGAGTGTTCTAGAAGCGTCCAGATGTCCTCAGCAAAATAAAAGCTAGCGCCACGTGTTGTGAAGAGGTTGGCCACACGCGTTGCATGCTGAGGACCCCACCTCACACACTCAGAAGCTCCCAGAATCACGCCACGTCTCGCTTCCAGCTGGCCACACTCTCTCTCTCTGCTGCCACCCGTCCTCACGCGTGTCACCACCCAACCTCTCCACTTCACCACCTGTCACGCCCTCAGCCCTCGCCTGAGCTTCGCCAGAAAACCCACCGGCGGCCATGCATCCGCCATAACCTCCCACCGCCGGTCACCCCAACGTCCTCCGGCCACCGCAACAGCTCGCCGGAGTTCGTTTTGCACCCAGAATTCCCAGAAACGCTCTGAGCTTCATCTTCTTCCTCCGTCCACCTTCATCGTCGCCTCGCCGGAAAAATTATACTCGCCGGAAACTTCAAGAACTAGTTCCCAGAACCCTCAACCAAATTTCCAGAACATCAAATCTCCACCGCGTCCCCAGAACAACCTTTCCAGAACTCCATACAATCATCATCAGCCTCCATATCTCCTTCCACGTTCCCAGATTCGTCTCATCGCCAGAGAATCCCCAGCGCGTCTTCATCGTTATTCAAAGGTCTTCGTCAACTCCCAACCACTTCAAGACCTGTAAAGATCTTTGAAGTTCTTCTCCCACGGTGTTTCTTCTCCAGAACGTCTTCAAAGTCTTCCCTAAGGATCAAGATCTTCCGCTTTCTCGTAGTAACCTTCAAGTAGTTCTTCAAGATTCTCCAGGTTTTCTTCAATTCCTTCAACGAACTTCGAGGATTCGCGGCGTCGTTCACACCTCAAGCCAGGTATGTTGTTCTTCCACTACTGATTCGTTGTTGATTGTTGAATGTAGGTTTCTGGTGGGATTTCAATTAGCATTTAGTTTAGGTTAGATCTTGAACAGTAGATTGTGGCGAGAGATTGAGGTGTTTGGGTGAGAAGCCTTTCTTAGAGTTTGTTTGGGTTCTTTTTTTCTGGAATTGAGTTGCAGAGAGAGGGTGAGGGAGAGGAGAGAGGACGACGGCTAGGGTTTAGGTTAGAAGGATGAACAGTGTTTAGGGTTTGTAAAAGGGGAAAGGGTTTTGTGGTTCAGATTAGGGTTTGGGCTGGGTGCAAAGCCCAATCACGTTTTACTGAAGCAACTCCCCGTTTACTCAATACCCCTCCCTGCGTGTGAGAGCTGGGAATGAATTGGCTTGGGCCTTAGGCCCTAATGCTAGCTACACCCCCCTGGGCGTAAGCCCAATGAAAGCTAGCGTGCAAAACCTGCTAACGCTGCACCCCCCCCCCCTGCGTTTTTTTCTTTAGTTTCATTAATGATTTTCTGACTCACTGGGCCTTAGGCCCCAGCGCTATCCACACCCCCTGGGCGTAAGCCCAATGAGAATTAACTGAAAAACATTGCTTCCAGCACCCCCTCCAATTTTATTCAAATTTTGTTTTCTTTTATTCTTTTTCATATTTTCTTGCATTATAAAATTCATAAGAAAATATAAACAATTGTTTTTTTAATTCTTCTTTTTTCTATCATTTCATCATAATGTCTAGAAAATCATATAAAAATAAAAATGCCATTTTATTTTTGTTTGATATTTTTTGTATATTTTCCATTTAATTGACTTTTTTTAATATTCTTTAATGCATGCGTATTATTAGAAAATCCATAAAAAATAGTAGGTTGAGTCAAATAATTCCGTTCTTTTTTCTGTAGACTCGTAATTCAGTGTAGAATTTTATAGTACAAAAACATTAGCTTAATCATGCATTTTCATTTTAATTGCATTTTTTGTATTGTTTTGCTATTAACTAATTGGTTTGTGGATATGTCTGTGTTGCTGATTTTAGTTCTTTCATCTGGTATTGAATTTTGTTCTGATTTTTTAGCATGTTGTCATAGAGCCATGTAGGTTTCCCATAGATTTTTGTTAGATTTTTGTAGGATGTTCTGATATGATTTGTCTGAGCCTGAGGATAGGAGAAGTCTTGATGGCTTCTGACTTTGAAGTTCAACGGTGGTTGAACTTCAGAGGTAGTTTCTTGTGGTTTGAGGATCTGTGGGTTCTTCTCATAGATGGGAGCTGGTTGAGGTCCTGTTGGAGCTTGCAAGGATGCAGTGGATTGGGGCTTAGTCTAGGAGCTTGTTATCTGTTTGTGAGGTTCGAGATCCTGAAGTTTGAAGGGAGTTTATGGTACTTTCCTGAGGAAGGCACTACGAATGACTTTCATTCTTTCTTCTCACCTCTTTCTTAAGTATCCAATGATGTTGGAGCCAACTTGTGAGTTTAATTTCTCCTGAGGAGGAATGTAAACTGATCACAGTTGTTGAGCCACATAGGATACGATTCCTAAGTGTCAGCCTCCTAGTACTTTCCTGAGGAAGGTCCTATGGGTCTGCTCACTTAGTTCCCTTAGTGCATATAGGTTTTCTCAAGTATCCAGTGATGTTGGAGCCAACTTGTGAGTTTAATTTCTCCTGAGGAGGAATGTAAACTGATCACAGTTGTTGAGCCACATAGGATACGATTCCTAAGTGTCAGCCTCCTAGTACTTTCCTGAGGAAGGTCCTATGGGTCTGCTCACTTAGTTCCCTTAGTGCATATAGGTTTTCTCAAGTATCCAGTGATGCCGGAGCCTTCATGTGAGTTTAATTTCTCTTGAGGAGGAATGTAAACTGATCACGGTTGTCGAGCCGCATAGGATATGACTCCTGAGTAGTAACCTCATGGTACTTTCCTGAGGAAGGCACTATGAGCTTGTCTGCTTAGCTCCCTTTCTTTGGTAAGCTTGTCCTGAAGCTTGGAGATTGGGATTGATTCCTCTTGTTTAGGGTTTTGATTAGAGGCTTTGCTTAGATCTTTGCTTAAGGTGTTGTATAGGGTTTTGTTTAGAGATAGATTAGGAGCTTGTTTCAGGAGTAGTTTCTTGTTTTGTAGATAGAGGCTTATCAGGTTAGCTAGCCTTCTCTTTGTATTGTTTGACTTGTGTGATGTTATGTTGCATTAGACTTAGGTGTTCATCTAGATAGTTCTGAGTTAGGTGCATCTTAGAAGTAGACTTTGTGTGCATGAGAAGTTGAGGTGGTCCTCCTTCAGCTTGTTTGTTATTGCGTGGCTTTGCTTGTTGGTATTTGGTAGAGCTGAGCTCCCTTGCCTCTGTGGTTTGCGGCCTTGTGCCTTGTTTGTTTAGTTGTTGCATTCATGCATATTTTCAGTATTTCTTTACGTTGCAGTTTCTTGTTTGTCGTTTAATCCTGTTGCCATGATCCCTTAGGAGCTCTGACTTCTCCGCTGTGGAGTCGTTATGATAGACATTAGGATGGTCAACCAGGCGTGATATCAGTAGGTAGATTCCCCTTTCTCAGTTACAGTTGTAGGGTGTCTTTTCCCTTTCCTTTCAGTAGGAGCTTTTGAGTAGCTTGATCCGTAGTTAGCTGAACTACAGCTGCTCTGATTCCTTGTACCAGACAAGGATATGTAGGCATAGGATGCGATGTCCTAGCGAGCACACTAACAGCTAACCCTTTGTTCTCTCGCGGCTGTGCGATCGAGACTTTCCCGCTGACGACTAATTGTTATCCCCTTTCTCTTGCCCGAGCGCACTTGAGACCAGATCGTAGTTGTAGGTTCCCGAGCCTTAGAGACCAGTTTGTTTTCTCACTGTTGTGTGAGAGCGCCAGTTTACCCGTAGTTAGTCGAACTACGTTTGCTCTGATCTTCCATGCTGTGTGGAAGTACGTAGGCACAGGACGCGACGTCCTAGCGAGCAACCTTTCCCCGTTTAGTCGTAGGAAGTCGAACTACGTTGACTCTGACTTTCCCATTGCACGAGGGAATACGTAGGCCCAGAACACCGTATGTTCTGTCGAGTCCTGTCCTTTTATTTTCTTTTCAGACCGACCATTAGCATAGATAGATAAATCACCCTTTTCCTTATAAACACCAAGCGTGGATCCCATCGAGTACGATGGACGTGAGGGGTGCTAATACCTTCCCCTTGCGTAACCGACTCCCGAATCCAGGTTTTGGTTGCGATGACCATACCTTTTTCCCGTCTTTGCGAGGTTTACTTCGAGCGTTCCCTTTCCCGTTCTGAGGGATAAATAACGCACGGTGGAGACTCTCCTGTCAAGCCGGCGCCGATTTTCGCAGTAGCGACAGCTGGCGACTCTGCTGGGGACTTATAGCATCTAGGGACTTTTCCCATCCATTATGCTGGGACCGTTTCCCATCCCCTACGCGGGTCAATCCTAGCGCTTGGGTGTTTATTTGTTGGGTGTTGTGCATATTGTGTTTTACTTTTCTGCACTTTACTTTTTCTGTACCTTTACCTTTCCGCATTTATTTTCCAGCATTATATTATTGTGATTATTGCTGTGGGCAAGGGAGGTTACTGTGAGTGAAAGCCGGACCTGGGCTTGAGTATGCACCTAGATATAGTCGCGGAGAAGTAGTAGACGAACCTGTCTGCTGAGCAGGCACAGTTCCCTACGAAAATCTGCGCTCAGACGAGATTCTTGCAGAGGTGCTCCTTTCCGGTCCTGAGGATCTGAGGGGAGTCCAGACGTGAGGATTGTCGACTCTGGGGACCGATCATTTGGAAGTCAGCTAAGTGAGGCCTCTTCATGACTGGATGATGCCACTCCTTCTGGGAATCGTATCATCATTCATGAAAGTCTGTGACGCTGACGACCGCATAGGATGCCGTACCTTTGTCCGTGGATTAGGTTTATCATACCTGTGAGAGGGATTGGGTTATTGCAGGAAAACTAGCCTTCAGAAACCATGATTCAGTAGTTATCAGATGGTGTTTTTGATTCATCTCCAGGTGTGTTGTTTGGATCAGATGGGTTTCTTATCTGAGGTTGATGCTATTATCAGATGGTTTTCTCGTCAGATACAGAGGTTCAGATGGATTTCTTACCAGGGGATTGATATTTTGAGTATCAGATGATAGTTAGTGTCATGAGGTTCTGATGACCGTGTTGGTTTTCTGTTCTTGATCACAGAAATGTTCCTCTTCAGGCTACAGCATAGCCCCTGTGTTCGCAGATTGCATTATTTATCACATTGCATCATTGCATTACCATCTGCATTCAACTAACGTGTGTGTATTGCAGGTACATATTTTCCCTTCCTGTTCTGGTGTTTGTTCCTAGCAAGACATGGAAACCCTGAAGAGAGTATTGCCCTACAAGTTTCCGTCGCCGGATATCAGTCTATTGTTAGAATTGATTACTATTGCTAAGAAGAGGGTAATGGGTGACTTCAGAAAGAGATATGGGAGGATTCTGACCTACGTTTATCAGCCATCTGCCTACGAGACCAGCGGCATCTATACTCTGTTACAGTTCTATGATGCGGAGCTCCGATGTTTCGTATTTCCTGACTTTGTTTTGGCTCCTACCCTGGAGGAGTATTCTGCACTTCTGGATATACCGATCCGCGAGCAGATGCCTTTCTATCGTACGGACGCTGAGCCTAAGCTGGCTGAGCTTTCTGCCATCCTGTGCTTGAAAGAGTCTGAGCTGTCTGGGAAGATGATCAGAAGAGGAGACGTATGGGGATTTCCATTGGATGTCTTAGTGGAGAAGGCTCGAGAGTATGCCCAGAAGGGTAGCTGGGGTATTTTTGACGTCATCCTTGCTGTATGTGTGTATGGCATCGTGTTGTTCCCGAACATTCCTGATTTTGTCGACTCAGATGCCTTCTATATTTTGGCTGCGAAGAACCCAGTCCCTACTTTGCTGGGAGATATCCACCATTCAACCCACTACCAGAATGAAAAGCGGCGAGGAAGGAATGTGTCTTGTTGTGTACCTCTCATGTGTAGGTGGTTCACCAGTCATTTGCCTAAGTCAGGCCCTTTTGTCACCTCTATCGATTCTCTAGGATGGCCCGAGCGCTTAATGGGATTGACTGCTGAGGACGTGGTATGGGTCAACGAAGAGGTATTCGGAGTTGAGGTTATACTCAGGTGCGAAGGATTCCCGAATGTTCCTTTAGTGGGAAGGAAAGGTTGTGTCAATTACAACCCTTCCTTATTGATCAGGCAATTCGGGTATGTACCTCAGGGAGCGCCGAAGCCCGAGGAGATACAGGAATCTCTGTATCTCACTGGGGCAATAGGGAAAGAGATGCTGACTAAACTCGAGAAGGCATGGAAGAACTTGCACAAGAGAGGGAAGCTTTCAGGTAGCAGAGGGGATACTCGGGTTCCTGGCCCATATGTGGAGTGGATTCGTGAGCGAGCTGTGAAGTTCCTGATGCCTTATCCAGCGGTTCAGCCATTGCATCCTTCTCCGGTGGAGGAGCCTACCACTGTGGACATGCAGGTCTACAAGCAGCTGATGGCCGAGAAAGAGGAGCTAGCAAGGGCTAAAGAGGCTTTAGAGCAGGAGAATGCCCAGCTTCGGCATGAAAAGATTGAAATAGGATACTTTTCCAAGCAACAGGCTGAAACTCTGAAACATCTGAAGACTACGCTATTGGAATTGACTGAAACCAAGAAGCGTCTGGAGTTAGATGTAGACTCAGTTAGTAGTGTGTTGGCCACCAAGAAGCAAGAGCTGGAAAGGGCCTACACAAAGCTAGCCAAGTTCAGAGAACACTGGGATCTCACTATGACCAAGCGCAAAGAGCGGGAAGAAGAGATGAAGACACGGGTAGCTCAGTTAGAAGAACAGGTCAAAGTGAAGACTGGAGAGCTTGAAGAGGAAGCCTGCCGCCGATACGAGGCCGAGCGCAAGCTGATAGATGCCACGAAGAATCTGGAAGATTTTCAGCATAGAGCAGACGCCAAGAGACCCAAACCTGGGGGTGGTGCCAATGATAAGGCTTGGGAAGACTTTGTCAGAGACATCCAGGGAACGGTCAGGAAGAGGGATCAGCTAATAGAAGGTTTGATTCATCGACCAGATCACGCAGAGACGAAGAAGATGGTTGAGGACTTCCGCAACCGTACCCGTACTTGATTTCTCTCTTGTATTCTGTATGTTGAGATCACCACCAGGCATGTTGGCTGGGATCCTCCTTATCATATCAGCTGTATGAAGCATAGTTATGTAACCTCTTGACAAGACTGTTATTCTAATGAATATATGAGGGTTTTTCTGAATATTGTCTTTATGGTTTATCTCGTCTTGCTACCACTGACACTGGAATTGGAGGGGAAATATCTCCAATGCACACATGCACGTTAGCATTTTTTCTTGTATTCCTGTTTGCATAAATCATGTTGCATAGCATTTCTCTAGCAGGTCAGAGCACTTATCCAACCTTTGTTTTCACCAGAGGGTGATTCTCGGGGAATTGTTTGAGGCAGAAGTGGAGTGTTGAAGACAACCAAGGGGCTGAAGCAGATTTGAGCAGAATCAAGCAGCATAGTCGGTTACAGGTAATTGGCAGCTATGTCTGAAGGCAATTTCCAGTCTCCTAACACTTTGGCAGGGTTTGCCACGGCGTCCAACCATCAGTATGATTCTATGGAAGGCTTCCCACAGACAAACAATCTTACTGCAAACCAAGTTGTGCAGCCTGCTGTCCAGAACCGAGATCGGCATGAGCAGTTTGTTGCCCGAAATGAACGTTATCCTCCTGCTAACAATCAAAGTGTTGCTTTCCCTGTGATGAATTACCGGAGAGATGTTCCAATGGCCGGGATGGTAGATCCAAGAGCTCATGAGCAGGACAGAAGACTCCGAGCATTGGAAGAAGGTATAAAAGCCTTAGAAGCGAAAGATGCCGTTAACCTGGATGCTGTGGCCATGTGTTTGGTTCCTGACCTGGTGTTGCCTTACAAGTTCAAAGTGCCGGAATTCGAAAAATACACGGGAGATAGCTGTCCAAAGCTGCATTTGATGATGTTCTGTCGAAGGATGACTTCGTTTGTGCGAAATGACCAACTAATGATCCATTGCTTCCAGTATAGCCTGACGGGGGCATCTTTAAGATGGTATGTGCAATTGGAGAGTAATCAGATTCGATCATGGGTGGACTTAGCCAGAGCTTTCATGAAGCAGTACGATTACAACCTGGATTTGACTCCTAGTCTCGTAGATCTACAAGAATTGTCTCAGGCGGAGAATGAATCATTCCGAGGGTATTTGCGAAGATGGAAAGAATTAGCCGCTAGTGTTCAACCACCGCTTCCGGAAAGGGAACTGGTTGACATCTTCTTGGGTACTCTGAAAGGCCATTATTTTGACAAATTGTTCAGTTGCACAAACTTTGTGGGCCTGATGAGACTGGGAGAGATTGTTGAGAGAGGACTCAGGAGTGGAAAGTTTCGAGATGTTCCTTACGTCCCAGTTGATAAGATTGAGTCAGTTGTCAGTTCTCAAGAAGAGTGGGAAGGAGACGACGCCACCTCAGAATCTCTAGCATCTCAGGATCAGTTTTCAGACACTTCAAGTCAGCGGTCATCCTATCGTCGATCGCGTCAGCACGCCCCACGAAGACCAAGGAAACCTGAAAGGCAGTTTACTCGGCTACCGGTGTCGTACAGTCAGTTGTTGCCAGATCTGGTCAGAAGTGGATTGATAGTGCCGAAAGAGACTAAGCCGGTGATTCCACCGTATCCTCCAGGTTTTGATGCCAGCGCCCGCTGTGAGTACCATGTTGGGGCACAGGGGCATTCAACAAATGATTGTAAGGTGCTTAGAAGCCAGATTCAGGATCTGTTAGACTCTAGCCGTATTTGCATCACGCCTCAGGGTTTTGTTCAGATTAATGATTTTCCATCCTCCAGTTGTGCGGGTTCGTCAGTTAATGTCATGGAAGACTCCTCAGGAAGTGTGTGCTCTGAAGATTGTCAATCAGAGAGTTCAGTTGTGTGGGAGAAGTTTCTAGAGGTTTTTGCGCCGGATGTCGCATCTGTTTTCTCTGCTTAATCTGTTTAGCTTTTTGTGCACTAGTGTCTGCCGACCACCACCAGGATTGTTGGCTGGGGTCGTTATATTCGTACTCATTTGTGCTTACCTGCTGATTTTGTTGGTTGTACATATGTGGGAGATGTTTGTCTGTATGCTTATAGCTTGAGTTTCTCTTTGTCTCGTTATGAATGTGTGCTTGCTTTCTGCATTGCATTATGATTTAACATGTACATCAGAACTGTGGGTCTTATTTCTCCATATCCAGTTTGTTACAGGAACTCCTTCAGAGATATGGAACAGAATCAGTTCGAACTGATTGAAGTCCGAAGCCAGCTAGGGCAGATGATGAGAGACATGCAGGAGATGCGTCTGGAGCAGAAGATTCTCAAAGAGGAGAACAGTCAGCTGAAGACCCAAATGAGCTTGATCATGGAGGTAGTCAAGAATGTGCTTAGGAAAGAAGACGATCAGCTATTTGAAGCCGCAATGAAGAAGCTCGCGCCACCCGTGCATGTGGAACCCGAGCAGCAGCAACAGAAGATACATCCGGCTCAGCGGAGGATCCAGGAAGGGAAGCCAAAGAGAATGTTTGAGGCACCGCCTATGACATATGCTGAGCTCTTGCAGACTTTATTGAGGTTTAATCTGGTTGAGAAAAGAACGTTGGAACCACCAACGAGAGCGTTTCCTCATGGGTACGATGCCAGTAAGCAATGTGAGTTTCATTCTAGGGCATTCGGACACGACATCGAGGGTTGTCATGCTTTTAAGCACAATGTTCAAGACCTGATTGACTCGCACGATATTGAATTCACGCCGGGCGGCGTAGCGGTGCGTATTGCTCCTGTCTCAGTCGATGCTAAGATGACAGATGTTTCTAAAGCTGCTGTTGCGGTGGAAATAGGATATCAAATTATTAATTAAGTTGAATCACAATTCTTGATTCACAACCGCTCTTTGATTTATCCGAAGGAAAAGGTCAAAAGAGGGAAAACCTATTTTGCATCGTAAACACAATGCGGGGAAAGATCTAGGGTTCGGGGGTTGGTTAAATTTAGGGAAGGTATTAGCACCCTAAACTTCTGTAGTACTCTACAGGAACCTTTTGTTCAGATGTTTACTATTTTCTTTATTTATTTGCTTAAGGTATATGTACAAAGGGATTAAAAGTAAAAAAAGGACCTAAGGGGGTTAATTCTAATTTTACTCGGCAAGACATCGCATCTTGTGCCTACGTATCCTTACGGGAGTGGAATCAGAGTAATCGTAGTTCCCCTCAAAAGGGAGGTTAGAGACTTCTTGACTGTGGTCAAGGTCTCAAGGGGAATAAACGCATCTTAAGGACACGCTTACGTGGAGTGTAGAAACTCCAAATCTCTACGTTGAAATGTTAAGTGAATTAGGGTAAAATTAGGTTAGGTTAGGGATTCCGCGGCGGGAAACCCTAAAATGAGCGCGGCGGCTCTTTGACCTAATGCTAGGGGTAAAATTGTAGTCCTGCCTGCGGCGAGGCATTTGTGAAAATTAGGATTTGTAGTTTGTAGTTTGTAAGGGTTTGAAGTTGAGGACTATTGACACGGCGGTCAAAAGCTAGACCTAGTTCCTTCGGCAGTGTGTAATGTGACTGGAATAATTGATGAGTGCGTGAGATGATTGAATTGCAAACAGGGTATAAAGGCAGAAGTTAAAGCCATACAAACAGAAATTTAAGGCCGAAATTTAAAGCGCGATTATTAGATTCGCGAGGTTACATACGAGAAGCAGTTACAATATAGTTATGAAATTCAAATAAGCCAAACACGCCGTAAGAGCTGCAAATGATGAATACTGTTAATAAGCAAAATTAGACAGTAATTGGACAAGCCAGGAGAAAAAGTGTAATATTGAAGGGTTTTTTATGGTTTTTAAAGAAAAGATATTAATTAAAATTATAAAAGAAAAAAAATAATGTTTAACCTTTAAAATATTTTAAACTTAATCTAAAAACTAACTTACATATTTTTAAAATGACCTTTAAATTATTTATTTGGAAAAGGTTTTTTATTATATATATATAAAAGCTCTATGTTATTTATTTTAATTTAAAAGAGTTTTTTTTTTTATGAAAAAGAAGTTTTTTTTTTATTTTTGAAAAAAAAGAACAATTTTAATTAAAAATTTTAACAAAATATAACTAAATAAATAAATAATAAAAAAAAATAAAAATAAGAAAAAATCGGGTTGGGCTGAGTGATCAAACCCCAGACCCAACCCTCATAACCCACACCAAACTAACAACAATTCGCTGCTAGGGTTTCATGCTCCCCATTCGCGAACGGCGCTCTCTTCCTCTTCCTCTCGCCTTTCTTCTTTCTCGCTCCTCTGCATCTTCTTATTTCCTGAAACAAAACATGAAGCTCGTAATGAAATTCGTCCCATTGCTTACGTTTAAAGTGAAATCGGCCGATGATGGCGTGAGCTGAGGCCGGAGGGTGATTGTCCGTTGTTCTCCGTCGACGGCGCTGATGGTCGCTCCGTTTCGAATCCTTCGTGACCGATAATGGATGATACACGGTGTATGTTGGGTGGTGTGTTTGAACGATGATGACGAGGGGTCCTTCGTCTGAGTTCGCGGCCGTTAGGGTTTTGTTCTTCGCCGTTTTTCGTCCCTCTCCGTCTAGGATTTGCAATCTTCGTTCTTCTTCACAGGTGGTATTTCCCCTTTTTATATACTCTTGTGGTTTCATGGGCTTTGTTTATGATTGAGACCCACATTCGAAATTTCAATCTGACATGAAGAAGATTGGATTTGATTTACGTTTTTCCTGATACTTTGAGATTATTCCTCTTTTGGACGCGATTTATATTACTGCTGATTGGATTGGATTCTCTTTTGATATTTGCAGATGTGGATTTGATTTTCCTGATGGATTTTCAAACACGGCTTTTGCGATTTGCTTGCTGACTTCCCTTTCTGGGTTCACTTGATTGGATTCGTCTCGATTTGTTTGACACAACTGGATTTGTTTCGAAATGTTTTTATTCTGATTTGTTTTTGTTTCGTGGTAATTTACTAATTCGGTTTTAACTTGGTTTTTTAACTTTCAGGCCCCAACCGGATATCTATTTCCACTCTGATTTTGCATTGGATGTTTGGTTTCCTTTGGATCAGTTGGACATCTCATTTGGCTTCGATTAACTGGGTTATTTGTTTTGCTTCCATTCGAATTGCCTTGTGGTAAACTGATTCACTTTTTCTCTGATACAGATTCACTTGTGAACTTGGGCTACAGATTTGGCTGTGATATGTAAACTGAGCCCTGATGCTTGTGTTTTGATTCCACGATAGTTGAACTGTCCCCTACTGATACCACTTTCACGTGTTAGCGACTTTCAGCTTTATTGGGTGCCCTTGAGTTTACACCTTGTGAATTATTTGGCTGAAACTTCTTCTCATCGATTGCCTCTCTAATGCACTCTTGTCCTTGATAAGCCGCGAACCTAGGGCTATGATGCTCTGACTGAGCCCCTACCTTGCTGTATTCGATTTTTCTTGTGTACCTCGAGCTTGGTTGTGACTGGTGCGATTTGTGTTCACCCTGTTCTCGTAGTCATTCATTTGGTGCTTTGTTTGATTGTTGAAACACTCTTTCTGACTGTTGATTAATGGTGGTTTGTCTTTTTTCTGATACAGCTTGTTACTCTGATTTCGGCCTTGCACATTCGTTTGCTGCATTGTCTGATTTTTCTTTTATGATACTTATGAGCTCATGTTGGTGCAGTTTGTGATTTCATCTGACTCAGTTATGTCGCTTTTCATGATGTGAACTGTGTTGTGGAACTAAGTCTGTTTTGGTGTAATTGTGGCTTCAGAGCTGATGCAGTTTTGGGAATTCAGGTTTGGAAAAACTTGTGCTGTTTGTTGTGCGAGAAGAGGCTATGATGTTGTCCTCAACTGAGCCTCTGTGTTGGATACTTTTTCTTCGAACTTCTCTGGGTTTGTTCGTTTTTGAATTGAATTGCTTTGGCTATAATGTTTGTGAATTAGATTACTTCTTTCAACTTTGTACAGCTTATGATTTGTTTGTTGAACCTTGGGTGACAGATTTGCTTGACTTGGTTCTTTTCCCGCGCGTCTTTCGAACGACTGTTTGTGGCTGTGAGGTTTGTGGATTTGCTTATTTTTGAACTGAAATGAATGGGTTCCTATCTTTCTGAACATAAGCTTGGTTCCTCAATTCTCTGAGTTTAACTGATCTTTCTACTATCTGATTTGGAACCAATAGGTGGCTGCGACTTTTAGGCTATGATGTTCACACTGAGCCTTGGATTCTGTACTTGAATTTTCAATGTGACTTGCTCATTTGGTTTATTACACTGCTGCTGATTGTGATTTGATGCTGAAACCGAGTTTATGCTGATGCGAATTCTGTCGTGGCTTATTTCCGTTCAGATTTAGCATTTGATTTTCACGGGCTCGCTTGTGTGGTTCAGAGTTGATACAGCTGTGAAATTTGGTTTACTTGATAGTGTCCCAAAAATTATTTACTTGATGGAATGGTGTTTTTAATTTGTTTTTGAACCGAATCCAATTATGGCAAATCAAATCAGTCCCACTTCTTTTACTCTCTCTTTCTCTCGGCTGTCCCGTAAATAAGAACATTAACTACCTGATCTGACGCCGATGGCGCGGATTGGTAACCGGGAGTAGGATGCGGCTTTAGTCGTGCCCTCCCGACACTCGATGATGATAATGTTCTGAGAGTGTCAAACAACTTCTAACCTCTTTTCCTGTTGTGTTTTGTTTATCTGTTCTTTTTCAGGTAACCGGGAGCTTCGCGACATGATTCAAAGGAAGGCCAATGAAGAACACTTAGAGTTTTTCTTTTTAGGACTTTGGGGCCTAGAATAGATATTCATTGTAACATGTAATCCTTTTGTAAATGAATGATTATCCATGAATAAAAATGTTCTTCCGATTCCATTGTGTTTTAATATTTATGAAATAAAATTCCAATAAATACTCATATTTACTTTCTCAACTGTAGATTGAAGTCTTCATGAATAATAAATCACAAGTTATTTAGATTCACTTTTAAGTCGTAACTCATGAGTACTTGTGGATAAAAAATCCCAAAATATCTAAAACTCACTTCTCCTTTGCCTAAACGATATCCCGTAACAAATCCAAACTAAAATCCTTTTGGTCACGTGATTTCTCAAACCATGTCTAACAACCTTCCTCTCATTTTCAATTCAATCTTAACTTGTTATGAGAGCCTAAGCTACTTGTCAAATATCCTTGACATAATCAATACCTGCAAATAAATGTCTCAGGAATAATGTCTCATTTGTCCCAAAATTATGACATTTGCTCGAAATGACCAAAACGTCCCTGGGGTATTTCCTGCAAAACAAACACCTTCAGGTCTTGTCAGTGGTTAGCAAATGCGCAGATGATGTGATATGCGAAATGACCGACTAAATATGAGGGTAAAATTTGGGGTATTACAGTTGCCCCTATTTAAATAGCTACACCGGACGATTTGAGTGACGGAGACTCGAGGAGTCGTGGTGGAGAGATTTAAATATAGATAACCGAAAATTTTGCCCTTATATGCGACGATATGCGATGCTATGGACAAAACTGGAACGACTTAATGCAGGTGATGCCGTGAATATGATATGATGTGTATGCTGGAATAATGAATGCGAAAATGCTGACGAACATGACGACAACGGGACAGACGCCACGAGAAGAAACACACTGGGGAAAATGACGCGCTGAGACACAGTACAACACTGGGGAATTCTAAAAATGATGGTCAACTGGTGCGAATGACCAATTGTCACTTTTAGAAAAGGAACGAGATCCTCCAATGGAGATGGTACCTATGAGACGGCCTCCACTGGGGAATCTAAAAATAAAACTGGATCACGTACGATTGCAAGATCGATTATAGAATGCTGGAGCATTGAGCAAAGAATAACATCCAAGCTTCTGTGAACTATCTCTCGTGACAGGATCCAACGAACTTCTCGGAAATCCGTATCAAATATACAGGGTAAAACCGACTGTATGCCACAATAAATGGACTTTGAGGGGAACTGCCCGGATAAGCTTCTCGAGGGAGAACGGTCACTTATCGTTGGAAGGGACTTACATGCAAAAATGGATAAGCACTCAAATAAAGAGGCTGCTGCTTATCTGATAAATCTTCTCGCATTTTAAGGTCGGCGCCTGGAATGCGATTCTGATTTTTCTCTTACTGAAGGATAAATAAACTGCTTCAAGATCGTGCTCTCTTGAACATGAAACGGGTAAACTGAACTTCTTCATACTTCAGAATCGTGCTCTCCTGAATATGAAACCGGGTGACTGAATATACTCATACTTCAGAATCGTGCTCTCCTGAATATGAAACTGGATGACTGAATATGCTCATACTTCAGAATCGTGCTCTCCTGAATATGAAAGTGGATAATCGAACTTCCTCATAACTCAGAACCGTGCTCTCCTGAATATGATTCGGCTCCTGAAATTTCTTCATTCTTCAGAATCGTGCTCTCCTGAAAAAACGGCCAAACTGAACTTCCTCATAACTCAGAATCGTGCTCTCCTGAATATGATTCCGCTCCTTCTTTTACTAAAGGATAAATGAACTTCTTCATAACTTCAGAATCGTGCTCTCCTGAATATGAAACTGCTCAAACCTCCCCGTAACTCAAGATCGTGCTCTCCTGAATACGATTTGGTTCAAACCTCAAGACGGCAGGGAAATGGAAGCCCAACTGCTCCATGGAGATGGCCATTTGCTGCGAGTCATAACGAGGATATGATCGACTTCTTAGGTGAGAAATGTCGTATGTTGATGCTGTAAGATGTAAAGTGTAAAGGGTTGTAACATGTAGGATTGTAAAGTGTTTTACTGATAGATTTTCCAGGCGTGAACTGGCATGTATCTGTAGAGGATTGTAGTTGATTTTCTTGAAAGATAGTGCAAAATAAATGCACGTCCGGGTACAGTGATAAACTTCTCAAGCGAGATAGTCGCGTATCTGTCATGGTATGGTGAAAACCTTTAGATGGTGCAAAATAAATGCACGTCCGGTTGGGCTCGACGACCGACAAGATTGAGATTCAATCTAGGATCGAGCTAGAAAGAAAACTGGTAATCAAGACTCCATCGAGGGAATGAACTCGAAGGGTAGATATCTTATCCTGGCGAGGAAAGATAGTTGAAGTAACCGTCATCCATGAGGATCGAGCTCCGTAGGGAAACTTGGAAACACATATGTATTTTATGCTTAGGGCTGACAATCTATTTGAAGAGAATGGACGAACCCAGTTACTCGGCGGTAACGACCAATGATAGAGACACAATGAACCTATGCATGCTAACGCGTATGTTAATGAATATGTTGATATGAATGTATGTTAATGTCTATGTAGTTAAATATGCAAGATGTTATGAAATGAATATGTAATGAGTATGTAATGAATATGTAATGAATATGTAATGAAATAGGCATGTGATGCTTATGCCCTTGCGTATGCTGACGAAACAGACTAGAGACGGGACAAGAGATGAAATAAACATCTCGACGGAAATACCCTGCGTTCTCTGCAACCAATACGTCAATCATGGGTGAGAAGGATCAATGGTGGAACCAAATCTGCTTTTAAATGTTCTGAATTCTCTGAGGGAGAAAGTAATCTGCTTGTGTGCACAGTATCACGTCTTCACATGGGGAGAAGAAAACCTGAGGGACACTTTCGAGTTTCCCAAGAAAAAGTTGTCAGCTTATAGTCTCTCTGGGGACTATCACTGGGCAATGGTTTGAAAGTGTTTCTGCAATAATGATATTTCCGGGGAATGAAGAGATCCTGTCGGAATTTCCACTAGTCAAAGTAATTTATTACATTTCAAATTTGTTTTGTTTTTTGAAAAACAGTTTTGAAAAATCTACAATGCACCTTTCATTTTCAAATTTTAAGACTAAACGCATTTTGCATAACAATAGAAAATAAAGAGCAATGCACCAAGGAATGTAAGTAACGAGATGGTATCTTTTATTAAAGGGTGGCTGCTTGCTGAAGGCATAGCTCCACAGATGATTATGTTTTGAAATTGGCAACATGGGAAAAGGTTACATTGAATCCAACGACACCTACTGACACTAATAACTAAGACTAATCCAGAATCCTGCTTTGGGCAAGGATGAAAGAACTGAAACATGGCTCTCATGCAGAAAGTGTGTTCGAGATAATCAGTGTCTTCTGATGCAATGAAATGCCTTTGTCCCTAACTTTTGCCTGGACCGCCCTTTCAGGTTTTCAATCCACCGGGACGCTCTTTTTTGCCTAAGCCGCCCTTTCGGGTTTTCAACTTAGCGAGCTTTTTATTATTATTATTATTTATTTTTTTTTATTTTTTTTTTCAACCCTTACTTTTGCCTAAGTCGCCTTTTGCAGGTTTTCGACTTAGCGGGTTTTTAGGCATAATATTTTCGGACTGCATCAGAATTCACGGGATGTGCTAGTTCTTCACCGTCCATTGTCGTAAGTATTAGAGACCCTCCAGAGAAGACAGTCTTTACAACGAACGGGCCTTCATAATTGGGCATCCACTTTCCACGCATATCTTTATGTACTGGTAAGATCTTTTTGAGTACGAGCTCTCCTTGACGGAACTCACGGATACGAATCTTCTTATTAAACGCTCTTTTCATCCGTTTCTGATATAATTGCCCATGGCACATGGCTGTCAAATGCTTCTCGTCAATGAGATTCAACTGATCCAATCTGTCTTGAACCCACTCAGCTTCCTCAAGTTCAGCCTCCATTAACACTCTTAGCGAAGGTATCTCTACTTCGATGGGGAGCACGGCGTCCATTCCATACACCAATGAGAAAGGTGTTGCCCCTGTCGAAGTTCTCACTGAGGTTCTGTATCCATGCAAAGCAAACGGTAACATCTCATGCCAATCTTTGTAAGTCACAACCATCTTTTGCAGGATCTTCTTGATATTCTTATTTGCAGCTTCAACGGCTCCATTCATCTTAGGACGGTACGGAGAAGAATTGTGGTGAGTGATCTTGAAGTTATCACACAACTCTTTCATAGTCTTATTATTCAGATTGGTGCCATTGTCAGTTATTATCCGGCTTGGGACTCCATAACGGCAGATAATCTCTTTCCTGATGAAACGGGCAACCACTTGCTTGGTCACGTTGGTGTAGGAGGCAGCCTCTACCCACTTGGTGAAATAATCAATAGCAACAAGGATAAAACGATGACCATTAGAGGCTTTCGGCTCAATTGCCCCAATCATGTCAATGCCCCACATAGAGAACGGCCATGGTGAAGACAAAACATTCAACGGTGACGGAGGTACGTGCATTTTATCAGCATAGATTTGGCACTTATGGCATTTCCTAGCGTATTGGATGCAGTCAGCTTCCATGGTTAACCAGTAATACCCAGCCCTTAACATCTTCTTGGACATAGCATAACCATTGGCATGGGTTCCGAAGGTCCCCTCATGAATTTCCTGTAGTAACATGCCTGCTTCCCGTTTATCAACACATCTGAGCAGGACCATGTCGTGATTTCTCTTGTACAACACACCATTACTGATAAAGAATTTGGACGCCAATCTTCTCAATGTCTTTTTGTCCAGACTAGTAGCACCATCGGGATATTCCTGCTTGACGAGATAGTTCTTGATATCGTGAAACCAAGGCTTTTCATCCACCTCAACTTCTTCGACCGTCTGACAATAAGCGGGCTCAACCTTGCGCTCAATATGGATAAGAGGTGCTTCATTAACGAATTTAACTTTCCACATGGATGCCAACATGGCTAAAGCATCAGCAACGTGATTCTCGGATCTAGGAACATGCTCGAACTCTATCTCGTCGAAATACTTGATCAGCTCAATAATATAGTCTTTATAAGGGATTAACTTCTCATTCTTCGTTTCCCATTTGCCCTGTACTTGGTAAATAACCAAGGCTGAGTCACCACTTACTTTAAGAAGTTTGATTCGGAGGTGAATCGCCGCTTCGAGGCCGAGGATACATGCTTCATATTCTGCGACGTTGTTAGTGCACTCAAAGTCCAATCTTGCTGTAAATGGAGTAAATCCACCCTTTGGGTTCATCAAAACGGCGCCTATACCGTGCCCATTGAAATTTGAGGAACCATCAAACATCATCTTCCACCAAAGACCTGGTTCTGGACCTTCGCTCGGATCTGGCTCTTCACAATCTCTTTTAATCAACAAAATATCCTCATCAGGAAAATCGAGCTTAAGAGGTTCATAATCTTCAACTGGCTGGTCTGCAAGATAATCAGATAAAATACTACCCTTAATCGCCTTCTGGGGTACATATTGGATGTCATATTCGAATAACAACATGTGCCAACGGGCTAGCCTCCCGGTTTGAGCAGGTTTTTCGAAAATATACTTGATCGGATCCATTTTAGAAATCAATAACGTGGTATGACAGACCATATACTGCCGAAGGCGCTTAGCGGCCCATGCCAATGCACAACAAGTTTTCTCCAATGGTGAGTATCTGTTTTCGCAATCGGTAAACTTCTTGCTCAGGTAATAAATCGCATGTTCCTTTTTTCCAGTCTCATCATGTTGTCCAAGCACACAACCCATAGACTTCTCGAGAACAGTAAGGTACATAAACAACGGTCTTCCAGGTACGGGCGGGATCAGAATAGGGGGATCTTGCAAATAACCCTTAATCTTCTCGAACGCTTTCTGACAATCAGGGTTCCACTCAACTGTCTGCCCCTTGCAAAGCAACTTGAATATCGGCTCACAAGTAGCGGTCATATTAAAGATAAACCTGGAAATGTAATTCAGACGTCCCAGAAAACCCCTAACTTGCGTCTCGGTTCGCGGAACCGGCATATCTTGAATGGCTCGGACTTTGTCAGGATCCACCTCAATCCCTCGCTGGCTAACAATGAAACCAAGCAATTTTCCGGATCTGACACCGAAGGTACATTTTGCAGGATTCAATTTCAACTGATATTTCCTGAGTCGTTCAAACAGCTTCACCAAATGGTCTAAATGCTCCTCTTCACTCTGAGATTTGGCTATCATATCGTCCACATACACCTCAATCTCTTTGTGCATCATATCATGAAAAAGAGTGGTCATAGCGCGTTGGTAAGTTGCCCCTGCATTCTTTAAACCGAAGGGCATGACTTTGTAGCAGAAGGTTCCCCAAGGAGTAATGAAAGTAGTCTTCTCTCGATCATCGGGATCCATCTTGATCTGATTATAGCCAGAGAAACCATCCATAAATGAAAACAACGCAAAACTGGCTGTATTGTCTACAAGTGTATCAATATGTGGCAGTGGGAAGTCGTCCTTTGGACTTGCTTTGTTCAGATCCCTGTAGTTTACACACATCCTAACCTTACCGTCCTTCTTGGGCACTGGCACAATGTTGGCAACCCAATCTAGATATTTCGCGACTGCCAAGAAACCTGCATCCAACTGCTTTTTAACCTCATCTCGAATCTTCAAAGCCATGTCGGGTCTCGTTCTTCGGAGTTTCTGCTTGATAGGTGGACAATCTGGCTTAAGCGGCAACTTGTGAACAACAATATCCGTGTCTAGGCCCGGCATATCTTGATACGACCATGCAAACACATCAATATACTCTTTTAACAACTCAATCAACCTCGGCCTAATCTCCGTCCCAAGCATTGCACCAATCTTGACCTCTTTCTTGCTCTCATCTGTACCGAGATTAATTAGGTCCACCTGCTCTTTATGCGGTTGAAGCTCTGTGTACTCGTACTCAATCAATCTTGTCAGTTCAGCGGGTACTTCAAAATCTTCTTTACCCTCGTCCTCAGCTTGATTGATGGGTGCATCCCAGTCAGGAGTGTCAGTAAGGTCATTGGATCCAACAAGGTTTATGATGTCTCTGCATGATGGAAGGCTTACTTAATTAAAATGCTCGAAGACATGTAAGAATGAAATGCTGTTTTTTTTTTATTTTTTTTTTGAAAAAGGTTGCCAATTTCATTTTTAAAGGTGAAAACGAAAAACGCAAATGAACCAAAGTGGAATTGAACAGAATGCTTTTATTAATATCCTTTTAGAAATGAAAGGTGGCCCGACAAAATGACCCTATAGCCTTGGGCAGAGCTACAGATTTTTATTTGAAAATGTAAAGGAAACTTTAAAAAACAATTACTTTGACAAGGGAAAGATAACAGGGATCTCTACGGCCTCCCAGTTGTTCAAAACTGCATCACCCTTAAACACCAGGTTGCTCAGCTCTTCATTTTCTTCACAGTCGCTGATGGCATTGACTTGGAAACCTCCGCTGACAAATACTTCTTGGATAACCTTCGGACGCCCCTCGACAGTGGTGGCAGCTCCATTCTGAGTTGGTTTGTAACCCAACCCAGAGCGATCAGTCTTGGTCTTGACATCAATTACCTCTCCCCAACCTTCAGGAATGCCCCTGTCAATTGTTGATTTGGTGCTCTTCAGAGATGCAAAAGATGGATTACCCTGACCCACTGTCTCTTCGACCTCCAGCAGAACAACATTGGCGATCTCAAGTGCTTGAAAGGAGATTTCTAAAGCGTTCTCATCGGCCTCGATGTAACGGAAAGAAGACAGGTTACTGACCATCAGATCTTCCTCACCGTGTATAATAACCAACTTTCCATCGATCACGAACTTCATCTTTTGATGTAAAGTTGAGGTTACCGCCCCAGCGGCATGAATCCACGGCCTTCCAAGTAAACAACTGTAATTGGGATTAATGTCCATGACTTGAAACGTGATATTAAAAACTTGCGGACCGATCAGGATAGGTAGCTCAACCTCCCCCATTACCGATCGACGAGAGCCATCGAAAGCCTTGACGACCAAAGGAGTAGGTTTCAACACAGTCTCTTTACAAGCCAACTTATCAAGAACCCTCTTGGGTAGAACATTCAGAGAAGACCCGGTGTCTACTAGCACTCTAGCTAAATTGTCTTCCTGACATTTCACCGATATATGTAAAGCACGATTATGGTTCGGACCCTCTTTCGGTAACTCTTCATTGCTGAAACTGAGGGTGTTACAGGCGGTCAAATTGGCAATCACACTATCAAACCGACTGGTGCTGATATCTTGATCCACATGTGCTTGAGTCAAAACCTTCTGCAAGGCCATCCTATGAGCGGGTGAACTCATCAACAGAGATAAAATCGAAATCTTGGAAGGAGTCTGATGAAGTTGGTCGATAACTTTATAGTCACTTTTCTTGATGATCCTCAAAAACTCAGCATCTTCATCATTCGTAACGGCTCCCTTACCTTTGTCTTTGACGGCCACTGGGATATTAGTGGTCTCCTTAGGTGGAACCTCATTAGAACGGGGAGTAAACACACGGCCACTGCGGGTCATCCTGCTTACCTCTGCGATATTGGTCACAGTATCCTTACCCTCTTCCTTTGGAATAACCTTCCCAGACTCCTTGTCAATCATCGTTATGTCGTATTTCCAAGGCACGGCTTTAGGATCACTGAAAGGAAACGGACTCGGTCTTCGAATAACTATAGGCTTAGGCTGATTCACTTTAGGGATATACGACCTCGGCATATCGAACACGAGATTGGCGGAGCCTGCCCCTGATAGATTAAACACTGGTACCTTACCCTTTGATTCAGGCTGATGGAAAACAGGCTCACCCACAGCGACTACATCCTTCTTGGCTTGGCTTGTTACTTGTAAAACACCCTCATTAATCAAACTCTGCACATCATTCTGAACCAACACACAACCCTTAATACTGGCTTCACAACTTACGCATGCAGCGTGGGAAGTATCTACCAAACCGACTTCAAACAGTTTCGAATGGAACATCTTAAGAGGAGTCTTAATCTGTTCAACATCAAGGGCATAACCTTCCTCTGAATCAGCACTAATGGCATTGACACTCTCATGGTTAGGAAAAGGGTTCTTCTTAACATTTGGTTGAGGATCTTCAAATGACAAAATCTTCTTTTCCAATAAATCCCTGACAATATTTTTGAGAGCATAACAATTTTCCAGATCGTGACCAGGCGCACCCTCATGAAATAAACAGTGAGCGGCGGCGTTGTAATTGGCGGGTAGAGGATTAGGAGGCGGACCCAAAGCCCGAGTAGTGATTAGACCTTGCTTGACCAAAGAGGGATACAACTCGGTGAAGGTCATCGGAATCGGCGGACAAGGCTTATACGTTCTTCTGTTCGGAACATTCTGGCGAGGAGCCGGACTCTTTGGCTGTTGAGGAGCAGGAGCGTTGGGCGCCTGTAGATAGTTGACAGGAGGCGGATAAACAGGAGGTTGTTGCATAGGTTGATACATGGGAACCTGTTGATTGAAAGAAGGAGTAATAGCTGCCACATAGGGTTGTTGAGCATATTGGACTGGGTACCCTTGAGGTTGAGCATAACCTTGCGGATGCCGATAAAAGCGTTCTCTTGGTCTACCAGAGGATATAGCATTAGTCTCATTCTCCTTCTTTTTGTGGGAGCTATACGGAGGTTTCTTCGGCTGATCCTTAGAAGTACCATGATTATTTGTCATTTTACCACTCTTCATACCCAATTCAATCTTGACACCCACAGCAACGATGTCGGAGAAATTTGAAGTCACACTACCCACCATTCTCTCGTAAAATTCTGGACGGACCGTGTCGACAAACCAATCAGCTAACTCTTTCTCGGTCAAAGGAGGTTCTACCTGCGAAGCAGTCTCTCTCCACCTTTGAGCATACTCCTTGAATGACTCAGAATTCTTTTGTGACATACTCAGCAACTGTCTTCTGTCAGGAGCCAGATCCATATTGTACTTGTAGTGTTTGATGAAAGCGTCAGATAAATCTTGAAAGCTCTTAACGCGGGATTGGTCCAAAGTTAAATACCACTTGGAAGAAGCACCCTTCAAACTGTCTTGGAAGCAATGAATCATCAGTTTATCATTCTCAACATGGGCAGCCATTTTGCGATAATACATGATCAGATGACTCTTAGGACAGGTGGCACCTTCATAGCGATCGAAGTTCGGAGTTTTGAACTTCGGGGGAATAACTAAACCCGAGACCAAACAAACATCCCTTGCGGCAGTCCCAAAAATTTGATCACCCTCTACCTTTTTCAATCTCTGGACGATAGTGTTTACTTCCTCACGAAGCTTATCATGTTTCTCATAACCCTCAACATTCTCATCAAGATTATCAAAAACTGTCTCATTGAAGTACGGTTGCGCACGAGTGTGTACAACAGGTGGTGCAAAGATAGGAGCCCCCCTAGAAACTTCAGAAAACAAGGGCACGGCTTGCTGAACAGGTTGATTGATCGGAACAGTGGCTTGAGGAGGCACAAAACCGGGAGCAAGACCATAAGGTGGGTCCCTTGCTACGGTCACACTTGGTGGAGGGTCCACAGTAACGCCGGTAATCTCAGAAACAACAGTGGGCTGGGTATCCATCTTAGCATTCATGACATGTAACAATTCCATCATACGCCCCATACCCCCTCGAAGGTCTTCAAGTTCATTGCTAAGGCGATCAATCTCTTTTGCCTGATCCTCCATTCTTTTCCGAGTTTGAGCTCTGGTGTTGTATTGGTGCCGAGAACTCAGGGTGATGAAACTGGAAGGTGAGAGAACCGAGTGTGAGAAATCGGGAGACACATGCAATGCAAAAGTATGATGCTAAAATGTGAATGTAAATGAAGATTTCATGGAATTCAAAACATTTACTAATGTCGTGGGGTACCAAGGAAATCTCTTTCTTGTTTTTTCATTTTATATTTTTTATTTTATTTATGGTATCCCGCGATATCCATAAATGATGTTTGAACTCCATGAAATACAATGCGATGAGATGCCTTATGGATGCAATGCATGAAAACACACAAAGTCCTAAGTTAAAGGCTTGCATGAGGTTCAAAGGCAAGTACCCTCCCCTGAAGTTAGATGGTTCATCCTGTCCTACAAAAGTAACCAGGTTCTAAGGGATCTCAATATCATTGATCCTTCACAAGGGTGGTTGTTCAGAAGGCAACTTACTTGCCAACCAAAACCCTCCAAGTTTAAGATCTCAATGAGCGTAGTATCGAGTGTCAACCAACTTCAGTCTGCACCAAAGCCGGTTACCTCACTACTTTCTAAAGGCCAAGATGAGTTAACTAGGGTTCTAAAAGTCAGTTAGTGCATTGACAACATATGGCAGCCTCAATATTATCCTCAACTTGACTTAAGGAATATAAGCACCAACCACGAAGTCGCACTAACTATGGCCACTAGATCAACCGTATCGATATACGTCGTACAGTTTCCTTGGTCTATTGCCATTTACCTAAGGTACACTAGATCCGGGTGTAGGACTCATCTCACAGCACAAGGAACAGTCCCACAATCAAAGCACAAATATATACATGCAAATGAATAATAACACAGATAGTAATAAATATGAACAAATTAGGGATAACCCTCAAAAGTTTAGAAAGTCCCCAGTGAAGTCGCCATTTTCTGTTGCGATGGAAATAGGATATCAAATTATTAATTAATTTGAATCACAATTCTTGATTCACAACCGCTCTTTGATTTATCCGAAGGAAAAGGTCAAAAGAGGGAAAACCTATTTTGCATCGTAAACACAATGCGGGGAAAGATCTAGGGTTCGGGGGTTGGTTAAATTTAGGGAAGGTATTAGCACCCTAAACTTCTGTAGTACTCTACAGGAACCTTTTGTTCAGATGTTTACTATTTTCTTTATTTATTTGCTTAAGGTATATGTACAAAGGGATTAAAAGTAAAAAAAGGACCTAAGGGGGTTAATTCTAATTTTACTCGGCAAGACATCGCATCTTGTGCCTACGTATCCTTACGGGAGTGGAATCAGAGTAATCGTAGTTCCCCTCAAAAGGGAGGTTAGAGACTTCTTGACTGTGGTCAAGGTCTCAAGGGGAATAAACGCATCTTAAAGACACGCTTACGTGGAGTGTAGAAACTCCAAATCTCTACGTTGAAATGTTAAGTGAATTAGGGTAAAATTAGGTTAGGTTAGGGATTCCGCGGCGGGAAACCCTAAAATGAGCGCGGCGGCTCTTTGACCTAATGCTAGGGGTAAAATTGTAGTCCTGCCTGCGGCGAGGCATTTGTGAAAATTAGGATTTGTAGTTTGTAGTTTGTAAGGGTTTGAAGTTGAGGACTATTGACACGGCGGTCAAAAGCTAGACCTAGTTCCTTCGGCAGTGTGTAATGTGACTGGAATAATTGATGAGTGCGTGAGATGATTGAATTGCAAACAGGGTATAAAGGCAGAAGTTAAAGCCATACAAACAGAAATTTAAGGCCGAAATTTAAAGCGCGATTATTAGATTCGCGAGGTTACATACGAGAAGCAGTTACAATATAGTTATGAAATTCAAATAAGCCAAACACGCCGTAAGAGCTGCAAATGATGAATACTGTTAATAAGCAAAATTAGACAGTAATTGGACAAGCCAGGAGAAAAAGTGTAATATTGAAGGGTTTTTTATGGTTTTTAAAGAAAAGATATTAATTAAAATTATAAAAGAAAAAAAATAATGTTTAACCTTTAAAATATTTTAAACTTAATCTAAAAACTAACTTACATATTTTTAAAATGACCTTTAAATTATTTATTTGGAAAAGGTTTTTTATTATATATATATAAAAGCTTTATGTTATTTATTTTAATTTAAAAGAGTTTTTTTTTATGAAAAAGAAGTTTTTTTTTTATTTTTGAAAAAAAAGAACAATTTTAATTAAAAATTTTAACAAAATATAACTAAATAAATAAATAATAAAAAAAAATAAAAATAAGAAAAAACCGGGTTGGGCTGAGTGATCAAACCCCAGACCCAACCCTCATAACCCACACCAAACTAACAACAATTCGCTGCTAGGGTTTCATGCTCCCCATTCGCGAACGGCGCTCTCTTCCTCTTCCTCTCGCCTTTCTTCTTTCTCGTTCCTCTGCATCTTCTTATTTCCTGAAACAAAACATGAAGCTCGTAATGAAATTCGTCCCATTGCTTACGTTTAAAGTGAAATCGGCCGATGATGGCGTGAGCTGAGGCCGGAGGGTGATTGTCCGTTGTTCTCCGTCGACGGCGCTGATGGTCGCTCCGTTTCGAATCCTTCGTGACCGATAATGGATGATACACGGTGTATGTTGGGTGGTGTGTTTGAACGATGATGACGAGGGGTCCTTCGTCTGAGTTCGCGGCCGTTAGGGTTTTGTTCTTCGCCGTTTTTCGTACCTCTCCGTCTAGGGTTTGCAATCTTCGTTCTTCTTCACAGGTGGTATTTCCCCTTTTTATATACTCTTGTGGTTTCATGGGCTTTGTTTATGATTGAGACCCACATTCGAAATTTCAATCTGACATGAAGAAGATTGGATTTGATTTACGTTTTTCCTGATACTTTGAGATTATTCCTCTTTTGGACGCGATTTATATTACTGCTGATTGGATTGGATTCTCTTTTGATATTTGCAGATGTGGATTTGATTTTCCTGATGGATTTTCAAACACGGCTTTTGCGATTTGCTTGCTGACTTCCCTTTCTGGGTTCACTTGATTGGATTCGTCTCGATTTGTTTGACACAACTGGATTTGTTTCGAAATGTTTTTATTCTGATTTGTTTTTGTTTCGTGGTAATTTACTAATTCGGTTTTAACTTGGTTTTTTAACTTTCAGGCCCCAACCGGATATCTATTTCCACTCTGATTTTGCATTGGATGTTTGGTTTCCTTTGGATCAGTTGGACATCTCATTTGGCTTCGATTAACTGGGTTATTTGTTTTGCTTCCATTCGAATTGCCTTGTGGTAAACTGATTCACTTTTTCTCTGATACAGATTCACTTGTGAACTTGGGCTACAGATTTGGCTGTGATATGTAAACTGAGCCCTGATGCTTGTGTTTTGATTCCACGATAGTTGAACTGTCCCCTACTGATACCACTTTCACGTGTTAGCGACTTTCAGCTTTATTGGGTGCCCTTGAGTTTACACCTTGTGAATTATTTGGCTGAAACTTCTTCTCATCGATTGCCTCTCTAATGCACTCTTGTCCTTGATAAGCCGCGAACCTAGGGCTATGATGCTCTGACTGAGCCCCTACCTTGCTGTATTCGATTTTTCTTGTGTACCTCGAGCTTGGTTGTGACTGGTGCGATTTGTGTTCACCCTGTTCTCGTAGTCATTCATTTGGTGCTTTGTTTGATTGTTGAAACACTCTTTCTGACTGTTGATTAATGGTGGTTTGTCTTTTTTCTGATACAGCTTGTTACTCTGATTTCGGCCTTGCACATTCGTTTGCTGCATTGTCTGATTTTTCTTTTATGATACTTATGAGCTCATGTTGGTGCAGTTTGTGATTTCATCTGACTCAGTTATGTCGCTTTTCATGATGTGAACTGTGTTGTGGAACTAAGTCTGTTTTGGTGTAATTGTGGCTTCAGAGCTGATGCAGTTTTGGGAATTCAGGTTTGGAAAAACTTGTGTTGTTTGTTGTGCGAGAAGAGGCTATGATGTTGTCCTCAACTGAGCCTCTGTGTTGGATACTTTTTCTTCGAACTTCTCTGGGTTTGTTCGTTTTTGAATTGAATTGCTTTGGCTCTAATGTTTGTGAATTAGATTACTTCTTTCAACTTTGTACAGCTTATGATTTGTTTGTTGAACCTTGGGTGACAGATTTGCTTGACTTGGTTCTTTTCCCGCGCGTCTTTCGAACGACTGTTTGTGGCTGTGAGGTTTGTGGATTTGCTTATTTTTGAACTGAAATGAATGGGTTCCTATCTTTCTGAACATAAGCTTGGTTCCTCAATTCTCTGAGTTTAACTGATCTTTCTACTCTCTGATTTGGAACCAATAGGTGGCTGCGACTTTTAGGCTATGATGTTCACACTGAGCCTTGGATTCTGTACTTGAATTTTCAATGTGACTTGCTCATTTGGTTTATTACACTGCTGCTGATTGTGATTTGATGCTGAAACCGAGTTTATGCTGATGCGAATTCTGTCGTGGCTTATTTCCGTTCAGATTTGGCATTTGATTTTCACGGGCTCGCTTGTGTGGTTCAGAGTTGATACAGCTGTGAAATTTGGTTTACTTGATAGTGTCCCAAAAATTATTTACTTGATGGAATGGTGTTTTTAATTTGTTTTTGAACCGAATCCAATTATGGCAAATCAAATCAGTCCCACTTCTTTTACTCTCTCTTTCTCTCGGCTGTCCCGTAAATAAGAACATTAACTACCTGATCTGACGCCGATGGCGCGGATTGGTAACCGGGAGTAGGATGCGGCTTTAGTCGTGCCCTCCCGACACTCGATGATGATAATGTTCTGAGAGTGTCAAACAACTTCTAACCTCTTTTCCTGTTGTGTTTTGTTTATCTGTTCTTTTTCAGGTAACCGGGAGCTTCGCGACATGATTCAAAGGAAGGCCAATGAAGAACACTTAGAGTTTTTCTTTTTAGGACTTTGGGGCCTAGAATAGATATTCATTGTAACATGTAATCCTTTTGTAAATGAATGATTATCCATGAATAAAAATGTTCTTCCGATTCCATTGTGTTTTAATATTTATGAAATAAAATTCCAATAAATACTCATATTTACTTTCTCAACTGTAGATTGAAGTCTTCATGAATAATAAATCACAAGTTATTTAGATTCACTTTTAAGTCGTAACTCATGAGTACTTGTGGATAAAAAATCCCAAAATATCTAAAACTCACTTCTCCTTTGCCTAAACGATATCCCGTAACAAATCCAAACTAAAATCCTTTTGGTCACGTGATTTCTCAAACCATGTCTAACAACCTTCCTCTCATTTTCAATTCAATCTTAACTTGTTATGAGAGCCTAAGCTACTTGTCAAATATCCTTGACATAATCAATACCTGCAAATAAATGTCTCAGGAATAATGTCTCATTTGTCCCAAAATTATGACATTTGCTCGAAATGACCAAAACGTCCCTGGGGTATTTCCTGCAAAACAAACACCTTCAGGTCTTGTCAGTGGTTAGCAAATGCGCAGATGATGTGATATGCGAAATGACCGACTAAATATGAGGGTAAAATTTGGGGTATTACAGCTGCAGTGGGTCATAAGCGTATCCTGGACTCCATGGTGTCGGAATCTCCAGGCCCACAACTGTTGCCTATTCCTGGGGCAGATCTGAGAAAGAAAATGGCTAAGCATAAGGAGGGCGTTAATCAATGCATTGAAGGTCAAGAAACCGATGTTGCATTTGATACGAAGGGTGTTCAAGAGTCAACCCGATACCAGCAGCAGCAGCCTCAGCAGCAGAACCAGCAGGGGTATAAAAGATATCAGAATCGGGCTCCTCTGGCAAGCCGTCATTTTGATACTCCACCTATGCCATATGCACAGCTTCTGCAAACATTGCTTCAGCTCCAATTGGTTCATAAGAGGACGATGACTCCCTTAACAGGGGCACCACCACCGGGGTATGATGCCAATGCTACTTGTGAGTTCCATACTGGGGCACCAGGCCATACGGTTGAGAATTGTAAAGCTTTTAAGCACAAAGTGTAGGATCTACTTGATAGTGCAGCAATCAGCTTCGGGCAGAAAGGTCCCAAAATCATCTGAATGAAGGAGGAAGGGCTCTATAATTTGGTTGAATCGTTGAAAGCAGATCCGGACAGCATCGAAATGTCTCTAATAAGGATAGCTGGTTCAGCAGCAGGACAGATGCGAAAGCCCGGCTCTCGGAAGCTAGCATTTTTCTTTGTTTTATCTTGTCATTTCTTTACATTTGTAGTTGCTTTCCTGTTTGAATTTGTAATCTTGTTTGTAAAACTTGTTGTTTTCATTCAATTGATGATAATGAAATAAATATGCATGGTTTTGATTAAATCCATTCGTGTTCACTAACTGTTTTTACAAATGTCCAACGCTTGGTTAAGAAGAATTTGGGGAGGATGACGAAAATGAACGACATGCAACTGTCGATATTGTATGCTTTTGAAATAAAACCTGTTGATGATGTACAGGCATTGTTTCAAATCCCTAGACACCGGAGATATAAGGAAGATAATCCCTTGTCAACCCCTTTGAGCCTTGTAGTAGGAGTTTCTTTCTGTGAATGAAAAACCCTCGATCTTTAACCTGGGGCAGGGTAGGTGTTAGCTAATTTGACCGAGCGTCCAAATTGCAAAAGGAGTGTCCGTTCGAGGATCAATCGCGTCCGTAGAGGTCGTGCCTAAAAGACCACAATGGTTCAGTCAAGAGTGGGACAGCCACATCATTCCCCAAAGAGTCAGACAACCAGTGTCACACGACTTGTTCGAAAAAAAAAGGAAAAAAAAAAGAATCAAAAGCCCGCTAAGTCAAGAAAATGACTTAGGCAAAAATGAGGGCATCCCGCTGGACTTAAAAAAATCAAAAGAAACTCAAAAGGAGTCAGTCCAGGCAAAAGTTAGGGATATGAAAAGAAAAGATGAAAGGAATCAAAAGGGAAATCCTCGATGGAAATGCGAGTCGTGTGACCTCAAGTATCAAAGACGAAAGGTGAGTGGCTGTCACTCCCAACAATCATAATTTCTCGAACTATCATTCCTATCTTTCAACCTCTGAGAGGCGAGCGCTAAGGTTGAATTAGCTGAACATAGGATCGGAGAACATCAAGGAGAGCGGGTGGGTTAAAATAAACTTTGAGCCTTTATCCTTTCCTTCAAAACCATGAACCTGACCACGTTACAACCTCCAAAAGTCCTAATTGAAGCAGGTTGTTTCGAAAGCATACTCCGGTAAAGGTCGCGTCGATTCTGACTCTTAAAAGGGTTCCTCTTACCATGTTGGCACTGATGTCGATATTCTTGATAAATGTTTTGTGCATTATATGCCATAAACTGTTTTTTTTCCTTTTCCCAGTGAACAGATTGGATGTCAAAGCTGTCATATGTGTTGCATTAGTATATCTTTTACGCAGAACAACTTGTTTTACTTGCGAGTAAGCGCTTGACAGCAGAAAAGCTTCCTACAATGGAAAGTATGGTCAAGATAGAATGCAGAACGCCCGAATGTTCTGAGAGCAGGGGCAAGCTATTACCGTAATCCCCAGTCAAGTCAGTTTTTCGAAGTCAATTATCCTGGGGCAATCGGGTTGAGATTCAGGCGAATACGGCGTAGTCAAGGGCACTACTCTGAATCAGATAATCGGGGGCAAGGTCATTGCAGTCAGGGGCAGACCATCTTAAGCGCGCAAAGGTTGTTCGAGAAGCATGTGAGGTGAAGTATCTCTCAGAAGTTCAGAACGCTGAGGCATGTCATATCAGACCATCAAGGAACAGATTTGCAGATTTCCTTCCGAGGACTACCCCCACAGAGGTCCTGCAGGCTGAGGCATATCAAGAGCGAAAAAATTGTTCTTCTCCGTATCTACGGGGTCATTCAGAGGTATTCGAGCAGATTTAGCCAATTTTTCGAGATCGAGACGAATGCGGGAAGTCGTGTCACTATCCCTTGACTCTTCACTAGGGGGGTGTGGATTCAAGCAAAGTGTTTTCCAGCGTCAGTAGTACCTGACCCAGCAAGATAGCTTAAGAGCTCAAATCCATGTTTGCGATTACTGTGAGGCCCATCCGTGTTGGCGCATCAGTTTTCCAGATCCGAGCTTCATCAGTACACGGGAAGACTCCGTCCATTTTCTCCAGCAAAGTCCAATTTGTCCTTGGTATGGGTAAGTTATTCCCAGAGGAGTCCAATCATACTTGGCGCAGCCGCTATCTTACAGCAGAGTTATATTCACCAGCAGGGTATTACTTCGTCGAGGTGTTCGGTTAAGTTCCCAATGCCCCCAGCGGAGTTGATTTCACTCTCCCAGCATTTATTTTGCTGGGACGATTCAGTGATATCCGGGTTATCCCCAGCAGAGTTGGCTTTGTCTTCAGCATTTATGTTGCTGAAATGGTTTTCTGTACCCAGCTCTCTCCAGCAGCTCGAGCCTGCATTAGCATATTGCATGCATTATCATATTTGCATCATACCTGCATGACATTTTCAAAATGCGTAGCATTTCCATCCTAAATGGAGCATTACGCCATAGAAAGATTAAAGCATACGCATATGCATACGAAGCATAAGTCAGGTTTTCTGCCAGCCTCACATGGCGCGTGAATTACTCTGTGATCAGTTCAGGGGCATTTATCCAGCGGCAATGTTCAGACAGTTCAGCGGATTATTTGTATTTTAGATCATACAACAATTATGCTTTGATCAAGCAGTCATCTGATATCGACAGACTTTTCTTCCCGTCAATTCATATTGACGATGTATTCCTCCAATAATTGGATTTCTCCGTCTATCATTAGACGTCTTGAGTACGAATGTGGTTTTCTTTCCGTCTATCCGTAGACGATGTGAAGTTGCGGGTGATCGCAGTAGGGTTTCAAGAAGGGGTTTCCCCAGGATATGCTTTTCTTTCCGTCTATCAGTAGACGATGTGAAGTTTCGGGCGATCTTCAGTGAGTTTCAAGACCGGGTTTCTTTAGCAAATGGCTTTTCTTTCCGTCTATCAGTAGACGATGTGAAGTTTCGGGTTATTTTTCAGCGGGTTTTCTTATTGCCAGATCATACGTATGATGAGGTGTTTCCCCAGCGAGTCTTCTCCGGCTATCTTTGGTTGTTGAGGGGTTTCAAAACGATATTTCGGATAATGGTTTTCTTTCTGTTTATTGGATGAGATGACGTTTCAAGAGAGACTTTTCTGATCGTCGATCCTTATTGATGTCGAGGCTCTTCGAAGAATGTTCAGTTTTCGTGATTGTCGATTCTTATTGACGACATGGTTCCTTAAAAGGTGGTTTTTTTTCCCGCCAGTCCATACTGACGATGTGGCCCCTTCAAGGATGTTGATCTTTCCATCAATTCCCGTAGACAGAAGGATTCTGAAATTCAAGGGATGGTGTTGAAGTGCGTTATGGTGTCTTTCCGTCTATCTTTAGACGATGTGAATATGGAGATTATGAATTTCTTTCCGTCTATCCTTAGACGATGTGAATTGATTTGTTTCATCAATCAGGATGATTTCGTCTACCCTTAGACGATGTGAGCATGAAGATTAATGGTGTCTTCCCGTCTACCCTTAGACGATGCAAGTACGGAGATTATTTCTTTCCGTCTATCCTTAGACGATGTGAGTATGCGATCAGGCTTTGTTCCCGTCTATCCTTAGACGATGTGAATTAATTTGTTCATCAATCAGGATGATCCCGTCTATCCTTAGACGATGAGAATTGTTTTGTTTCATCAATCAGGATGACCCCGTCTACCATTAAACGATGAGAGCATGGAGATTAATGGTGTCTTCCCGTCTACCCTTAGACGAGTGAGTATTCAATCAGGATGTCTTCCCGTCCATCTTTGGACAATGTGAGTATATTTCTCTTCCTGTCTATCAGTAGGCAATGTGAAAGGGTCAGGTGTTCTGTTACAACCCTCAGGGTTTGTTATATGGGGTATCACAGGTAATTGGCGTTAAGATCAGGAGTCCCTTATCAGATGATTGATCAGTTTGGTGCCGTAATGACTGGACTCGGTTTTCAGGAGTTTATTCCCCAAGCAGTTTGCAGTATATGCTCGCGGTTGGCAAATTTTCGGGTTTTATTTGTATCCAACCGTCTCGTACCTCTGAATGTTTGAAGGCTGAGCGCTCTTCAAACCCTTCAGGTCCAAGTCGCTTGAATAGGGGCAGCTGTTGCACCCTAAAATTTGACCAACCGATTCTCCTATCTGACTCGTGGTTTGAATTCATATTCGCAAATCAGACGTATGATATTTGTGCACAGGCAGAGGACCTCAGGGTTACAGCTTGATCTTCGTCCATCAGATATGGCAGATCCAGTCTAGATCATCAGGGTTTTATTTTCGGGAAATTGTGCGCTCCTCGGTGATTTTTAGCTTGCATAGTGATTTTGGGGATATTCTGATGCCCGGGGATCTCTGTTCGATTCGATCTGGTCTCGTGTGCTCTTTTATGGCGGTCATTTGCATTCATCTGCATTTTTAGGATTTTAATAGACTTTTATGGATTTTCAATAGGCTTTATAGATTTTTCTGGAATTTAAATAGGGTTTTTGTATTTTTTAATAGTTTAATTATCTTTTTAGAATTTTATAGGATTTTTTAAATAGATTTTTTAGAATATAAAGGATTTTAAATAGTTTTAATTGTTTTTAATAATAAAGAAAAATGGGGATATAGTTTTTTCTTTTATTAATAATAGATGTTAATAGTTTAGAATTTTAATAGAAATTTTATATAGATTTTAAAATAGGTTTAATAGTTTTTTCTTTTTATCATTTTTAGAATATATTAGATTTTAAATGTAGTTTTAATTCTCTTTTTAGAATTTTATAGGAAATATTATAGATTTTTCTTATTAATTTTAAATAGATTTACTAGTTTTAAATAATATTAGAATTTTAATAGAGATTAGTAGAAGTTTAGAGTCAATTAGATCTTAATCATTTTTAGATTTAATTAGGATTAAGATAGTTGATTTTTCGGATTAGTCAGTTAATTAGGTATCCATTGATGTTAATTAGATAATTAGGTTTAATTGTTTTTTTCCAGTTTATTACAGGTTTTTTGGCCATTTTTCGTAGTGGGCCCATACCAGAAAAGCCCAATTCAACCCAGAATTTGTCCAAGTTTTTCCAGCATTTTCCAGAGTGTTCTAGAAGCGTCCAGATGTCCTCAGCAAAATAAAAGCTAGCGCCACGTGTTGTGAAGAGGTTGGCCACACGCGTTGCATGCTGAGGACCCCACCTCACACACTCAGAAGCTCCCAGAATCACGCCACGTCTCGCTTCCAGCTAGCCACACTCTCTCTCTCTGCTGCCACCCGTCCTCACGCGTGTCACCACCCAACCTCTCCACTTCACCACCTGTCACGCCCTCAGCCCTCGCCTGAGCTTCGCCAGAAAACCCACCGGCGGCCATGCATCCGCCATAACCTCCCACCGCCGGTCACCCCAACGTCCTCCGGCCACCGCAACAGCTCGCCGGAGTTTGTTTTGCACCCAGAATTCCCAGAAACGCTCTGAGCTTCATCTTCTTCCTCCGTCCACCTTCATCGTCGCCTCGCCGGAAAAATTATACTCGCCGGAAACTTCAAGAACTAGTTCCCAGAACCCTCAACCAAATTTCCAGAACATCAAATCTCCACCGCGTCCCCAGAACAACCTTTCCAGAACTCCATACAATCATCATCAGCCTCCAGATCTCCATCCACGTTCCCAGATTCGTCTCATCGCCAGAGAATCCCCAGCGCGTCTTCATCGTTATTCAAAGGTCTTCGTCAACTCCCAACCACTTCAAGACCTGTAAAGATCTTTGAAGTTCTTCGCCCACGGTGTTTCTTCTCCAGAACGTCTTCAAAGTCTTCCCTAAGGATCAAGATCTTCCGCTTTCTCGTAGTAACCTTCAAGTAGTTCTTCAAGATTCTCCAGGTTTTCTTCAATTCCTTCAACGAACTTCGAGGATTCGCAGCGTCGTTCACACCTCAAGCCAGGTATGTTGTTCTTCCACTACTGATTCGTTGTTGATTGTTGAATGTAGGTTTCTGGTGGGATTTCAATTAGCATTTAGTTTAGGTTAGATCTTGAACAGTAGATTCTGGCGAGAGATTGAGGTGTTTGGGTGAGAAGCCTTTCTTAGAGTTTGTTTGGGTTCTTTTTTTCTGGAATTGAGTTGCAGAGAGAGGGTGAGGGAGAGGAGAGAGGACGACGGCTAGGGTTTAGGTTAGAAGGATGAACAGTGTTTAGGGTTTGTAAAAGGGGAAAGGGTTTTGTGGTTCAGATTAGGGTTTGGGCTGGGTGCAAAGCCCAATCACGTTTTACTGAAGCAACTCCCCGTTTAATCAATACCCCTCCCTGCGTGTGAGAGCTGGGAATGAATTGGCTTGGGCCTTAGGCCCTAATGCTAGCTGCACCCCCCTGGGCGTAAGCCCAATGAAAGCTAGCGTGCAAAACCTGCTAACGCTGCACCCCCCCCCCTGCGTTTTTTTCTTTAGTTTCATTAATGATTTTCTGACTCACTGGGCCTTAGGCCCCAGTGCTATCCACACCCCCCTGGGCGTAAGCCCAATGAGAATTAACTGAAAAACATTGCTTCCAGCACCCCCTCCAATTTTATTCAAATTTTGTTTTCTTTTATTCTTTTTCATATTTTCTTGCATTATAAAATTCATAAGAAAATATAAACAATTGTTTTTTTAATTCTTCTTTTTTCTATCATTTCATCATAATGTCTAGAAAATCATATAAAAATAAAAATGCCATTTTATTTTTGTTTGATATTTTTTGTATATTTTCCATTTAATTGACTTTTTTTAATATTCTTTAATGCATGCGTATTATTAGAAAATCCATAAAAAATAGTAGGTTGAGTCAAATAATTCCGTTCTTTTTTCTGTAGACTCGTAATTCAGTGTAGAATTTTATAGTACAAAAACATTAGCTTAATCATGCATTTTCATTTTAATTGCATTTTTTGTATTGTTTTGCTATTAACTAATTGGTTTGTGGATATGTCTGTGTTGCTGATTTTAGTTCTTTCATATGGTATTGAATTTTGTTCTGATTTTTTAGCATGTTGTCATAGAGCCATGTAGGTTTCCCATAGATTTTTGTTAGATTTTTGTAGGATGTTCTGATATGATTTGTCTGAGCCTGAGGATAGGAGAAGTCTTGATGGCTTCTGACTTTGAAGTTCAACGGTGGTTGAACTTCAGAGGTAGTTTCTTGTGGTTTGAGGATCTGTGGGTTCTTCTCATAGATGGGAGCTGGTTGAGGTCCTGTTGGAGCTTGCAAGGATGCAGTGGATTGGGGCTTAGTCTAGGAGCTTGTTATCTGTTTGTGAGGTTCGAGATCCTGAAGTTTGAAGGGAGTTTATGGTACTTTCCTGAGGAAGGTACTACGAATGACTTTCATTCTTTCTTCTCACCTCTTTCTTAAGTATCCAATGATGTTGGAGCCAACTTGTGAGTTTAATTTCTCCTGAGGAGGAATGTAAACTGATCACAGTTGTTGAGCCACATAGGATACGATTCCTAAGTGTCAGCCTCCTAGTACTTTCCTGAGGAAGGTCCTATGGGTCTGCTCACTTAGTTCCCTTAGTGCATATAGGTTTTCTCAAGTATCCAGTGATGTTGGAGCCAACTTGTGAGTTTAATTTCTCCTGAGGAGGAATGTAAACTGATCACAGTTGTTGAGCCACATAGGATACGATTCCTAAGTGTCAGCCTCCTAGTACTTTCCTGAGGAAGGTCCTATGGGTCTGCTCACTTAGTTCCCTTAGTGCATATAGGTTTTCTCAAGTATCCAGTGATGCCGGAGCCTTCATGTGAGTTTAATTTCTCCTGAGGAGGAATGTAAACTGATCACGGTTGTCGAGCCGCATAGGATATGACTCCTGAGTAGTAACCTCCTGGTACTTTCCTGAGGAAGGCACTATGAGCTTGTCTGCTTAGCTCCCTTTCTTTGGTAAGCTTGTCCTGAAGCTTGGAGATTGGGATTGATTCCTCTTGTTTAGGGTTTTGATTAGAGGCTTTGCTTAGATCTTTGCTTAAGGTGTTGTATAGGGTTTTGTTTAGAGATAGATTAGGAGCTTGTTTCAGGAGTAGTTTCTTGTTTTGTAGATAGAGGCTTATCAGGTTAGCTAGCCTTCTCTTTGTATTGTTTGACTTGTGTGATGTTATGTTGCATTAGACTTAGGTGTTCATCTAGATAGTTCTGAGTTAGGTGCATCTTAGAAGTAGACTTTGTGTGCATGAGAAGTTGAGGTGGTCCTCCTTCAGCTTGTTTGTTATTGCGTGGCTTTGCTTGTTGGTATTTGGTAGAGCTGAGCTCCCTTGCCTCTGTGGTTTGCGGCCTTGTGCCTTGTTTGTTTAGTTGTTGCATTCATGCATATTTTCAGTATTTCTTTACGTTGCAGTTTCTTGTTTGTCGTTTAATCCTGTTGCCATGATCCCTTAGGAGCTCTGACTTCTCCGCTGTGGAGTCGTTATGATAGACATTAGGATGGTCAACCAGGCGTGATATCAGTAGGTAGATTCCCCTTTCTCAGTTACAGTTGTAGGGTGTCTTTTCCCTTTCCTTTCAGTAGGAGCTTTTGAGTAGCTTGATCCGTAGTTAGCTGAACTACAGCTGCTCTGATTCCTTGTACCAGACAAGGATATGTAGGCATAGGATGCGATGTCCTAGCGAGCACACTAACAGCTAACCCTTTGTTCTCTCGCGGCTGTGCGATCGAGACTTTCTCGCTGACGACTAATTGTTATCCCCTTTCTCTTGCCCGAGCGCACTTGAGACCAGATCGTAGTTGTAGGTTCCCGAGCCTTAGAGACCAGTTTGTTTTCTCACTGTTGTGTGAGAGCGCCAGTTTACCCGTAGTTAGTCGAACTACGTTTGCTCTGATCTTCCATGCTGTTTGGAAGTACGTAGGCACAGGACGCGACGTCCTAGCGAGCAACCTTTCCCCGTTTAGTCGTAGGAAGTCGAACTACGTTGACTCTGACTTTCCCATTGCACGAGGGAATACGTAGGCCCAGAACACCGTATGTTCTGTCGAGTCCTGTCCTTTTATTTTCTTTTCAGACCGACCATTAGCATAGATAGATAAATCACCCTTTTCCTTATAAACACCAAGCGTGGATCCCATCGAGTACGATGGACGTGAGGGGTGCTAATACCTTCCCCTTGCGTAACCGACTCCCGAATCCAGGTTTTGGTTGCGATGACCATACCTTTTTCCCGTCTTTGCGAGGTTTACTTCGAGCGTTCCCTTTCCCGTTCTGAGGGATAAATAACGCACGGTGGAGACTCTCCTGTCAAGCCGGCGCCGATTTTCGCAGTAGCGACACTTGGGACTACCACATTTATTCATGTGGCACTTTATCCTCTTTTGTCCTTTTGTTGAGTTAATGTTCTTAACTCTTTATAAAGGCTTTGAATGTGAGTAAATGTTTCTATGTGGTACTATTTCCCTTGAATTTATTAACATTTACTTCATTCCACTTTTTTTATCATTTTGAAACACACACTCATGGACATTGAATGCATGAATTTATAACAATCCCCCACTTGTTCTAATAATGACAATACTAATTCTAGGAAAGAAAACAAACAATGTTAGTACAGTTAGGTATCTTTCAATTTAAAACTTAACATTAGTAAAGACAATGCAAAGTCTAATTGAAATGTTAGGTAGCAATGTTTTTAAACCATTAATCCATGTGAATAGACCGACATTACCTTACATAAATTCTTTAAGGTTTCTTCGCCTACATTCCTCGCCTAGCACTTATTTATGGCCATATGCTTTCTTGTTTCTTGAATTTTTCGAGAGAGAAACTCCAACTCTCACTTTGAGACAACACCATCTTGAAATTCACACAGGTGAGGTTCATATTATATATTTTCCCATTAGACACATACCCTCAGTATTGAACTTCATTAAGAGTTTAAGTAAAATCCCAACCCTCATTTTAAAGGTCAACATTATTACGAAATGCTCGATAAACATCGAAATCAACGACTTGTTGTTACCCATTGAATCTTGAGGTTAATGTTCTGTTAACGTAAGATTGGATTGGCATCGCTGTTGAAACTCTTACTCAAGGAGTTTCAACCCTATGCCTCTCGAGGTTGTTTTTACTAAGTTTCTGGCCAGTAGCTTAGTAAATGGATAGTCCAAATTATGTCTCGTACGTATACAAGTGAGTGAAATGATTCCATCTTTAATCAATTTTCAAAAAAGGAATGTCTAAGTCTTATGTGTCTAGACTTTCCATTATACATTTCACTGAATGCTCTTGCTAAAGTGGCCCGACTATTGCAGTGTATCAACATCTTTGAAATATTATCTTTTTCCAATGGAACTTCTAACAGAAGGTCCCTCAACCATTCCGCTTCTTAACCAGCGGAAGCAAGAGCCACAAACTCTGACTCCATGGTTGAAATAGTAATGCATGTTTGTTTCTTGATCTTCCAAGAAATTGCTCCTCTAGCTAGTGTAAATACCCATCCAGTTATGGATTTATGATCTCCAACATTGAACATCCAACTTGCATCGGTATATCCTTCTAGTATGGTGGGAATCCTACCATATTGAAGGCCAAGATTTTTAGTCTTTTGTAGATAGCCAAAAATCCTTGTGATTGCCTTCCAATGTTATTTATTTAAATTACTAGTAAATCTACTCATTTTACTAACTACAAATGATATGTCAAGTCTGATACATTGCATTAAGTATATAAGATACCCTATTTCAGTTTCATACTCCAATTGAGCCACTGCTCTTCCATTGTTCTTTTGAAGTTTGACAACAAGATCAAATGGAATGGTTACTTCCTTAAAGTTTAGGTGTTTGAACTTATCAAGCATTTTTTCAATATAATGCGTTTGACTAAGTTCGTATCCCCCACTATTTCTCCTTACTTTGATCCCTAATATTGTATCAACTAGTCTACGATCTTTCATCTTGAATGCTAAAGTTAGAAACCTTTTTGTCTCTAAAATTCCATCCACGTTATTGCTGATTTTCAACATGTCATCAACGTATAAACAAAAGAACAATATTATTTCCTACCTTTGTGTATAAATACTTGTCATTGTTTTGGTGCTTGTTTTAGTCCATATAGTGATTTGACAAGCTTACACACCTTTTGTTCATTTCCAGGAAGCACGTAGCCTTTTGGTTGTTCCATGTAGATTTCTTTATCGAGATCTCCATTTAAGAAATGTTTTAAAATCCATTTGATGAACTATAAGTTCATTCAAATAGGCTAAGGCGAACAATACTCTAATTGTTGTTGTTCTTGCCACTGGTGCATATGTGTCAAAGTAATTAATACCCTCTTTTGGTCTAAATCCCTTTGCTACTAATCTTGCCTTATATGCGTTTAATGTACTGTCACTATGATACTTCTTTTTAAACACCCACTTGCATCCAATGGGCCTTGATCCCTTTGGTAAGTCAACAAGTTCCCATGTTTGATTTGACATGATTGTATCCATTTCATCTTGGATTGCATCCTTCCATAAGGAAGAGTCCCTTGAAGACACTGCTTCCTTGTAAGTTTTAGGATCATCTTCTACTTGAAGAATAATATGAATATTCTAAACATAATTCTCACAGTTTCCTTCAACTAGATAAAAGGAAATAAGTTAAGAATTGATTTTGTTTGGTCGTATTTTTTTCTAGACTCTCTTGTTTATCCTAGGCTCGGGTTGTGTTTCAATGATCCGAGAAGTACTTTCAGGTTGTATCTCGATACTCTGAGAAGAATCTTTCTCACGAGATTCATTGCTTATGGGAAACTCAGATTCTTTATTCTTAGTAATAAGGTTTTCAAAGAACTTTACGTCTCGGGATTTAACAATTACATTAGACTCTAAGTTTAAAAGTCTATATGCTTTGCTATTTGGTGCATATCTTATAAAGACACATTTTTTCCCTTGAGGACCCAATTTAGTTCTCTTAGGATCCATGTTTTTATAGTAGGCCACACATCCCCACACTCTAAAGTAATCGATGTTTGGTGCTCTACCTTTCCAAAACTCATATGGGGAAATACCGGTTTTCTTCAAATGAATTATGTTAATTATGTGGCAAGCGGTTAGTAAGGCCTCTCTGAAGGTGAGAAAATACTTAGAAGGGGGGTTGAGTAAGTATGAAGGTAAAAACTTAGAAATAAAAACTCAAGTATTTTTATCCTGGTTCGTTGAACTCAACTACTCCAGTCCACCCTTTCTAGAGTGATTTGCCTTTCTCAATCAAGGACTTAATCCACTATTTAATCAACTGATTACAATAGTAAGCACTAAGAACAACTGTTCAAAGTCTTCTCAAGAACTACTGATCCTATCTGGATCTTCTTAAGGTTTTCTTACAATCAAATGTAATACTAAATACAAGTGTTAAGATGCTTCTAATAAAGCTTAATCACAACTGTGATTTTTCACTTAAGATTAAGAACAAAGAAATAATTCTAGAAAGAATATATGAGTTGTATGAGAGCTTTGATAATGAATTCTTTTCAAGTGTTTCGTCAAATGAAGAAGATGAGTGGAGACTTGCTTTTATAGGCACAGTGATCCAAGAGTTATTTCACGTTGAGAAGTGTGTACCAAAAGGTCTGAGCCCTTTTTGCCTTCACATCAAGTGACCTTTCCTAGAAGAAGAAAGCACAGATAAATCCTTTTTGTCTGTGTTCTTGTGTCTAGCATAAATAAGGAAAGAGTCGTTTGGATATTCCAACGGACATAATCTTTGAATTTTTCTTCAACAATTTTCAGCAAGAATCATCAGAGTCTAATTTGATCAGAGCCTTCTGATGTTGATCAGAGTTTTGCTGAATCAGAGTCTTTGCAGCTAGTGTGCTTTTAGCGTGTATAAGTCCAGAGCAGAGTTTTGGGTCAGATCCTCAGTACTGGCAGCGTTAGTACTCTCAGAGTCTTCTGAATTAACTATGCTTGAAAACTCTTCATACAGAATTCTTCATTGGTTCAGATGCTTCTGATTTACTTCAGATTCTTCTGGAGCTTTTGCTTCAGATTCTTTTGGAGCTTCTGATGACAGCGTCCAGAATCTTCTAATGGTTGCATCTGACGCTTCAGACCCTTGCATATTTCTTATGTTCAGTTCTGATTTACTTCTGGAGTGATATTTACTTTAATATCTGTAGCAAACACTCTTAAGCAAATTTTAGAGTACATAATTCTTAACTACAAAATTTCATAATAGTTATCATCAAAACATAGAGATATTATTAAGAACCAATCTGTGTTCTAACACTCTCCCCACAAATTAAATGTAAATTGGAATGTATTAACATGACATTCATCATCTCTTGATATGTTTGATTATTTCTCTCGAATACACCATTTTGTTGTGGTGTGTGACATGCAGAGCATTCATGTACAATGCCATGTTTTTCACAAAATGTATCAAATTCTGTAGAAAAATATCCACCGCCCCTATCACTTCTAAGGAATTTGATAGTTTTATTTAATTTATTTTCTACTTCTGCTTTGTAAATTTTAAAAGCATCAAAGGTATCATCATTATGTCTTAAAATATATATGTATGTGAAACTAGAAGAATCATCGATGAATGTAATGAAATGTCTATTTCCCCACGAGTTCACATATCATTAAATTCACACAAATATGAATGTACAAGATCAAGGAGATTTGTATTTTTTTCAACACTTTTGAAAGGTTTCTTAATCATTGATTTAACACATAATTTGCATTTTTCGAAATCATTTATATTACATGAGATCAAGCCATATTTAATTAGTCTCTTCATAGAACTAATACTGGCATGTTCTAATCTATTATGCCATAAAGAAACAGACTCAGGAATGTAAGCATAATTAAAAATTTCATTAGTAATATTGTCGGTAGTACATAGTCTGATCATTCCCTCAGCGGAATATCCTTTTCCTATAAATACATCATTACGGGTTAATATAAGTTTGTCCGATTCATATACAAATTTAATTCCTAGTTTACCCAATAAATCCCCACTAATAATATTCCTATTCATGTCGGAGACATGTAACACATTAACAAGAGTGACTTTCTTTTCGGAAGTGAAGTTGAGTTTGACAGATCCAGTTCCAACAACTTTAGATCGTACTTAATTTCCCATTTGTACTTCCTGTCCATCATTTTCCTCAGAATAGGTTTTAAAAGCAGCCTTGTCATAAGAGACATGAAGTGTAACACATGTGTCATACCACCATCCTTGCACTTTGCCTTTGAACATCATTGATCTCAATTTTTGACTTGTTATGCCTGCAATCTCGAGTATAGTGTTCGAGTTTTCCACATACAAAATAACCTCTTTTCATACCTTCAGACCGCCATAATTTTTGAACTTATTATGTTCCTTTTTAGGTCCAAGATTACTCTTCATTCCATCATGTTTCTTTTTCCTTTTGGCGGTCACGTGATTGGCTTTGGAAAGACCAGCAGATTCTGATTTTTCTCTTTCCTTCGCTTCCTACTTGATTCTAAAGTGTTTATGGATTTTCTCTAGAAAGGAGTCCTTAGAATGGTGCAATAATTTCTTTCTATAGTCTTTCCAAGAAGGTGGTAATTTTGCAATGATTGCACCAACTTGAGAGGTCTCAGGAATGTCTATTTTCACAACTTTTATTTTATTCACCATAACCTATATCTCGTGAACTTGGGGAAGAAGGGGCTTGGAATCTATAAATTTAAAATCAAAGTATTTAGAAATTAAAAACTTCTTCGTACCTTCATCTTTGGCCTTGAATTTGAACTCAATTGCTTTCCAGTTTTTGTTGCAGATTGAGTATATGTATAGAGGTTGTAGACATGATCAGATAGTGTATTCAGGATATATCCACAGCATATCAATTCATCCTCTTTATGTTTCTTAGGCTCCTTCTTGAGTTCATCAGAGTCATCCTCGCTTGGTTCAGGAATTGGTGGTAAGTCAGGATCTAAAACACAGTGAACCTTTAGAGTGGCTAGTAGGAATGTATGTTAGACGATAGGCTTCGATCTAGAGGGGGTGAATAGATCATAAATTTCGCAGCCAAGTATTTTGGCAAAAATCTGTTTTCAAAATTTTGGCACAGCGGAAAAATGACCCGGATCGACTCGTCTAACCAAGCCTACTATCAAAAAGAAATATATGTATTGCAAACCAAACAGAATGATAATGAACATAAATGTTCAACAACAATCAAGCTACGAATTAATTAAATTCAATGCTAATCGTAACTCGTACATCTAATGAACCAAAACACAACTAAAATATGCCCAAAAAATTTATCGAACACTTTGCGTACAATCGATAGCAACTGGAAATTTTATTTGTGTTTTTGATGTTAAAATCCAATCATAATCAAAGTGATTATGATTATATCAACAACAACACTATAAAAAGATAATACAAAATAATTTCCATTTGAATTGATCAAACAGCGATGAACTCGATAAATTGCGAAATCAACAATAAAAGTGATAAAGAAATTAAGAGAGAGAGAGAGAGAGAGAGAGAGACCAATATTTGTTTAGGAAGTTTCCCAATCAGCCTTGTTACGGGTACGTCTGCCCTCAATTCAAAATTGAATTAAGATATTCCTATTAATCTCTGAAAAATCATTTATACAAGAGATGAAGAATGCAAACCCCAAAAATCCTACTATTTTGTGTTGATTCTCCCACCTCCAACCCTTAATCAAAAGCTTGATCAAGTAACCAACAAATGTAGCTACAATCTGCCGATTATCTAGAGCGTGCAACTTGTTGAAACCCCAAGATTCTCGAACACAATTCACCGTCTCACACTACTCCCTTGCAAGGAAACCACCTTGTCTTAAGGCCTTTACTTGGTCGAATATGTGTTGACGTGATATTGTCCAAAACCTTCAAATCAACCTGATCTTGAAGGAAAATCACACCTTGGTTTTCTTATTTGAAACACACAAAGTTCCCAACCCAATATTCTTTATTACACCAAACCTAATTGGATGTTACATCCCTAATCCGGATGGTTACCCAATCGAAAAATGATTACGTGTAGTTCAATTGTGTGTATGCATATAAGAAGGGATGAAGATGATGGGTAAATTTTTAATCTAGTTTTGTTTAGGTTTTCTTCACTAGGAACGTTACCTAGAGGAACATGCATGTATGATTATATATATATGTGTGTGCAAAAAAAAGGCAAAGAGGATGCAAGAAAAATAAGATGCAAAAAGAATTTTTCAACTTTTAAGTTACATAGGTCGGTTTATAAAGGAGTTCAAGCCGGCTTGTACAGCGACTTGAGAGGTGACCTGTGGGCAGAGCCTCCAGGCTTCATTCTTGGAGCATGGAAGCCAACCTAAAATATGGACGTACCGACCAGTACTGAAGCAAAGGCTTCCATAGGTCGACTTGATCACGTATAGGCCAGCCTATACAGTTATGTTGATACACAAACATGGTTTTTAATGTGTATGACATGCATAAGACCTATAAAACTTGTTCAAAGACTCTTTTTATGCATCCTAAGGCTAAGGGGAAAAATGAGCATCTAAAAGTAGGTTGATACCGTCATATAGACAAAAGCGCTACGATTTACTACCTTGTTCCTAGTTCGACATCATTCAAAACTCTGTTGAATTTGTAGTTAGAACTCACATAATCCCCTTTTTCATGATGGCAAACGTATATGATATAGTCGTAGCCCGTTACACTTATCTTGGTACACGGAATAAATCCCCCTGAATTTATGCATTGTCCTTTATAACTCTTTGATATCTCCCCCTAAGTTTATTAATATATCATCTTTTTTATTATCTTTTCCCCCTTTGACAATATTAAAAAGAGAAAATTATCCGTTAGAAGCATCACGGAGATGCACATTACACAAACAACAAATACTATGCAAAGGCACTTGTAATGAAAAGGTTGTGCACTCAAACAAAGTAAAGAACACATGCTTAATAAACAAACCATAATACTCATATTAATTTTTATTAATTAAGGTACAAGCGTTGCAACATTACATAAATCAAAGTGATAAACATCAAACCAAACGCAAAAACATGGAAACAACCAAATAAAACACACAAAATGTAAGGAAAATCTTAAGACACACTAAGGAGACACTCAAAAATCTTCTCATCACTCCCTTCCACGACCTTCAAGTCTTGCTCTAGGAAACCAGCCTTGACAATCGTTTCAAACCGACGGTCCAAGAAATCACACAATCTTGATAGAATTGTGTGTAGTGATGATGATCTTCATTTTAGGCAGAAATCATGTGATTGACCCTTGCGATGGTAGATGATGTATTAGAATCTATTTCCTCTTTCAAGGTGACTAGCGTTTCTATGACGAGTGAGGAAAAGGCCTCAAATTTTTCATCTTGAGTTCTCATATGTTCCTGTATACTCCAGAGTTGCGTCATCCGAGCATCTTATTGTGGAACATGTTTTGAGGAAGCGAAGTGATGAATGAATTGTTGCCAACAACATTGCCATCTTTCTGAACAGCGATATGTACCACATCATGCATAGGCACATCATTTTCAATATGTTGCTGAATAGAGGGATCAACAAATGCGGTAGAATCATCAAAGTTGTATTCGACAAAATTTTCCCAGCCTTAGATAGTATACTTGACGTTCTTTATCCCAAAAGTATCTCATGTTAGTTAGAGTCTGTTGAGAGAATTCTTAAATTGGACCAGGTGAGATGAGTGATAGATTTGGCACACCGATGCCAAAGAAACTCCAAATTTTGAGATCATAGATGAATAGCAGAAGGATGTCCCCTTGTTTCCATCTTTGATGGTGAACATTCTTGAGACGAAGTAGTGCGACCAATTGATGTGAATTTTGTGCATCAGGATGTAGACGAGATAAATCTCTATGTTGTCCACTCGAGAGTTGATAAATGCTAAATTGTAGTGATTTTTAGTGTCAATAATTGGCACTTATTGGCTTGATTAGTTGGTTTTGCGTTAATAATCCCCCATTTTTGTATACATTTTGTATAATTTACATAATGTTGTATATTTTGCAATATTGTGTACATATTGTTGAGTTTGGCAGTTTTTCATCTATTTTTATAGGTAATAATACATGGTTGAAGTATGGACCCAATTGAGGCAAAGAGAATGCTTCAAGATGCAAAGTTTTGACTAACAATATGCTAGCATTCGCGCTAAGCACAATTTTCAGCGCGCTGGATGTGGATGGTAGAAGCAAATAAACTTGGTTTTTCTGATTGCGCTTAGCGCGATTTATGTTGGTTTAAGGATACTGTAAGTGAGATCGCACTTAGCGCGATCTGAGGGCGCTTAGCGCGGTTGTAATAAATACCATTTTTAAATTATTTTAGTTTATCTAATTTTTGTAGGTATTCAAGCAAGGATATTTTGTTATTGTCATATAGAGCATTGAATACGCTTTCCAACGCTTCCGATTGTACAACGCTTCCGACCGTGCGTCGATCGGAGTTACAGTTCGAAAGTTATGAAGAAAGCAAGAAAGTTAATTTTATTGATTGCGCTAAGCGCCCTCATAGAGTGCTTAGCACGGTTCACGCTATTCCAGCCCTTATTTAAGTCACTTTTCACCATTTTTAGGTTACCCCAACTTCATCAAACACATTATGTGAATAGAGTAGCTTAGAAACAACATTAGAAGTTGCATAGCGATGATTCAGAGTTGGAATTGTGTCACTTTGCTGGACACAGAGAGAATTCCTCTTCATCTTCATTCTTCACTTTGTACCCTCTATTTGTTGGGATTTTGTATATAAGTTTATCTTGATTGTATGTATATTTGTGGATCTATGTATAAATTCTCTTTTACAACTCTTAATCGATGTTATATTTGATTTAATGTCTATCTTAATGGGTTTGATTCGCTATAGAAATATATTATTCAAACTCGACCTAAGATGAATGTCTATTGTCTATGGGAAGTGGGCTAATATTCACGTGTGTGTTGGATCTTAATGCTCTGTGTTGTTGAGTTGTGTAAGACTTCATCTACGAGAGAATACGACTGATCTCTCGAATTTTGTATTAGAAATAACCTCCTAGTGTAAGCGATACGTAGGGGTTTTGATGGGTGATTTAGGTTGAGTTCAATTGATCCATAGATCTTGTAGTGCTTGATGGGTAGATTTAAATGCAATTCTTAATGTGTTTTCTCATATCTAAAGGATGTATTTATTTTCCCATTTTATGTTTTTCCTTTTGTATTTTTATCTTAAACCATTTCAACCCAAGCTTAGAGATGTAAAAAGCGTCAAACGGCATTTTTTCCCTCGCACTGATCCCTGTGGAGACAATATAAATCCCATATGTAATTCTTCCAAATATTTTTCTTCTCGCCGCTATGTTGCAGCTCGAACCAAATGGTGTCATTTCCCGGGGTTGGTTTTGATATTGAATCGCATTACGATAGTTTTTATGTTTTTAAGCTTTGTACATACTTGTCCAAATTTTTTTCCATATGTGATTGTACATATTTGTTTCCATTTTGTTTGTTCACTTATCGTATATATGTGTTGTCCATCATGTTTGTGTATGTGTTTGTGCATATTTTTGTTTTTTGTTTATGTTTGCTCAAAGTGGTTGCACATGTTTATTCGATAGTAGCCGGTGAACCAAACAACATGGAGGAGCTTTTACGTAAGAAAGGCGTCAAGCTTACGACGTGAAACAAGTTCTTGTTGAGAGGCAACCTTGAGTTTTTACAGTTTCATATTTAGCAGTATAGTTAATATAAAGTGAGAATGGGGGGATTGAATGAGAAAAATAACTTGAAAATCTAAGTTTTCCTGTTCGCACTTAGCGCGCGTAGAGGGCACTTAGCGCGCCCTATTTTGTGTGGAAAAATCTCTCATTTTCCATCCACTTTCACCAAATTTGATCTTTGTGTTTAGTTAGTTTTAGTTCAATTTTATTATGTTGTTAGAAAATTTTTTGTGTTTTGTCTTAAGCTTTGTTTTTTATTAGCTTGAGGATACATGTTGTGATTGTTCAAGTTTGATTGTTTCAACAAGAAAATGTTATGGTAGTTTGAAAATTTTAAAGAAAGTTGCATTGCTATGGTTTGTGTTTATTTTTTTTGTATAGCATAATATGTTTATGAATCTTAGGTTCTATTCGACTTACATGTCATTCAGTATCTTGCAATTTTTGTTCATTTGTGAATCATTTTAGTTCATAACCCATTGTGAGAAACCTCCATTGTTTACTAAATTTTTGGATGACTGATAACTTTGTTTAATTCGTTTGATTCATGCTTAATCTTTTGATTATTGTGATTTTGTGGAAGCATTAGAAATGGCCGAGGCATTTGTTTATATTGAGCACAACCATATCCAAAAGTAACTTACCTGTGAGTAGTGAGTATTTGTTAACCCCTTTGAGCTTTAACAGATTAGATCCTAATTTGGTGATGAACTTGGAGTGTGTAAATAAATTAAAAGTTAAGTTCATCATTCAATTTTGTGGGATTCTAAACAAAATTCTTGAAACCTTTGAACAATATTTTAAATTGATTTCTTTGCCATAAAAAGTAAGGAGCATTCACTTGAGGTTTAATGGTATTCAAGTTGGTGACAATGAAAGGAAATGGTAGGTTACTAAAACTTTTAAAAAAATTTGAACAAACATAAGAAAATTGTGAATATGAATGAGAAAAACAAAAAAAATGTTTGTTTGAAAAGAAAAAAAAAGAGAGAATGAAAAACAATTTTGCAAAGGAAGTTTGGAAAGGGTGAGCAAAAAATGAAAAAGAAATTGGTAAATGAAGTTGTGATGTATAAATACCATGTATACTGAATGTTTCTTTTGCGTGACAACTTTGATTCAATAACCTAAGAAATGACCATTTGTTATGAAACCTGGCCAAGCTATAGCCTTTCAATCCCTTAGTGATCTTTTTGCTTCCATAATTTCATTTATGATTATTAGATGAATGTATGAATTGAACTGTTGTTAGCATTGTTTTCAGATGAGTGTAATTGTCCCGCGGTTGCATACGCGTAAATCTCTTCATCCTTATTTTGAAGAGAGTGTTAGTGTGATTCATTCTTAAAAATTTGTATTGCTTTAGAATTTTTTACATGCATTTTGTGCTTATACTTTGTTTCATAATCGTGGTGTCGTTGTAGTTTAGTGGTAAGCATAGCTTTGCATGTACTTTTGATATTTGTACCATATGTTTGTTTTTCGTTTGTAAAAACTTGTTGAGCATGACTTATTAGTAATTGCTTTTGTTTCTTCGAGTTGATTAATTCTTGTTTGAGGACAAACAAGTTTAAGTTGGGGAGGTTTGATAAGTGCAAAATTGTAGTGATTTTTAGTGTGAATAATTGGCACTTATTGGCTTGATTCGTTGGTTTTCCATTAATAATCCCCCCATTTTTGTATACATTTTGTATAATTTACATATTATTGTATATTTTGCGATATTTTGTTCATATTGTTGAATTTGATAGTTTTCATATGTTTTTATAGGTAATAATGCATGATTGAAGTATGGACCTAATTGAGCCAAGAGAATGCTTCAAGATGCACAGTTTTGACCAATAAAATGTTGGTATTTATGCTTAGCGTGGTTTTCAGCGTGCTGGAGATGGATGATAGAAGCAAATAAACTTGGTTTTCCTGATTGCGCTTAGCGCGAGCATGACCGCACTTAGTGCAATTTATGTTGGTTTAAGGGTAACGCGGTTGTAATAAATACCATTTTTTAAAATAATTTTAGTTTATCTCATTTTTGTAGGTACTCGAGTAAGGATATTTTTTCCTTGTCATATAGAGCATTGAATAAGCTTTCCAACGCTTCTGACTGTGCGTGAATCGGAGTTACGGTTCAAAAGTTATAAAGAAAACAAAAAACTTAATTTTGCTGATGGCGCTAAGCACCCTCATAGCGCACTTAGTGCAGTTCGCGCTATTCCAGCCCTTATTTAAGTCACTTTTCAGCATTTTTTAGATTATGTTATTGGGAACTTTTAGCCTCAACTTCATCAAACACATTCTGTGAGTAGAGTAGCTTAGAAACAACATTAGAGGTTGCATAACTATGATTCGAAGTTGTAATTACTTCACTTTATTGGACACAGAGACAAATTCCTCTTCATCTTACTTCTTCTTTTTGTACCCTCTATTTGTTGGGGTTTTTTATGCAAGTTTATCTTAATTATGTGTATATTTATGGATCTTTGTATAAAATCTCTTTTACAACTCTTAATCGATGTCACCTTTGATTTAATCTCTATCTTAATGAATTTGATTCGCTATTGAAATATACTTTTCAAACTTGACCTAAGATGAATTTCTATTGTGTATGGGAAGTGAGCTAATATTCATGTGTGTGTCGGATCTTAATGCTCCGTGTTGTTGAGTTGCGTGAGACTTCACCTATGAGAGAATGTGGTTGATCTCTTGACTTTTGTGTTAGAAATAACCTTCTGTTGTGAGCGATACATGGGGGTTTTGACGAGTGATTTAGGTTGAGCATAATTGATCCATAGGTTTTGTAGTGCTTGATTGGTAGATTAAATTCAATGCCTAATTAGTTTTCTCATATCTAAAGGATGTATTTATTTGTTATTTTATGTTTTTCCTTTTGCACTTTTATCCCAAACCATTTGAACCCAAGCTTAGAGATGTAGAAACCTTCGAAAGACATTCTTTCCCTTGCACTGATCCCTGTGGAGACGATATAAGTCCCGGAGGGAATTCTTCCAAATCTTTTGCTTCTTGCCACTATGCTACAGCTCGAATAAGACTACTCGCCTTTCTTAGGATGCAGAATATGAGAAACGAGCCATAATAGGATTCTCGGAGTCATTATAAATTGGCTGAATGCTACCGCCTCATTACAGTCTCATGGCCTTGAGCATTTCTTTGAGATGAGCGCTCCACTTAAAAACCTTATGAGCATGAGCATCTGTTACTAAAGGGTCAACTTTATCCTCTACATCAGGATCGCTTATGGTAATGTCAAAAAGCCGCTTCCAAACATCACTGGTGACATCATAAATCTTGTTCCCAAAATTGAATTTGAATGAAGATCCATTCTGCTCATATATTCTAGAATAGAATATACGAACTAGACCCTCGTTTTAATCTTGTGACAACTGCATAAAATAGTTGATTTGTTGGTGTTCTACGAGTCGAGCCACAATCGGGATTTCCAAACTTCCAATGACAGATGCCTTCTATACATGTTGTTTCATGACAAAGCCGTGCAAAAATTTCTCTTTAAATTTTGCTATGCGGTTGTAAAAAACTAGAGATAGAACAGTTTCCAGAATGGTTGATGATGATGATGCGTTAGCCTTATCACTCTTGTTTCTCGCAATCTTGGGAGCCATTTGGATTTATAGGAATTTTTGACAAAATTATGATGTTTGAAACAAGACAGAAGCTGATGCCAATTTATAGGAAATGAAAGAAAAAAATTCAGAAGGTTCATTGTTACAAGAATGTGGAGAGTTGAATGGTTTAATGTCATGAAATGAATGGCATTAGTGATGAATTATGGACATAAAGAGGAGTTACATTGGTTAACTGGGATTTGAATAAGAAAGGATTCAAATTCATGAACCAACCGTGAATGCAGAAATATGAAAAATTATGGTCAAATGAGCCATAATTCGTACATTTACTGTCATAGGCCGACCTATACGATAGCATGTGCCGATATATACTGTTAATTTTTGTGAAAATATACAATTTTAATTTGCATAGGCCGACCTATACGAGGTCAGGTTGACCTATACTGAACCAGTCAATAGAGAGATTTTAACTCAAATGACACGGGTCAACCTGTTCAATTATCTGTCGACCTATAGACTTCTCATTTGAAGAATTAGAATCAAATGAACTTCTAGACACCACCAATGACTCAAGTTAGACTCATGTATACTAACTTGATTGAAGACACATGCATAGGATAGGGTTTGATGATTGGTTTGCTTTAATCATGTAACATATAAACATGAAAGCATGACTTGGTCCAAAATAAAAATGAATCATGATGGCATTTATGTATGTTTACTATAAGCATGTAAAATGCAACATACAACAATCACATTTGATATTTTTGGAAGTAAACGCATATCACAAGCATCACACATAACTCATCACATATCCTTATAAAATAACCAGGTAAAAGAAACACTTATGTACACAACAAGAAATAGGGTTGAAACAATATTACCTCACCGTATAAAAGACGGAGGATGAATATGCATTCCACGAAGAACTCTTGAATGAAATTTGAAATAAATGCAACACGTGCCACAAAACACAAACAAGACCAAAACGTTCTTACCATTTTCCTTCTTGTACAAGTATTTGAAAGTGAAATTAGTAATGTATCCAAGAACATTATTTGATGATTATTTGCTCAATTATGATGATAATCTGGCTTCTCCTCATGTTTCATCATTTTATGTTGATCACTCCTAGTTTGATGTACTTGAGAAAGTCTAGTCAAAATTAACTTACACAATTGAATATAACATCCTTCCGACACTTCTCAGATAGCTTATTAGTAATCATTCACACACCTTTATCTGCATGATTAACAACTTGTGCTAGGTACCAAATATTCATTGGGTACTTGGGGATTAGTAAAACCTTGACTGAATTTAAGAATCCATTGAAAGGCACCATTAGGAACATGGAGTTTTCTAACTCTGCACTTTGCAATAGTGTGCCCCTTTTTGCAACAGTAGTGACAATAGAAGTTAAGAGAAGATAACCTTTTGCTATTTGGTTCCTTTTTAACGTAATTATACCTTCAAGATATATTGTAAGATGGTAAGTCATACTTGGAAGTATCTATTGCAAAGGTAACCTTGGGTTTCAAAGCTTTATCAAGTTTAGCTTTAAGAGTCCTTGATTCCTTTTGTCAAATGTGACATGTTTCACAACCAAAATTCCACAAAGATCTAGGGTCCTCATCTTGCCTTCTAGAATATTTGACATAGATTTCCTTAGTGCTTCCACATTTTTTTTTCATTTTCATTAATCTTAGATTTCAAATGAGAGATGATTCTCTTGTTTGAAGCTATTCTCTGGTAAGTCATACTTGAAAGTATCTATTGCAAAGGATTCTTGAGGTTGAGAAAAATATAAGTCCTGAGAAGCTTGAAGTTTATAGGACTTACAAACATTTTCTTTCATTTGTTTGCCATATAGCAAAGCTTGGACGATTCATTACTTGGAGTAAAGTTATCATCACTTGGCGAATCACTTTCGCTTTCCCAAGCGGCATAAGCTCTTCTAGCTTTTCTAGATGTTTTGTGACAGCCTTTTTCATTCTTGATTTTTAGACACCCCGGCTTAAAGTGATCGGGTTCACCAGAGTTGTAACACGTACTTCGTGACTTTCCTTTTTTTCTCTCATCTTCTTCTTTTGAGGAACTTGGTAACCTTCTTGATTTATCACAGTACTTGTTGGGATATTTGTTGCCGTGTTTTGACATGTATTTATTGAGGAACTTGATAACCTTCTTCCCTTTTTCTTTGTCTTTCCCTTTTTCACTCTTTGATTGTTTTTCATATTCCTTCTCGTATTTTGCCAAGCAAGTAAGCTCTTGCTCTTGCTCTTCCAACTTACCAAAAAAAGCCGTAAGATCAAGCGACTTAATATCATATGCTTCTTTAATAGCAATGACCTTTGGTTTCCATTCCCTACTTAAACACCTCAAAACTTTGTTAGCAGTAAGTTCATTGTAAACAGGATTACCTAGTGCACTTAATCAATTTATAAGATGTGAGAACCTTTTCCGCATATCTGCAATGGTTTCAACATGCTCAATATGGGACAACTCAAACTCTTGATTTAATGTGTTGATCCTAGATTGTTTGACATCATTAGTACCCTCATGAGTAACCTCTAATGCATCCCACATTGCTTTGGCGGTCTCACAATGAGAAATGCGATAAAACTCATCAACTCCCAAAGCAGAAGTGAGAATGTTTTTCACTTTCCAATCATGTGACCACAATTTCAAATCATTATCATCCCACGGCACTTCTGATTTAGGTATTTTGACACCTTCCTCATTGGTCATAGTAATTTCATTTGGACTATTTTAAATAGCATCCCAAATACCTTTGTTAACTCAGTTGACATGTATATGCATAAGTGCTTTCCAATAGCCATAATTTTTGTCGGTGAAAATTGATGCTCTATTGTACGCACCCTTAGGTTTGGTAGCCATTCTTATAAAAAATATATCTCAAGCACGGAATGAACCAGAGCTCTTGATTCCATTTGTTATATGATAGGCTTCAATCTAGAGGGGTTTGAATATATCACAAATGTTACAACCAAATTTTTTGGCAAAAATCTGTTTTAAAAAATATGGAGCAGAAAAACGACCTGTATCGAATCGTCAAACCAAACCTACTATCGAAAAATCAATATATGTATTACAAACCAAACGGAATGATAATGAACATAAATATTCAACAACGATCAAGCTACGAATTAATTAAATGCAATGTTAATCGTAACTCGTATATCCAATGAACCAAAGCACAATTAAAATACACACAAACAATTTATCGAACACTTAGCGTGAAATCAATAGAAATTGGAAACTTAATTTGTTTTGTTGATGTTAAAATCCAATCACAATTAAAGTTATTATGATTATATGAACAACAACACTTTCAAAAGATAGTAGAAAAAAATTTCCAATCAAATTGATCAAACAACGATGAACTCGATAAATTGCGAAATCAATAATAAAAGGGATAAAGATATATATAGTGAGAGAGAGAGAGAGAGAGAGAGAGAGAGAGAGAGAGAGAGAGAGAGAGAGAGAGAGAGAAATATTTGTTTAAGCAGCTCCCCAATCAGCCTCACTATGGGTACGTCTGCTCTCAATTCAAAATCAAATTGAGATATTGCTATTAATCTTTTCTTTGCAAAATTGTTTATACAAGAGATGAAGAATATAAACCCAAAAAACCATATTGTTTTGTGTTGATTCTTCCACCTCCAACCCTTCATATAAAGCTTGATCAAGTGACCAACAAATGCGGCTATAATCCTCTAATTTTCCCAAGCGCGCAAGTTGTTGAAACCCCAAGATTCCTGAACACAATTCACTCTCTCGAGCTACTCCCTTATAAGGAAACTAAGATTTCTATTGTAGACTAAGTATCTATATAAAGACCGTAGAGATGATCAGATAGCGTATTGTCCTCTTTATGTTTCTTAGGCTCCTTCTTGAGTTCATCAGAGTGATCCTCGCTTGGTTCAGGAATTGGTGGTTGTTGCACCCCAAAATTTGCTCAACCTTTTCTTGTCTGGTTTATGTTTCATTGCATTTCATTTGCATAGTTACATCATGTACATAGTTCAATCATTGGCATATCATATCATAACACTCATCCAACAGGGGATCAAGTGTGATTCTTATCAGAAGAAGCCTAGCAAAGAGGTCTTATCCAAGTATGAGAAGTCATCCAAGCCATCAAGAAGTGATTTGAAGTCTTGAGAAGTTTGAGTGCCTACATGTGGGTTTTGCTCCTATCTTGAGGAATATTGAGAATCATCAGTGGGATGTGAAACATGGAATGTGAGTTTGAGGTATGTATGGATCTCATGGGATGCCTAGAGGGCCCTATTGAAGCTGAGACAAGTCATTGATTCAAGTACAAGAGCCACAGTTGAGGTGCAGTCAACTAGGGTTTCATCTGGGCCAATCCTAAGTCAATTGAGTAATTGAAGAGCATCAAAACCTACTTTGAGGTCATGGGATTCATGGATTGGTATTTTGATACATGTGTGGTGTTGTGCCAAGGTTAAGCAAAGAAGGATCAAGAATGTGGGAAGTTGCTAAATTAGGGTTTCAGTGTAAAATCCCCTATTTAGTGCCTAACTTCAAGGCCACATAAGTCAAAATACAAGTTTCAAATGGATCTTTGGCCAACATGAAACTTGTAGGGAATCTAAATACCTTTAATTTGAGTACTAGAAGTCCTCAAGGGGATTTGTAGAACTCAAGTTATGGTCCTTGCAAATTACAGGTCATCAGATGACACTGAAATTTTTCTGTGAAAGTCACTTGACTTCAAAGCAACGTTTTCCCTTCAAGGAATTTTCAAATGGATTTCTGGCCAACATGAGAATTGTAGATCTTGATCTTAGCTTTCTATAGAGTACTATAAGTCCTTGATAGGATTTGTAGAACTCAAGTTATGATCTTTGCAAGCCAAAGGTATTTTGGGTATTGGTGATTATAGGTCATTTGTGATCATAGGCCATTTTCACCAACTTAGAGGTCTCAAATGAAATTTTGTTCAACTAGAAAGTTGCTCAAAATAGGGTTTCAACCTCGTCCATGCATCAAGGAGGCTTTGAAATGGCTCATAGGAGAAGTTGGTTTGAGAAATTTTGAAAAGGAAGAAATTAAAGTGATTAAAAGGCCAAAATTTGGGGGAAATTGTTTTGTGGCCAAATTGAACAAAGTTATATGTCATTTTGACCATAAAATGCATTTGGAGAAGGTTGGAAATAGCACATTTTTGAATTGGGGTCATTTTCCATCACTTTCATTTAGTAACTTAAGGTTGAAGTAACATTTGAATTACACACCATTGGATCAAAAACAAGGGAGATACCATAGCCATTCATTTCAAAATGTCATGAGGGGAGAATTTCAAGTGAAATCAAGGTCAAGAACAGAGCAATTGGTGACTGTCACATATGAGAAATTGGAAGTGCATGAGAAATTGAAAATCTCATTCAGTTGGTTACAGAAGTTTCTAGAGGTTTCTAACAGCTTCTATATAACCACTGCAACTGATTCAGATCATTTTTTGGCAAGGATTGAGCAAGGAATCAGAGAGAGCAATTGAAAATTTCACAGCTGCATCAAGAATTGGGTTTTGGAATTGAAGAGGATTCAGTGCAAATTGATCATTGGAGTAGCTTGGGAAGTGGTTCTTGAGTGATTCTGCAAAAGATTGGAGGTTGATTCGAGAAAAATCTTCATATGTTTATCATTTTAAACCAGGTTTGAACATTTCAACTTTTGCTTTAGATTATGGAGAATTGATTAGGAATGAGCATATGGTTAGGTTAGTGATGATGCTAGGTTGGATTTCAGTGCAAAAGATTGAGGTTTAGAGACAAAATTAAGTATGATGCAATTTCTGTTGAAGCATATATCTTGAGATTCTTGAGGTTTCAATGGTGTTTAGATGGTTAGAATTGATGATTGAAGCGCGTAGATGAAAATAGGATGATTAATTTTAGGTTTTGAGTCAATCAAGATTGGGGTGAATTTCTGAAACTAGGATCGGATTTGGAGTTAGAGCAAGAATCAATAAAATTGGAGTGCATATTTGAACTCAGGGGATGATTTTGAGTGGGCTAGGGTATTAAGATGTTGTGTTTGGTGAGATTTGGTAACCTCCTCGCCGGAGACGACGGTGGCGCTGTAGCTCAGGCCACCGTCTGAGTTTCCCTCTCAAATTCAATTCATTTGGAGAAGACGACTCCCAACCCGTTAGATCATGTTTGACCCTTTACTGAGAACAAAAACCAACGGCCACGATTTTGTTTTGCATTCTGAAGAGTTGAGTTTAGACGTAACGCATCGTTTCATTTATTCAGGTTGGATGGGCTTAGTCAACATTTGCTAACTACACCCTGCACTAAGGCCCAATGAGAAAATACACTGAAAACATTTGCTATTTGCCACAAACGTTTTCCATTTTTATCTGATTGCTTTTATTCTTGTTTTGGGCTTAGTCAGATAGCCCTTTTCACACCCCCATACTGGGCCCATATCTGGACTACAACATGATAATCTTGCTATTCAACACGCCACTTTTGTTATTTTTTGTTTTATTTTCTTTTATTTTACATTTCTCATATAGTTTAGGAATTAATTCATAATAAATAGGAAAATTAATCTTTTTAGGCTAGATTTTTTTCCCCTGACTCCTTAAAGAGTCTAGAATTTAATAGGATTGAAAACTTCATAATTCATGCATTTTAGAATTTAATTGCATTTTTTATATTTTAATTGCTTTTATTTTCAATATGCTTGATGCTTGTTCTTTATGAATTTTGTATGGATGATTGGTGTAGAATTTTGAGTTGATTATTTTTGGACTAGTTAGCTTAGATATGCATGTACCCCTAGTAATTTTCTCATATTTTCGTGAGAGAATTTTAGGCTGTTTTGGATAATTAACATTAAGTGGTGTAGATTTAGGGTTTTAGGATAGTACCCTTAGGTTTAGGGCATAGTTTTAGGTCTTAATGAATGGTTAACCCCCTGGTTTTTGTATGGAGTGATTCTTAAGTGGTTTAGGAACCCTTAGAAGATTTTGTAGGATTTTACAATCATTTTTGGTATTTTAATTAGAATTAGTTTTAGGACTAACTTTTAGGTGTTTCTAACACACTAACTTGACTAGTTTAATTCAATAGTTCCCTTTAGATTAGGGTGGTGGTGCTCTTGTGCTTGGATGAAGGTGAAGAAAACTTGAAGATGCTTTGGGAGAGCTTGAAGGAGCTTGAGCATGAAGAAATTCTCATCTTGTGGAGTGCTTGTCAGGAGCTTAGGGAAACTAGGGTTTTAGGAAGAGCATTAGACTAGTTTTGCTTCTTTCTTCAAACATGGAGTAGATTGTTCATCTCCATTCAATCCAATGACATAAAGTTCTCTTAAAGAAGTCACATCTCTCCTTTGGAGAGATGAATGGAATGCTTTAAGAGTAGAACTTTGAGGATGCCATTCTATTACAGTGTTAAGATCTTAATGACTTCCCTTGGTTGTCACTGAGTCTCTTAACACTTCAACTTAATCTTGTTGAATGATTCTCCCTTGGAGTTTGCTTGTTGAAGCTGATTAGAGGTGAAGTTTGTGCTTGTTGAAGTTGGTTGCTTCTTGAAGTTGGGGTTTGTGCTTGTTGAAGCTAGAAGCTTGTTGAAGCTAGGAGTTTGTGCTTGTTGAAGCTGGGGTTTTACTGCTTGTTGAAGCTGGTTGCTTATTGAAGCTAGGGTCTTGGTGCTTGTTAAAGATTGAAGTTTATTGAAGCTTGAGGATAGGAGCAGTCATGAAGGTGAAGGTTGTTGCTGTCAACTTTTTGCTGTTTAATCAACTGTTACTGTTTAGAGCTGCTGATTGTTGTAGGAGTTTGGTGTTGCTGCTTGGGCTGCCTCCTCTGCTGTGGTTTTGTTTTTCTGTATTGTTTGTTGGCTTGTGCAGCTTGCCCCCTAGGTTTAAAGTGAATGTTGATTCACTTTGCCTGTTGTTTTCTCAGGTTCGAGGTTGAGCAGGACTTCCTTGCCTCGCTTGTATTGCTGCATTGCATGCATTTTACTATATTTGCTTGCTTTCTTTTCTGTTTATCCCCTAGGATCTCTGATTCCCTCTGTGCAGGAGGGAATTATGACAGACATTAGGATTCGTATCCATGCATGACAACATTAGGTTAGTTTTTATTCCCTTTTCAACCCTAGGCTTTTTAGAGCTTCTTTCTCTTCTTATCTCAAAACAACTCAAAAATACAGTAATAAGGTTAATCGATGTCGTACGTTACGAGCCTTAAGCTATTTGAGAAAGGGTTGCTGGAGAGTTTCTTTCCAGTAGTCTGGCTGCGTAGTGTGGTACCCTTTGGGTGACACGCGACGTAGTCACTCTCAAATCATAGTCTCTAGTGCGTCAGAGATTGCAAACAAACTAAAAAACATTTCTTTCGTAAAAGATTCAAAACAAACATCAAAGTGTCATGTTTGTCCGCTTGGACTCTTAATTAGGAAAAACCCTTTCATAAGGTAATAAAAAACAGTCAGACAAGCTTGTGTCTTCCGTAGCCCGAAATACGTTTGCTCTGATCTTTCATGCTGTATGAAAGTACGTAGGCATAGGATGACGTATCCTAGCGAGCAACCTTTCCACCTTCACCCGTAGGTAGGCGAACTACGTTGACTCTGATTTCTCGTTCCACACGGGAATACGTAGGCATAGAGTGTGATACTTTGCCGAGTCATTTTCTTTTCTCTTTAACCCAGAACATTAGAGTAGATAGAATAACAATCCGTACTAGAAAACAAGTGTGGATCCCGTCGAGTACGGCGGACGTGAGGGGTGCTAATACCTTCCCCTTGCGTAATTGACTCCCGAATCCAGGAATTTGGTTGCGATGACCATTCTTTCCCGTTTTGCGTTAGGTTTACCCTGAGCGTTTCCTTTCCCTCCGTTGGGATAAATAACGCACGGTGGCGACTCTTCTGTCATAGCCGGCGCCGATTTTCGCAGTAGCGACAGCTGGCGACTCTGCTGGGGACTCCAACGGTTCCCTACGCGAGTCAATCCCAGCGTTTGTTTTCCCGTCGTGGGGTTTGTATGGATTTACATTTCTGTCTTTACTTTCCGCATTTTATTGTCAGCTTTATATTGTTATTGCTGTTATGGGGAGGGGTGATCTGTTGAGAGATAAGCCAGACCTGGGCTTGAGTGCACCTAGATTTAGTTGTGGAAAGTAGTGGGCGCGTGCATGCTTTGCATGTACTAGTGTCCCGCAAAATCCGCGCTCAGACGAGGTTCTTCTGGTTGACTTCTTTCTCAACCCTTTGGGTTGAGGGGGTTGTTGGTTAGTTGGATTGTCGACTCTGGGACCGATCAATTGGAAGTTGGCTAAGTGAGGCCTCTTCAGGACATGATGATGCCACACCTTCTGGTTATCGTATCATCAGTCTTGAAAGTCTGTGACGCCGACGACCGCATAGGTTGCCGTACCTTGTGTCAGTTGATAGGACACCTACCTGTGAGAGGGATTGGGGCATGCAGGAAACTTGACCTCCAGATTACCCGGTTTTCTTGATATTGGATCAGTATGTGTGGTTACTTGGGGTTCTTCATCAGGATAGTGTTATGGGTCTGTTGAGACCAGGTTGGAGCATTGTTATAGGTCTGTTGAGACCAGGTTGGAGCATTGTTATGGGTCTGTTGAGACCAGGCTTGAGCAGTATTATGGGTCTGTTGAGACAGATATTGTGGAGGGATTTCTTCGGCAATATATCACTTGATCCCTGTTGCATGTTTGCATATTGCATTGTTGCATACTCATTTTTCATATCATTTACGTGTGTCTATGTTGCAGGTGCATTTCATACCTTCTGATTCTAGTTGCCCGGATTTCTGTCTGCTATTATGGTTACTTTGAAGAAGACTGTGGCATACAAGATGCCTACTCCAGATGTTTCTCCTTTTCTTGGTTTGATATCTCTAGCTGATGATGATGTAAGGAGAAGCTTCAGGAAGAGTTATGGGAAACTGCTTAGGTTGGTCTGCAAACTAACTACGTATGAGCTGAACGGATTATATGCGTTGATGCAGTTCTATGATCCCCTGCTGAGATGTTTTACTTTCCCTGACTTCATTCTGGCTCCGACCATGGAGGAATATGTTGAGATCTTAGAGTTAACCATTCAGAACAGTGTACCCTTCATTCATATGAATGTTGAGCCCAAGCTGGAGGACTTGGCTGTTGCTTTGCATTTAGACTCCTCAGAGTTGTTGTTAACCTCGTGGAATGGAGTTTCTGGTTTTTCTCTCAAATTCTTGGTTGGGAAAGCACGAGAGTATGCCAAGAGTGGCTGTTGGATTATGTTCAATGATATCCTTACTTTGTGTATCTATGACATTGTATTGTTCCCGAACATGCCTGACTTCGTCGATCTGGATACGGTCTATATATTTTCTTCAGGCAATCCTGTGCCTACCCTGATTTGAGACTTCTATCACTCCCTGCATTATAAGAACGAGAATAGGAGGGGCAAGAACGTCTCTTGTTGTGCGCCTTTGTTGTATATGTGGTTTGATAGTCACCTGCCCAAGAGGGGTATCTTTGCTGAGTCTGCAGCTACGGTGGAATGGTCTGAGCGTCTAATGGGGCTTTCTTCAGAAGATGTTGTCTGGTTTGATAGGGATCTACTGGGATCTGAGATTATCTACAGCTGCGCCGGGTATCCTAACGTTCCTCTGATTGGGAGGAAAGGGTGCATTAACTACAATCCGTCACTATTGATCAGGCAATTCGGTTATGCTTTGAGAAGCCCGCCAAAAGAGGAGGAAGTGCAGGAATCTTTGTACTTCACAGGAGATCTAAGTGGAGAATTGTTATCCAAGCTTCAGCATGCTTGGAATAATATCAACAAAAGGGGTAAGCCGTTGTTGGGTAAGAATGATTGTCAAGCTTATCCTCCGTACCAAGTCTGGATCCAAGATAGGGCAAAGCAGGCGCTGATGCTGTTTCCTGCAGTATTACCTCCTGCTCCCCTCATAGTTGAGGAGCCAACTACTGTGCCTATTGAGAGGTATGAGCAGGTTATGAAGGAGAAAGAAGAGCTGATGAGAGCCAACGAGAAGTTGGAAGAAGAGCTAGTGCAACTCAGGAACGAAAGGAATGAAGTCGTATATTCCTTCGAGCAACATACGAAGCTGGTGAACCAGTTAGGTACAGAACTGACTAAACAACGAAAGAAGCGTGAACGCTTGGAGATAGATTTCAAGAGCTCTCATGACATGCTGGAGTCTAAGAAGAAAGCACTTGATATAGCCTACCGGGAGATCTCCACATTCAACAAAACCTGGAATGCTACACTGACCAGTAATAAAGAAAGAGAAGACAAACTGAAGCTGCAGATCTCTGAACTGGAAGATCAGTTGAAAGCTAGCCAGAAAAAGTTTGAAGAAGAGGTTATGCGGAGATATAGCGTTCAGAATTCATTGAACAAAGTTATCAAGCGTAAGAAAGAGTCTGCATCCCAGAAGCGGAAGCTAGAGGAGTGCTTTGGAGAAGGTGTTTAGGAGGAATCCATTGGGGATCTCCAGTGTGTTATCAGACAAAGGGACTCGCTCGTCGAAGGGTTGCTTTCTCATCCGGACCATCCCAAGACCAAGAGATTGTTAGAGGAGTATCGGGCATATGGTCGCACTTGATTACCTTATGCACTGTTGTATATGCTTTATTTGCATTGTGCTGGCCATCACCAGGATTGTTGGTTGAGGTTATGCCTTCTTGTTATTGTACACTCAGTGATATTGTATTTCTTCCTTGATGGGCTCTTCGCAACAATATATGAGATGTTTTTCCCATGAGTGGATCCAAGCTTCTTATCACTTCACTGTCACTGCACTGGCACTTTGGCACTAGAATCAAGGGTTGATCTCCCTAACACACAGACACATATTGCATCTGCATATTCATTTTTGCATTTCCAGTTACTTGTTGAATCTGTATCTTATTTCCTGCATCTCACAGGTTTTTCAGGATTGACGAACAAAGAGTCCACCGCTACTCAACCAGAAACAACTGCAAGAAGATAATGGATCAAGTTCAAGTCGAGATGCAGGAAATTCGTGAGAAGTTGACTCTATTCATGCAAGCTATGGAGAGCATGGCCAAGGGCCAAGAGAATCTTCAGACCTTGGTGGAGCCGCTGCTGACGCGGACGAACGGAAATGGCAATACTGACCACAATTCTGTTGAAACTCCTCGCCGGGAGGATGAGATACCGGCAGTTGTCACTTCACCTATTGTGACTGTCAACGGAAACACTGGTAATGGTGCAGGTGCTGGCGCTGGTAGTGGAAATACCGGAAATGGTGGTGATGGGCATGTTGTTAACAACAATGGCAACACTGGGGATTCCAATCAAGGATTCGTTGACAATGTTGGCTTTGGAAACAATGGGTATGGCAACGTCAATCAGGACGGGAACTTCGGGTTCAACAATCAAGGCTTTGGTAATGACGGTTACAACAACAATCAGGGGTATGGCCACGGTAATGGTGGATTCGGTAATGTGAACGGCGCTGGAGCATTTCCTTTCAACAATGGTTTTGGACTTGTTGGGGTCAATCAAGGGTTCGGCAACCGAGGACAGGGTCCTGTGTTCAATCAGCAAGGATTTGGCCGTAACATGGGTTACGATGGGTATGGCAATGACTGGAATGTGGATCACCAGGACGACACTTTTTCAGGAAAAGGTATGGGACCTGAGGGCCCCATTGACCCTGTTCAGAGGATCAGAATGCTAGAAGAGGAGATGAAAGGTGTGGTTAATCAGAACTCCGTTGGGTTAGATATGACTACTATGGGGCTGGTACCAGGGCTGAAGGTGCCATTAAAATTCAAGGCTCCAACATTCGACAAATACAAACGGGATACCTGCCCAAAGGTCCATGTACGTTCTTATTATAGAAGGATGTCTGCATATTCCAATGATGAAAGGATGCACATGCATTTCTTTTAGGATAGCTTATCGGGACCATCATTGGAATGGTACATGGGACTGGAGCCCACTCAGATTAGAAGTTGGAAGCAATTGGCTGATGCTTTCTTTATGCATTACAAATACAACAGTGATCTGGCGCCAAACAGAGTTCAGTTGCAGAGTCTGTCGTAGAAAAGTGGTGAAAGTTTCAAAGAGTACGCGCATCAGTGGCGCGATATAGCAGCTCGAGTGCATCCTCCGTTGGTTGAAAGGGAGATGAATGACATGTTTGTGGGGACATTTACAGGAATGTACTATGACAAGTTACTCAATGTCTCGATGGGTAGCTTCTCCGATATGATCCTTATGGGAGAAAGGATCGAAAATGGAATTAAAATTGGAAAGATTCAGGCAGGCGAATCTACTTCAGCTGGGGGTGCGAGAAAAGCGTTCGGCGGAAGACGACAAGGTGATACAAGCGCTGTATTTGGTGGCAGAGTCCAGGGCAGAGGCAGAAATCAGTACCTTCAACCTCAACAAATAGCCAGTGTTACTATTCCAGTCCAACCAAAACAACAGCAACAACAACCACAGCAGCAGCAAAGGCAGAATCAGGGTCAGAGAAGGTTTCAGAATGTAAAACCGAAGAGGGTATTTGATAAGCCTCCGTCGACTTATGCAGAGCTTCTTCAGACACTGCTGGGGTTGAATTTGGTCGAGAAAAGAACATTGGAACCGCCTACAGGACCGGTACTTCCTTATGGGTATGACGCTAATAAGCACTGCAAATTCCATTACGGGGCGCCCGGACATGATGTAGAATCTTGTCACGCTTTCAAGCATAAAGTTCAAGACTTGTTGGATAGTAAAGCCATCAACTTTGGCCAGGTGGGGCCCAATATTGTACAACAGCCTATGCCTAATCATGGAGCAAATGATATCTTAACAGAAGAGAATTTGAACTTGGTGATGGATGTTAATGAACTGAAGACACCATTGAGTGAGGTGAAAAGCAGGTTGCTCAGAGGGGGAGTTTTCCCTGGTTGTGATGAATACTGTTTAGAGTGTTGGACCCTGCCTGAGGGTTGTACTGATTTGAGGCAGGGCATTCAGGCCATGATCGACGAAGGGACCGTGCAATTTGATCGAACTGCGGTTGAGAAGCCTGTGGAGGCATTATGTGATAACCAGAATGACATTGCAATGGTGACGATCCCGAGGAAGACTATAACAATAACGGCGCCCGCCCAGCGGCCAACCATTACGATTACCAAAGCAGGGCTTGTTCCCTTTAAGAGTACGAAAGCTGTCCCGTGGACATACAGATTAGAAGCATATTGCAACGGTGAAAAGATTGTGGTGAATAGCCAGCCAGCTGGGGCTGTTGATAATGTCGTTGGAATGGGGGGCATGACCCGTAGCGGAAGGATCTTTACCTCACCTGAAATAGAAGCAGAGAGATTGGACAAAGGCAAAGCCAAAGTAAATGAAAGCGGCCATTCTCAGTTGAAAGAAAAGGATACACCGCTCAAGGACGTAGAGGAGTTCATGAGACTGATTCGCAAAAGCGACTACAAAATTGTTTAACACCTACAGCAGACGCCGTCGAAGATTTCTATCTTGTCGTTGTTGTTATGTTCCGAGGCCCACCGGAACGCCTTGCTAAAGATTCTGGATACGTCATTTGTGCCTCAAGAAGTTTTTGTAAATCAGTTAAAGGGGATAATGGCACATGTTAATGCTAGACATAGCCTGGGTTTCACAGATTTTGATCTAACACCCAGGGGTCGAGAGCACAACATGGCTTTGCATATATCGGTGGAATGTCGGGGCACCGTAATGTCGCGTGTATTGGTGGATACTGGATCGTCGTTGAACGTATTGCCAAAGAAAGCCATGATGAAATTGGACATACGGGGAATTATTTGCACGCCCAGCGATTTGGTTGCGAGGGCGTTTGACGGGACGAAAAGATTAGTGTTTGGGTCAATAACATTACCACTTCAGGTGGGGCCGATTTTTGATACCGAATTCTACATCATGGATATCCATCCAGCTTATAGCTGCCTTCTTGGGCGCCCATGGATCCACGCTGCAGGGGTCGTAACGTCCACATTGCATCAGAAGTTGAAGTACATGGTGGGTGATAGTGTTGTTACCGTTTGCGGGGAGGAGGACATTTTGGTCAGTCACCTGTCATCGTTCAGATATGTTAAGGTCGACGGAGAAATACACGAGACACCTTGTCAAGCCTTCGAAGGGTTTCGGATTAAAGACAAAGCTCAGGGTCCCAGCAAAATGCCAGAGGTGGCAGTGTCATCCTACAAGGAAGCTCAGGCTTTAGTGCAGACTGGTGAGACTAAAGGTTGGGGGCAGGCACTGGAGATTCCCATGAAGAATGACAAGTTTGGGCTAGGGTATCGACCGACGTCGTCAGCGTCATCTTCAGGAGCGCCCAGGTTCAAGGGACCGATAACGATTACGCCAAGCGGGGTGTGCTTTGAGACAATCAACACTATTTCCAAGCGGGGTGTGCTTTGAGACAAGCCAAGTGTGCCAGGACAAAGTCTCTGCAACTGGTCCATCCGGGAAACTGTCCTAGTGACTCTTAAACAGTAATGATTTGTTTTGTCAATTGTTGAATAATCCTATGTCCTACCCGAGGCATAGTGATTTTACCTTAGGGCTACTTGATTATGTGTATTGCACTGTTTTAATCATAAAATAAAGGCGTTTTTCATATACAAATATTGTGATCCCTGTTTTTCTTGTTTTACTTTAACAATAAATGGCAACGTGGTTATTTGCTTTGTTTGCATTTTGAAGCATTTAACCATTTCCTTTGCAGGACTAATATTTCAGATGACATCTCCTACGAACCGCCTATGACTCGTCTCGACTTCGAGCATCCGGTATTCCAAGCAGAGGAAGAGATTGTTGAGGATATCGACTTGCCAGAGGAGCTGACTCGTTTGTTGAAACAGGAAGAGAGAATCATTCTGCCTCATCAGGAGGAAATTGAGATTATCAACTTGGGGTCAGAAGAAGTTGTGAGAAATATCCGTATAGGGGCTGCGCTGCAGAGCGACATCAAGCAAAGGCTGATTGAGATGCTGCGAGAGTATGGTGATATATTTGCTTGGTCGTACGAGGATATGCCTGGGCTGGATACGGACAAGGTTGTGCACCGTCTGCTGTTGCGAGAGGAATGTCCGCCTGTTAAGCAGAAACTCAGAAGAACCAGACCAGACATGGCTGTGAAAATCAAAGAGGAAGTTCAAAAACAGTGGGATGCTGGTTTCCTAGCTGTTACAACTTATCCATCATGGGTCGCTAATATAGTACCAGTGCCGAAGAAAGACGGTAAAGTGCGAATGTGTGTAGACTACCGTGATTTGAATAGGGCGAGCCCGAAAGACGACTTTCCACTTCCTCACATTGATGTGCTGGTTAATAACACTGCTCAGTTCTCCGTATTCTCCTTCATGGACGGCTTCTCAGGCTATAATTAGATCAAAATGGCACTAGAAGACATGGAGAAGACTACCTTCATTACTCCCTGGGGAACATTTTGCTACAAAGTGATGCCCTTCGGACTGAAGAACGCTGGGGCAACATATCAACGTGCTATGACGACTCTCTTTCATGACATGATGCACAAAGAGATCGAGGTTTATGTTGATGATATGATTGCCAAATCCCAGACAGAGGAGGAGCATTTGGTTAATCTGCTGAAACTGTTCAAGAGGCTTAGGAAGTTCAGGTTGAGACTGAACCCTAACAAGTGCACCTTTGGGGTGAGATCGGGTAAACTGCTGGGGTTTATTGTGAGCGAAAAAGGAATAGAGGTTGATCCTGCTAAGATAAAAGCAATGCAAGAAATGTCGACGCCTAAAACAGAAAAAGAAGTGCATGGGTTTTTAGGGAGGTTGAACTACATCGCTCGGTTCATATCTCACCTAACTGCGACATGCGAGCCGTTATTCAAGTTGTTGAAAAAGGATCAGGTGTTGACCTGGAATGAAAATTGTCAAAAGGCGTTCGACAAAATAAAAGAATACTTGCAGGAACCTCCTGTTTTGATACCCCCAGTGGCCGGGAGACCTTTGATTATGTATTTGACGGTTCTTGAGGAAAGTATGGGTTGTGTTCTCGGTCAACATGATGAGACCGGACGTAAAGAGCATGCGATCTACTATTTGAGTAAGAAGTTTACCGACTGTGAGTCCAGATACTCAATGCTCGAGAAGACGTGTTGCGCGCTAGCCTGGGCCGCCAAACGTTTGAGGCAATACATGCTGAATCATACAACCATGCTAATTTCAAAGATGGATCCTATCAAATATGTGTTTGAGAAGCAAGCACTCTCCGGAAGAATTGCCCGATGGCAGATGGTGTTAACAGAATACGATATCCAACATGTCTCGTAAAAGGCTATTAAAGGTAGCGTTCTGTCAGAGTACCTTGCTGAGCAGCCGGTTGAGGACTACCAATCGATGAGGTTTGATTTTCCTGACGAGGATATCATGTACCTGAAAATGAAGGATTGTGAAGAACCATTGTCGGACGAAGGACCAGAGTTGGGTTCCAAATGGCAGTTGATATTTGACGGAGCTGTTAATTCCTATGGCAGCGGAATAGGGGCAATTATCACTACTCCTCATGGGTCGCACATCCCATTTACTGCCCGATTGACCTTTCCGGTTACTAATAACGAAGCTGAATATGAGGCTTGCATTATGGTTCTGGAAGAAGCCATTGATTTGAGAATCAAGAACCTAGATGTATACGGAGACTCAGCTCTAGTGGTGAATCATATTAAAGGAGAATGGGAGACACGTCAGCCCAATTTGATACCCTATATGAATTATGCAAGGAGATTGTTGCCTTTCTTTGACAAGGTGGAATTGCATCACGTGCCACGAGTAGAAAATCAAATGGCTGATGCCCTGGCGACATTGTCTTCAATGTATAAAGTTAACTTCTGGAACGAGGCTCCCCGGATTGTTATCTCTCGGCTTGATAGGCCTGCCTTCATATTTGCCATTGACGAGGCTCCCGATGGTAAACCTTGGTATTTTGACATCCAGAATTTCCTGAAGAACAAAGAGTATCCGGCTGGGGCATCCAGTCGAGATCAGAAGACTCTCAGGAGATTGGCTGGCAATTTCTATCTGAATCCGGACGGTGTCCTGTATTAAAGAAACCACGACTTGGTGTTGCTACGCTGTGTAGACGAAAAAGAGGCGAAGTTGCTCATGGAAGAGATACATGAGGGTACATTTGGTACACATGCTGGTGGGTATGCTATGGCAAGAAAGTTGTTGCGGGCAGGTTATTATTGGCTAACTATGGAAACAAATTGTTTCAAGTTTGCAAAGAGGTGTCATAAATGCCAGGTTTATGCAGACAAAATCCATGTGCCTCCGAGTCCTCTGAATGTGATGTCATCACCGTGGCCTTTTTCGATGTGGGGAATTGACATGATTGGCAAGATTGAGCCTACGGCATCAAACGGACACCGGTTCATTTTGGTGGCAATCGATTACTTCACCAAATGGGTGGAAGCAGCATCATATGCCAATGTCACCAAACAAGTGGTAGCCAGATTTATCAAACGAGATATTATCTACAGATATGGAATCCCTGAGCGGATTATCACCGACAACGGTTCGAATTTGAATAATAAAATGATGAAAGAGTTGTGTCAGAATTTTAAGATTGAGCATCACAACTCTTCTCCTTACTGGCCCAAGATGAATGGCGTTGTCGAAACAACCAATAAGAACATAAAGAAGATTGTTCAGAAGATGGTTGTGACGTATAAGGACTGACACGAGATGTTACCTTTCGCTTTGCACGGTTATCATACGACGGTACGCACATCAATCGGGGCAACCCCTTTCTCATTGGTATACGGGATGGAAGCGGTGTTACCACTGGAGGTCGAGATTCCTTCCCTGAGGGTTTTACGTGATGTCCAACTCGACGAGGCAGAATGGATTAAAGATAGACTGAATCAGCTCAGCTTAATGGATGAGAAGAGACTGGCTTCTCTAGCATACGGTCGGTTGTATCAGAGCCGGATGAAGAAAGCTTACGACAAGAAGGTGTGCCCTCAAAGCTTTCAGACGGGCGATCTTGTTTTGAAAAAGATTCTCCCACCACAATCAGATCACAGGGGCAAGTGGACTCCCAATTACGAAGGTCCCTACGTCGTCAGAAAAGTCTTCTCTGGAGGAGCCTTGTTACTATCCACCATGGATGGTGAGGACTTTACATCTCCAGTGAATTCGGACGCAGTTAAAAAATACTTTGCTTGAAAGTGACCCGCTGGACAGTAAAAAGAGAGTCCAGGCAAAAATGGGGCATCCCGGCGAACCATAAAAATGAATAAAAGGTTCGGGCAAAAGTTAGGGATAAAATTGAAAAGATGTACACCCGCAAAGTTGAAAACCTGAAAAGGGCGACTTCGGAAAAAAGGGTATCACGGTGAATTGAAAACCCGCAAAGGGCGGTTCACGCAAAAGTTAGGGATTGAAAAAGCAAATGACCGCGGTCCGGTTTTGATACGGCATTTCTTAGCGGTTTGGGAGTACCTAGGTGCCGTCTATCCAAAAACAATCTCTTCCGAAGATCGAGTACCGGGAAAGCGCAAAGTCAGGAGAGTCATAGGAGGATCAGCTCATGGTGTTTATCTGCATCACGTTGCCGACATGTATACAAATATTGTTTTGTATTCTTCTTTATGCTTCTTGTGCATATATTTATGTGTGTTTGTGCGTAACTTCCTCTTTTCAGGAGTTGCATCCAGTGTACAAAACTTTGCCTATTCAGAGGTCCGTTATCAATAAAACATGTTATTCAGTACTTGATGCTTGTTCTTTACTGTTTTGTTTGTGAAAGACGCCGATGTTTTTGATAAACTTGCACTTGCATAATCTTGCTGGCCCTTGCCAATAATTGCTAAAACTTCAAATTGACTGAAGTGATGTCACAGGTGCTAACCCGGATAGACTTTGTTGTATAGGCATGTTTTGTCTCGTTTGTGTTTTACAGGATTCTTACCTTCAGAGCAAACGGTCAGGAATTGTATTCCCCAACCAAGGTCGCTTGACGTAAGACCTGACTCCAGTTGATGTCATTCCTCAGCTAGCCGCAGCTTATCACCAGAGAGTTGAAATGACATTTATCCCTTCCCGAAGGAGGGAATTATTTTCCCCAGGAGAGTGTCCTCATGGAGAGCTGTCCATAGGATTAACCCCAGCAAGTCAAAATCAATGTCCCCTGCAGAGGTTGCACTCCTCAGCGAATTGAAGATGTGCACGTTCAATCTCCAGCATGGGAGTTTCCCGCGATAGTTAACCAAGTTGTTGGTTTGGAAGGATTATCCCCCACGAAGGATGGTTTTCTTTCTCCCCGCAGGTCGTCATGCCATCGACAGGATGTTGATCCTCAGCAGAGTCCGAGGCTCCGAGTGTGTAAACTGTGCCCAGACAGTGTGCTTTGCCCAGAAGTGTCGCTTCTTCCCCGGCTAAGTTTGTTCACCAGCAGGGTGTTTGTTCTTTCCTCCCAGTGGAAATTGATGTTTAATCTCTCCCCGACAGAGTTGGTTGTGTTTCTGGCGTTTATTTCGCCAGAATGCCTTATGATACTTGTTCTCCCCAGCGGAGTTGGCTTTATCCTCAGCATTCATGTTGTTGAGACATCATTATCAAAGTGGCCCCGGCAGCTTGAGCCTGCATTTGCATTTGCATATAGCGTCATATTTGCATCTACTCAAATGCGTAGCATTTCCGTGACGTATGGAGCATTACGCCATTTTCAAACATACGCATTTTGAAACATAAATCAGGTTGGTTAACCTTTTGCTTTCAGGTGTGTTTTCTCAGCAGGAGTATGGAGTTCTAGCTCAGATCTGTTACCAGGTATTCGAGGTCTCACTGTGAGACGTGTGATGATACGGTTCATCTTACTATTTTCTCCACAGAGTTGCTTGTTGAAGTTTCTCTTATCCGGCCAGCGGATTATTTTCTTCGAATGTGCTATTACGTCAGTGTCACAGGTTTTCATAAATCAAAATTTCAGAAGTTGTCGCCTGTTGTCGAAATAGGTGTCTGGCAGTTAATTTCAAAGCATCCCCAATGGGGTTGGCTACTGCAAAGATAAGGCGGAGTTATTGTCCAGTATGATTGATAGAATTGAATTCCTATTGGGTGGAAGAATCCTATCCCCAGCGAAGTCGCCGGGATTTCTTCGTGTTGACGAAGTATTATCCCCAGTAGAGTCCTCCTCAAAGTCGTTGTCGCGTCAGCGCTAAAAGGTTTGTGGGTTGGGACCAATGGAGTTAGCTACTGCAGAGATAAGCATAGAAACTATATTCAGAGTATCTTCTCGTATGTATAAAACGTATGTATTTTCCTACTGGTTGACAAAAGTATTTCCCCGGAAGTCGCCAAGATTTTATTGCCTATGTACATAGGAGTTCCTCGTGTTGACGAGATATGAGTCCTGACGTGGACAATTTATTCCTGTATCGACGGGATTCCTTCGTGTTGGCGAAGATATGAGTCCTAACATGGACAAATTTATTTCCTCGTGCTGACGAGATGTGCTAGTCCTAACATGGACAGGTTTAATTTCTCCGTGTTGACGGAATGTGAAGTCCTGACGTGGACAAAATTGATTACTCTTCGTGTTGACGAAATGGTGTCCTGACGTGGATCATTTATTCCCAGCAAATATCTTTCTTCGTATTAGCGAAATGTGCGTCATGACGTGGACAAGTTTATAGTTCCTCGTGTTGACGAGATGCGCGAGTCCTGACGTGGACAAATTTATCTTTCTTCGTGTTGACGAAACGGTGTCCTGACGTGGACAATTTACTCCTATGTTGATAGGATTTCCTCGTCTTGACGAGATGTGAGTCCTGACGTGGACAAATCAAGTTACCTTCCCTCGTGTTGACGAGATGCGAGTCCTGACGTGGACAAGTTTACCGTTCTTCGTGTTGACGAGAGGGAATCCTGACATGGACAAATTTATTTCTCTTCATGGTGACGGGTTTATTTCCTCGTGTTGACGAGATGTGAGTCCTGACGTGGACAATTTATTCCTATGTTGATAGGAATTCCTCGTGTTGACGAGACGCAAATAAGATTTTATTGCCTATGTTGATAGGATCTCCTCGTGTGGACGAGATGCGGACAACTCATCCCCAGCGAAGTCGCCGGGATTTCTTCGTGTTGACGGAATGTGGAGTCCTGAGGAGGACAAGTTTTATTCCTATGGTGATAGGATTTCTCCGTGTTGACGGAATGTGGAGTCCTGAGGAGGACAAGTTTTATTCCTATGACGATAGGATTTCTTCGTGTTGACGAAGTGTGCGTCCTAACGTGGACAAAGTTTTGCTCTTGTTGAGGGGATTTCTTCGTGTTGACGAAACAAGCGTCCTAACGTGGACAAATTTCTATTCCTGTGTTGTTGACATTTCTTCGGGTTGACGAAATGTGAGTCCTGATGTGGACAGATTTATAGTTATTCGTGATTTGACGAAATTTGGGTCCAGATAGGGACAAGGTTACTCCTGTGACGACAGAATCTCTATTCGTGTTGACGAATTTGTTTCTCTTCTTGTGTTGACAAGGTTAGTCTAGTTGTGGACGGAGGTGTTTTGCGAAGATTGTTCAGTACCTGTGGCGTTACATAGGTGGTTGAAGTTGAAATCAGAATTATTATCAAACATTGGATCAGTTGTTGCCGTAACAACCAGATTCAGTTGGTGGATGTCGTTCCTCAAGCAGTTGTGCAGTTTATTTCTGCGGTTGGCAAATTTCCGGGTTACTTGGTATTCAACTGTCTCGTACCTCGATTGTTCGAAGGCCGTTTGCTCTTCACCTAGTCGGGTCTAAGCCGTTTGAATAGGGGCAGCTGTTGCACCCCAAAATTTGCTCAACCTTTTCTTGCCTGGTTTATGTTTCATTGCATTTCATTTGCATAGTTACATCATGTACATAGTTCAATCATTGGCATATCATAGCATAACACTCATCCAACAGGGGATCAAGTGTGATTCTTATTAGAAGAAGCCTAGCAAAGAGGTCTTATCCAAGTATGAGAAGTCATCCAAGCCATTAAGAAGTGATTTGAAGTCTTGAGAAGTTTGAGTGTCTACATGTGGGTTTTGCTCCTATCTTGAGGAATATTGAGAATCATCAGTGGGATGTGAAACAGGGAATGTGAGTTTGAGGTATGTATGGATCTCATGGGATGCCTAGAGGGCCCTATTGAAGCTGAGACAAGTCATTGATTCAAGTACAAGAGCCACAGTTGATGTGCAGTCAACTAGGGTTTCATCTGGGCCAATACTAAGTCAATTGAGTAATTGAAGAGCATCAAAGCCTACTTTAATGTCATGGGATTCATGGATTGGTATGTTGATACATGTGTGGTGTTGTGCCAAGTTTAAGTAAAGAAGGATCAAGAATGTGGGAAGTTGCTAAATTAGGGTTTCAGTGTAAAATCCCCTGTTTAGTGCCTAACTTCAAGGCCACATAAGTCAAAATACATGTTTCAAATGGATCTTTGGCCAACATTAAACTTGTAGGGCATCTCAATACCTTTAATTTGAGTACTAGAAGTCCTCAAGGGGATTTGTAGAACTCAAGTTATGGTCCTTGCAAATTACAGGTCATCAGATGACACTGAAATTTATCTGTGAAAGTCACTTGACTTCCAAGCAACGTTTGCCCTTCAAGGAATTTTCAAATGGATTTCTGGCCAACATGAGAATTGTAGATCTTGATCGTAGCTTTCTATATAGTACTAGAAGTCCTTGATAGGATTTGTAGAACTCAAGTTATGATCTTTGCAAGCCAAGGGTATTTTGGGTATTGGTGATTATAGGTCATTTGTGATCATAGGCCATTTTCACCAACTTAGAGGCCTCAAATGAAATTTTTTTCAACTAGAAAGTTGCTTAAAATAGGGTTTCAACCTTGTCCATGCATCAAGGAGGCTTTGAAATGGCTCATAGGAGAAGTTGGTTTGAGAAATTTTGAAAAGGAAGAAATTAAAGTGATTAAAAGGCCAAAATTTGGGGGAAATTGTTTTGTGGCCAAATTGAACAAAGTTATATGTCATTTTGACCAGAAAATGCATTTGTAGAAGGTTGGCAATAGCACATTTTTGAATTGGGGTCATTTTCCATCACTTTCATTTAGTAACTTAAGGTTGAAGTAACATTTGAATTACACACCATTGGATCAAAAACAAGGGAGATACCATAGCCATTCATTTCAAAATGTCATGAGGGGAGAATTTCAAGTGAAATCAAGGTCAAGAACAGAGCAATTGGTGACTGTCACATATGAGAAATTGGAAGTGCATGAGAAATTGAAAATCTCATTCAGTTGGTTACAGAAGTTTCTAGAAGTTTCTAACAGCTTCTATATAACCACTGCAACTGATTCAGATCATTTTTTGGCAAGGATTGAGAAAGGAATCAGAGAGAGCAATTAAAAATTTCACAGTTGCATCAAGAATCGGGTTTTGGAATTGAAGAGGATTCAGTGCAAATTGATCATTGGAGTAGCTTGGGAAGTGGTTCTTGAGTGATTCTGCAAAAGATTGGAGGTTGATTCGAGCAAAATCTTCATCTGTTCATCATTTCAAACCAGGTTTGAACATTTCAACTTTTGCTTTATATTATGGAGAATTGATTAGGAATGAGCATATGGTTAGGTTAGTGATGATGCTAGGTTGGATTTCAGTGCAAAAGATTGAGGTTTAGAGACAAAATTAAGTATGATGCAATTTCTGTTGAATCATATATCTTGAGATTCTTAAGGTTTCAATGGTGTTTAGATGGTTATAATTGATGAATGAAGCGCGTAGATGAAAATAGGATCATTAATTTTAGGTTTTGAGTCAATCAAGATTGAGGTGAATTTCTGAAACTAGGATTGGATTTGGAGTTAGAGCAAGAATCAATAAAATTGGAGTGCATATTTGAACTCAGGGGATGATTTTGAGTGGGCTAGGGTATTAAGATGTTGTGTTTGGTGAGATTTGGTAACCTCCTCGCCGGAGACGACGGTGGCGCTGTAGCTCAGGCCACCGTCTGAGTTTCCCTCTCAAATTCAATTCATTTGGAGAAGACGACTCCCAACCTGTTAGATCATGTTTGACCCTTGACTGAGAATACAAACCAACGGCCACGATTTTGTTTTGCATTATGAAGAGTTGAGTTTAGACGAAACGCATCGTTTCATTTATTCAGGTTGGATGGGCTTAGTCAACATTTGCTAACTACACCCTGCACTAAGGCCCAATGAGAAAATACACTGAAAACATTTGCTATTTGCCACAAACGTTTTCCATTTTTATTTGATTTCTTTTATTCTTGTTTTGGGCTTAGTCAGATAGCGTTTTTCACACCCCCATACTGGGCCCATATATGGACTACAACATGATAATCTTGCTATTCAACACGCCACTTTTGTTATTTTTTGTTTTATTTTCTTTTATTTTACATTTCTCATATAGTTTAGGAATTAATTCATAATAAATAGGAAAATTAATCTTTTTAGGCTAGATTTTTTTCCCCTGACTCCTTAAAGAGTCTAGAATTTAATAGGATTGAAAAGTTCATAATTCATGCATTTTAGAATTTAATTGCATTTTTTATATTTTCATTTCTTTTATTTTCAATATGCTTGATGCTTGTTCTTTATGAATTCTGTATGGATGATTGGTGTAGAATTTTGAGTTGATTATTTTTGGAATAGTTAGCTTAGATATGCATGTACCCCTAGTAATTTTCTAATATTTTTGTGAGAGAATTTTAGGCTGTTTTGATTAATGAACATTAAGTGGTGTAGATTTAGGGTTTTAGGATAGTACCCTTAGGTTTAGGGCATAGTTTTATGTCTTAATGAATGGTTAACCCCCTGGTTTTTATATGGAGTGATTCTTAAGAGGTTTAGGAACCCTTAGATTTTTTATAGGATTTTACAATCATTTTTGGTGTTTTAATTAGAATTAGTTTCAGGACTAACTTTTAGGTGTTTCTAACACACTAACTTGACTAGTTTAATTCAATAGTTCCCTTTAGATTATGGTGGTGGTGCTCTTGTGCTTAGATGAAGGTGAAGACAACTTGAAGATGCTTTGGGAGGGCTTGAAGGAGCTTGAGCATTAAGAACTTCTCATCTTGTGGAGTGCTTGTCAGGAGCTTAGGGAAACTAGGGTTTTAGGAAGAGCATTAGACTAGTTTTGCTTCTTTCTTCAAACATGGAGTATATTGTTCATCTCCATTCAATCCAATGACATAAAGTCCTCTTAAAGAAGTCACATCTCTCCTTTGGAGAGATGAATGGCATGCTTTAAGAGTAGAACTTTGAGGATGCCATTCTATGACAGTGTTAAGATCTTAATGACTTCCCTTGGTTGTCACTGAGTCTCTTAACACTTCAACTTGATCTTGTTGAATGATTCTCCCTTGGAGTTTGCTTGTTGAAGCTGGTTAGAGGTGAAGTTTGTGCTTGTTGAAGCTGGTTGCTTGTTGAAGTTGGGGTTTGTGCTTGTTGAAGCTAGGAGTTTGTGCTTGTTGAAGCTGGGGTTTTACTGCTTGTTGAAGCTGGTTGCTTGTTGAAGCTAGGGTCTTGGTGCTTGTTGAAGATTGAAGTTTATTGAAGCTTGAGGATAGGAGCAGTCATGAAGGTGAAGGTTGTTGCTGTCAACTTTTTGCTGTTTAATCAACTGTTACTGTTTAGAGCTGCTGATTGCTGTAGGAGTTTGGTGCTGCTGCTTGGGCTGCCTCCTCTGCTGTGGTTTTGTTTTTCTATATTGTTTGTTGGCTTGTGCAGCTTGCCCCCTAGGTTTGAAGTGAATGTTGATTCACTTTGCCTATTGTTTTCCCAGGTTCGAGGTTGAGCAGGACTCCCTTGCCTCGCTTGTATTGCTGCATTGCATTCATTTTACTGTATTTGCTTGCTTTCTTTTCTGTTTATCCCCTAAGATCTCTGATTTCCTCTGTGCAGGAGGGAATTATGACAGACATTAGGATTCGTATCCATGCATGATAACATTAGGTTAGTTTTTATTCCCTTTTCAACCCTAGGCTTTTTAGAGCTTCTTTCTCTTCTTATCTCAAAACAACTCAAAAATACAGTAATAAGGTTAATCGATGTCGTACGTTACGAGCCTTAAGCTATTTGCGAAAGGGTTGCTGGAGAGTTTCTTTCCAGTAGTCTGGCTGCGTAGTGTGGTACCCTTTGGGTGACACGCGACGTAGTCACTCTCAAATCATAGTCTCTAGTGCGTCAGAGATTGCAAACAAACTAAAAAACATTTCTTTCGTAAAAGATTCAAAACAAACAGCAAAGTGTCATTTTTGTCCGCTTAGACTCTTAATCAGAAAAAACCCTTTCATAAGGTAATAAAAAACAGTCAGACAAGCTTGTGTCTTCCGTAGCCCGAACTACGTTTGCTCTGATCTTTCATGCTGAATGAAAGTATGTAGGCATAGGATGACGTACCCTAGTGAGCAACCTTCCCACCTTCACCCGTAGGTAGGCGAACTACGTTGACTCTGATTTCTCGTTCCAGACGGGAATACATAGGCATAGAGTGCGATACTTTGCCAAGTCATTTTCTTTTCTCTTTAACCCAGACCTTTATAGTAGATAGAATAAAAATCCGTACTAGAAAACAAGCGTGGATCCCGTTGAGTACGGAAGACGTGAGGGGTGCTAATACCTTCCCCTTGTGTAATCGACTCCCGAATCCAGGAATTTGGTTGCGATGACCATTCCTTTCCCGTTTTGCATTAGGTTTACTCTGAGCGTTTCCTTTCCCTCCGTTGGGATAAATAACACACGGTGGCGACTCTTCTGTCATAGCCGGCGCCGATTTTCGCAGTAGCGACAGTGGTAAGTCAGGATCTAAAACACAGTGAACCTTTAGAGTGGCTAGTTGGAATGTATGTTAGACGATAGGCTTCGATCTTGAGGAGGAGGTGAATAGATCATAAATTTCACAGCCAAAATTTTTGGCAAAAATTTGTTTTCAAAACTATGGCAGAGCGGATAAATGACCCAGATCAAATCATCTAACTGAACCTACTATCAAAAAGCAATATATGTATCGCAAACCAAACAGAATGGTAATGAACAAAATTTTCAATAACAATCAAGCTACGAATCAATTAAATGTAATGCTAATCATAACTCATATATCCAACGAACCAAAACACAACTAAAATATGCCCAAAGAATTTATCGAACATTTGGCGTGCAATCGATAGCAATTGGAAATTTAATTTCTTTTGTTGATGTTAAAAACCAATCACAATCAATGTGATTATGATTATATCAACAACAAGACTTTTAAAAGATAATAGAAAACAATTTCCAATCGAATTAATCAAACAACGATGAACTCAATAAATGCGAAATCAACAATAAAATTGAGAGAGAGATTAAGAGAGAGAGAGAGAGAGAGAGAGAGAGAGAGAGAGAGAGAGAGAGACCAAGATTTATTTAGGAAGTTCCCCAATCGGCTTCGCTACGGATACGTCTACCCTCAATTCAAAATTGAATTGAGATATTGTTATTAATCTTTTCTTTACAAAATTGTTTATACAAGAGATGAAAAATGCAAACCCCAAAAACCCTACTATTTTGTGTTGATTCTTCCACCTCCAACCCTTGATCAAAAGCTTGATCAAGTGACCAACAAATGCAATTACAACCCTACTGTATCACACTACTCCCTTGCAAGGAAACCACCTTGTCCCAAGGCCTTCACTCGGTCGAATCTGGTTGACGTGATCTTATCCAAAACCTTCAAATCAACCCGATCTTGAAGGAAAACCATACCTTGGTTTTCTTATTTGAAACACACTGTTGCAGTGAGAATCAGATACCAAGCTATTAATTAACTTGAACCACATATCTTTAAATATTCACCATCGAGCTTTGATTTATCCAAAGGAAAGGGTAAAAGATCAAATAAAACCCTAAGTGCGCTACGTGACAACGAAGTTAAAAGATCGGGGGTTCGGGGGTTGGTTATACTAAGGGAAGGTATTAGCACCCTAAGTATCTGTAGTATTCTACAAGAGCCTTTTATTTGGTAATTGTGTTATTTATTAACGTTTGTCTGCTAATGGTTATGTGCTAAGGTAAAGATGCTAAAGGTAAAGACCTATGCGTATATACACTAAGTATGCTTGCCAAGACATCACATCTTGTGCCTACGTATCCTAACAAGGATGGAATCAGAGCAACCATAGTTCTCCTAACTAGGGAGAGAACTCTTGACTATGGTTAAGGTTCAAGGGGAATAAGCATCCATAACAATGATACTTATATAGAGTTAACAAACTCTCTAAGTCTAAGTTGAAAGACTAACTGGGGATTGACTTTAACAAAAGTCAAAGGGGAAAAGTGAGTACCCATAACAATGGTACACACATAAAGTTAACAAACTCTAGTCCTAAGCTCTAAGTTCTAGGATTCCTAACAAGGTATGATAAAGGTCTTGACTTGACAAAGTTAAAGGTAGTGGGTTCTAACTTAATACTAAGTTGAAAATCCTAATAACTCTAACAAGGTCAAAGGGAGGTTTGAGAATAAATGAGCTATCTATGACATTGAGTCAATATAGAGACTTTCCTTTGGACTTAGGAACACAAGGAAACTCTTTTGTAGGATGAGAGCTAACAAGCTACATCACTTGGGGGAAATTTAGCAAAGCTTAAGCATACGTATGAAGGTGAGAAAATACTTAGAAGGGGGGGGGGGGGGGGGGGGGTTGAATAAGTATATAGAAAATATTATGGCAATAAAAACTCAAGGATTTTTATCCTGGTTCGTTGAACTCAACTACTCCAGTCCACTCTATCAAGAGTGATTTGCCTTTCTCAACAAGGACTTAATCCACTATTAATCAAACTGATTACAATAGCAAGCACTAAGAACAACTGTTCTTAGTCTTCTTAAGAACAACTGATCACAACTGGATCTTCTTAAGGACTTTTACAATCAAATGTAAAAATAAAACAAGTGTTTGAATGCTTATAAGTAAGCTATTATCACAACTGTGATTTACACTTAAGTTTAAGAACTAAGAAATAAATTCAGCAAAGAGTATAAATTGTATGAGAGCTTTCTTTGAATTTCTTTCAATAATTTCGTCAACTGAAGAAGAATGATGAAGTCTTGCTTTTATAGGCACAGAAGTCCAAGGTGTTTTCACGTTGAAGGATGTGTACTGAAAAGGCTTGTAGCCTTTTTGTCTTCACATCACATGACCTTTCCTAGAAGTAGAATGCACAGAGAAATCCTTTTTGTCTATATTCTTGTGTCTAGCATAAATGAGGAAAGAGTCGTTTGGCCAAACCAACGGACATAACTTTGAATTCTTCTTCAACAAGTTTCTAATACTTCAGCAAATAATCATCATATCCTTGATTGATCAGAGTTTGTTAAATCAGAGCATTGTAGCATGTGTGCTTTCAGCGTGTAATTTCATAGTAGAGTTTGGGATCAGATCCTCAGTACTGGCAGCGTAGTACTATCAGAGTCTTATGAAATAAACTAAGCTTGAAACTCATCATACAAAAGTCTTCAATGCTTCAGATGCTTCTGTAGCTTCTGCTTCAGATTCTTCTGTAGCTTCTGCTTCAGATCCTTCTGTAGACAGCGCTCAGAATCTTCTGTAGGCAGCATTCAGAATCTTCTAAGAGATGCTTCTGACGCTTCAGAGCCTTGCATATTTTCATGTTCAGATCTGATTTGCTTCCAGAATAATATTCACTTTAATATCTGCAGCACAAATTACTTGAACAAATTTTAGAGTATATAATTCTTTAATACAAAATTTTATAAGAGCTATCATTAAAACATAGAGATATAATTAAGAACCAATCTGTGTTCTAACAATCTCCCCCTTTTTGATGATGACAAAAACATAAGTTTTGTTCAATAAAAAAAATGTAATTATAACTCCCCCTGAGATTATGAATCTCCCCCTGAATTAAATACTAAGAGAGAATAGAAACTTCCCTTTTTGCATGAGTATTCTTTACATAATCAGAGACTGATTGTTCCAAAAAATAAGATCTTGACTTGGATGAATGTTTCAGAATCAGAGCCTGATTAGTTAAACTTGATTTGGGGATCTCAGAGTTACTTTTAAAGAATTTGTCAGATATTTTAAATGTTCTGAAATACTAAGAGTTCACGTTAGTTATAATTAGATATGTCTGAGTTTCATTTAGGTAGAGTTTATTTAAACAGTCAGATCCATTTTCTCCCCCTTTTTTGTCATAATCAAAAGGTAAAACTTTTAAAGACAAATAAAAGGAAATACAGAAAAGATACATTCATGTAGAGAAAACACAGAGTTATTCATTCATATTTAAAAAACAGACAAATCATCAGATAAATTCAAGTACATGTGCACAAACATTAGATACAGAAAAACATAAAACTAGGTTTGCTTGGAAAGAATCATCTTCAGAAGTTGAGTGATCTCAGATGAGGATTCTTCTTGCTTTGTCATCCATTTTACCATGTTTTCATTCTTCTGATCTTGCTTAGACATCCATTGTGCCATGTTCTCAGTCTTCTGGTCTTGCTTGGCCATCCATGACTTGATCTCAGATTGCTTAGCTTCCAATACTGCAATCTTATCTTTTAGATCTGGATTTTCTTTCTTGATCTCAGTAGATGTAGATGGAGCAGAGTCTTGTGTAGGAATAGAAGCAGAGTCAATTTCCATTGGGGATGCAGAGTCAGGAGCACCAGATCCATAGGTTTTTTCAACAATTGTCATATCCAGTGGATTTTCTTCAGAAGCAGATTCAGCAGAAACTTCTGTAGCAGATACTGCAGAAGATGAAGGTACATCTTCAAGAAGCAAAGGTACAAATCTTTTTACATTCCATATCATGTTGTTGGCAGTCTCAGCAAATCTGAGCTTCGCATCATCAGAACATACATTCTTCAGATTTAAGGCTACAGTATTGAATCTGGTAATGAAGCTATTCCAGATAGCATCAGATTCATTTGCATCCATGGTTAACAAACATTTCTTCTGAATAGAGCCTAAATTCATCTTTATTTCTTTCATAAAATTTGCAAATAGAATATCAACATTTAGCCTATGTTTTGGTTTGAGAAGGGTTTCCAAAGTGAATGGCTTGGGTTGAGGTGGAGATGGTATGGTAAATTTTGGAATGATGATCAGAGGACGAGGGTAGAAAGGAAAGGATGGTTGGTCAGATGAAATGGGAGTTTTGGATCTGGATAAGGCATGAACCAGAGATGGTTTAACACGTGATGAAGAGGGAACAACATCGAAGGTAATCGAAGTGTAAGAAGTGAAAACAGATTTATCAGACAACAGAGGTTCTGATGAAATCATATCTAATAATTTTTCAAATTGGGTTTGAAGATCAGATGGAAGAGTTGTTGAAGGAATAAGTTTGAATGGAGTGATTGTGTCAGATGGTTCTATTCTGGTATAAAAATGTTTAAACATGAATCCAGAGGGATGTGGTTTAAAGGAAGCAACTTAAACAAATTCAGATGTCCTGGGTTTAGGTTTAGGAGTAGGTTCAGGAATGATAGTTTCAGATGGAATAGGTGGATCAGATTGTTTATATTTAAATTCTCTGAGAGAAGGGGGTGAGATGACATCTGGATGGACATCAGATTCAGATGAATCAGATAAGGTGGTTGGGGAACAAGATGTGGAAGATACATCAAACACAGTCTTGAGAGGTTGAACATCCAGAATTTCAGAATCAGGTATGTTTGATTCAGTAGGTTTAGATTGTTCTGGTTGAGGATCAGAAGGTTTGGATAATGGTGGTTCAGATACAACTGGTTCAGATGCAACTTGTTCAGATGCAACTTGTTCAGATGCAACTGGGTCAGATTGTATGGGTTCAGATGCAACTGGTTGTTGAATTTCAGGTTCTTGTTGTGTTGTAGGTTTTTCTATTGGTTTTGTTTGTGATTCTGAGTGGGGAAAGTCAGATGATTTCAGTGGTGTTGTGGGAACAGGTTCAGATGGAATTTTTGATGTAGTAATAGTGGGTGGTTCAGATGTTTGAGATGGAGCAGGAATAGTTTGATTTTGAGTGGGAGGGGGTTCAGGCATAGAACTAACTGTTGATACATCTACTGCAATTTTAGAAAGAGAAGGTAAAGATGTTTTAGTACCTTTTGTCTTGATGCGCTTGGTGGGAACAGAAGGAACTTCTCCAGAAGCTTTTCTCTTAATCTGCTTCTGTGGTTTGTCAGCAACTCTCTGTTTCTTCTGAGCAGCACCTTCATCTGCCTCTAATTGTTTTCTTTTCCTCATGTTCTCATCATACACATCTGGCATAGGTTCTCTAGCACGAATACGAATATCAGCAGGAATAGTTGTTCCATCTGCTTTGTACAATTCAATATACCTAAGAATAATATCCCTAGGTTCTTCAGCACCAGAGAGTGGAAAGTCTTGAACTGGAAGCCTTCTCTGACTTACTTCAGTAACATTCAGCTTCTTAGGAGCAGTTGTGAGTTCATCCACAATATTTAGCCTCTGAAGACTCTTTCCATTCAATGGTTTTCCAACAATTTATTCAAGCTCTTCTTTAACTCCAGCTTCATAAAGTGCAGCTATCAGACCATTCTCTGCCAGAATGTCTGAAATCAATCTTCCAAAAGGAATCCACGTCCTGATCTTCTGTCCCTTATCCTTTATGGATTCTCTGGATGCATTGATGTGATTCCATAGATGCATAAAGAGAATGTATGGCAGATCTACCTTTATACTCTGACTCAAGCAGTACATAAAATAGAGTTGTTCATTATTTACATAATCTGGAGAATTTGTTGATTTTCTGTGATTGATGCATCCCAGAAAAATCTTTGCCTAGATTTTGTAGTCAGGTTTCAGATCCTTAAATTTGTTGGAGGCCTGTCCAGATGCAATAACTTCCTCATACACTTCTTCCATGTCAACACGCCCAACTGGCAGATGATAAACTCCATCAGTTTCCTCATATCCTATGAGTTTTCTGATGAGATCTTCAGTGATGATGATCTCTTTTCCCAAAACAGAAGAGAGGATGTGTAAGAACACAAATTGTTTCTTAGTAATATCTGTATGTTTTGATGATAAGTCTTATAAAATTTTGTATTAAAGAATTATATACTCTAAAATTGGTTCATGAATATTTGCTGCAGATGATTAAAGTATATATATATATCTAAGAGCAAATTAATCTGAACATGGAACTATGGAAGGCTCTGAAGAGTCAGAATCATCTTATAGAAGAATCTGAGCGCTGTCTGCAAAAGGATCTGAAGCAGAAGCTACAGAAGAATCTGAAGCTGAAGCTGCAGAAGGATCTTGAAGCAGAAGACTCTAATAGATCTGAAGACTCTGAAGCATTGAAGAACTTTGTATGAGAGTTAAGAAGCACAGTTTTTCAGAAGACTCTGAGAGTACTACATGCTGTATGAACTGAGGATCTGATTCATAAAACTCTGCTTTGATAGAACTACACGCTAAAGCACACTTGCTGTATTACTCTGATTCAGCAAAATCTGATGGGCATCCAAGACTCTGATCATGCAAAATCTGATGGTTAACTTTGCTGAAAAGAAATACTTGTTGAAAAAGAATTCAAAGTAATATCTTTTGATTTGGCTCAACGACTCTTTCCTCTTTCATGCTTGACACTAGAACACAGGCCAAAAGCATTTCTCTGTGCATTCTACTTCCAGGAAAGGTCGTGTGATGTAAAGACAAAAAGGTTCAGGCCTTTTCAGTACACAGCCTCCAACGTCAAGACTTTGTGGACTACTATGCATATAAAAGCAAGTCTTCTTCATCTTCTTCAAAGTGATCAAGAACCAACGAATCTGACATAGAAACCCTTACAAGCTCTCATAAAATATTCTTATTGTTGAGTTTATTCTTTTGTTCTTAACATTAAGTGAAAAATCACTGTTGTGATAAAGCTTGTTAGAAGCATTCAAACACTTGTATTAATCTTACATTTCATCGTAATAGTTCCTTAAGAAGATCCAGTTGGGATCAGTAGTTCTTGAGAAGACTTTGAACAGTTGTTCTTAGTGCTTACTATTGTAATCAGTTGATTAAATAGTGGATTAAGTCCTTGTTTGAGAAAGGTAAATCACTCTAGATAGGGTGGACTGGAGTAGTTGAGTTCAACGAACCAGGATAAAAATACTTGAGTTTTTACTTCTAAGTTTATCTTCATACTTATTCAACCCCCCCCCCCCTTCTAAGTATTTTCTCACCTTCAGTTGGCATCAGAGCTCCGGTTCTGTGTGTGCTACCACTTCACAGTGACAGAAAAGATCCAGTGAGAAAAACTTTGATACTTATATTTGGTTGTTTATAATGGCTGATGTTTCAACATCTAACAAGTATGAAGAAAGAGACAGAATCAGTACTAAACCCCCTATGTTTGATGGGGAGAAATTTGATTATTGGAAAGACAGGATTGAAAGTTTTTTCCTTGGTTATGATGTTGATTTATGGGATTTAGTCATAGATGGATATGTTCATCCCATTGATGGGAATGGCAAGAAAGTAGATAGAAAATCTATGACAGAAGCCCGAAAGAAGGAATTTAGAAATCACCACAAGGCTAGAACAATATTGTTAAATGCAATATCTCACACTGAGTATGAAAAGATCACAAATAGAGAAACTGCATTTGACATGTTTGAGTCCTTGAAAATGACTCATGAGGGAAACTCTCAAGTCAAGGAAACAAAGGCTCTGGCTCTAATTCAGAAGTATGAAGCTTTCAAGATGGAAGAAGTTGAATCTGTTGAAGCCATGTTCTCCAGATTTCAAATACTTACAGCTGGACTAAAGATTCTGGATAAAGGTTACTCTACTGTTGATCACGTGAAGAAGATCATCAGAAGCTTACCTACCAGATGGAGACCTATGGTGACTGTGCTGAAAATGGCTAAAGATCTGAACCAGATTTCCTTGGAGGAACTAATCAGCTCACTAAGGAGCCATGAAATTGAACTTGAGGAAGATGAGCCTCAAAAGAAAGGTAAGTCAATTGCCTTAAAATCTAATAAATCTGCTAAAGCGTTGCAGGTAATAGAGGAAAGCTCTGAAGAATCCTCATCTGAAGATGAAGATGAATTATCCATGATGTCCAGAAGAATAAACAAACTCTGGAAGCATAAAGGAAAGAAGTTTAAAAACTTCAGGAAGTCTGACCAAAGAAAGGAATCTTCTGGACACAAAAGATCTAGCAAAAAGGAGGTTGTCTGTTACGAATGTAAAGAACCTGGGCATTACAAAAATGAATGTCCAAAGCTTCTGAAAAAAAATCCTAAAAGAAAATTTGATAAGAAGAAGAAGGTTCTAATGGCAACCTGGGATGATTCAGATACATCTGAATCTGAATCTGAGGCAGAAGAAGAATGTGCCAACATAGCATTGATGGCAGACATAGAAGATCAGGAGGAAGGAATTTCAGGATCTGAATCTAACTATGAATCTGACTCTGACGCTGAAGACGTAATGGCTAAACTCACTAAAGATGAACTTATCAAAGTGTTATCAGAGGTTCTGAAGAGCTATAATAATATTAAGCTCAAATACAAGTAGCGTCAAAGCAATCTTGTATCTGAGAAATCAGAAGTGGCTGAGCTAAATGAAAAGAACTTAAAAATGAAAAATGATTTTGAATTAGCTCAACAAGACTCTGAATCTGAAACTGAGTCTGAATGCAAAAATATTTTGGAAAAATATGACTACAGCTTTCAGAAGTTTCTTGCTAAAAGCATAGATAGAAGCAAAATGGCTTCTATGATCTATGGAGTTAGCAGAAATAACAGAAAAGGAATTGGATACAAATCTTCATCTGATTTAAATCCAAAACCTGTTGATAAAATTATCATCAAGAAGACTCATTTATATTCCCACTTTAAATTTGGTCACTTGAATGATATCAAACACACTTGTTCTGAAAAGAACATTCATGTGTTTAAATCTAAGGCTAGTCAGAATAAACCTTATGTTGAAAAACAGAAGTTTAGACGAACCTTCAGAACAACTAACCCAAAAGGACCCAAGAAGATCTGGGTACCTAAGAGTAAAATAATTCCTGTTGCAGATGTTCTTAGCAGCAAGGTCAGGATGCCAGTCATGGTACCTGGACTCTGGATGCTCGCGACATATGATGGGAGAAAGGTCTATGTTCCAAAGTCTGGAGCTTAGATCTGGAGGTGACATAAAATTTGGAGGGAATCAGAAGGGCAAGATCATTGGATCTGGCACTATTGGAAATGGTAACCTTCCCTCTATTACTAATGTTTTACTTGTAGAAGGATTAAAGCATAATCTATTGTCTATAAGTCAATTAAGTGACAATGGTTATGACATAGTCTTTAATCAAAAATGTTGTAAAGCTATTAGTCAAAAGGATGGCTCAATCCTATTTAGTGGAAAGAGGAAGAACAACATTTATAAAATAAATCTTTCAGAACTTAAAGTTCAGAATGTTAAATGCCTCTTGTCTGTTAATGAGGAGCAATGGGTCTGGCGCAGAAGATTAGGGCATATTAATATGAGACGTATATCTCAGATTAATAAACTTAATCTTGTCATAGGACTTCCTAAGTTGAAGTTCACCTCAGATGCTCTTTGTGAAGCATGTCAAAAAGGGAAGTTTTCAAAATCCTCTTTCAAATCAAAAAATGTTGTTTCTACTTCCAGACCATTAGAATTACTTCATATTGATCTGTTTGGACCAGTGAAAACTGCATCCATCAGAGGCAAGAAGTATGGATTAGTCATTGTTGATGACTATAGTAGAAGGACATGGGTAAAGTTCCTAAAACACAAGGATAAGTCACATTCTGTGTTCTTTGACTTCTGCAAACAAGTCCAGAATGAAAAAGATTTCAAAATTATAAAAGTCAGAAGTGATCATGGTGGTGAATTTGAAAACAAATATTTTGAAAAATATTTTAATGAAAATGGCATTGCTCATGATTTTTCCTGTCCTAGAACTCCACAACAGAATGGAGTTATAGAGAGGAAAAATAGAACTCTGCAAGAAATGGCCAGAACCATGATCAATGAGACTAATCTGGCAAAGCACTTTTGGGCAGAAGCAATCAACACAGCATGATACATTTAGAATAGAGTGTCTGTAAGACCTCTTTTGGAAAAGACTCCCTATGAATTGTGGAGGAACAGAAAGCCCAACATCGCTTATTTTCATCCTTTTGGATGTATTTGTTATATATTGAACACTAAAGAGAATCTTAGCAAGTTTGATTCTAAAGCACAGAAGTGTTTCATGCTTGGATATTCTGAACGCTATAAGGGCTACAGAGTATACAATACTGAAACACAGATTGTGGAAGAATCTATACATGTTAGATTTGATGATAAGCTTGGCATTAAAAAGCCAAAGCAGTTTGAAAGTTATGCAGATAGAGAAGTAGTTTTCACAGACTCTGAAGGCTCAGAGGCAGACAAAGCTCAAGTGAAGGAACCAGAAGCAACGCCAGATGCAATTCCTTTGACTTCTCAGATGAACAACTTAAACATTTCTGAAGAATCAACTATTAGAGGATCATCTTCCAGAATCAAAGCTTCTCATCCAGAGAATGTGATCATTGGAAAGAAGGATGACCCTATAAAAACAAGATCCTTCCTCAGATCCTCTGAAGCATCATTATTTGGACTGGTGTAAGTAGTTGAACCAACCACTGTGGATGAAGCTCTGCAAGACAATGACTAGATTATTGCCATGCAAGAAGAGCTAAATCAGTTTACTAGAAATGATGTGTGGGACTTAGTTCCAAGACCAAAAGGATTCAACATAATTGGAACTAAATGGGTCTTCAGAAATAAGCTTAATGAGAAAGGAGAAGTTGAAAGAAATAAGGCAAGGCTTGTTGCTCAAGGGTACAGTCAACAAGAAGGTATTGATTACACTGAAACTTATGCTCCAGTGGCAAGTTTAGAATCTATACGCCTTCTTATTTCATTTGCTGCACAATATAACATCACTTTATATCAGACGGATGTTAAAAGTGCCTTTCTAAATGGTATTATAGAAGAAGAAGTTTATGTTCACCAGCCTCCTGGTTTTGAGAGTGAAAAATTTCCAGAACATGTTTTTAAACTAAAGAAATCTCTGTATGGTTTAAAACAAGCTCCTAGAGCTTGGTATGAGAGATTAAGTAATTTCCTTCTGGAAAAGAATTTCATCAGAGGCAAAGTGGACACAACACTCTTTTGTAAAACATTTAAGAAAGATCTTCTAATATGTCAAATATATGTGAATGATATTATATTTGGATCTACCAATACTATGTTGGGAAAGGAGTTTGCTCAATGTATGCAAGCAGAATTTGAAATGAGCATGATGGGAGAATTGAGATTCTTTCTGGGAATTCAAGTCAACCAAACTCCAGAGTGCACTTACATTCATCAGACCAAATATGTTAAAGAACTTCTGAAGAAATTTAACATGACTGATAGTAAGATGACAAAGACTCCCATGCATCCAACTAGTACACTAGGCAAGGAAGAGGTAAGTAAGAAAGTGGATCAGAAACTCTACAGAGGTATGATAGGATCTCTTCTATACTTAACTGATTCTAGACCTGACATTCTGTTTAGTGTATATTTATGTGCAAGATTCTAATCAGATCCTAGAGAATCTCACTTAACTGTTGTTAAGAGGATTCTAAGGTATCTGAAAGGTACTACTAACGTGGGTCTGTGTTACAGAAGATCTGATAAATATACATTAGTTGGATTCTGTGATGCTGACTATGCTGGAGACAGAGTAGAGCGTAAAAGTACTTCTGGAAGTTGTCAGTTCCTTGGAAGTCATCTGATCTCATGGTCCAGCAAGAAGCAACCCACAATTGCACTTTCTACAACAGAGGCAGAATACATTGCTGCTGCTGGATGTAGCACGCAGATGCTCTGGATGAAGAGTCAGTTAGAAGACTATCAGATCTTTGAGAGTAATGTATCTATCTTTTGTGATAATACTTCTGCTATATGTTTGTCTAAAAATCCAATTCTACACTTTAAGGCAAAACATATAGAAATTAAGCATCATTTCATCAGAGACTATGTTCAGAAGGGTGTTATAAACTTAGCCTTTGTTGATTCAGATCATCAATGGGCTGATATTTTTACAAAACCTCTTGCTGAAGATAGGTTCAAGTTTATTCTGAAAAATATTGGTATGGATTTTTGTCCAGAATAATATTTATCAGAGGCAAACTTCTCAGATGCAAAATGTTTAATGCTCTGAAGTATTTCATCTGTTAATTTATTCATTTTCTTGAATTATTTTACTAGTGTAAATCTGAACTAACAATGCTCAGAGGATCTGAACGTTGGCTAACGTTTCATTTCTCAAGAGATTTCAGAAGCACAAGCAAGCAAACACGTGTAGCTCAGAAACTGGAAAGGTAGGGTGCACTTTACTGAATTAACGTTTGAAGTACTGCTTTGAACATCTGATTTTTCTTGATTTTCCCCCCATCTGTCAGAATCATAATTGTTGTGCAATGATGTTTTTACTTTTTCATTTAATGCTATGTGAAGCGTGCTTATGTGATTGTTTGTGTGCCTGATTTTATCTATAAATACCACAAATCACACCATTTCACACTTTTCACTTCACGAACCTTTTATGCATTTCTGTCTTCTCTTTGCTCTTCACCTAAACCCTAAACCTAAAACCTCTCTCTCAAGAACAACAATGGCATCATCTTCATTAACATATGCTCAGATGCAATCAACCACTACTGTTTCTGCTCCTAATGCTGAAGCTTACAAGGAACCTGTGAGAACTCTTCTCACTCAAACTATAGAACTGGAAGTTCTGAGTGAATGCTTCATAGACTTTGAGTCCATTGAAGAAAATGGGTTTAATCTTTCTTCAACCATTCAAACTCAGAGTTGGACAAAGTATTTTGACAGGCTTATGGGTCATGTTTATCCAACTTTGGTGAAAGAATTCTAGATACATGCTCAGGTGTGCCCTAAATTCATCAATTCTTCTGTCTTTGGAAAGGAGATTGTGATTACTGAGAAGCTAATCAGACAACTCATTGGGTACTCTGAAGCTGATGGTGAAACTAGTCTACAATCTGCTCGTGTGGATCTTGCTGATGTGTTTTAAGAAGTTACTATTTCTGGGGCACCAACTAGCAAAGTAAGGGAACTGAAGCCAGTCTACAGGATCTGGGCCAAGATTTTCATGAGTTCCATCTTTCACAGAAAATCATCAAATTCCCCAGATTATGTCAGTGCTGAACAACTCTACTTTATGTTCTGTATGAGCAAGGGAAAGAAGGTGGACTTGCCTTATCTTCTGTACAGTCACCTTCTGAATCATATAAAGGAAACAAGAGAAGATGTAAGAGTCAAAACTGGAAAAGTTAGGAATTGGATTCCTATGGGTAGGCTGATATCAGACGTTCTAACAGAGAATGGTCTTGTGAAATATTTGTATGATACTGGATTGACAGAGGATCTGTCCTATGTCATAGGTTCTGTCATTAATGGAAATACTCTGAAGAGGATGAAGGTCATCACAGAGCTTGCCAGCAAACCTAAGAAAATTTATACTAAGGATGTCAGCAACAGAAGGATTCCTGTTGAAGATTTTCCAATGTTCTGTGCTAACGAACCAAGGGAGATCATCTTATCATACATAGCTGATTGTGTGTTAAATGGTGTTCCTCTGCCTGTGAACATCGTCCAGAAGGAAGGAGAAGTTCTGCCTAATCTTGCTAGAGAAAGGCGTTCAAAGAAGATTGCTGAAGAAGGATCTGAGGCTCAGCCAAAGAGAAAAGCCTTTGAAGCTGCTGTTAAGCCTAAGAAGGTAAAGAAAGTGAAACCCACTCCTCCAGAGGCAAGTCTGGAAGACATAAGAGAAACTATCAAACAGGTATTAACATCTGATCCAACTCCAACCATTCACTCTCCATTACCTTCACCTCCTCCATCACCCTCTAGACCACAGTCATCTGTACCACCATCATCTGGAATTCATACATCTGAAACCTCTCCATCTCAACCTTCACATTCTCAACCATCTTCTGTACAAACTCCACTTGAACCACCTCAACCAGAAATACAACCAGAACAACTTCAACCAGAACCTCAACCACAACAACAAACACAACCAAAACATCAACAACAACAACCACAACCAGAACAACAACAACAACCACCAGAACATCAATCTTAACCCATTCCATCTGAACCTCCCCAACCAACACCATCTGAACATCCCTCAATAATAGAACAACCGTTATCTGTTCCAGAACCCTCAAATGACATTCTTGATTTAGAACCACTTGCAACCATGGTTGTCTTGTCATCCACCTCATGCCATTCCACTGAATCATCTGATTCTGAATCAGAAGTTCATTCACCCTCTTGTTTACACATTCCTGATCCACTCAAACCTGCATATTCTGACCTATCAGCATCTGACCAAATCAATCGTAGAATCTCACTTTGCTCAAAATTCAACCTTCCAGATTTTCAACCTTCATCTTCTGAAGCTGAAATTTCACCAACCCCTACACCTCAACTCACAATACCACAACCATCTAAACCTCAACCATCTGAACCTCAACCATCTGCATCTCACCCATCTGACCAACCACCATTTGATCCAACACCTCCTAATATCACTTGTGAACAACCTCAGCCAAACTCTGAATCTGCTGAGAAAGTGACTCCTGAGGAATTTCTTTACCCCAAACCTAGATCAGATGTTGATAAACTGTTTGAAAATTTCAAAAAGGAAATTCGTATGGGGATTGCACGTGTGGAAGAAGAGTGTCTGTTCAGTATAGATCCTGTTAAGTTTGAAGCTGCTTGGGATAAATTTATCTCTAAGATCAACGTGGTGGCCTCTCATCTCAAGACATTTTATGCTGAAGATGCTAAGGCAAAGTTTGCTGAGTTGGTAAGACAAACTCTGATGAACATTCCCAAACCACCAGTGCTGCTTCTGGAAGCTGCTCCTGCTGAAGACTCTCCATCTGAAGATGTTGCATCTGATATGGACATTGATGTGTCTGAATCTGAAGTGAAGCCTGACAATTCAGAACTAGTGAAAGAGGTTAAGGAGATCAAGTCATGGATGATCAAACAAGAACAAACCACGAAGAGATTAAGACTTGGATGGCCAAGCAAGAAGAGACTACTGCAAAGATCACAGATCTTCTGACCCTGATTGCATCTTGTCAACCTTAGTTTCTTTTTATTTTTTTGTGCACTATTGTTTGCATCTGTCTTATTTTTCTTATGTGTTTATCATCTGTTATGTGAATCAACTGATTGAATGATAATGTTTGTTCTGTTTTTTCTTCTGTTATCTTTTCTGTCTTTACACATCTTTTTGATTATGACAAAAAGGGGGAGAAAAAGAATATGATTGTTCAATCCATAAGCAAATACTAAAACAAAATTCAGACATATTATTAACTATATTTGAATTTAAGTCTTTCAGATTCTATTGTTTCATCTGACAATATGAATTCATTGAAGTTATCCTGAGAATTACCCAACCAGACTCTGATTCTTGAAGAAAATTGTACTCTGAGTCTAAACGCAAAACCAAACTCTGTGTTTGAAAGAAGTCATCAGACTCTGATTAACCAGACTCTGTGTTTGAAAGAAGTCATCAGACTCTGTGTTTGAAAGAAGTCATCAGACTCTGATTCTGAAATACACTCAAGCAAAAAAAGGGAAGTATTCTTTTCCTTATAGTATTCATTTCAGGGGGAGATTCTTAATCTCAGGGGGAGTTATAATTATTGTTTTTTATTGAAAAAAATTTCTCATGTTTTGTCATCATCAAAAAGGGGGAGATTGTAAGAACACAGATTGTTTTTTAGTAATATCTCTATGTTTTGATGATAACTCTTATGAAATTTTGTATTAAAGAATTATATACTCTAAAATTGGTTCATGAATATTTGCTGCAGATGATTAAAGTATATATATATCTAAGAGCAAATTAATCTAAACATGGAACTATGGAAGGCTCTGAAGAGTCAGAATCATCTTATAGAAGAATCTGAGCGCTGTCTGCAAAAGGATCTGAAGCAGAAGCTACAAAAGAATCTGAAGCTGAAGCTGCAGAAGGATCTTGAAGCAGAAGACTCTAATAGATCTGAAGACTCTGAAGCATTGAAGAACTTTGTATGAGAGTTAAGAAGCACAGTTTTTCAGAAGACTCTGAGAGTACTACATGCTGTATGAACTGAGGATCTGATTCATAAAACTCTGCTTTGATAGAACTACACGCTAAAGCACACTTGTTGCATTACTCTGATTCAACAAAATCTGATGGGCATCCAAGACTCTGATCATGCAAAATCTGATGGTTAACTTTGCTGAAAAGAAATACTTGTTGAAGAAGAATTCAAAGTAATATCTTTTGATTTGGCTCAACGACTCTTTCCTCTTTCATGCTTGACACTAGAACACAGGCCAAAATCATTTCTCTGTGCATTCTACTTCCAGGAAAGGTCATGAGATATAAAGACAAAACGGTTCAGGCCTTTTCAGTATACAACCTCCAACGTCAAGACTTTGTGGACTACTGTGCATATAAAAGCAAGTCTTCCTCATCTTCTTCAAAGTGATCAAGAACCAATGAATCTGACATAGAAACTCTTACAAGCTCTCATAAAATATTCTTATTGCTGAGTTTATTCTTTTGTTCTTAACATTAAGTGAAAAATCACTGTTGTGATAAAGCTTGTTAGAAGCATTCAAACACTTGTATTAATCTTACATTTCATTGTAATAGTTCCTTAAGAAGATCCAGTTGGGATCAGTAGTTCTTGAGAAGACTTTGAATAGTTGTTCTTAGTGCTTACTATTGTAATCAATTGATTAAATAATGGATTAAGTCCTTATTTAAGAAAGACAAATCACTCTAGATAGGGTGGACTAGAGTAGTTGAGTTCAACGAACCAGGATAAAAATACTTGAGTTTTTACTTCTAAGTTTATCTTCATACTTATTCAACCCCCCCCCCCCCCCCCTTCTAAGTATTTTCTCACCTTCAGGATGAACTTTGGGTAAACAGATGCATGTATCCAAAATTCCTTCACTAAGTGTGGATACATTGGTCCAAACAATCTGTCAAAATACTTGACCCAGCCTTATGCATCAATAATAGAACGCAATTCAAACTCATTATCAGCCAGAGAGTCAAATTCCACCATGGATTCACAAAGAACTTCAAGCTTGTCCACAGGGGTTAACAATGTTCTTTTGGGTTCCTTAAAGGGAGTAACACCCATGTTTGCTGACGTAACTGCAGCCATAGATGATTGAAACTGAGCTGATGTTGAGGATAATGTTGCCATTGTTGAAGATGAAGAAGATTTGGACGAAGGTTTAGGGTTTTGATGAAGAGCAAAGCGTAGACAGAAATGCACATAATGTTTGTGAAGTGAAAAGTGTGAAATGGTGTGATTTGTGGTATTTATAGAGAAAGAAATTAGGGCATTCAAAAAGACACATTCAGCACGTTCCACTTAGCAATTAATAGCATTTAATGAAAAGAATAAAAATCATTTCAAAACAGTAATTGATTCTGACAATTTGGGGGGAAAACCAAGATTTTCACTATTCAAACAATACCTCAAATGTCTCTTCAGTAATGTGCACGTCATCTTTTCGGATTCAGAGTGACACGTGTTTGCTTGCATGTGCTTCTGAATTCTCTTGAGAAATGAATCATTAGCCAACATTCAGATCTTCTAAGATTGGTTAGTTCAGATACACACAAATAATAATAACTCAAGAAATCAAATAATTGACAAATGAAATACTTCAGAGTTTTAAGCATTTTGCATTTGAGAAGTTTGCTTCTGATAAATATCATTCTGGACAAAAATCCATACCAATATTTTTCAGAATAAACTTAAACCTATCTTCAGCAAAGGGTTTTGTGAAAATATCAGCCCACTGATGATCTGTATCAACAAAGGCTAAGTTTATAATACCCTTCTGAACATAGTCTCTGATGAAATGATGTTTAATTTCTATATGTTTTTCCTTAGAGTGTAAAATAGGGTTTTTAGACAAACATATAGCAGAATTATTATCACAGAAAATAGAAATGTTACTCTCAAAGATCTGATAGTCTTCTAGTTGACTTTTCATCCAGAGCATCTGTGTGCTACATCTAGCAGCAGCAATATATTCTGCCTCTGTAGTTGATAGTGCAATTGTAGGTTGTTTCTTGCTATACCAGGAGATTAAATTTTTTCCTAGAAATTGACAACTTCCAGAAGTACTTTTTCTTTCCACTCTGTCTCCAACGTAGTCAGCATCATAGAATCCAACTAATTTAAAATCATCAGATTTTCTGTAACACAAACCCACATTAGAAGTACCTTTCAGATACCTTAGAATCCTCTTAACAGCTGTTAAGTGCGATTCTCTAGGATCTGATTGGAATCTTGCACACAAGCATACACTGAATAAAATGTCAGGTCTAGAAGCAGTTAAGTAGAGAAGAAATCCTATCATACCTCTGTAGAGTTTCTGATCTACTTTCTTACTTACCTCTTCCTTACCAAGAGAAGTTGTTGGATGCATAGGAGTCTTTGCCATCTTACTATCAGTCATGTTAAACTTCTTCAGAAGCTCTTTAACATATTTGGTCTGATGAATGTAAGTGCAATCCGGAGTTTGGTTGACTTGAATTCCCAGAAAAAATCTTAATTCTCCCATCATGCTCATCTCAAATTCAGCCTGTATACATTGAGCAAACTCCTTTCTCAGCATAACATTGGTAGATCCAAATATAATATCATCCACATATATTTGAAAAATTAAAAGATATTTCTTAAATGTTTTACAAAAGAGTGTTGTGTCCACTTTGCCTCTGATAAAAATTTTCTCTAGAAGAAAATTGCTTAATCTCTCATTCCAAGCTCTGGGAGCTTGTTTTAAACCATAAAGAGATTTCTTTAGTTTAAAAACATGGTCTGGAAATTTTTCACTTTCAAAACTAGGAGGTTGGTGAACATACACTTCTTCTTCTATAATTCCATTTAGAAAGACACTCTTAACATCCATCTGATATAGAGCGATGCTATTTTGTGCAGCAAAAGAAATGAGTAAACGAATAGACTCTAACCTGGCTACAGGAGCATAAGTCTCTGTGTAATCAATTCCTTCTTGTTGGCTATAACCTTGAGCAACAAGCCTTGCTTTGTTTCTCTCAACTTCTCCCTTTTTATTCAACTTGTTTCTGAAGACCCATTTAGTTCCAATTATGTTGAATCCTTTTGGTCTTGGAACCAAATCCCAAACATCATTTCTTGTGAACTGATTAAGCTCTTCTTGCATGGCAATTATCCAGTCATTGTCTTGCATAGCTTCATCCACAGAAGTTGGTTCAATAACTGACACCAATCCAAATAATGATGCTTCAGATGATCTGAGGAAGGATCTTGTTCTTATAGGGTCATCTTTCTTTCCAATGATCACATCCTCTGGGTGAGAGGCCTTGATTCTGGAAGATGATCCTCTAACAGTTGATTCTTCAGAAATGTTTAAGTTGTTCATTTGAGAAGTTAAAGGAATTGCATCTAGCGTTGCTTCTGGTTCCTTCACTTGAGCTTTTTCTGCCTCTGAGCCTTCAGAGTCTGTGAGAATTACTTCTCTATCTGCAGAACTTTCAAACTGCTTTGCCTTTTCAATGCCAAGCTTATCATCAAATCTAACATGTATAGATTCCTCCACAATCTGTGTTTTAGTATTGTATACTCTGTAGCCTTTAGAGCGTTCAGAATACCCAAGCATGAAACACTTTTGTGCTTTAGAATCAAACTTGTTAAGATTCTCTTTAGTGTTCAACATATAACAAATACATCCAAAATGATGAAAATAAGAAATGTTAGGCTTTCTGTTCCTCCACAATTCATAGGGAGTCTTTTCCAGAAGAGGTCTTACAGACACTATGTTCTAAATATAACAAGTTGTGTTTATTGCTTCTGCCTAAAAATGCTTTGCCAGATTAGTCTCATTGATCATGGTTCTGGCCATTTATTGCAGAGTTCTATTTTTCCTCTCTACAACTCCATTCTGTTGTGGAGTTCTAGGGCAGGAGAAATCATCAGCAATGCCATTTTCATTAAAATATTTTTCAAAATATTTGTTTTCAAATTCACCACCATGATCACTTCTGACTTTAATAATTTTAAAATCTTTTTCATTCTGGACTTGTTTGCAGAAGTCAAAGAACACAGAATGTAACTCATCCTTGTGTTTTAGGAACTTCACCCATGTCCATCTGCTGTAGTCATCAACAATGACTAATCCGTACTTCTTGCCTCTGATGGATGCAGTTTTCACTGGTCCAAACAGATCAATGTGAAGTAATTCTAATGGTCTTAAAGTTGAAACAACATTTTTTGATTTAAGAGAATATTTTGAAAATTTTCCTTTTTGACATGCTTCACAAAGAGCATTTGAGTTGAACTTCAACTTAGGAAGTCCTCTGACCAGATTGAGTTTATTAATCTGAGATATACGTCTCATATTAATATGTCCCAATCTTCTGTGTCATACCGGTTGCTCATCATTAACAGACGTAAGGCATTTAACATTTTGAACCTTAAGTTCTGAAAGATTGATTTTGTAAATGTTGTTCTTCCTCTTTCCATTAAATAGGATTGAGCCATCCTTCTGACTAACAGCTTTACAACATTGTTCATTAAAGATTGTGTCATAACCATTGTCACTTAATTGACTTATGGACAATAGATTATGCTTTAATCTTTCTACAAGTAAAACATTACATATAGAGGGAAGGTTACCATTGCCAATAGTACCAGAGCCAATAATCTTGCCCTTCTGATTCCCTCCAAACATCACTTCTCCTCCATATTTAAGCTCCAGGCTTTGGAACATAAACCTTTCTCTCGTCATGTGACATGAGCAGCCAGAGTCCAGGTACCATGACTGGCGTCTTGACTTTTCTGCTAAATACATCTGCAATAGGGATTATCTTATCCTTAGGTACCCAGATATTTTTGGGTCCTTTTGGGTTAGTTGCCTTGAAAGTTTGTCTGAACTTCTGTCTTTTTACAACAGTTTTGTTCTGACTGACTTTTGGCTTAAACACAGGAACGTTCTGATAAGATCGTGTGTGTTTAATATCATTCAAATGACCAAACTTGAAATGAGAGTATAAGGGTGTTTTCTTAATAACAAGCTTATCAACATGCATTGGATTTAAATCCTTTCCAGAGGAAGATTCATATCCAATTCCTTTCCTGTTGTTTCTGCTAACTCCATAGACCATTGAAGCCGTCTTGCTTCTATCTATGCTTTTAGCCAGAAACTTATGAAAGCTGAAGTCATATTCTTCTAAAATGTTTTTGCACTTAGACTTAGTTTCAGACTCAGAGTCTTGTTGAGATTTTTCAAAATTAGTTTTCATTTTTATGTTGTTTTCTTTTAGCTCAGCAACTTCTGACTTTAACAGATTATTCTCAGATTCAAGATTGCATTTAAGCTTCTTGCATTTGAGCTTAATCTGGTTATAGTTTTTCAGGACTTTTGATAAAAATTTAATAAGCTCTTCCCTAGTAAGATCAGAAAGTACCTCTTCTGAGTCAAATTCATAATCAGACTCAGATCCAGATGATCCTCCATTCTGATCTTCCACGCCAGCCATCAGAGCCATGTTGGCGCATTCATCTTCAGATTCTGATGAGGATCTAGATTCATCTGAATCATCTCATGTTGCCATTAGAACCTTCTTCTTATGCTCAGGCTTTCTTCTAGGCTTTTCTTTCTGAAGCTTTGGACATTCATTTTTGTAATGGCCAGGTTGTTTGCATTCAAAACAAACAACTTCCTTCTTTCCAGATCTTTTTGGTCCAGAGGACTCCTTGCGCTGATATGGCTTCTTGAAGTTCTTGAACTTCCTCTGTTTGTGCTTCCAGAGTCTGTTGATTCTTCTGGATAGCAAGGACAGTTCATCTTCTTCTTCAGAAGAAAATTCTTCAGAACTCTCTTCTAACACCTACAAAGCTTTCACAGATTTGTTAGATTTTAAGGCAATTGACTTACCTTTCTTTTGAGGCTCATCTTCCTCAAGTTCAATTTCATGGCTCCTTAGTGAGCTGATTAGTTCCTCCAAAGTGATCTTGTTCAGATCCTTGGCAAGCTTCAGAGCAGTGACCATAGGTCTCCATCTGATAGGCAAGCTTCTGATGATCTTCTTCACATGATCAGCAGTTGAGTAGCCTTTGTCCAACACCTTTAGACCAGCTGTGAGGATCTGGAATCTAGAGAATATAGTTTCTATAGGCTCAAATTCTTCCATTTTGAACGCTTCATACTTCTGTATTAGCGCCAGAGCCTTGGTCTCTTTAACTTGAAGTTTTAGTTCATGTGTTATCTTCAAAGATTCAAACAGGTCAAATGCAGTTTCTCTATTTGTGATCTTCTCATACTCAGTATGAGATATTGCATTTAACAAGATTGTTCTAGCTTTGTGATGATTTCTGAACTCCTTCTTTTGGGCTTCAGTCATAGATTTTCTATCAATTTTCTTTCCATCCTCATCAGTTGGATGAACATACCCATCAATGACTAAGCCCCATAAATCAGCATCATAACCAAGGAAGAAACTCTCTATTCTGTCCTTCCAATAGTCAAATTTCTCCCCATCAAACATAGGGGGTTTTGTGTTGATTCTATCCCTTTCTTCATATTTGTTGTTGTTGTTAGATGTTGAAGTTTCAGCAATAATAACAATCAAATATATATCAAAGTTTTTCTCACTGGATCTTTTCTGTCATTGTGAGGTGGTAGCACACACAGAACCGGAGCTCTGATGCCAACTGAAGGTGAGAAAATACTTAGAAGGGGGGTTTAATAAGTATATAGAAACTATTATGGCAATAAAAACTCAAGGATTTTTATCCTGGTTCGTTCAACTCAACTACTCCAGTCCACTCTATCAAGAGTGATTTGCCTTTCTCAACAAGGACTTAATCCACTATTAATCAAACTGATTACAATAGCAAGCACTAAGAACAACTGTTCTTAGTCTTCTTAAGAACAACTGATCACAACTGGATCTTCTTAAGGACTTTTACAATCAAATGTAAAACTAAAACAAGTGTTTGAATGCTTCTAAGTAAGCTATTATCACAACTGTGATTTACACTTAAGTTTAAGAACTAAGAAATAAATTCAGCAAAGAGTATAAATTGTATGAGAGCTTTCTTTGAATTTCTTTTAATAATTTCGTCAAATGAAGAAGAATGATGGAGTCTTGCTTTTATAGGCACAGAAGTCCAAGGTGTTTTCACGTTGAAGGTTGTGTAATGAAAAGGCCTGTAGCCTTTTTGTCTTCACATCACATGACCTTTCCTAGAAGTAGAATGCACAGAGAAATCCTTTTTGTCTGTGTTCTAGTGTCTAGCATAAATGAGGAAAGAGTCGTTTGGCCAAACCAACGGACATAACTTTGAATTATTCTTCAACAAGTTTCTAATACTTCAGAAAATAATCATTAGAGCCTTGATTGATCAGAGTTTGATGAATCAGAGCATTGCAGCAAGTGTGCTTTCAGCGTGTAATTTCAGAGCAGAGTTTAGGATCATATCCTCAGTACTGGCAGCGTAGTACTATCAGAGTCTTCTGAAATAAACTATGCTTGAAACTCTTCATACAAAAGTCTTCAATGCTTCAGATGCTTCTGTAGCTTCTGCTTCAGATGCTTCTGTAGACAGCGCTTAGAATCTTCTGTAGGCAGCGTTCAGAATCTTCTAAGAGATGATTCTGACGCTTCAGAGCCTTGCATATTTTCATGTTCAGATCTGATTTGCTTCCAGAATAATATTCACTTTAATATCTGCAGCACAAATTACTTGAAAAATTTTTAGAGTATATAATTCTTTAATACAAAATTTCATAAGAGTTATCATCAAAACATAGAGATATAATTAAGAACCAATATGTGTTCTAACAACATATAAATTCATTCAAACATGATGAAGATATAAAATCATGGTGACAACCAAGAAAGTAAATGCAAGCATGTGACAACATCAGGCAAAACAAATAACAAGGTTACAACCAAGTATTCATCCATAGAAATTTTAGAATTAAACTAAATGGTTAAAACCAAAGGTAAAAATAGATGTTACAACATATAAATGGCTTTGAAATAAGATTCTTACAAGACCAAACAACATAGATGATAAGTACAAGTGAATCATGCATAAGTCAAAACATTACTTATCATGGCAAAGTTCAAAATTCAAGATCAACGTGCATAAATCATAAAAATATTTAAGGAATGTATATAGATCAAGTAGAGGTGTTAACCAAAACATCTTTGAACAAGGGTGTGACATGTGTGACAAAAACATGCGAATTACGGTGAATCATGTTAACCAAGAAGGTAACAACCAACATGTAAAAGAAGTTCAACCATGGAAGATGAGAAACATCTCAAAGGTGTTTCATGCATACTAAATATATTTCAAAACAAACTAACAAGTGTTTAATAACACTCAAGTCAAGGTATGAAGCATATGCACATTCAAATCAATTGATCATAGAAGAGAATCACATGTCAAAAGCAAGGTAACAACCAAATTTTTATGATATTCAATCATGCATTCACATATGAACATGAACTTGAAAAAAGCAATAAAAATCATGTAACAACATGGGTATCTAAATTCACACATCAAGTGAGGTTCATACAAGGTATGTTGGATGCATACAAGCAAGGAGAATCAAAGGAATCAATTAAAAGGATCAAAAGAAAACCTAAGAAACCCTAAAAAGTCACATACTTTGAACATGCACAAGTACCAAATAAATAATTATTTTGGGATTTTTATTGACATGGACAAAAAATAGACATTCTTATGAGCATTTAGCAAAAAGATTGGGATCAAAATAATAAAAATCAAAGGAGTTATGATCAAATAAATTTATGAAAGAAAACATGAAAACAAAGCATTAAAAATAAAGGGAATGCACACAATGGGGTTTGAAACCACGCTGCTAGGGTTACAACCTAAAACTCTAACCATCCAACCAATACACGCATTGTGAAAATGGATGGAAGCAATCAATTATATGTGAAACAAGTTTCAAGAATGAGAAAAAAAGGCAAAAGGGTGGTCGCTAGGACTCGAAACCTGATCAGGAAAGGCAAGAGAGTACTAGAGGGCACATGGTAAACTACTGAGGTGGTGATACATCCATTGTATCACCTCCCTTAATAAAAACAAGAGCCTAGAAATAACCTGAAGATTGACCAAGGCGCCATGGCTGGTCATCATCACCATCAATATTTTTCAGTTTGCAAAACATAGCATATCTCTCTTAATACTCCATGAAAATGGATGATCCAAAGATCAAACTTGCTTAAATTTTCACAAGGATCACAATGGTACCACTGGTTTTGGCTAACAACGTCTCCATTTAAAACACGATAGCATGATAAAAAATGGCTCAAATTTGTAATTTCTATAGCACAGTCTCATTCAAACATGATAAGAATCAAATAATGGTTCTAACACATCACATATGACATATCAAACAACTCCATGATCAATGTACATCAAAAGAAAACATGATTTGCAAAGTGTCAAGTTTGAGGAAACTTACCTCTTGGAGTAAACTTGAAAATTCCATAATAGTTGGTACAGAAATGCCTTGATGTTTTGGACATCTCAAATATACCTCCAAGAATCTTTTTGAATGCTTGGACTCAAGAGAAAACCACTGGAACAGAAAGTACCTCCTTCTTGCAAAAATGCCAAAACTGAACAAAGTAGAACTTCAACTAAATGAAGTTATAGTTGAACAAAAATGTTTTGAACAACTTAGGTATGTTTTATAGGGTGTATTAGAAGTGTTATAATGATTGGAAGTGGTCTAGATATGGTTTTGGAATGGAAGATGCAGAAAGTCAATGATTTTTGGATTGAAGGTTGACTTTATGTTTTGGCTAATTTTTTATTGATGTGAGAGTTTGAACACCTTCAAAATGGTTTTTGTAGTATGTTAGGACAATTGGTTTGGTGGTTTAAGGTGTGGAAATGAAATTGATTATGTTTGTGCAAGATTGAGGTTCTTGGCACAAAGTAGAGTTTGGTTTGCAAAATGCTGACCTTTGGAGGTTTAAGGGGAGATTTCTATGGTTTTTTCTCCTCCTTTGAAGCATGATGGAATGCTCTATTTATAAGGAAAGATTAGAGATGAATGTCTTGCATAAAAATAGAATTTAAGATTCACTTGGTTTGCTTAGTTTGGTTGGATTCCAACTTGGTGTTTGGTGGTTCTCCATGATTTCAAGGCAAAGTACAATGATATATTGAGTGGTTGGATACTTTAAATCTTACTTCTACATATGGAATAAGTTGTGGTCTCAAGAAAAACCAAGTGCGATTAAATTTTCTTTTTGAAAATGGCATTGTAACCTTTATGTCCAAAATTTCCATAAATGGTACGGAATTTGAATCATGGTTCAAACCTTTGTGTAATGACTCCAAAAGTAGTTTAACATTCTAAAAATAGGTAGATATGCAAGTCTCAATGTTTTCAATCAATGGATTTTCATATTTGCTTGATCTTGCAACTTGTTCTTGGAATGGAAATGAACAAAACCTCAAGTGTGGAGGGCTAACTTTCCTCCTTCGAACCGCCTAGCTCAAAAATGGTATGGATGGGTTCTTGTACTTTATGAAAAGCCCTAAACATGCTCTACAAATTTTGTGTTTGGTGAAATTCTTGAATCCAAAGGGATCATGATGAAAACTGGCATTGAAGTAACAAAGTTGTCTTGAAAAGTTTCTAAGTGTTTAAAGATTTTTCCAAACTTTGAAGCTTCATAACTCAAAATCTAAGCATATTTTGCTCATAGGTGACACTTTTTTTATCACATGATGAGATATAAAAATTTATCTTTGGAACTCAAAAAATAGATGTATAGATTGAAAGTTATGGCCTCTCAAAGTTGGTACCAAAATTAGGGTTTCTTCCCACACTTAGAAAAAAATTCAAGTTATCCAAGTTTTCTTCTTTTGTAAGAAAACTATCAAATCTTGATTTCTTCATGATCAAACTTATTGATTAAACATATTTTGATGAAATTTGGCTTGGAAGCTTCAATTTGAACCAAAAACCCTAAAAGTCAAAGAGTTGACTTTGTCAGATGAATTTTGTTTCAGGTGACTTCAATTGTGTGATCTTTAATGAATTTTCATCTTGGACTTCTAAAACATCCTACATAGGCTCCAAGGATGTATATGAACATATTGAATCATGTACCAAGGTTTCGGACCATCCTTGGATCAAAAGTCAAAGGCACCGTTGACTTTTCCTAACAAAACCCTAATTTGGGGCCAGATGAAATTGGGCTTCAATGATATTTCAATGAGATCAATTAGCACTTGATTCTTGTTGAATATAAGCTCTTTAAATGTATGGAAACTTTATTTGGTGATGATTAATCTAAAACATTGACTGATCAAGCAATAGTCCTCTTGATTCCCAAGGTGCAAAACCCTAATTCAGATGGACTTCAACAACAAAAACATGAAATAAGGTTAGGGTTAGGAAACAATGCTTGATGCTCCTATGATGGTAATGGAATCTAGGGGTCAAAAATTGGGATATGACACACACAAAGTTCCCAACCCAATATTCTCGACTACACCAAACCTAATTGGACGATATCAACTCTAATCTAGATGGTCACCCAATCAAAAAATGATTATGTGTAGTTCAATTGTGTGTATGCATATAAGAAGGGATGAAGATGATGGGCAACTTTTTAATCTAGTTTTGTTTAGGTTTTATTCACTAGAAACCTTACCTAGAAGAAGATGCATGTATGATTATATATATGTGTGTGTAAAAAAAAGGCAAAGAGGATGCAAGAAAAATAAGATGCAAAAAGAAATTTTCAAATTTTAAGTTACATATGTCGGCTTATGAAGGTGTTCAAGCCGGCCTGTACAATGACTTGAGAGGCGACCTATGGGCAGAGCCTACAGGCTTCATTCTTGGAGCATGGGAGCCAACTTAAAATATGGATGTACCGACATGTACCAAAGTAAAGGCTTCCATAGGTCGACTTGATCACGGATAGGTCAGTCTACGCAGTTATGTTGATACACAAACATGGTTTTTGATGTGTATGACATGCCTAAAACCTATCAAACTTGTTCAAAGACTATTTTTATGTATCCTAAGGCTATGGGGATAAATGAACATCTAAATCTAGGTTGATACCGTCTAATATACAAAAGCGCTACAATATACTACCTTGTTCCTTTTTTGACATCATTCAAAACCCGGTTGAATTTTTAGTTAGCACTCACAATGTAATCTTATCTTGTCATCGCTTGAATTTGGTTCCTTCAAAGTGATCCAACTTAACAAGGTCCCGACTCATAAGTTTGATGTTTGAAATTGCAGCGTCGAAAGCCATTATTTGAATACTTTTAAGACAATTTGAAAAATCGATAAAGTTGAATGGATCCAGGTCTGAATCGTGAACATAATCACTTTTCTTAAAAGTATTTCAAGCACTCTCAAATATGTCTTAGTGTTGGAATGTAGGAATACCCATAATAATTCAGCCTTATATCGAATTTGCACAAGACAGACGAAAACTGTATTAGTAGCGAAGAGAGTTTGGAATTTGTTCAAGAGGATATTCGATTTGTGATTTCATTTTCTGAAAATCAAAATGAAGTATTTACAGGCCATGTATGGGTTGTTTCACAAGGTTGTGACCCTTAATGAAATATCACCTTTTAACTGAATTTTGCATTGTTTCCAAGTGTTGCCTATTTTCATTCCACAACAATTTATGAAGTGCTGCTTCTTTTCATGTTCAAAATTTGAATGCATGCATCAAACAAAGAGAGAGCAATAGTGAGCCTAGCCGAAGGCCGACTGTCGTCCGCCGGAGCGCCATCGAGAAACTGCCATTAGAGCCTCTATGCCCACGCCCTCGGACCCAGTCCCAGAGCCAAAGTCGGTGTCGTCGGTGGCGACCTTGACGAGGGTGTCGCTGCCGTAAAAAACCACCAGGAGAAGAAACAGAGTTGCCATCAAACTTTATTTATCTCAACAGGGAAAGGAAAATATCGAGAAAACCTCAAAAGGGAAAGAACATGGTCTCGCAACCAAACTCGGGGTTCGGGAGTCGATTAAACAAGAGGAAGGTGTTAGCACCCCTTGCATCCCTTGTACTCAATGGGATCAACTCTTGTTGTTCTAATCAAAGGGTGTGTATATCTAAAACTTACTTGCTAAGGGAATGCAGAAATGAATTACTGGGGAAAAATAAAAGGGTTTTTATCATTGAGTTCGTCCGAACTTTGTAACCCAGTGCCTACGTATCCCAGTGCCTATGTTTAGCTTTTTTATGGACGATGTTAACATTCACATTTCAACCGTTAGTTTTACCGCTCGAACGTGAAGAGACTTACGCTATAGCTTCTATTTATGGTAGAATGGAAATAATTGTCCTTTCTGAAAAAGTTGAAGTGAAAATCCCAAAGGAGAAATGATTTGCATTTGTTGAAGTGTTTTTTGTTAAGTTTTGAAAAGGATTTGAAATGCGTATTATGCTAAAGTCTATGACAATAGGAGCAAGTACTTTGTATAAACGATCCAAACACCTCACGTACAAAATACTCTAAGAAGAGGTAAAGAAAGACTCCCACTCATCTTTTCCCATGTATTTAAGGCTCGTAACATACCATACACATCGTATTTATTAAGTATTTTGATGTTGATGTAAGAAAAATATTTTTGTTTTAAGAGATGCAAAAAGGAAAGAAAAATCTAAGGGAAAACTCCCTCCTAAAGTTTTTCATGCAAAGTGGTCCTAAAGTTGGGATGAAAGGGAATTTCTATCCTAATGTGATCATATAAGATGGACCTATGGTAGAGGATAAAGGGAAAAACTACCTTAGTGTTGTCATGCTTGGATTACCATCCTAATGTCTATTCTACTCCAAGCATAATCAAAAATTAAGTTGGACTAGGAAGCCCCAAGGGAACATGCAAGAGTAACAAGCAAACAAGCAAGAAAAAGGAAAAAGAAGCAGCATATAATAATGTCTTATGTTTAGAACAACAATGCATTTTATACAACAGAACAACAACTCATTTCAATCAGAGCAGGGGTATATGCAGCAGCAACAAAATGGAAACATATAATAACATGTATTATGCAAAACATCAGTGTATGTATCAGCAGCATGAGTGCATTCAACAAGGATCAAGCATGAATTAATATGAACATGTGTTATGTAAGGTGAAGCAAAGCATGTAAACATGTATCAAAAGATTAATCAACCAATATGAACATGCATCATGGAATTCAACAATCGAAAATACATATGAACATGTATCAACATTTAAACAATTGATGTGGACATGTGATCGATAGTCAAGCATCATAAATATGCAACAACAACAAGAAAGTGTCAACATGTAAGCCATCAAGAAACATGAACATGTATCAAGAATGTAAGCAATTATCATGGACATGCAACGCATAGTCACCAATCAAGTATCAAGGATCCATATATGTATTATACATGAAGGCTAAATAGCTCTAGAAGATTCTACAAATACCAAACATATCAAGCAATGAAGGTTAAAAGTGGAAAGAAATCAAGGCAAGCTCACAAAATCAGCAAAAATAACTTTCAGCATCAGGTGTAACCAGTTACTTGAAATGGTGTAACTGGTTACACCATGAACAAAAGCACCTCCTAGACACGTAACAAAGGGTGTAATCGGTTACACCAAATGTAGTAACCGATTTCACCTGTAGAAACAACAAAAAATCAATTTTCAATATCACTTTTCTAGCATCACTTCAATGATCAAACGCAACATGTAAAGGCGTGCAATTGTACATGAAAATTACAACAATTATGAGTAATTAAGAATCAATTGAATCAATCAAACATCATCATCACCAAGCATGCAAATCAATGAATCAATTAACCCTTAAATCACAAGAGACTACATTGTAAAAGTGTGAATTAAGCTAAAAAGCGTTAGATCTGAAAATTACCAACCTACAAAGCTGAGATTTGCTTTGGTAATTGTTGCAAACAAAAAATGGTGGATGTAATCAAGAAAACCAGAGATCCAATGAGTTCTTCGCAAGTAAAATGAAGAACAAAGCAATAAGCAAATAATTTTGAACTTTTTTCCAAAATCACTCCAAGAATCAACTTCCAAAGCATTGATGTAGATGAAAACTTGGTGAAGTTGTAGAATCTTGCAATGAGAGAGTGATTTGATGAAGGTTGTGCTCAAATATTAACAAGCTTCAATGAAAGGCTTACTAACTTTAATGGTGGAGCTTTGGTGAGGTTAGGGATGAAGATGAAAATGGAGAGAATGAGTGAAAAATTATGCACAAAGTGAGAAAGAATTGAGAGTGAATTCAGAAAATATAGAAAAATGATTTGGGTTCCCTTGTGGAATGAGAAAATTTGAAATTTGGAGCTCAAAGAGGTTTGGAATTTGGTTTGGAAATGTAACTTGAAGCTAAGCATGAGATTAGGTTTGACATTTGGTATGGAGTTTGTTATAACTTTCATGTTCTAGATCATTCCATCTGATGCAATAGTGATGCATAGCAAAATCAATTAGACTGAAAGCTGTTGCAGAATTGAAAAACTGTTGTTCTTGACAAAATTCACCAGGTGGAACCGGTTACATGTAACAGAGCAATCAGGTACGTGCTTGAGAATTTGAATTCTAGAGCCATTTATGTAAGGTGTAACCACTTACAGGCTTTTGGGTAACCGATTACTTTAGTGCAAAAATGAGAAAATTGCCCTGTTGCAACCTGTTCTGAGCACGACTTTGCGTCCGAACCTCAACCTTTGGTATTAAACTTGAATGATACTTGAAATATGATAGATAACTTATATGGAAGAAATCATACGAATTATGTGCTCTCTGTTCTTGATTCTGAAGTAATCGAACCATTTGTTAAGCAAAATAAATGCTTCAAGCCTCTGATGACTGTGAGTTTAGTTCTGAATGCTACTGAAATACTCTATGAAATAAAGAAAACCCTGAACCGAATGAAATAAGTTGTGGTTCCATGTCTTGAAAACTCAATGCAATGCATGCTTAATTGCTATGACAAATTCATATGAATGAGAATCACATGACAATTAAGGTGAGAAAATAGAGGGCATATTTTGGGGTACAATATCTGCCCCTATTCAATCGACTTAAACCTGAAGGTATGAAAAGTAACAGTTTTCAAACATTTAAGGTATAAGGGAAATTGAATACTAAAAGAACCATGAAATTTGCACTCTATAGGGAAAGAAAAGAGAATTGGATACCAGTCGGGAACTGAATTTTGAAAAAAGGTTAGTCTGGAACCGAATACCAGTTGGGACCAAGATTTTGAAAAGAATGTTGGCCAAAGACAAACTTACAACAAAGGGTGCCAGCCGAAGGTGGACTTTAAAGGTGAATGTTAGTTGACTGCAGACTTACAACAAGAGAAAAAAAGTAGGATCAATCGATCTACGACTCCAAGAAATAAGATCAATAGATCTAACACCCGAACGATGGGTGACGTGAAGTAGAATCAACAGACCTACTACCTAAAGCAAAGAGAAGATGACTCAACTGGGGAATAAAAGGTGAGCAAAGGGTAAGATAGCCAAATGATCTGCGACCATGGGGATTTGCTTGAAAAATGAAACCGTTGAGAAAAGGGATCATCATAGACGAGTGACAGAGAAAGACATGCTCAACATAGACGGGAGTTGAGAATTAATATGGACGAGTATTTGAAGAGAAAATAATATACAGACGAGTGCTGAAAGTCAATACGGACGGGTATTGAAAATAAAGATAAACAAACACAGACAAATGTTGAAGATCAATACGGACGAGTATTAGAGAAAGGAACAAACACGACGAGTGTCGAATATCAATATAGATAAACACAAATGAGTGTTCAAGATCAAGAATTAAACACAAATTAGTGTTTCCTGAAGTTGGGGATTATGAAATACACCAGTTCTATTCATCAAAGAGTTGATGGAAATAAAAATCATCATTGTCAAAGGGTTGACGGGAGAGAATAGATTCACTAAAAAGTGACATCATCAAAGGGTTAATGAAAAGAAAAAATCGTCATCGTCAAAGGGTTGATGGAAAAGAACAGATGTCATCGTCAAAGGGTTGACGAAAAGAAAACTTCACTTAAAGAGACACATCATCAAAGAGTAGATGATAAGAAAACTGACATCATCAAAGGATTGACGGAAAGAAAACTAACATCGTCAAAGAGATACATCATCAAAGAGTTGATGTCAAGAAATATTCACTAGAGAGTGACATAACCAAAGAGTTGATGGAAAGGAATGCTGACATCGTCAAAGGGTTGACGGAAAGAAAACTTACCTCACCAAATGGTTGACGGAAAAGAACAACTTAGGTAGGAACCTCATCAAGGGGTTGATGCGAGAGGATTTGTCTTCTTAAAAGGGTTGAAGGGAATAAAATTGTCATCGTCAAAGGGTTGACGGAGAAGAATTATTGGTCTCATCATCATCAAAGAGTTGATGGCGAAGGAGTGATCGAGGGTAAGATCGACGCATGATCTACAACCCAAAAGGAAATATTGAAAGAGGGTTGATTGAAATATCCGTTGGGGAATGGGATTGAAATTCTCTAGGGATATGTCATTTTTCTAATTGATAATTGATTTGGGCTTTCGTGTAAGGTACCAAAACTGGCTTATGCTTCATATGCATGTTTTAATTTTTTATGGCATAATGATCCATTTCAAATGGATATGCTACGCATTTTAAGGATGCAATGTGTCATAACCCAAATTTTACACTTAGATTATTAGGATCATTTCACATCTCATCTCATTCTGCATTGCATTTTAACTAACCGCTAACCGGTTTGCTTAGTCTGTTGGTTTTGCAGGAAATAGCACCGGGTGCGCTTTAATTCATGAAGGGCAAAAGGGTCATTAACTTAAAATTTGTTGCTACTGGTTATCATTCAAATTTTAGTGGAACAGTGGAATTTCGGTTCGCGTTGAATTTCTAATGAATATCAGTTGGGCTGATCACGGGCATTCAGTTGGAATCGAATGAATTTAGTTGCTTGAGTTTAATCGGATGAATTTAAACGGAGAAATTTGATTAGGAATTAAATTCAGTTTATTAAGAAAAAATGGAATTAATTTATTTAAATTCTATACATTCTTTATTACAATATACAAAAATGATTACAATTTTAAATCCATTCCTAAAAAATGCCTATTTTTTCTAAATTGATCTTCACGTCCGATTTTTCGACTTTTGATTTCTCAGACCTGCAAAACAAATCAATAACAAATGAAAATAATTTAATCAATAAATTTGGTTTTTGATCAGTTCTGATACCCTCAGTTAATTATCATCATCGGGTACGTTAGGAGGGTAACAGAATATTCCGTCGCCAGCTCCTGACTTCACTTTTCGGCCTCGGCACAACCCAGCAACATCTGTTCAATTTGTTCCAAGAGAGAGAAAAGTCATTTTTTGGAAAAAAAAAGTGATTTTGGAAAAAATGCTTTTGGAAAAAGCACTATTTCTGAAAAATGATTTTTTGTCAAACAAGTCATAAACAACTTTCCCAAAAGTTCTGAACCACAAACAGATCAAACAATATTTCCAAATCTCAGCCATGAAAAACGCGCTCCAACAACAACTAAACAAGATCACAGCATAACAAATTTGCTTCCCCAAAATTTCAGCCATAATCAAACAACAAATCCTAGAAAATCCTGAAAAACAGCCGCAAGTTTATCACAAATATCGCAATAATAACATACATGCCCAGGCCCACAGAATCACATATAAGAACAACAAGAAGTGTTCATCAGAAGGGGGGAAGGTTTTCGAAGAACCCTAAAAGGACCCATCATCATTCTCCATCGCCCAACGGTAGCTGCGAACAGCAAAACAAGCGGCGGATCCTTAATGAATCGCGTCATCACCACACATCAAGAGACGGTGGCCAACAAAACTAACAGCCTCAATCTCGCATCAAGGGACTAACCTCATCGCGAAGACACCAGACTCAGAGAGGGGTTTTTTTTCTTCACCATCATCGTCGGCCGTGGAAAAGCATTCATAGCCTCCCAAAATATCATCCAAAACAACATCACCTTCATCACTAAAAAACGTAAGATTTTTAACTGTGTTTGATTTGTTTCAGGTAGCATGGAGAAGAAGAACGGATCGTGGCCATGCAAAAGAAGAAGAAGGAAAAAAGCTTCAAAAGAGTAACAATGGCGCCGCGGCTAAGAGGAGAAGATGAAGTGAACAGGGTCAAAAACCCTAATGCTTCAGAAATACCAATTGACCGTTCCTCCCCCCCCCCCCCCCCTTTATTTATTTCTTAACTTTATTTTTTAATTTTTATTTCTTATTCATTTATTTATTTTATTGTAATTTTGTTATTTAGTTAAACTTAATCTTTTAAAACTTAATTAAAAACACTTTTCAATAACTTAACATTAAGAGTTCATTTCAATAAAAATTAATTAAAAAAAAACCTTTTTCAAAAGACTTAATTTAACACCTTTGCTTTTGCCAATTTTGTAATTAGAAAAAACTTAAAATTAAAAACTTTTCTTTTTCATAAAGAAAAAACATAATATTAAAACTCAACTGTTAAAATTTAATTTTTCAAATTAAAACTTTTTGCGTAGATTCCTCAATTAATCGTAAAACCTTTTTTAATTGCCTAACATCTCGCTTTTTAGTTTCGAATTGAACCTTGCCGTTTATTCTCGTATAATCTCTATGTCGTTGATTCCCTGTTTCTCAGTTGTACAATTATTAATCTTTTATTTTCGTATTTCATTTTGGTTTGTAATTTATGTGAGGCAATCGTCGTTGTTGTTTTCAATTCTGTTACTATTCTTACATGCTTTCCTATATTTCAATTCCGTCACTTATTCAATTTGTCATTTGCATTCTTTATCTCAATTTCCCCTCCAAAGGATAGGTCTAGCCATTTTACCGCTGAGTCAATAATCTTTACCTTGGACTCTTTCCCCTTTTAAACCCTAAATGCCTAGGCGTCCCACCGTGGACAATTTCACCCTTTACCCTAGCATTAGGATAACGAGTCGCCGCATTCCATATTAGGTTTCCCGTCGTGGAATACTTATCTTACCCTTTTCAATTCAATTTTACAACGTAGAGATAGGATTCGCCGCACTCCACGTAAGCGCTTCCTTAAGAACGCTTATTCCCCATTGAAACCTTGACCACAGTCAAGAAGTTTCTCTTCCTCCCTTTCAAGGGGAACTACGATTACTCTGATTCCATCCCCTACCTCGGATGCGTAGGCACAAGATGCGAGTCTTGGCGAGTAAACTTAGGACTAACCCTTAAGTCTATTTCTTTCACCTTCTAACCCTTAGCATATACCCTTAAGCAAATAATTATAGCAAAATAGCAACATTAAAACAAGAGGTTCCTGTAGAGTACTACAGAAGTTTAGGGTGTTAATACCTTCCCTAAGCTTAACCAACCCCCGAACCTAGATCTCTCCCCGCATTGTGTTTACGATGCAAAATAGGTTTTTCCTTTCTTTAACCTTTCCTTCAAATAAATCAAAGACTGGTTGTGAACTAAAGATTTGCGATTCAAATTAATTAATATTTTTTTATCCTATTCTCACCACAATACAATGTAATGATGATTACCATATGCAGAATGCCTATGTATGCTCGGGTTAGTGGGGAAAAAAGGATGTGCTAAGGATGGTTAGACTTTGTTGGGAAGGACATGTTAAACCTGATGGTGATTGATTTTTAGGTCGGGCTTCTTTTCAAAGGTGAGATTTTTTTGGGTACCAATATGGATTGGACTTTGGCATGAGATTCCAATAGGAATTGGACTTTTGATTCTAGGGATGCCAATAGGGATTAGACTTGTAGTTTCCATTGATGCCAATAGAGATTGGAATTTTGGTTGGAGATACAAAGAATGGTTGGGCTTTGGTTGGAGATGCCAAGTATGGTTGGGCTTTATGTTATGTTATGCTATGCTAGGCGAATGATATGTATGAGTGAAGTGACATGACTAATTCATGGTAATGATTAATGCAATGATTTGAAGGCTCGACCAGTAACTTTGAGGGAGGTCAGGTACGGTTGAAACTAGAAAGTGTCTTGCGTGGCTACAAGGTTTTTGGTTCAAAGGTTATGGGATGTGCTTAGCATGACTTCCCAACATTAGTCTCGAACTTGGTGGTTGATAGAACTTGCTTAAGTAGCTCTAGAGGTATAAAGAAGAAACGTCTCTTTGTCTTTAGTCTTGCCCTAGCCTGTGGGATCTCTGTAAGAATCTGCCTCGAAAGGAAGCCTGAGACATCTATACCATGATGGTTTGAGATGGACTGCCCTAGTATTCTAAACCTTGGAGAGGTGCTTTGAATTAACTGCCTTCTGGAAAAGATTAACTTCTTATGCTCTTTGGATGGCTTGCCCTAGTTTGACTAAATCTTTTGCTCAAAAGAGTCTTGAAATGGTTTTCCCCCTGAATGACTGATATGTGAAGGAGTGCCTCTGACTAACTGATCTTCGAGAGATTTGTTGAATCTCGACCTGATTTCCCCAAATTGACTGAATCTTCTGCTAAATGGAGCCTTCAGGTGCTTTTACCTCTTAGTGTGATCATTTGATCAGACTTGCCCATGCTCAATAGAGTACTCAGGCGTTTTGCACCTTAGCTTGATCAATCCTTCCATTGTGGAAACTCTTTTGATGTCAAGTGCTTACCTGCAAGTAAAACTGATCGTTTTGAAAATGATAATTTTAATGCAATGCAAATGACAGTTTTAAAATTCAAGTCTATTCACTAGGATTATATTGCGACATATAGTGAATGAAATAATGATCAGAATGTCACATCGATACCAACATGAATGGTAAGAAAATCCTTTTAGAAGTAAACTTTGACGTGATCTTACAGAAGTATGCTTTCGAAACGAAACAACCCTGATTCAATTAGGTATTTTAAGGTTTGTAACGTGGTCTGGTTCAAGGTTTGAGAAAAAGGAATTTATGGCTCAAAGTTTTGTTTTAGCCCACCCATTTGCCTTGGTGTTCTCCAGTTCTACATTCAGTTAACTTGGCACAAACGCTCACCTTTCAAAATTTTATTGAATGGTAGAAGTGATGGTTAAGGAACCCACAAGGTTTTCGGAGTAACAGTAACCCCTTTTGTCTTTGGTGTCTGTAGTCATACGACTTTGTTCTTTATCAAGGATTTTTCTTTTGGTAATCCTTTTTGCTTTTCATTATTTTGTTTTTTTCCTTAATTTTTTCCTGGACTGATTTTTTTGTTGATTTTTTTATTTCTTTTTTATTTTGAAGTCTAGCGGGATGCCCTAACTTTTTCCTGAATCACTTGTTTTCAAGTTATTCACTTAGCCGACTTTCTTTCTTTTCTTTTTGGAACAAATCATGTGACACTTGTTCGTTTGACTTGCAAGGGTTGTGACTGCCTCGTTTCTTGGTTTGTGAGGGAAAACCACTGTGGGTTTGTGAGGCACGACCTCTTGTGAGGGATAAGATGTGATTGATCCTTGAATGAGACACTCCTATTTTTCCTTTTTGAAATTTGAACATACGGTCAAATTAACTGATAATTACCCTGCCTCAGGCTAAGATTGAGGGTTTTTCGTTTTTAGAAAGAAACTTCTACTTCTAGGATCAACGGGGTTGACAAGGGATTATCTTCTTTATATCTTCGGTGTTTGGGTATTTGAAATGATACATGTACATCATCAGCAAGGTTTTATTCAAAAGCATACAATCGGAAGTTTTGCATCTTTCGATTTCACCATCCTCCCTTGGACTTTGCTTAAACAAGCGCTTGATATCGATAAAAAGTATGAGTGAACACAAATGGATTTATTCAAAACATGCATATTCATTTCATTAATAAAACCATTTGTAAATGACAATGTCTTAAAGCAAGTACTCCTTGACAAAAAAGAAACTACAAATGCAAATTAAAGATATGATCTAAAAGATTTCCAGCTTTGGGGAACTGGGATTTCCTTTCTTGATTTTCTACTGAGCTAGCCATCTTCAAAGTTTCTCGTTGAGATCAGTTTGATAATCATATTCACATCTATTCTCGATAATTTCTTCCATAACATGGACGGATGGAACCACATGACCAAGTGAAGGATTGTTGATTTGAATGTCCTGACGCGTGAATGAGAACATCTTGGAGTCAAGCAGAGTTTGTACCTTGCTCTTGAGCACCTTACAATCTTCAGTTGAATGCCTCTGTGCCCAAACATGGTAGTCACATCGAGTGCTTGCATCAAAGCTTGGTGGGTATGGGAAAGGCACTGGGCTCAATCCCTTGGGTACTATCAATCCACCTTTGATCAAATATGGAAATACCTAACTGTACAACATTGGTAGCAGAGTGAAATGTCTCTCTGACTTTCTTGGTCTTTGTCAGGCATACGATGTGGCTGATGCAGAGCGTGCTGACGTCAGTATGACTATTGATACTGAGAAGGTCCTTGATTTATAGAAGGATATTGTCCATATGGAGAGAATGGTATCTGAAACGGTGACCCAAAAGGTTGTTGACTTTGAATAGTTGAGATGCATGAGTACCAAGGATAAGGTATCGGAGATGGAACTTGTGGAATTTCCCAGATGGCATTATTTTCCTCCTCCCCTTCTTCTTGGGAACTAACAACTGATTCACTTTCACTGGCTGGGATGTTCGGCGTATCTTGGATCTTTCCGTTCTTGAGGTCGCTCTCAATGCGTTCTCCAACTGATACCAAGTTAGAGAAGTTTGATGTTCCATTTCCAATCATCTTTTCCAGGTATGGGCCTTGCAAAGTATACATGAATAGGTCAACCAATTATCTATCTAAGAGTGGTGGTCAAACGCGAGCAGCTAACTCTCTCCATCTCTGAGCATACCCTCTAAAGGATTCATTGTCCTTTTGAGATAAGCCTTGCAATTGTATGCAGCTAGGAGCCATATCAAGATTGTATTTGTATTTCTTCACAAAGGCGTTATCTAGGTATGACCATGATTGAATGTGGAATCTCTCTAGCTGCATCTACCAACTTAGTGATGCCTTACTTAGAGTGTTTTGGAAATAGTGAATCATAGGTTTGTCGTTGCGTGCATACGAGGTCATTCTTATGCAAAACATCACCAAAAATTTCTTTGGGCAGCTATCCCCTTTGTACTTCTCAAACTTCGGTGTCTTGAACTTTGGAGGTATTACAAGTTCGGGTACCAAACACATGTTCAAAACATTCAGATCAGAAGCATCACTCCCCTCTATGGCCTTAAGCTTCTCATCTAACACACGATATCTTTCCATAATCTCAACAGCTCGTGGGTCCTTGGTTTTCATCCTTAGGACTGCCCCTTGGAAATCTGGCACAGAGAATGCAAAACCACGATATTCCACGACATCAAAAGAAGAGGAATGTCCATCTCAAACAATGGGACACTCTTGTATAGTAGGATTCTCAACAGGGATCCACAAAGGCTGAGCTTGAGAAACATTGTTCACTTGGGGTGGAACGACATTTCCAGCGATTGGGGTCTATTGAATGTTGTTTTATCTCCTTGTCAAGGTTGTCATAGCTTCCACAAGTTGGTCCAAATGACTTTTCATCAAATCAACATATGCTCTTGTCACAATTTGGTTTTGCTCTTTTGAGTTCATGATCCTACTAAAATCTATTTCAAGTCCAACACGAGAGCCAGGAAATCAACTATGGGTTACGAAAAAAGGATGGATGAGCTCTCTTGTTTTTTTTTGTTGAAGAATGATATGCAAAATGATGCATTGATGCTTGTATTATGCAATGTTATGAATGCAAAGACATATCAAGCCTCCCATATATTCTGGATATTGTTGCACTGATAGCATATTAGGTTGAACATAACAGGTTCAAAAGTTTGCCTCCATAAAAAAAACAAAAAACCAAGTAAGAAGAAGGTCAAGGTTTCCTGCAAAAACCCATCCTCTCTTATATGTGGGTTCTAGTCTTGGACAGAGGCTCCTAATGGTCCTCAGTTTCACGTGCTCTTAGGTTGAGAAATATTAATACGTTTACAGTTTCCCATTTGGCATTATTATCCCTCAAGGAGGCCTTCACTAATTTACAATGAATGGTCTTCAGAGTTGTAAGTTCTCTATGCAAACACACTTCCTCTGCATAAACATGCAGGGCAAAGTATCCTCAACAAAAACTCATTTGAATGTGGATCTCATGTCGTCTATATGTATGAATCGCTATGAATGTCAATACAAGTCCACTATAATCATGTCTGTATGCTCAAGCCTGGGTAATGGGCTTATCTCTCGATAACAACCCCTCCCAACATCACAATAATATCCAGAATAATAGTGAGTGAAACAAAATGTAATTCATGCAAATGAATAAACAAGGAAAGCATATATATATTAACATCCAAAGAAGAGAAACAACAAAGAGCTAGGACTGACTCACACAGGGAACTAAAATTCCCCAGCAGAGTTGCAGTTATTGCTACCACGAAAAACAAATCGTCGAAGACACATAATCGCCATCGAATTTTATTTATCCAAACGAGGAAATGAAAACACCGAGAAAATATCAAAAGGGAAAGAACATGGTCTCGCAACTAAATTTGGGTTTCGATAGTCGATTACGCAAGAGGAAGGTGTTAGCACCCCTCGTGTCTGTTGTACCAATGGGGTCTACTCTTGTTGTTCTAATTAAAGGGTGTGTATATCTAAAACTTACTTGCTAAGGGAATGCATAAATGAATTACTAGGGAAAAACAAAAGGGTTTTTATTATTGAGTTCGTATGAATTTTGCAACCCAAAGCCTACGTATCCCAGAGGGAATCAGAACTCCGTAGTTCTTGTTGAAAAAAGTTTGCTTTGTTTAGCGTTTTTTATGGACGATGTTAACATTCGTATTCCAACCGTTAGGTTTTGTCGCTCGCACGTGAGGAGACTTACGCTTTAGCCTGTATTTACGGTAGAATGAAATAACCTGTCCTTTTTGAAAAAGTTGAAGAGAAAACCCCGAAGGAAAAATGATTTGCATTTGTTTAAGTGTTTTTTGTTAAGTTTTGAAAAGGATTTGAGATGCGTATTGTGCTAAAGTCTATGACAATAAGAGCAAGTACTTTGTACAAACGACCCAAACACCTCGCGTACAAAATAATCTAAGAAGAGGTAAGGAAAGACTCCCGCTTATCTTTTCCCATGTACTTAAGGCTCGTAACGTACCATATGCGTCGTATTTATTAAGTATTTTGATGTTGATGTAAGAAAAATATTTTTGTTTTAAAAGACGCAAAAAGGAAAGAAAAATCTAAGGGGAAACTCCATCCTAAATGTTGTCATGCAAAGTGGTCCTAAAGTTGGGATGAAAGAGAATTCCACGCTAACGTGATCATACAAGATGGACCTATGATAGAGGATAAAGGGAAAAACTACCTTAGTGTTGTCATGCTTGGATTACCATTCTAATGTTTATCCTACTCCAAGCTTAATAAAAAATCAAGTTGGACTAGGAAGCCCCAAGGGAACATGCAAGAGAAACAAGCAAACAAGCAAGAAAAAGGAAAAAGCAGCAGCATATAATAGTGTATTATGTTCAGAATAACAATGCATTTTATGCAACAGAACAATAGCTTATTTCAGTCAGAACAGGGGTATATGCAGCAACAACAAAATGGAAACATATAACAGCATGTATTATGTAAAACATCAGTGTATGAATCAGAAGCATGAGTGCGTTCAACAAGGATCAAACATGAATTAACATGAACATGTGTTATGCAAGGTCAAACAAAGCATTTAAACATGTATCAAAAGATTAATCAACCAATATGAACATGCATCATGGAATTCAACAATCGACAATGCGTATGAGCATGTATCAACATTTAAAAGATTAATGTGGACATGTGATTAACAGTTAAGCATCATGAATATGCAACAACAACAAGCAAGTGTCAACATGTAAGCCATCAAGCAACATGAACATGCATCAAGAATGCAAGCAATTATCATCGACATACAACACATAGTCACCAATCATGCATCAAAGATTCACATACGTACTGCAAATAAAGCCTAAACAGCTCTAGAAGATTCCACAAATATCAAACATATCATGCAATAAAGGTTAAAAGTGAAAAGAAATCAAGGCAAGCTCACAAAATCAGCAAAAATCACTTTCAGCATCAGGTGAAACCGATTACCTGAAATGGTGTAACTGGTTACACCATGAAAAAAAGCACTTCCAAGACGCGCAACAGAGGGTGTAATCAATTACACTAGATCTAGTAACCAATTACACCTGTAGAAACAACAGAATATCAATTTGCAAAATAACTCTTCTAGCATCACTTCAATGATAAAATGCAACATGTAAAGGCATGCAATTGTACAAAAAAATTATAGCAATTATGAGGAGTTAAGCATCAATTGAATCAATCAAACATCATCATCACTAAGCATGCAAATTAATGGATCAATTAACACTTAAATTACAAGAAACTACATTGTAAAAATGTGAATTAAGCTAAAAAAAAGAGTTAGATATGAGAATTACCAACCTACAAAGCTGAGATTTGCTTTGGTAATTGTTGCAAACAGAAAATGGTGGATGTAATCAAGAAAACCAGAGATCCAATGAGTTCTTCACAAGAAAAATGAAGAACAAAGCAATAAGCAAATAACTCTGAACTTGCTTCCAAAATCACTTCAAAAATCAACTTCCAAAACTTTGATCTAGATGAAAACTTGTTGAAGTTGCAGAATCTTGCAATGAGAGAGTGATTTGATGAAGGTTGTACTAAAAAGTTAACAAGCTTCAATGAAAAGTTTGCTAATATTAATGGTGGAGCTTTGGTGAAGTTAGGGATGAAGATTAAAATGGAGAGAGTGAGTGAAAAATTCTGCACAAAGTGAGAGAGAATTGCGAGTGAATTCAGAAAAATGCAGAATCAGGGTCCCCTTGTCGAACGAAGCAAATTTGTTTAAATAGAAATTAGGCTTGGAGTTCAAAGAGGTTCGAAATTTGGTTTGGAAATGTGACTTGGAGCTAAACATGGGATTAGGTTTGGCATTTGGTATGGAATTTGTTATAACTTTCGTATTCTAGATCCTTCCATCTGATGTAATAGTGATGCATGTCAAAATCAATTGGAGTGAAAGCTGCTGCGGAATTGAAAAACTGATGTTCTTGGCGAAATTCACCAGGTGTAACTGGTTACATGAAATAGGGTAATAGGGTACATGCTTGAGAATTTGAATTCTAGCGCCATTTGTGAAAGGTGTAACCAGTTACAAGCTTTTGGGTAACTAGTTACCTCAGTGCAAAAATGAGAAATTAAATTTCTCTGTTGCAACCTGTTCTGAGCACGCCTCTGTGTCTGAACCTCAACCTTTGATATGACACTTGAATGATGCTTGGAATATGATAGATAACTTGTTTGGAATAAATCATACGAACTTCGTACTCTCTGTTCTTGATTTTGAAGTAATCAAACGATTTGTTAAGAAAAATAAATGGTTCAAACCTCTAATGACTGTGAGTTTCATTCTGAGTTCTACTGAAACACTCTTTGAAATAAAGAAAACCCTGAACCGCATGAAATAAGTTGTGATCCCATGTTTTTAGAACTCAATGCAATGCATGCTTAATTGTTACGACAAATGCATATGGATGAGAAGCACAAGCGAATTAAGGTTAGAAAATAGAGGGCACATTTTGGGGTACAACAAAGGGGTGTATGGAGGAGACAAATGACATAATGCTTGGGGCCACCACATTTGTCCACGTGACACTTTATCGTCTTTTGTTCTTTTGTTGAGTTAATGTTCTTAACTCTTTATAAAGACTTTGAATGTGAGTAAATATTTCTGTGTGGGACTATTTTCATTGCATTTATTAGCATTTACTCCATTCCACTTTTCTTATCATTTTAGAACACACATACATGAACATTGAGTATTCATGAATTTATAACAATATAACATTACATATATATATATATATATATATATATATATATATATATATATATATATATATATATATATATATATATATATATATATATATATATATATATATATATATATATATATATATATATATATATATATATATATATATATATATATATATATATATATATATATATATATATATATATGACTTACTACAAATCATAGCCTTTAAATTTAATTTAATTTAATGGTTAAATTATTTTTTTTACTTAATTAATCATTAGATTAAATTCAATTCAAAGACTATGATTTAAAGTAAATTAAAAAATTACTCTTAAAATAAGTTAATTCCCACTCATATACACAATAATTTTCTCCGCTCAACACTTTTTTCACGAGTGAAGTTCAAAGATTATCAAAGTTTATTAGATGATAGACTGTAAATTATTTGTTTTAGATTTGGAGGTATAATTCTTCTTCGGTTTCTCTTTCAAATTGAAATCAAACTCAAATGTCATAAAAGAAATTAAACAAAGTCGTTTAAATATTCAAAGTTAATTCAAATACAAATAGTACATGTATATATAAATAAAAAAGATAACAAACTATTCCTAATAAAATTTTATATTCGTAACGAAATTTGTGATAACTAGTAACTCTATGTTACAATAAAATAGTAACAAAAAATTTATATAACATGACTACCCAATTCTATTTTGAATCCTTTCCTGTTAAGTGTATGGCAGCTTTCATGGAATTGTGATTTGCCTCATAAACTACTTGTAGGAGAAAATTGTTAGATTGCAAAAAGAAATGAAAACATGCTAGCCCATTTTCTTACTAAATATCTACTCATTAATCTTGAAAGGGGTGTAGATAGAAAAAATTCAACTATTTCTAACTCATTTAAAATTCTCTAACGTAGGCCTTATTTGGCCCTAGTTCATTTACTTCTTTTAATATACGTATTTGTTAATAAAAAACATTGATATTAAGCTAAGATTATGATAAGATTCATATATGCTAATGTACTAAAATAATAAAGTTGAACAAGCTCCTAGTATATTGTAAAAACACTAACACCAACAAAATGTCTAATTTTAAAGTGTAAAAATAAATTTTAATATATAAAGAAAAAAGTGTAAAAATATATTTTTAAACTAACTTGGCAAGCCACATTACAGTGTCATAATCTCGTTGCCAATAGTGTCAAATTGGAAATTTCAACTCGTTCAGTCAAAATTAATAAACTAAACGGGTAAACTTGTCCAACTAATAGTGGTGAGTTGAAAATTTTAACTCGTTCTATCAAAAATAATAAATTAAACGGAGGAATTCGATGAATCCAATTCATTTTATCATTCCTACTTAAATAAGATTCGCATATTTATATTTAAATTCACGTTTTTACAATTAAATATTCTTTCAACTACCAAGAAATATGAATTAACCAAATCAATTGTTTTAAAAACCGAACTAATCAATTGATTGAACTGGTTGAATTGGAAATCGAAGGGGTCACCGATCTAATATGATTGTTAAAACAAGTAAGCTATTGAATCAGTAAGAATCCGTCAAAATTGGTAAAAATCAGAGAACCGACGGTTTTGAAAAACGGCGAGTTAAATGTTTGCTTTTTTTCTTCAAACAAAGCAACACCACTTTTATAATATTTTTTTTTGGCATAATTAGTCCTAAATCCATTAACTTAATTAAATATTTCGATTTAGTCACATAACTAAAAAGTATTACGATTTAGTCCCTTAACTAACATTCTATTATCTAAAATGGTCCCTTTCGTTAATGTTTGTCGAAAAACATTAAGTAGTGACCACGTGGCAAGACATGTAGGCAAATGTAACTTATTCACTCAACGTTTATGTTATATTTGTACTCTAGGGTTGATTCTTCATCTTCCAGATTTTGTTTTCAAATCGTTTTCATCTTCCAACTTTTGTTTGGTTTCGTTTTTTATTGTGTGCAACATTTTCTTTCGTTTGATTCCCCAATGTCAAAGAATGCAAGTAATGCTTCAATGTCAAACAATCAAAGCTTTGCGACAACTGAATTTGTGCTTCGTAGAAACAGGATGGTGGAGTGTTTTCGCCAAGATGAAAGTTTCTTTGTACTATAAGTGATATGAACAATGTGAACTATAGGAGAAAATTTTTGGGTTGTAGAAATTATAGAAATCACATGGATAAGTGATATAATTTCTTCAAGTGGTTAAATGATGAAATAGTTGATTAAAGAGATTTGAAGATTGAAAGGTAAAAGAAGAAAATTTCAGAATGAGGTTCTCTACACTAGATGATGGTTCAAAATGTCCATTGTGGTTGGGATTTTGAGCTTAGGGTTTAATCTTGTGTTTGTAACAATGTATTTCATATAGGTCAGGAGCTTAAGGTAATGTAGCGTCCTGTCATGAGTTTATCAATGTAATTTAGTTGGGTTGAATTTTGTAACTGTCATGAGTTTATCTATGTAACACTTTTGTTTGTTTAATGCATAATTTTATGATAAATAGTTTGTGTTCATTATACTCTACCAATTTATGTTCATTATACTCTTCACAATGTTATGATAAGCAATTTGTGTTCATTACGCTGGTGTAATATTTTAACAATGGCATTATAAGCCATTTCATTTAAATAGTGATAACAGTAACAAAATTAGCCATATCATTTCAATAATGGCATTAGGATAAACATTAGTGGTATCAAAAAGTCAAAATGACATTCTAAGTCGTATCATTTCAATAAGCAATAACAAAATTACATATCGGTTCAAAATGGCATTATAGGTCATATCATTCAAAATGACATTATGATTCATATTGCAAAATTACATAACATTCCCATGATATAGTTACATTCCAAAATAACATAACAAAAATATCAAGCAGAAATCAGAGTCATGGTTGACTTAAAATACCCCCCCCCCCTTTTGAAGTGTTCTTTTCTTTTTTGGTGGTGGCTGAGTTGAAGGTGCTTATGGTGGCTGACTTGAATGTGCTTGTGGTGGCTGACTTGGATTAAATTGTGGTGGCTGATTTGGAGTTGCTTGTGGTGCTGGAAATTTACATGCGACCTTGTTGTTATAATCCTTATGGAATCGAATGTACTTGATTCCATGTTTTTCTTGTTTCAGATGTGACACATCCCTCACCATTCCTCCAGCCCATTTATTCCTTTTTTTTCTTGGACCTACCAGGTTGTCTCTTTATGGGTGGTTTCTACAGATCAATATCATCAATTTTTGTCCACAGAGTTTCCCCATTAACTGGATAAAGAACTTATGCATAAGAAGTTTCATATTGTTCCTTTTTATAAAAATCAGACACAAAATCATCAATTTCTAAGTGCTAATTCTTCATGCATGACAGCATGACATCCCTGTCAGCATCCACATTCTACATGAGCATTTTTTTTAGATTAACAATATAAATTTTCCCATTGAATGATATATGCCTAACTTCTTAGTCATTTTCACACGCACGTTTGTAACACATGTACAAATCACAATATAATCACAAGCCAGTTTAATTATAGAGATATTACATGTAGAAAACACAATATAACAATCCAATGGTTTGTTTTTTATGATTCTTTTGTGATCCTCTTTTTGATATTTGGTAGAAATGTACCTTCATATTTGGAAATCTTCTGCCTATCTCTCATATCTGCATAAGATACACTCTTATTTGTTCAAGCATAGTGACAATTGTCTTGGCTCTTGCAGTTACAAATACAAAGTTGAAAGCCTCTAACATGTTATTCATTAAAGTGTTACATCCTGTACTAGTCCTAAACCTCGATTCGCTCTAGAACCTTGGTAGAATATTTATAAGGTGCTTGAATACCTCCTCATTAACATCCTTGATTTCAATCAAGATTTTATCTCAGGCATTAACATGATTAGAAGTTGCATCCTTCAACATCAGTTCCTTTAATTTAAGACCTGGGAACTTCTTTCTAAAACTGTTGTACAAATGTCTGCGAACACATTGAAGGAACTACTTTGAAACCTTTGTCATAATAAAGGGTTAAAACTGAAACTTATTAAACAGTAAATGGGCTACCTTGTAAGAAAATTAAGATAGTGGTACCTAACAGAAAACCTTTGGTCAACATTAGGTAGCAACTCCTCAAGTGCTAGTAACAAACTCTACAATACAGTTAAAATAGATGAAGATTTAATCATGTGAGAAATCATTAAAACATATTTTAATATAATTAAAATAGATGAAGATATTAACCTTTTGTTGATCACTTATGAAAGTGTAAGTGTTCCATAATCGGACTCCTTCCAAATCAGTTGTCAATAATTCCAAAAAAATAGCTCCATGATTATTTAGTTTTACCCTCAACATCAAAAAATGCAATTGAAGCGTTTGACCATTTGGGTCCCTCCTAATGGCAACTAGTATTTGTCCACCATAGTATCCCTTTAAGAAACACCCATCCAATCCTATAATAGGTCTGCACTTGAAAAACTTATATTTGCAAGCTTTGAAGCATATGTACATCCTTTGAAAGTGAGGATTCATTGGCCTCTCAAGATGTTCATTGCTTTCCCCTTCACCTTGAAATGGTTGACTTGTAATTTTAACAATTGATTTAAGGTTTTCCCTTAACATTTCATGCCCATAATCATGAATTACTCTATATTTCTCAGTAAATGAATCATCCATAATATCAATAACAAGTGAATTTTCTCTATATGCAAGTGTCTTGTTGATCCCTACATTCCATTTTTCATGTGTCTTCTCCATAATATCACTTAACTTCAAGTTTGAATTCTATCTAACATTGGTTTGAATCTTTTTGCCTAACCATTTGGAATTAAGGAACCTAACCTTGTAGTCCCTACTAAATTTATGCTTGTCCACTATTTTCCTCAATTGCCAAGTCTCTTCACCTTGTATATTTTCACAGTATGCTTATCCTGGACAACCTTTCTTGCATATCACTCTCATCTTCTTTTTTTTTTATAATCATTTTTCTTAAATTTCAGGTTCCTTCTAAAATGTATAGCATAGGTTATTATTTCCTCTTTAAATTCATCCCTTATTACAAAATAAGTATCCACTTTCCACTTGTAGTCTTCCATTCTTTTAAGAAACTTGAAGGTTACAAAATCATCCTTTTAAATCTCATCATCTTCACTATCATACTCATGAGGTAACTCATCACTATCATACTCCTCAATGTCACTTAATCCTCTAAATAGTTCCTTTAAGATTCATTCACATCATCAAGTGAACCACACCCTTCAAATGATCCTTCCATTTCCCTTTGTTTATTTGGTCTCCCAACAATGGTTTTCCCTTTCCCTTTTCCTTTAGCCCTGCCTTTTCCTTTCCTCTTACCTTTTTTCCATTCCCCTGTCCTTTTGCTTTGCTTTTTCCCTTTCTTTTAACTTAGTTTTCAAAGGCTACTTCCTCATCATCAACTACTATCTCACCATTCCTATATTATTTTTTGAGTCTTCAAAGTTAACATTCAAAGCATTGTCTTCACTACTCTCAATTTCCACGTCTCCTTGGTTACAATTAACTCCCTTAACTTCTTGTTGGTTACAATTTAGTCCCTCATTTGTCCCCTTCATTTCCACATCTTTTGTGTTATATTTAACTCCCTTAACTTCTTCCAGATTACAGTTTACTCCCTCGGTGTTCCCCCTCATCACCCACATTCTCTTCCATATCAGTCATTCCCTTATCACCCACATTATTTTCCCTATTAATGGTCCTCTCATCACCCATATTCACTTCAACCTCAGTGGCCCCCTCATCACCCATATTCTCTTCCATATCAGTGGCCCCTTTGTCACCCACATTCTCTTCCACCACAGTTGTCCCTTTATCCAAGTTGTATCCTTCATCCACAACATTTTCAAACATGGTTAGGACCTAATTCAAGTTGGCTCCATCATCCATAACATCTTCAAACATAGTGGGAATTGGGTATTCTAGTAAAAGTATAGGTTCCTCAATAATGTCAGGTTGTGAAAGAGGCTGCGTAAATTACATGTCTTAGTCATCACTGCAATTGTTTTCATCCTGTTAGTTCCCTTGTCATCTTCCAATAGAAAAATGTCATTAACACTCATTTCATCGTAATACCAAAGTTTGCCTACAAATTGCCCAAAATTTCAAAATAACTTCAATGATCAGGATTAACATCCCAAATTATCTCTAACCCTTTATAACTCAACTTGGTCAAATTAGAAAACTCCTTAGAAAATTTACCAGAATGATGCACAATATTCAAGCTACGTAAGATAGAAGAAGTACTAAGGAAGATTGCTAAATAAGTTTTTTTTTTACATTTCTAGAACTTATAATTGAGTATTCATACCTTAGGGTTTCTTTTTCAAACGTTAGTTGGCTACAAATCGCCTTAGTTTCGTCGTCAACAGAGTTAGGACTTCAACTTTTGTTTCGTCAAACTTCGTTTCGTCTTTAAGAGATCTAGGATCAATTATCGTTTCAGCTTCAGAATGCAAATGATGTTTCTCTCACTCAAACTTTGCCCTAATATGTTTCACCTTCGTTTTTTTTAATTTCAAAACTTTAAATTAAAATAAAATTAACAAATTTCAAGTTAGATTCTAACTGTCCAACAAGACAAGAATTAACATATTTTTGACAAAACATAACAGAAGGGACCATTTCAGGTAATTGAATGTTAGTTAAGGGACTAATTTGTAACATTTTTTAGTTAAAGGACTAAAGCGAAACATTTAATTAGTTTAATGGACCAAAAGACGCATTCATTAAAATTAAACCATAAGTAGATTTTGTTCAAAACTTATTTGGAATTAAATTTATTAGACCCTTCCAATTATTTTTTATTCAGTTTGTTAAGAAATGTGGTTGGGTTTAACTCAACCCTACAAAATCGGTTGATAAGGTGAGGATTGCCCTCATTTATAAACACATGTTCAAGCCATATATTATCCGATATGGGACTCTTAAGACACTCTCTCATGCTATGGACTAGACAACTGAAGCGAGAATAAAAATGGTGGATGACCCGATAGCGGAAATCATATTAGGTGGCCCAGCGGATCTTAAATTAGACTCTGATACCATGTTAAAAAATGTGGTTGGATTTAACTCAACTCCACAAAATCGGTTGATAAGGTGAGAATTGTCTCCACTTATAAACACATGTTAAAGCCATATATTATCCTATGTGAGACTCTTAACATAATTTATATTACAATTAGACATTATTTAAAATTTATTTGAATTTGTATTTTTTATGACTATGTTTATAATTTGAATTTAAAGAATGAGCTTGTAAGTTTATGATATTTTAAAATTTTAAAATTTTTTAGGTGTTGTAATTTTTTTTAGAAACCGAACCATCTGGTTTTCTCGTTTTAATAACTATATAGTTTTGTCATATAAATCAATTGATTCAAGAGTTATTTAGTTTAATCCAATTTTACCATACAATTTAATTAGTGATTAAGTGATTCAACCAAAAAAAATCAATAACTTAATACTCTCATCAGTTTAATTAGCGGTTTAATTTTTAAAACACACTCACTCTCATTAGTGCTACATAACAATATTTTCAATTCAATAATTACATAAATGAAACTTACCATATAGCTTAACATGTTCACATATAATTAATCAGTAGTAGAAAAATTAAAATGGCTATACAAATCTAGATCAAAATAATATATTTTATCATTGAAAAACAAAGTGTCATTATTTGTATGCTGTTTATAGTTCTCCAATCACACATCAACACATGCACTGTGTATTCAGTATCTAAAACCATTATTCCAAGATTTTGAACTGGATTCCTTTTTCCCACTTTCTTTCGCTAAATAAAATAACATTTCTTATATGCGTGACTGAAATATATACTATAGATAGAGGTAGGTACTTGCTTGATAGGACAATCCATGCAACAAAAATAGGTAGTCAAGGAAAGAAAAATTCTGATACACAATGCTTTCTATTCTTTGTTGTGAAAGAAATCTAGTGTCATGTGATTCACAGAGTTCTCTTTTGGTAAATTTTCCACTTTGGTCCCATTTTCTTCTCATTACTTTGTGTCACTGAGTTTCTACTTGTGGTATTTCAGCATCTTGGTCCATCATTTCATGACAAAAAGTGCATTCCTATGTGCTCAGTTCTCTTTTCTGAAGCTATCAGTTAAAGTTGGCCACGCTCATGAATTTCAGCACAGTTCAAATTTTATTGATTCCAATGACAAAGATTGTTGTCAAACGTATGATGAACATGCATGCCTGACATTACACATTCATGATTGTTCTCAATGGAATCTGTATGTAAATGTCAGATTTAGTCTTAGCTTGCAGAATTTGATTCATAATAGTGACAAAAGATGAGTTATAAATGTAATTTTAAATTCTGATAATATTGCAGTGAGGTTTGTTCACAATTTTTAAGTTTTATGATATCATTGCAAAGAACTACGATATAAAATATAAATTTATAGCTTGACATCAACAAGTTGCATTAAATATATACATATTAGAAATATAGTTAGGTTAGTTAGGTGTATTTTAGTTTTATTAGGTTGAAATTTAGTTAGGTAGATACATTAGTTGTTGCATATACTAGTTATATATTTTCATGTAACTGGTTTTTTTTATTATTTAATTTTTTTTATCCATGACTTTGAAAAAAAAACTTATAATATGATATTAGAGAGATAGTTATTATGCAATATTCTTTTATTTTTTATTTAATTATTGAATTTTGGATTGTTTTTAGGGTTAAATATGTTTTTGTTCTTTATAAAATATCAAAATTTGTTTTTGGTTTCTATAAAAAAAAATAGCGTGTTTTGATTCCTACAAAATAATTATGCACGTAGTTTTACTCCCTACTGTCAAATCAATGTGTATTTTTGAATGATTATTTTGCACATATGTTTAGAACGTTATGAAAAGTTTCTCGAAAAAAAACTTAAAATTTGATTTATAAGTTGAGATTTTCATTACTTTTATCATTATTTTTTGAAATTTAAAAAATTAATATTTAATTGTTCTCATTTTAAAAAATTATATAATTTGGTAAAGAAATATTTTATAGTAATTTGTACAAGTATAAAATAAATTATTAAAAAATTTAAAAGTTTAGGTGTAATTAATAGTTTTTAAAATTTTAAAAAATAGCCAAGATTAAAACTGCATGCATAAAACTTTTGTAGGGACTAAAATATGTCCTTTTTTTTTATATGGATTAAAAATGAAATGTGAGATATTTATAGGGACCAAAAACATATTTAACCCTTGTTTTTATGATCTGACACCGTATTTTGGATCATTTAGAGAACCCATTTATCTAAATGATGTCACAAATACTGTGAAAGAGTTAGAAGGAAAAAGTATTATTTTAGTTTAGAAATGATTTTTAGATAGATTATGGATGAACTCATTTGCATATTCTGATTGAATTTTTAATCTTATCATCTTCATTAACTTATGGTGGAGAATAGTAGCTCCGATAGTGATGATGGCGTGTGGGAGGGTTTTGAGTATGAAGAGAAGGGATGAGATAGAGTAGCTGACTCATTTGGCAGTAGCAAAGACAACCATGATATGAGGAGTTCCCATAAAGATGGGACTTTTCCTGAACATATTAAAATAGGCGGTGTGTTGGAAGAGTGAGCTTTGAATGGTGTTGGATTCAGATAATGTAATTGATTGTGTAAAGGTAGGTGGTGAAAAGCGTGTAGTAAGATTTATTGATAATAATGAAGATTCTTTTAATCTTGTCCCGCGTGTGGAGGCATGTAATGAATTTAGATGTGGGACCAATATTGTGGGGGTGGGTTGGATTGAGGAAGCAAGGGTTAGTGATGTTGGGGTTTGTGTTGTGGGCCTTATGAATGGGCCGGGAAACGTGGAATGTGAAGGCTCAAATCCTATCATTTGTTCTCATGTTGGGCTAGATGGTATGGTGGGTTCCTCTAAGCCCGAGAAAAAGAAGCTTCTAAATGACATTTATAAGAATTTGAAAATTCCATTTTCACCATCTTATTTCTCAGCGCTCCTTGTGGAAAATTCCAAATTGGGATCCAAATTATGTAGGAAATTTCAGGTTTCTACTTCAAATTCTAAAAGGGGAGATTCGAATTCTAAATATACTATCGGGTCTATTCTTTGTTGTGATTCAATTGGTGACTCAGATGTGAAACAAGGAAATTTACATATTAGGAGAAAGTTTGGAGATATTCCTTCCAAGGTTTGGCGGACGATTAAAAGCTTAGGAGTTGAGGGAGACGATGATGACAAACTATTTGAAGGCATTATTAGAAGTATGGAAGAAACCGATAGAAATTATTTTGAAGCAAAGTTGGGGGTAGCGAATTCAGTTCCATGAATTGTGTAACATTCAATGTTAGAGGTTTGGGGAATTCTACGAAGCGTAAATGGTTGAAGTAGATTGTGTTTAAGGGGGAACTTGGCGTGTGTTTCACACAAGAAACTAAGTTTCAAGAGATATTGGATGGGATCATTCAGAGTATTTGGGGTGTGGAGGATTTTCAATGGTCGGCTGTGGATTCTCGGGGAAAGTCAGGGGGACTGTTAACTGTGTAAGAGAAGGACCTGATAACTCCAAATTATAGTTTCAAGGGTGCGGACGTCTTGGGTACTAATGTCTGTTAGAAAGGTAAGAATGTTTATCTGATTAATGTTTACTCATCATGCCATATTATAGAGAAAATAAGGATGTGGTCTGAGCTGATAGATCTTAAAAGGAAGCTCTTGCCGGGGGATTAGACGTTAGGGGAGATTTCAATGTTGTTAAATCAAAAGAGGAAAGACAAGGTAAAAGGATTTAGGGGATGACATAAATGGAAGATTTTGCAGCCTTCATTAATCTCATGGAGTTGATCGATCTGCCAATAGTAGGTAACTGTTTCACATGGTTCAACTCAAGCAGGTCATGTTATAACGGGCTGGATAGTTTTTTAGCTTCTCAGGACTTGATAATATCGTGGAACACTGCTGCCCAATTTATAGGGGACCATAATATTTTTGACCATAGACTTATTTGGGTTAAAGTTAGGAATGCAAATTGGGGCCCTAAGCCATTTAAAGTATTTTCCTATTGGTACGAACATCCAGAGCTCTTGAAATTTATAAAGGATGAATGGTGTGCGTTTGAAGTTACTGGTTCGGCTGCTCATGTCCTTTATATGAAATTCAAAAGGATTTTGGATAAGCTTAGATAGTGGAATAATGACATGTTTGGAGTGGTGAGTCTTAGCATTAAAGAAGAGGTTGAGATCATTAATGCTGTGGAATTTGATATGGGTGATGACATAGGAAGTCTAAATACTCACAGTTTGGACATAAGGCATGTGGCTCAGGATTTTTTTTGGAAGAAAGCATGTATCGAAGAAAGCATCCTTAAGTAGAAGTCGCGGGTAAAATGGATTCGAGAAGGTGACTGAAATTCAAGGTATTTCCATGCTCTGTAAAGGTATAGATCTAGAAGAAACTCTATCAATTTTGTCAAGGTGGATTCGGTATTAGTTGAGGAGGTGCCCTTGGTTAAGAAATATGTCAAGGATCATTTTAAAGCTAGGTTCCACAACATTCCAATGCATAGGCCAAAGTTGGATGTGGTTGGTATTTCAAAGATTTCTTCTGAAGATAGTGCTATGTGAAGGTGTGAGAAATACACAAGAAAGGGGGGGTTTGAATTGGGTATTTGCTCTATTAATACTTTTTCTTGGTTTCTTCACTTGTTGCTTTCTATAAAGTTCTATAAGATGCATTGCGGAAGCATATATAATAAAGCATAACACAAGTAAAGAACACATGATATATCCTGGTTCACTTGAGCAACTCTCAAGCTAATCCAGTCCACCCTTCCAAGGTGATTTCGCCTCACTCAAGCAAGGACTTAATCCACTATAACCAAACTGATTACAGTTGCACAAGCTAACTGCAGGTGACTAATAAAATAGATAATGACACGTTCATGGATCCCTTAGGATATAACGTTCATTGACTCCCAATAGAATCCGATCACAAAAGATCTCCTATTAGAATACCACAAATGACAACTGTCACTTGTCATCTCAAGTATTCTAATCTTCACAAGATCACTTGAGGAACCACTAATTCTAAGATGAATTTGTGTTGCCGGAGATTACGTGAGTGCTTCTTGTCAAGCAGATTACTCCTAATTAAGTACATAACAAGTATTGAGCAACAGCTCCTTGCATACTAATACAGAAACTAATCTAAAGATAAATCTCTAAGAGATTATTAGAACTGTAGTTTCCATATTGCTTAAAAGCTTTCTTATGTGAGCAATGCGGCTTCTTAGCATAAAGCTTTTCTTATTAATAAACTATGTTGCTAACTTCACTCGTCAGCATCATTGCTTTTTAACAAGCTGGCTTGCTTTGTAATGAGCTCACTAGCTAGCTAGCATTTGAATGAATTAAATGTTCTTCTTTTATAGTGCATCCAAGGGAGACGTTGTGAGGGTAGAGATGTCCATTCAAATATTCCAACGGTCATTTCCCAATAGATAGAATACTCACGTGTTGTATAGTGATGACATCACTTTCTTTTCCTTTTCTTGCAACGTTAATATCTCAACATTGGAAACCACGCTTATGAATAGTACCAACGTCTTTGTCATAGTGAAATGTTTGCATGCGTTGTACTGTAGTCTTCTTGACTTGGTTCTTCTAATGATTCATCAGATGAGTAGTTCAGCAACTACTTTGGTATGAAAGCTTCAGCATCAAAGTTGTTTAAGCACATGTTTATCAAATTTAATAGCAGCAACTTATCTGATGAGTAATACGCCTCTGTCTAGGTGAATCTTCTCCTGACACAATCTTCAACTTCAGAATCCAGTCTTCAGCATTCCAAGATCTAAGTTTCTTCTGAAACAGTCTTGAGAATCTTTGTGATTGATTCTTCAGAAATCATGTCTTTAGAATCTTCAGAGTTTTGATCTTCAGAACACGTCTTCAGAGTCTTTCTGCAGTTGGTCTTCATAGCCTTCAGCTTTCAGAACTTTAAGTCATCACAGTCTTCAGAGCTTGGTTCTTCAGAGGACTATATCTCAGATGCGTTGATAACTTCCAGATCAGATACACTTCTTAGAGCAAAATCCACAAGAGCATTGCAACTGCAATATACATCATCTTTGGATCTTTCTGATTGTGATCAGATATAGAGCCATACTTGCTTCTTCAATACGCTTTAAATGCTTTCAGATCAGATGCACTACTCAAAGAAGAATCCACAGGAGCATTGCAACTGCAATATCCAGCGTCCTTGGATCTCTCTGATCGTGATCAGATGCATAAGCAAACTAGCTTCTCCTATAAGCGTTTTATGATACGTCACACATAGTAACTCTCATATTATATTAACTGCACACGTTGATGTTGTTTGTTTGATCTTATATATTTAATTATCATGATCTGCACATAACAAACATTAGAACATAAAATGTTTCTTTCACAAATACTTAATTCTTACAATCAAAACATAGAGATAATCATGTAGAGACAAATCTTGCTCTTACACTATGTTGGAGAAATTCTTCAGTGCTGATGAAATTAGGGAAGTGGTGTTCGATTGGGATGGCAACAAAAGTTCTGGCCCCGACGAGTTTAATATTAAGTTTTTACAAAAAAACATGGGACATCATTGGGTCAAATGTTGTTCTATGCATTCAAGAGTTCTATCAAACAGCTAGGTCACCAAAAGCTATGTCTTCCTCGTTCCTCACTCTTATTCCAAATCTGGAAAATCCATAAAATTTGGATGTTTATTTGCCAATTTGTCTCATTAGTTGTGTGTATAAGGTATTCTCTAAATTATTAGCTACCAGGATTAGAAGAGTTATGGGTAGATTAATATCAAGTTCCTAAACCACTTTTATTCAAGGCAAGAAACTTGTTGATGAAGTTGTAATATTAAACAAAATTATTAACATGGCAAGAAGGAGGAAAAAGAGTTGTGTGCTATTCATAGTAGACTTTGCAAAGGTGTACGTCTGCGTGGAATTGGAGTTTCTTAGGCACATGATGATGGTTATGGCCTTTGTAAATAGATGTTTGCAATGGATTGAAGGCAGTGTTTTAAGTAGCTATATGTCTGTAATTTTCAATGGGACTCCTACAAATGATTTTAAGGTGACGAAGGGCTTACGTTAATAGATCTATTATCTCCTTTTCTCTTTACAATTGTAGCGAAGGTTTGGCAATCTTGGTTAAAAGAGCAGTTAAGGGAGGGATTTTTAAAGGCTTTGAGGTAAATGAAAGGGTGTCCTATAGTCTTTTACAGCATGCAGATGATACTGTGATGATATGTGATGGCGACTGGGAAAACTTATGGGCGGTGAAATCCATACTTAAGGGTTTAAAGTTGATGTCCAGGATGAAAATAAATACGGGTAAAAGTAGTCTAATAGGCGTGGGCATTGAGGATTACTTCATGATATGTGTTGTACAATTCCTAGCGTGTAGAACTGGATCTATTGCATTCTTTTTCCTTGGCCTTAACATTGCTGGTAACCATAGGAGAGTGTCATTTTAGAAGCTGGTTATTGAAGCATTGACGCAAGGCTATCTCCTTGGAAAGCTAGATTGCTTTTCGTAAGTGGTCGAGTTACATTCATAAATTTTCTCCTCGCCAATATACTTATCTATTATCATTCCTTTTTCGGGGCTCCTCGCAATGTATTGAAGGAATTGGTTTCAATTCAATGTGATTTCTTGTGATTTGGAGCAAAATCTAGTAGAGGTGTTTCCTGGGTGAGTTGGACTATAATTTGAAAACTGAAAGAAGAAGGAGGTTTAGGTATCAAAGATATTTCCCTTTTCAACAAAGCACTATTGAGTAAATGGCTATGGAGGCTTCTTGTGGATAAACATGCTCTTTGGGTTGGAATTTTGGAGGGTCGCTATGGAGATTTTGCAAGAAATATTAGCTACAAAATGCTTGTTTGCAACTGTCAACATGCTTCCTTGTGGTGGAAGGATACCATCTTGAATGGGGAGCTCTTTCAAGACAAGGTGTTGACGGATCTTCTTTCTTATAAACTTGGAGATGGGGCATTGACTCCTTTTTAGCATGGTTGCTGGTGTGGTCAGGACTCGTTGAAGATGATGTATGTTGGACTTTATGATATATCTCTTAGGAAATATGTTGATGTGTCTGAAAGGGGTTATTAGGCTTAAGGCATTGGCAGTTGGGCATACTAGGTTGGGAGAATGATGCATCGTTGGAGAAGGAGTATCATAAAATAATCATTCTGTTACAGGAAGTATCTCCCTTGGTGGAGGATCAAGACACCTTGTGCTAGCCGTTTAATGTTTCTAAGCGTTTTACGGTGAAGTATTTCTATAATAAGCTATTGGCTGCTAGGTCACACGTGAGGTTGGATGAGGTTTGTTGTTCTGCATTGTCTCTAGAATGGAAGACTCGATCTCCATCTAAGTTGAAGATCATGGGTTGGAGGCTGCTTATTAATAGGCTTCCAACACGTCTTAATCTACCCAAACATGGAATCATTTCCAACCCGCATGTTTTGGTGTGCGTTTTTTGCTTTCATTTTCATGAAGACTCTTCTCATCTTTTTATATCTTGTGCCAAAAGTAGGTTGGTGTGGAGGAAGGTATTGGCTTGGTTTGAGTTGGAAGAGATTAACAAAGACCGGTGTGATTATCACCTGTTAGCTTGGAGTTTGCAATTGAAAGTTAAAACTTTCGTGGAAGGTGCGGCAAGAATGTGGCTGGTGGTATGTGTGTGTATTTGGTGGGAAAGGAACCAGTTTTGTTTAATGATGCTATTTGTGATCCTGAAAACATTATGCATAAGATATTTGAATTATCTTGATGTTGGTTAGTAATGAATCCAAAACGTAGAATATCTTGTAGTTATTACGATTGATGTATATACCCTTGGCTCTTTATTTAGAGTCATTTATGTTTTAGAGATTTTTGGAAGGTTGTAATTTGATTATGGTACCCCTTTTACCTTGTTGAATGTCATTATCGCTTATAAAAAAACTGATGGTAGATCAAGTGTTCGCCTTAGTTATGAAGTAGATATTGGTATGTGTTTTTAATTGTTCTCTTGGTGATTTATGATTTGTTGATGATGGTTTTGGCGGTAAGAGTTTTAACTTTAATTCTAAGAGGCCGGTCTATAGGTAATTGAGCATTTTTCTTTCTTATTGTTTGGTATGTTATTTTGTTGGTTTTAGTGTTTTTTTTTCTTTTTCTTTTTTGTACTTTTGATAAACCTCTAGACATTAACGTGGTTTATGATTATTAGTATTTTAGTAATTTTCACCTATTATATTAATATATTTTGTCATTAAAAACTTATTATTTCTCTAACCTCAAAACTAATCATATTTTTCATAGCATATTCATCACTCATATTCATCTATTTTCATATTCTTTTCTTTTTACACATTGCTGAATTTTTTTAGTTTAAATTTTTTGAAAAAAAAAGAGTTATTGACAAGAGATAAATAAGATTTAGAATATTTATTCAAATCCTTATTTAAGAGATATTTATTTATAAACTTTAGAGTATATCAAAATTCTTTTTCTTCCAACATCAAGTTATTAGTGATTTATATGTTATGGTTGACTGCAATTTGGTTTGCACTTAAAGAGAGTACGAAGAAATCAAACAAAATAATATAGAAGACACAAATTTATTCTTTTAATGAATGAACACCAATCTTTTAAATTTTTTTAAAAACCTCTAAAAATTTGGGGATTTTATCATTTTATCATAATTATTTTAATAAAGATAAAGTATTGAATAAAAATAAAAAATAAAAAAGATGGAAGAATAAAACATAAACCATAGAACAACTAGTAAAACAGATTGTTGAACACACTCAATCTTTCCCTCAAAACACTTTCAAAAATACAAATAGGAAGTGAATCTCGCCAACTATCATAACAACTAACAGTAAAATTGAATGAATTATATTTAGAGTGAAAAAAGAAAATGATTTAATTATTTGCTTGATAATAAAAACCAAATTAGCTTATATAAATGCTAGTGGCAGATACAAGTTAGTTAGATAGTTAACAACCTAACAAACTTTCTAACTAACCAAAATGGAAATTGGTAACTTATTTAATAAGTAAAGATAGGGAAAAACAATAAATTTAAGTTCAACAATGGTTCCTTGCACAACAAGTTACTCATTTTCATCTTTTCCTCTTGTTACCCCGTGCCCCCCTAGCTGGAGGGTGGAAGATATCCATAAGATCAAGCTTGAACACTAATGCATGAAATGGTTGAAGGTTGGAAGCTTTGGAGAATATATCAACTACTTGGTAATTGGAAGCAATAGGAAGTAACCTCATCAACCATTCTTGCATTTTTAATCTTACAATGTAGCATTCGATGTCCAAATGATTGGTTCTCTCGTGGAAGACATGATCAACAACTATATGCAGAACACTTTGACTATCACAATAGAACACAACCTGACTAATGCAATTTTGACCAAGATCCTTCATGAGGAAAGTCATCCATAATAATTCCTGGGTAGCGGCAACAATAGCCATGTATTCTGCTTCAGCTAAAGAATATGGCATGATGCTTTGCTTCTTAGATTTTGAGGAAATTAGAGAATGGACAAGAAAGAAACAATATCCTGAAATGGATATGTGAGTGTCTAAATATCTTCCCCAATCTGCATCACTGAATCCCTACAATTGAAGAGCTGAGTTTCTTGGGAAGAACAAAAACACGTCCTAGAGCAGTTTTCAAATACCTCAAAATTTGAAATGCATCTTTATGGTGGTTTTTAGTTGGTTATGACACGAACTGGCTTAATTGGTGTGTGTCACGATCAATGTCAAGTCTTGTTGTGGTTAGATAAGCTAATATACCAATGCATCCATTTCTTTAGCTTTGAGATCAGGATGACCATTGGCTCCATAACTTTGTTATCTTTCTTCCTGTAGCACGATAGAAAAAAATTTATTGATGGTTTGTAGAGGCTTCATCAACAGAATATGAGATTCGACACTTTGATATTGCTCATTCAATCCTACAAGAAATTGAATTATTTGATCTTCTTTCTTGAAGTTTCTTGCATTGCGCATAACATCACAAACACATTTTCATGGACAAGTGCATTGAGGAATGAGTCTGAATTGATCAAGTTCATCCCACATAGCTCGCATTTAGCGAAATACTAAAAGGATTTCTTAGTTTTCCTTGTTTGAAATTCTAGATAGCTTGATATAAATCAACTACACGAACTCTATCTCAATGCATATACCTTTCCTAGAAATCATTTCAAATATCCACAAAGTTTTCTATGTATACAACATTTTTAACAATGTGCAGTTTCATGGAATTAATCAACCATGAATGCACAAGATTTTTGCATCTCTCCCATGCAACAAAGTCGAGATCATCTTCTCTTGGTATTGGAATTGAACCATTAACAAATCTGAACTTGTTCTTGATAACAATAGCTCGTTGCATTTTATTCGCCCATCCACGGTAGTTGGAATCTCATTCTAATTGTGGCGTGACACAAACTGTTGTTGGATTCTCCAATGGATATATGTAGTAAGAATCAAGCGCAACATCTGGATTCACATTTCTGCCATTCCTATTGTTATTGTTGTTCCTTGTCATTGCAGGCACACGAGGAAGAAGAAAAGTTAGTATAATCAGGTTCTATGATATCATAACAGTAAAGTTGAATGAATTATATATAGAGTGAAAGAAGCAAATGATTCATTAGATTGAAAATAAAACCTAAACTAATTTATATAGATGAGAGTGGTAATTACAAGTTAGTTTGAGAGTTAACAACGTAACAAATTTTCTAATTAACCAAAATAGAAACTACTAACTTATTCAAAAAGTAAATATATGGCAAAACAATAAAGCTAAGTTCAACAATGGTAGCTTGTACAACAAGTTACTCATTTTCATCTTTTTATCTTGTTAACAAAAAAAAATACATTGGCTAATCTATTTGCACAAATATTTCTCTTTAAAAATGTAAAATATTTTAAATCTAAAAATAAATAATATATAAAATATTCTTCCTTTTTATTAAAAGACTCCAAAGAACAATATTCCCTTTAAAAAGTCCAATATTGAGACAATTTCAAATAAAAAATTTCTCAAATTCTTCTTTTTGCCTTGAGTCATTTTTACCATAATTGACATTCTAGCTATACTTCATTAAAAAGTGGATATTTAAACATAAATAATTTGATAATCTAATTGATATGCAGCTTTTATTCATTAACCATTGTCTATAAAGAAATTAGATATTTAAACAAAATCAAATAAAGTCAACTGTTATCCATAAAGAATTAATACTTTAGGAAAAATTTTCTTTTAGTCTTTGTGACAATTTTAACTTCTATCTATAGAAAAATAGATAATTATACCAAATTTTCTCTTTTTGTCGATGATTTACAGATACTTTTGTATACTTCTTAAATTAGAAATTATCCTAAACACATTCTAACTTGTGAGAAAATTATAAAACTATAATTAAATGATATAATTTTTCTTTGTTTTACTAATTTATGATTTTGTTGGTTAAATTAATTAGTTGTTATTATTAACTAAAGTTTGTTATTCTATTTAACAATAGTTTTTTATTATTTAATCTATGACTTATAGGGTTGTAATAATAGACAAATAAATGTAAGATTAATTTTTATTTTGTTTTTCTAGATCCAACCACCACCTTATTACTTTGAGACAGAAATTGTACTTGGATGCAGATATTTTATTCATATTTTGTCATTTTATGATCATGTCATAAAACTTTATGTTAATTAATAAACTTAGCTTTCTAAGATAAAACACAAAGAAAAGAATGAATCACACATGACAATATATAAAGACAAATTTTATAGACAGTAATAATTAGGCTAATCAAATGACGTGGAGCCCAATGACAGGGCAGCTAAGTTAACATAATAATTAGTAATGCTTTAGATGGCTCCATTTTTGTATTAATCTATGTTCAAATCTTGGTAGGGAAGTTATAAAGTGAGATTTGGTAAAGTACTTCTAATCAGAAAATATGGCGCCACCCACCACCTTGTCCAAAACAAAATTGTTTCAAGTACTCTCAAGCCAATAGTTGCAAATAAAAAATTCTCACTCTCTTTTGTGCTTTTGTCAATGTATTTGTTTTCATATGCGATGAAGAAAATGAATTTAAATGGTTAATAAATTTCAATTAATGCAATTTAATTAAAGAGAAAGTTAGTTCAAATTTTACTTGAAATAATCTTTGACTAAATTTATTTACCTTTTTGTCAAATTCAAGACATAAAATAATTATTTTTATATATTTGCTTTCTTTTTTTTTACAAAGGAAATATACAGACAAGAAAAAGGTAATATAGATTTAATTCGTCCACATCGACATATAATAAAATAGATAATTGCATTTTCGTGAAACGAGAAGGTTATGTGTTATTTGTTGAATTGAAAAATAAGAGTTTATCTTTTCTTTCTTTTTTTATCATTGAGTGTGTATTGGCCATATAGCATTGATAAATGTTAAATGTTAAAAGGTAAGAATCTGAGAAGTCATTAAATGAAAAATCTACAAGATACACACCTAAAGTGTCCAAACAGATTATACAAGTCAATGACAGTGTGGAGGACATAAAGAATGATGAACTTGTAAATGTCATAGTAAATAACATAGTGAATGATGACTTTTTAGATTTGAATAAGGAAGAAAAACATACTCTTAGATTGACACACAATGTTGACTTTGTTGTGGCCCCTCATCCAAAGAATAAGGTTAATGCTAATGAGGAGCATTTATCAGAAACAAGTTCTTTGAATGAAGAAAAAATAGTATTAGAGACTGCTAATGATTTAAATGAGATTTAGTAATTGAAAAAGAGATGGATGATGATAGAAGAGAGAAACTTGATCCCGATCTTGTGGTTATGGAAAATAATGATAAGAATTTAGTGAGAGATCTCTATGATGATTTACATTTGGAGAAGAATAATAACCTTTGGGATAATGATGAGAATCCTCCTGAGCCAAATAAAAAAAATTACTTTGAACAAGAAAAAGGATAGGAGAAGGCATAAACTTATCCAACCTAGAATAAAAATTAACACCTGAGTCATGTTGGGTAAACGCAACACCACTTAATGAAAGCTATTTATTGGAATACTAGAGGAGTATGAAACTATGATGCTAGGCTAGCTATTAAAAATCTTTGTGATTAACAAAAGTCTGACTTACTTTTGGTTTTTGAACCAATGATTTCTTATGCTCATTTCTCTAATAGTGTCTTAAAAAAATTAAACTTACAAGATTTACATTAAATTTTAGACAGAATCATGATTCAAACACATTGGCTTTATGTGCAATAGATATGAATTCCAGTGTGTCGAGTTTATTTGAACAACAAGTAACTTTTTCTATAAAAGTGGATCAAAATAAATAATTCGTTGCAACTCTATATGCATGTGACTCTCATGTGATTCAAAGACATTTATGGAATGAACTTACCAATCTTTGGTGCCTGATAAGTGATTTTAGTCCAGTTATTGGTTCCCATGCGAAATTTTGTAGAGTCCCTTCAAAAAATTCCATCGATGAGTTTCTTAGTTAGACAAATCAAAATGAGCTTATGCATCTTGAATGGTAGCTATTACATTTAGACGAATGGGAGGAAAGATGGTTATTACTCTTCTGTTAGGCTTGACAGAGCCATCTGTAATCAGAATTGGCTAGATAATTAAAACATAGTCAATTGCTTCATTTTGATTAAGAATAACTCAGACCATTACCATATTCTTCTCCATTGTGACAAATGTAGTTTTTATTTATCTAGGCCATTAAATTTTATGAAAGTTTGGACTCTAGAATATAGATATATACTAATGATTGTTGATAATTTGAATACTAGTGTGGTTGGTTGTGTAACACTCTAATCCCCAACTTGATATTTAGTAAAATAATTCAAATAAAAATCCACAATTAGAGTGCCATGCATGTTTCACCATAGCATAAAAAATCAAATATGAAATAGTCATGTAAAAGTAAGCAGCGGAAATAAAAAAGATTGACGTAAAAGTCTCAACAACCAAAATCTCTAACATAAATAAAGCATAACATAAATCACGAATGTCATCCCATCCCCTGTGCTACATATCAAAGTGACTCCTCTAAGACCCAAAGATAAAGCTAAAAAGACATCGACACCATCCTCTAACTCAAGCGACTACTCTTGTACCTGATTGTCTGTACTTCCAAAGAGCACATACGCCATAACAACAAAAAGGGGTGAGAATACATCTAGCAAATGTTAACGGCAAAATTTATCAAGATAGGATAGTAACAGCGAATTATAAAGTATCTCGACCATACTCAAAACATGATTAAATAAATAATAATGCAATGCAATGCCACCATGTCCTTCTAAAATGCATGTGGTACCAAAATCACTAGATCAGAGGTATGTTAATGATTTTCCCATGTCTACGGTTCCTCTCTAAACCATGTCCCTTTCTGGACATGAGACCACCATAGTTCCTCTTTGAACCAGGTCATCATTGACCCAAGTCCTACCTATCTCCAAAATAAATGAATGTAGGATTCAAGAACAGTCACAAACATGCAACATCATTAGAATCACAAACACAAGTCTCAAAACATTCTCAACAAGATTCCACTCTTGAACCCATAAGTTGTCAATCACATACCTCACTCTAATCCCTCTCTGGATTACTATTCTCAAAATGTCAATCCAGGTCATCACTTAAATCCCTCTCTAAATTACTATACGCAAAAATATGTTTTCAAAACAATTTTAATTATTTCTCCTCAAAAAGGTAAAGTTATGTTATTACCCTAAACTTCAACTTTTTAAAATACTCAATAAACTCAAAATGTCTAAAAACACATAATTTCTCAAAATTGTTAAAAAGGTTTAAAAAATTTGAGTGATAACTCTACTAGGCAGTTTTTCCTCAAAAGTGATTCTAAGGTCAACAAAAGGCTCTAACAACAAAAATCGCTCAATATTATCACCGAAGGACTCTTGAACTTGTCGCATGACCTCATCCGTAGCCAAAGCTCGGCGTGACTCCCCTAGTCGTCGTGGTAATCGATGGTCGACTGTGATCGCTGACCGCCATCATTAAGGTGCGGCCCCTCCGTGGAGCTGCTCCGTCGGCATTGGCACCGCCAAAATCCCCTACCCCCCGAATCGATTTTCTGACTTTTCTCCAAAAATTCAATTTTTCAAAAAAAAGATTTTTCCAATTTTCATGTTTCTGTCAAAAAGTGATTTTTCATAAAATAACTTAAAAATAAAGTATTTTGTAATTTGGGAAAAATGCCAAAATCAATCGATCCATAAAAATTGTCAGGGAAACAAAACAGAGGTCTCAAAATCTCACATTTGGGAAATTAAATGACCCCAACGGAGTCTTTCGAAATCCCATGAGAAAAATCCCAACACAACAAAAATCAACTAACAATCAAACAACTCATACAAGCAAATCATCACTGGTACGCACAAATAATATCTTATAGAAATTCACTGGATTTATCCCGAATCCCTTATTAGGGTCTCAAGGCAAACACATATCAAACATTATCAAATAGATCATAAGCAACAAGTGAAAAATAGGGAAAACTCATATTACCCCAAGCCGCTGATAAGAGGGTAAGGAACCGTCACTATCCTGCATGCCTAAAATCACCCATGAGTAGACAACCCTACCTTAGATTTGTAGCAAGGTTGATAATTCCAGCAAAGATGATTGTTCCTCTCCTCAAGCCTACTTCTTCAAAAAAAATTCCTTTGTTCTTCTGTCTCTTTTTCATGTATGCTAGAAATTTCTAAAACCTAACTTCTCTCCATACTTTAGAATTTATATGTGCCTTATTTCTCAAAATTACTATTTTTGCCCAAATACTCTACACTTCTCTCCTTTCATCTCACACTCTTCTCTAATTACACAAATTCTCCATCCTCTTATTTAATCAATTAAATTATTATTGAATTTAAATAAATATTTAAATTAAATAAATATTCAATTTAAATAATTATTAATCATGATTTTACATTTTTTAAATTATTTTATCTTATTACAAAATAATTAATTATGTCTAATCATTTGCAGTAATTCAATAATAATATTTTTTTATCTGCTCTCAAATCTCAGATCTCCGATAAGTAGTAAATTATCAAATCACCCATACGCTCTGAAAACATCAAAATTCAGTATAATGAATAAATCATATGAATAATTAGATAAATTGCTCTAGTTATAAGTTGGGGTGTTACAACTCTCTCCCACTTAAAATGATTTTTGCCCTTGAAAATTACTTGGAGAAAACAAATGCGGATAGGATTCCCTCATCCGGTTCTCTAGCTCCCAAGTCAGACTACCTCTAGTATATCCTCCTTATACCACCTTCACTAAAGAATCTCCTTTCCTCTGAGCTGCTTCACTTCTCGATCCTCGATCTTGATGGGAAACGCTTTGAAAATTAGGTTCTCTCTCACCTGTACATCTTCCATCTAGATAATATGGATAGATCATGAATGTACTTCCGAAGCTGAGGCACATGGAAAATGTCTTACAGGTTCGAAAGAGATTGTTGTAAGGCCACCCTGTAAGCAACACAACAATTCTCTAAGAAATCTTATAGGGACCAATAAAATAGGGAGTAAGATTCTTAGTCTTTGAATCCTCCCAAAACCAGTCACAAGTGTGACTCTCAGAAACACGTGATTACCCTCTCGGAATTTAAGAGCCTTCCTCCACTTATCGTAATAGCTCTTCTGTCTACTCTGATATGCCTTCATCTTCTCTTGGATCATTTTCACTTTCTCTGTAGTATATTTCATAATCTTTGGTCCAAGGGAAACACTCTCTCCATAGTCATACCAACACAGAGGAATCATACACCTCCTCCCATACAACACTTTAACGGTGCCATTTCAATGCTCGAATGATAGTTGCTATTGTATGTAAACTCTATCAATAGCAGAAAACCATCCCAAGCACCTCCCTGCTCTAAGACATAAGCCCTCAAAAGATGCTTCAAAGACAGTATAGTCCTTTTAATTTGACGATTAGTCTGTGAATGATAAGCAAAACTTAACTTTATCTTAGTACCCAAAGCTTCCTGTAAGCTCTCCCAAAATATGGAAGTGAACCTTATATCTTTATCTGACACAATACTGGATGGAATACCATTAAGCTTCACAATTACAACAATGTAAATCTCATCTAGCTTTTGCAACGGAAGCTGATCTTACTCAGAATGAAGTGTGCAGATCTAGTCAACCTATTCACGATCACCTAAGTTGCATTTAACCCTCTGAAAGTATTTTAGAAACCTAGCCACAAAGTCTATTAATATATTATCCTATTTCCATTCGGGAATATCCAATGGTTGTATCAGTCCAGACGGCTTCTAGTGCTCAATCTTCGACATCTAACAAGTCAAACATGAATATATAAATTGTGCAACGTCTCTCTTTATTCCTGGCTTACCAAAACATTTTCTTGAGATCTTGGTACATTTTTCTATCCCCGGGATGAACACTCAAATCTCTTTGGCGAATTTCCTCCAAAATAGTCTTCTTAATTTCCAGCTCATCAGGTATACAAACTATATCCCGAAACTATAGAATCCATTATCATCGACTCTAAAATATTTGTATTCATTAGCTTATGACAGACGATCAAACAAGTATACATCCAACTTATGACTCTCTCTAATCTCATCAAGGAAACCACTAGTCAATTGCCAACTTCTTTTTTAATTCTCGAAAATTCTCCTCACACATCACATCCTACACAAAGGCTTAACACTTTTGAGTCAACTGAGTCAAAGATATGGCTAACTTAGAAAAGCCTTCGATAAATCTTCTATAATAACTAGCCAACCATAAGCAACTTCTAATCTCTGTAATTGATTTCGGAATCTCCCACCGTAGCATTGCATCTACCTTAGAAGGGTTCACTGCTATACCACCACCAAAAATCATATGACCGAGAAAACTCACTTCTTACAACTAGAACTCACATTATGATAACTTGCCATATAGCATCTTCTCTTTCAACACATGTAGTACAATACGAAGATGTTTGACATGGTCTTCATCTGATTTAGAATACAGAAGAATGTCATCAATAAATACAACTATGAACTTATCCAAATAGGGATGGAAGATCCTATTCAGATACTCAATAAACACACCAGGAGCATTACACACACCGAACAACATAACCTAGTACTCATAGTGACTATATCATGTCCTGAATGAAGTCTCGGGATATCTTCATCCTTTACTAGAATTTAATGATAACTTGATCTCAAGTCGATCTTACTGAAAACACAGACACCCTCTAACTGATCCATGAGGTCGTCGATCCTAGGAAAAAGATACTTATTCTTGATGGTGACCTTATTCAGCTGACGGTAATCAACACATAATCTCATACTATCGTTCTTCTTCTTTTCTAATAACGTTGGAGCTCCCTAGGGTAACACACTCAGTATAAAAAGATTCTTATTAAGCTGATTTTTCAATTGACTATTCAGCTTACTCAATTCTTCTGGAGACATTCTATAAGTTGCCATCGACATATGTCTAGTACCATGTATTAAATCTATGTCGAACTCAACTTCTCTCTATGGCGGTAAATCAATAATATCGTCCAGGAACACATTTGAGAATTCACACACTATAGGCAGATCATCCAACGTCGCTTTACCTTCAATTTGCAAGGAAGAATACATCGCAAACACCTAAGCTTCATCATTCATGAATTCTTTAACCTGTCTTGCAAAAATAAACTGTGGATCTTTCTCTTCTACAATCTCAAGAAACAATATTGTCTTGTTATAACAGTTGATATACTTACGATTGAACTCTAACCAGCTCATACCTAAGATAACATCAAGTTGACTCAATGGTAAGAAAACTAAGTGGACGCCAAAGTCCCTACCATATATTGTCAACAGAGACTTCAAATAAACTTAAAAAGTAGTTATTGACCCATTCGATGGAGTATCGATAACCATGTTGCCTTTGTTGATGTCGAAGCGCGTCGCGACTTCCTGGCCGCCACGGCAACTGCCGCACGACTATAATCTCGATGATTGTCGACCGCCACCATTCATGCGTTTACCGTCTACAGAGTGACTCCGTTGCCGTCAGCGGCACCGATATCCCCCTCGAACCGATTTCTAGCTTTTCCCAAAAAAATCCAATTTTTTAAAAAATATATTTTTTCCATTTTGAAGTTTCTGTCAAAAAGTAATATTTTTCGTATAAGTAATTGTCGAATTTTTTTCAAATTTATTTTTCTTGCTCACTATTAAAGAACTTTGTTTTTTAAAATTGATAGTACAACCTGGTTGTCAATTTTGTGTTGTTTTGACATTGAGTTTCTTCATCCTCCTCCATTTTCGTGCCTCCCTTTTCTTGATGAAATTATTGTGATTCCTTGTTGCAGTTCCTCAGTATATTTTTGTTTAAGGAATTCATTATCATGTTCGGCCGAGTTCATTTACCAATCAAAAATTCTAGGTTCAGTGTTCGTCAATATGCACATCACATTTTCTTGCAATTTTGTTCTGTGCATCGTGATGCATGGATATCTATCTATGAATTCTGATTTGCTTTATAATTTTTATTTTCTTATCCTTTGAGGTTGTATTTATATTTCATTATCTTTTATTACCTTTTAGATTGTTCTTGTTTTTTGGTTTTACTAGGTCAAATTCTATGTCCCCTTTATTGTTTTTTCATACTTTTCATTTTTATTTTATATATTTATGGTGTTTTAAAAAAATGAATTTTTAAATTGGTTAACAAATCAATCATACTCTGAAAAAGTTGGAAATTCACCTCACACCCTATGAAGAATTCCCTTCAATCTTGATCTCAAGATTGATGAACAAACCCACTATATGATAATGATGGTAATAACAAGTAATTATCAAGAACAACAAAAGAGAAGAAGAATAACAAACAAGAAAGAGAAGAATGAGAGAAGAAGTATTTGGAGAGAATGTGTTACCCACAACTGTGGGATTTCTTATTGAACTTTCACTTGCTAACTGCAACTGTGAAATCTGTTCTGTTGTGATGTAGAATACAAAGCAAGGCACCCTATTTATAGTTTTAGGTTTACACTAGCCCAAAACATAAAAGACCCAAAATATTCTAAATCAAATCTAATCATATGATATCAAATCTAATCATATGATATCTAATCATATCATATCAAATTAATCATATGATATCAAATCTAATCATATGATATCAAATCTAATCATATCAAATCACAATGAATTATATTTAACACACCACCTAATTCATTGTGTCTAAACTGTCTACATTCATCATGGCTCTTAGTCTTCCGAAAGCTTCGACCTGCACTCCCTTCGTCATGATATCTGCAATCTGATTCTCAGTGCTGCAGTGTTCCAACTTCATCTTCCCTTCTGCTACCTGCTCTCGAAGATAATGGAACCTCATTTCGATATGTTTGCTTAAGTCCACACAGGGCTTTATGAAGCCTGTACACCTTTCTTTCTTCGCCTTGTTTCACAAACCCAACTGGTTGTGCAACATAAGCTTCTTCGCCTAAGGGGCCATTAAGGAATGCACATTTCACGTCCATCTGACATGTGTGTCAGTTGTTCATATTTGCTAGACCAACAACCAACCTGATTGTTTCGATTCTAGCAACAGGTGCAAATACTTCATCGAAGTCGATTCCTTCCTTCTGAAGAAATCCTTTCGCCACAAGTCTCGCTTTGTGTCGAGTTACTTCTCCTTTAGGATTTACCTTTACCTTGTAAACCCACCTCACATAAATTGCCTTGCGGCAATTCGACAAGTGACCAGGTATCATTGACTTTGATGGACTCTAACTCTTCAATCATTGCTTTCACCCACTTCGAATCTTTCAATGCCTCAGCTGCATTGACTGGTTCGACATCTGCGTAGAAAGCATAACGTACCAACTCACCCTCTTCATCGACTACATCATCTGATGTAATTACACATTCTTGCAACCTTGCAGGCATGTGTCTTGTTCGTTGAGGTCTGCTTGAACTTGCTTCATCTGCAACTGGTTCCTGTCAAACTTCTATTTCGACTTCAGTGGCTGATTCTTCACAAGAGATTCTCACTGAATCCTTCTTGGCATCCTCAGTCCAATCCCATTCTTTAAGCTCATCTATGATCACATCCCTGCTGATCACTACCTGCTTATTCACTGGGTCGAACAGCTTGTAACCTCCTGTCGAATGATATTCTATCAAGATCATCTAATTCGACTTATCATCAAGCTTCCTTCTCAACTGATTTGGCACATGTCTATGTGCTATAGATCCAAACACCTTCAAGTGACTGAGACTAGGCTTGACACCAGACCAACATTCTTCTGGTGTGATTCCTTCAAGCTTCTTCGTCGGACATCTGTTCAATATATATGTTGCTGTCGAAACTGCTTCTCCCCATAATTCTTTAGGTAGATGTTTTCCATTCAACATACTTCTCACCATATTCATGATGGTTCTGTTCTTGCATTCTGCAATTCCATTTTGTTGTGGAGTGTAAGGTGGCACCACCTCATGCACAACCCCTTCTTTTACACACAGTGTATCAAACACTTTCGACACATACTCTCCACCACCATCAGTCCTCAGAATTTTCAGCTTTCGACCACTCGGTCTTTCGACCATGGACTTGAATCTGGAAAATACCTCAATCACATCACTTTTCTTCTTGATGAGGTAAGTCCACAGCTTTCGACTGTAATCATCTATAAACGTGACAAAGTATCTATTGCCACCAATCGAATCCACCTGGATTGGAGCACATATATCAGAGTATATGACTTCAAGTATTGCCTTCGACTTCCTTCCTGCATCCTTGCTGAAGCTATTCTTGTGTTGTTTCGACTGAACACACTCCTCATAGAATTCACTTGGAATGTCGATTTCTGGTAATCCTGAAACCATATTTCTTCTCTTCAGTTCTCTGATGTCATTAAAGTTGAGATGACCTAGTCGAAAATGCCATAACCACTCATCTCTGCTGGCTGCAGTTGCCAGACACTTGTGCTCCATCACATTGAGTCCAATCTTGAAGGTCCTATTCTGAGACATTAGAGCCTTCAAGATTAATCTACCACTTGCGTCGAGGACTCTCATCATCTTGTCTTCGATAACTACCTTGTAGTTCTTTTCGACAAGCTGCCCTATACTGAGCAAATTACTCTTCATGCCTGGTATGTATAACACATTGGAAATTGTTGACCTTTTGCCATCTTTCCTCATAATCAGAACATCACCAACACCTTCAGCTGCTAGAGTGTTGTCATTTGCAAACTTCACCATATTCTTCGACGAGGGCTTCATGTTGACAAACCAATCTTTCCTTCCAGTCATGTGTGATGAGCATCCTGAGTCCAAGTACCACTGATCTTGGAATCTTTCTTCATCGTTTGTTGTGACCATTAGCAACGTTTCTTCTTCTTCATGTTTCGCCAGCTTTGCATCAGTCTCTTGATTTCTCTTCTTTTTTGGACAATCACTAACATAATGACCATACTTCTGGCAATTGAAACATTGAATGTGGCTTTTGTCTGTCTTTCGACCACCACCTCTTCCTTTACCTGCAGCACCACCTCTTTGGTTGCCTTGGTTCCAAGGTTTCTTTTGATTCGACTGGTTTCCTCCTTTGTTGTCATTCCAGCTACCTTTGCCTTTTCTCTCCTTTTCCGTCTGTGCCTGCAAAGCCATATCTTTCGACTTTCCTGCAGCTCTCTCAGCCATCCTCTGTTCATGAGACTCAAGAGTCCCTTGAAGCTCTTCCTTCGTCAACACTGACAGATCTTTCGACTCTTCTATGGCAACTACCACGTGGTCGAATTTTGGAGCCAACGATCTCAAAATCTTTGAGACAACTGCTTTCGTCGTCAGCGTTTCTCCACATACTTTGATTTGATTCACCAACCTTGTAACTCTGGTGAAGAAATCTGTAATGCTTTTGTTGTCTTCCATCTGAAGCAACTCATAGGTTCTCTTGTGAGTTTGTAACCTCACCTCTTTCACCTTCTCTGCGCCTCCAAACGACTTTTCAAGAATCTCCCATGCTTCTTTTGCTGAATCAACATCACTAACCTTTTCAAAGTTATCAGGATCAACACATTGATGAATTATAAAGAGTGCTTTATAATCCTTCTTCTTCAATTCTTTGTACGCTGCCTTTTCCGCCTCCGTTGCGTTCTCCCCAAGCGATGTTACTCCATCTTTCACAAGATCCCAAAGATCTTGATAACAGAAGATCACCTTAATCTGCTTGCACCAATTCTCATAATTGTCTTTCTTGAGAATTGGTAGGGTCGCCGAAAAGTTGCCGTTTGGATAGTTCATCGTCATCACTATCTTCTTTCCTTGAATCTCTTAACCGGAGCTCTAGATACCAGATGTTGGAAATTCACCTCACACCCTATGAAGAATTCTCTTCAATCTTGATCTCAAGATTGATGAACAAATCCACTATATGATAATGATGGTAATAACAAGTAATTATCAAGAACAACAAAAGAGAAGAAGAATAACAAACAAGAAAAAGAAGAATGAGAGAAGAAGTATTTGGAGAGAATGTGTTACCCACAACTGTGTGATTTCTTATTGAACTTTCACTTGCTAACTGCAACTGTGAAATCTGTTCTGTTGTGATGTAGAATACAAAGCAAGACACCCTATTTATAGTTTTAGGTTTACACTAGCCCAAAACATAAAAGACCCAAAATATTCTAAATCAAATCTAATCATATGATATCAAATCTAATCATATGATATCTAATCATATCATATCAAATTAATCATATGATATCAAATCTAATCATATGATATCAAATCTAATCATATCAAATCACAATGAATTATATTTAACAAAAGTCAATCTAAAATTTAAAAATAAATCTACAACATCAAACTAAATTTAAACTATCAGATATATCATCATTTGATTGATGACGTGTTGGTGTTTATACACTACGCCAGAAATCACTTTTAGCAGCGCATAGAAAGACAGCGCTTTATACAAAAGCGCTGCTAAAGGGCCAGTAAAAAAAAAAGAAAAAAAGCGCCTACCAAAGACAGCGCTTTTAAAAAAGCGCTGCTAAATGGTGGGCCTAAGAAAGCGCTTTTAAAAAGCGCTGCTAAAGGGGGGCCTACGAAAGCGCTTTTCAAAAGCGCTGCTAAAGGGGGACCCTTAGAAAGCACTTTTTATATAAAGCGCTGCTATATGGAATTGATAAGGCACCCTATGAAAGCGCTTTTAAAAGCGCTGCTAAAGGCCTTTAAAAGCGCTGCTATAGGTATTCATATTATAATTTTAAACTACCCTCCAGAATTTTAATAGAATCAGAACAGTCACGCAACACATTTCTTCTTTCCCTGGCGAACGAAAACGAACGAACGAACCACTGTTCATCGTCCGACCATCAACTTCTTCCGTCCGATCATCCTTCCGACCATCACCGACCGTTTTTGAGTTCATCCATCCGTCTGCGTTGCCGGTCCACCATTGTTACGGTACGTGAAGCTTTACTCTGCTTTTCTTGTTTTTTTTTATCTTTTCACCATTGTTGTTCTGATGATATAGATGGTTTTTATCTTTTCAATGATGGTTTTTGTTGTTGTTGTGTTATTTGTTGTTGTGTTAATATGATATATGAGATATATATGATATTGTTGTTGTTGTTGATGTAAAATAGTTTATATAAATGGTTTGTATTTGATATAGTTTATATTTGATATAGATGGTTTGTGTTATAGTTTATATTTGATATAGATGGTTTATATTGTGTTATATAGATGGTTTGTATTTGTTATAGTTGATATAGATGGTTTATATTTGTGTTATATAGATGGTTTGTGTTATAGTTTATATTTGATATAGATGGTTTATATTTGTTATAGTTTATATAGATGGTTTGTATTTGATATAGTTTATATTTGATATAGATGGTTTATATTGTGTTATATAGATGGTTTGTGTTATAGTTTATATTTGATATAGATGGTTTATATTTGTTATAGTTTATATAGATGGTTTGTATTTGATATAGTTTATATTTGATATAGATGGTTTATATTTGTTATAGTTTATATAGATGGTTTGTATTTGATATAGTTTATATTTGATATAGATGGTTTGTGTTATAGTTTATATTTGATATAGATGGTTTATATTTGTTATAGTTTATATAGATGGTTTGTATTTGATATAGTTTATATTTGATATAGATGGTTTATATTGTGTTATATAGATGGTTTGTGTTATAGTTTATATTTGATATAGATGGTTTATATTTGTTATAGTTTATATAGATGGTTTGTATTTGATATAGTTTATATTTGATATAGATGGTTTGTGTTATAGTTTATATTTGATATAGATGATTTATATTTGATATAGATGGTTTATAGATGGTTTGTTATAGTTTATATTTGATATAGTTAATATGATATATGATATATATGATATTGTGTTATAGTTTATATTTGATATAGATGGTTTGTTGTTGTTGTTTAATATGACATTTATTGTTATTGTTGTTGATATTTGTTGTTGTTGTTGTTATTCTGAATTACAGGTATATTATGGCCAGCAACGAGGAAACATCACATGATGGAAAAGAAACACCCAAAGACGTTGAAGGCGAAATTAAAAGAGGCATAACGATAATGAAAAGTATCATCCGTGCGAGAGATAGAGGTGTAAAGTATGATGTCCATTGGAATGAAAGAGATCAGTTGGTTGAGCCTAATGGTGCGCTGCTGACAAGTTATATTGGAGCAGTTGTACGTTCGCAAGTTCCGATTACTTGCGATAACTGGAGAATTCCTGCATTAAAAGCGGCTAAGGATAAAATTTGGACCGAGATTCAAGTATGAGATTTGATCATTTTTAATTATGTTGACAGTTACATCTTTAAATTAATTATACTAACATGTTATATGTATGTGTATTTGTTTGCAGAGATCTTTTAATATTGAGGATTCTAGGAGAAAATATTGTATTCAGTTGGCCGGAAAACGCTTGAGGGGATTTAGAGCGTTTTTAACCAACAAATATCTTAAAGATTCTGATGGCAACTTTGTAGAGTCGGAGCGTCCAGCGAAGTACGCTGATTTGATTTCGGATGCAGAATGGGAGACATTTGTTGCGAAGCGAAGAACCAAAGAATTTGAAGTAAGTACAACTTATCATGAACAATGTATAGTATATATACCTATTCCACAAACAAACTGATATGACTTAAACTTGTTTTTTCAGGTTAAGAGTGGCGTAAATCGGGAACGGGCATCAAACCCTGCGTATCCATATAGAAAGGGGCGTTTGGGATATGCACGCTTAGAACAAAAATTAGTAAGTGCATATATATGCTTTAATATGATCTATTTACAAAAAATAGTAAGTATACATAATAGGATATAATGCTTTATTGTTCGTCTTAATGCATAGTTGGAAGAGGAGAAAAGTGATGCGACATCTCTTCCGGACCATGTCGTATGGAAGGCTGCCCGGGTGGGAAGAGATGGAGTCGTCCAAGAAGAAGTTCAACAAGTGTTTGAACAATGTGTAAGTAAAACATTAGTTTTTGAACAAAGTGTATAAAATATTTAAATATGCTTTTATCTATATTTCAGGAGTCCCTATCCCAGACTATAACTCCTGCTGAAGACGATGATTGCAGGAGTTTATTGAGTCGGGTGTTGAATATTCCTGAGTACTCTGGGCGTGTGAGGGGCAAGGGATTTGGTGTCACTCCATCCAAACTGTATAAGCAGCCAAGGAAAAAAAATCCAACCAATAAAGAAGTGATGGCTACTTTGGAGGAAATGAAAGCTCAAATTCGTGAATTACAGAAGGATAAGGAGAGATACATGTCCGAAAGGCGCGCTCCAGAGGCCGGTAAAGCTACTAGTGACAAAGATAGTATCGGTTGTCCGCAGAAGCTTCCAGAGGTAATTGTATATATTACATTGAAATTAATTTAGCACATTTTTCTTAATTGACACATTAACTGATCATTATTTGTTTAGGGCATTTCACCTTGTCGACTATATTTATCGTCGCCGACTTATCGCATGGTTGGCAAGGGAAAGGTGCATAACACCCTGGAAGACTTACTTCACCATAAACCCCTCCCTGCTGGATTTTTGAAAGTATTTGTTGATATTGCATTAGAGGGGGGGGGGGCGTTGTTGCCTATGCCAGACGATGTATCAGACGCAACAGTGGTGGGAGACGTGATAGGAGCTTATGTAGCATGGCCGACGAATCTCATTTTCATGGATGATGAGGTAGGTTGAACCTTGTAATATTCCAATGTTTTATTACCCATACATGAAAGTTATTCTGACATTTACACTTTCTTATTGACATGATGATCTTAGACTCCCACAAAATCCAAAACAAAAGATGATAAAATTATTGTGCGGGATACCGATTCAGCTGCATCAAAGTTACAGGTACTAGTACTACAGTTTAAGTGATTATTTTATTATAAATTATTTACTGACCTTATATATGACTTTTAGGTTCTTGATCAGCAGTCGCAACAAGTCAGCAAGGGAAACATGCCTGAAACTTCCAAGGTGCCCAAAAAAAAGGTTGAGACAAAAAGAGCATTTGTTCCTCAATTTAGGTCGTGCCTTCAAACATATGTAGGGACAACAGACGTGCCTGAGGGCGGCATCCGTCTAATACATATGGATCAAGGTATTTTCGGTTTTGAATATTCCGAAACACTTGCTAAGGAGGATTTCGACCAGGTTTTCAAACATTTAGAATTGGGCGTCGGGGTTATGCATTCCTACATCAGGTACTTCGATCCATTTTAATTAGATAATTGAACATTTTAAAATTCGCTCGTTTAACTGAATAATCTAATGTTGATTATATTTTTTTTAGGCGCTTGTATGACAAGTTGTTGGTCCCCGCTGATTTGACTTCAGTATTCGCATTCTTATCTGCTAGCAGTGTCAACTCACGGACAATAGACCAGACACCAGAAGCAGTCAAAGAGTACACAGTCCAGAGATTTATGGGTGCGAATACGGAGAAGTTGTTTATGTTGCCATATAATACTGGCCATGGGTTAGTTTTTATTCTAAATTCATTTATTATAATTGTTCGATTTTTGCCATATTATATAACATTTCCGTCTAAACTGTTGTCTTATTTTATAGTGGTCACTGGTTGTTGGTCGCAATTAATCCAATTAAAGAAATAGTGTATTATATAGATTCATTGGATGGCGATACAAACAAATATGAAAATCTGAAGAACATGGTTGATACGTAAGTGATGATGTATAGTGTTCTGAATAATTATATATGTTTATTTATTATGTGACATTGTTCTAAATATGTGTTTATATTATGTTAGAGTTATACAAATATACAGAGCACAGAGAGATGCAACAGTGCCAAAAAGCAGGGCTAGCAACATCAACTGGATCAGAGTGGAGGTATATTTTCCCATGTTTGACTGTTATAGCGGTTCTACTTATAAAACTATTTAAACTATATATCCTGATAAATGTTCGTTCGCTTTTTTCCTAATACAGTATCCTCGTCAGCGTGGTGGGATTGACTGCGGATATTTTGTACTGCGCTTTATGAAGGAAATCATTCTTTCTGGTCAATTAGAGATTCCAATCATGGTATGGATCAATTCATGAGTTATATGATTCATTTTGATAATTAACTAATATTTCATCTGAGTAATTAGTATTAAATCGTGCTTGTTCTGTTATATTATGTAGTATTTTGATGAATTCAGATGCGCTACGTACTCGAAAGTAAAATTGGAAGAAATTAAGGAAGAATGGTGTCAATTTATGATTGAGTTAAGAATTCTATAATGTATATTGGATTTGTAATTATGTGTAAATTGTATATTGTATATTGTATATTGTATATTGTATAATGTACAATGTTTAAATTATGTGTAAATTATACTTGAGTTAATTATGTGTAAATTGCAAAGTGTTATTGTATAATGTACAATGTTTAGTTATATTGTGTTGAATTAAAGGCCAAGTGTTGAATTACAATGTTTAAAGGCCAAGTTATGTTTAAAGCCTGAATTATAAGCAGGGAATTTAATTGTTATAAGCAGGTTTGTCTAAAAATATATAAAAAATGTGATTTTACAAAAAAAAAAATTAAAAACGTGAAGTATAGACAGCGCTTTTACAAGAAAGCGCTGCTAAAGGGAGAAAAATAGGCATAAAAAAGCGCTGTTATAGGTTAGGAAAGGAGGAGTCTAAGAAAGCGCTTTAAAAAAGCGCTGCTAAAGGGTGGTCTACAAAAGCGCTTTCATAAAGCGCTGCTACAGGGGGGGAGGGGGAGGGAGAATAGGCAGCGCTTTGAAAGCGCTGCTAAAGGGGTAAAAAAGCGCTGCTAAAAGGGATGCCTTTAGCAGCGCTTTTTCCACAAAAAAAAACGCTGCCTTTACCTTTAGCAGCGCCACTTTAGGCAGCGCTTTAAAGCGCTGCTAAAGGTCAAAAAAAGCGCTGCTAAAGGCCATTTTTGGCATAGTGATAGCTTCTAAGAAATAATATCATTTTTAATAGTGCAAATTTGAATATTGAAAACACTTGTGTTTATATAAATGTTTTATTTTGAAATTGAATTGCTTCAGGTTTAAAGAGTAGAATGGTGTTGTATTTTTATAATGGATAAAAAAGTTCTATAAAATGTCTCAAATTACATTAATCTTGTAATTTGTTTTCAGCACAATTTATTCTCCTTTCCAATTTTAAAAAACTATCAGAAATAAATTTGACGAAACACATGTAAGCCTAATCTATTTTTATCTGTATCTGATAAAAATTAATCTTTGCTTTTTCTTAAAGTAATTATTACCTTTTAATGATAATCCTAGAAGTAGAAAATATACTTTCTTTAAACCTAAGCATAGACATATTTTTTATATAGGTTTATATGATTTTCTCATAGAGTCTTCATTTGTTTTAGAAAGTAAAACAAAATTGATAATGACGGGCATATACTTTATTCAAAACTAGGACCATAGTGTCCTCTTCGAAAAAATATTATAGATATAATATAAATATTGATGATTAATATTTTTCTTCTTTATACACATACTTCCAATAGAAGCCCCTATGTGTGGCCATTCGGTATAAAGCATAAAGCATGTGGAAAAGCATCTAAAAAATATATAAATATCTTTTTTATTATTAAATCCTTGTACAAAATAATAGACATTTTAATTGAAAAAAATGTTAAAATTTTAAAGTGAGAATGTGTGGACCCCCATCTGACTTCCACTTACTTATTCCAATGATATAAACAAATCAAAAGTGAGATTTCCTATCAAATGAAGTATCCCTTCACTTACTCCTTCTACAATATTTCTATACTTCAATGATTCCCTCAAATTAATTTTTTTTTTTTTTTTAACTAAAGTTAGTGCCAACTCTCTATTCACAATATATTCATTATAAAACTAAAGCATCTCCTTTATTTTCTTCCAACTATACATCTTTAAAAAAAAATCTAACAACACATTTTCTTTGTGTCATCACTTAAAATTTCTATTTTATATATATAATATTTTACAATAATAAACCAACATATATTAGAAATACGTTGCAAATGAAAGAGAATCAAATAACAACAAAACAAGAATTGATTTATAAAATTAGTTTGTAAAAAAGCTTACAACATAATAAAAATATTTAATGACAAAGGTTTTAAATTTAAAAAACTAATGTAATACAACTGATACACAAATGCAATGACTGTAAAGTTTTTGGATCAAATTCTGAATAAATTTAGATATTGATCCAATAACTTTGTAGTCGCCGTAGAAAAATCTATTCATTTTTTTTTCTCCTGTTAACTCTAAAAAAAATTAGAACTTTCTCTATTTTAATCATCTTTCCCATTCCTAATCTCAAACTTGTAAGCATAACACTTCAATTATTTCAACTCTAAATGGTCCCAAATGTTTTCCAAACCCTAAATAGTTCTAAATGTAGTTGGCCCATCAATAACTATCTTTTGAAGAGTCACTTCTTTTTCTTTCTCTTTTAACTAAAAATTTTCCTTTCCCCACTCTCTCTTTTCCCATTTCCCTCATCAGAGCTAACTAACTTTACACATTTAAGTGGGCATTCTTTGTCTTTTTTCATGTTTCTTATCTTTTCTTCTATCTTATCATTCCCAACTTGGCTAGGTTTGATAAGGAACATACAACCATGCCCTAGTTGTAGGGTATTGGTTTCATTAATTATCTTGATGTTCCTCCAAATGTTGGTGTCCAAAAATCAACCGTTGTTTCATGAGTCACTGGAAATGTGCTTGAAATTGGTACCAAACATAGACCACGACTTCTTAGATCTTGCTTTGCGCCGTCGGATTTTTTTGATTTACCCGAATTCTGCATTAATAAATGTTTAAAAAGCTTAATAACACAATTAGGGTTAGAAAATTATATTCTGCAACTGCAACTGGAATTGTTATATAATGTCTTATGTATGATGAAATTTTATAATAATAACAATAATAATAATAAATTTCTATGTATGAAGAAATTTTATTCTACCTGTTGAATATCTGATGGAGCTCCACTTTTCATATATGGGGTGCTCAAAAGCTGTTTGGTAAAAACAAAAACACAGCACAAATTAATACATCAGATGAAAATTTAATTATTGAGTTAAATAAGTTTTTAATCCCATAAAATATTATGTTATCAAGTTTATTGGTATTAGGGTTACAATTTAGTGATTTCAAAAATCAAAAATAAATTTGATCAATGATATTTTATAAAGGCTACTAGCCAGCATAAATTAGCACTTACTTTTTAGTTATATAAAAAAAATTAAGATTATACTAATGGGTAATGAAACTTACTGTAACCTGTTCATGGAGAAATTTGATGTATTCAATGGCTTCAGAAAGCACTGAGGCTGTATCAGTCTGACAAAAATAACACATTTTAAAATTTTTATCAATAAAATTAAACCATATAATAATATTTCATATATTAAAAAAATGATCAAGAATTTTCACTTAGAATAATTTGATTAACCAACCTTTCCAAAAGGAGACACTAATTGTTGGAGTGCAGTGATTCTGTCTCCCATCTTTTCTTTTCTGACCTAAGAGGCAAGAAAGTTTTGAAATACATTTTGATAAATTTGATATATCAAAGTGTTTATGAACTGAAAGAAAAAAAGAAACAAAAGGAAAAAAGAAAAAGATACATAAAAAAAAAATGTTAAAGAGCTTTCCCTTATTGTTAAAAGGTTAGTTGCACTTATTGTACCTTAAAAGCTGGCAAAGTTGATGGAGTTTCGTTACGAGTCCTTTTGGGTGCTGGCTCACTCCCACTTTTCTTCACCACAGTATTCACTTCACTAATATTCTGCAAAATTATTCTCTCTTTTTTAATTCATTTAGCCGAATCATTAGTCGCATATATAGATGCAGAAGATTAAACTGTGTAAACAAATATCGTGTTTGTTATTTGCGATTTTACATTGTTATCAACTTAGTTGGTGACTTGAACAAACGCCAAAAGAATACTAATCTGGTGCATGATTTTAAATTGCAGTCGACAACTGCAATTGCAGCTCTAATATTGCAAATGCAGTTGCCTCGGCAACCGCATGAGACTGCAATTGTAATCACACGGTCTAGTTGTTTAAGGAACCACATTATAGAATTTCAACAATGTTTTTACAATTTTTTTCACCAAAAATTTAAATTTTATAATTTCAAATCCTAACTTTCCTATAATGAAAAAATCTTAACTATCTGTTAAATATCTATTTCAAATATCTCTCAATTCACACCGGAACAACTGCAATGCGCATCACAACGACAACAATTGCAAACCTACAACCGCATCCACGATTGTATATTCGCAATTTAAAACTATGACCAAGAAGTTCGTAATTAAAAGAAAAACTCTAAAAACTAACATAATCAACTAATATTAATGAAATGTATTAGTGTAATACCTTCGAGTGTGAATCAAAATTTGGCGTGGAGAATTGAGGTTGCAAAGAGGGAAAGAAACTTGACCTAACATCTTTAATAGAATTCGGAGCCTCGGAAGCATTCCAAAAAGGGGTGTTATTAGTAAAATGCAACTGGTTACTTGTTGATGATTGTTTTGGAGGTGAAGTTCTCATCAAAAACTGAGGAGCTTTATTATTAGACCAATTATTACAAGGCATGTTCATATTCAACTCATTATTAGAGTTTAATAATCCATAGTTATTTGTTGGATAAGGAAAACTAGTCATGGATGAGCCTTGTAAAATTGATGGAGTTCCATATAAAGCTGAAGAATCCATTTGAATAACATTGCTGTCTCCAGAACTATATTGAGGACTAAACTGGTTTTGATCCAAAGAAAAATTTCTATTCACTTGTTGACACATTCCCATCACATTTTCTTGCTCGAAATTGTTCCTTGTTGAACTCAAATTCTCTTCCAATATTGACCTGAAACTGTTTTCTGTTCCCTTTTCATCGCCTCTTCTATATCACCATCAAACAAACACAAAAAATGTCAGAAATTTAGAGTTCATGAAGATTAATTTCTACTAATTCATCTAAGATTTTGAACTAACACACATTTTACCGCAATATAAAAATTTACAGCAAAACTGCATCTGCGACTGTAACTGCAATATTTAAACCTATTTGAGTATGGAAATACAATTTGAGAAACAATTAGATTAAAAGATGAAAATTTTATTTTTAAATCGAACATTTGGATTTCGAAGGAGAAAAATTTTCCGTTTAAATCTAATAGTTCAGTTTCGAGATAGAGATTTTTCTCTCTAAATCTAATCGTTTCATAGTTGCAACACCATACTACATAGAGAGAAAATGAAAGTTCAATTTTTTTTAGAGAAGTTTTGAAATATTTTTCGTAAATAGTTAATTATTATATTAAAAAACTAAAAATTTCACTTACATCAAAGATGGTTGATTCCAATCCATGGAATGAGAAGAAAGTCCCAAACCCATCATATGCAAGTTAGGGTCAGAAGAATTAGAAGAATCTTGATTTTGTTCGAGTTTCCGAGTATCATGAAAAACCACAGAAGAATTATCCATGGAAGATCTTGGTTTCATCTCAACCATATCTGAATTTTGCCAACCAAAATCAACTATATTATTGTTGGTGATAGCAGAAGAAGAAGATTGTTGTGATGTTCCACCACTTTGATCAAATCTCATGTTTCTTGATGCTGATTCCCACCAGTTTCCACTTGTATGATGAAATTGATCATCATCAGCCATAGTTTGGTTCAGCTTTCACAATCTATATATAAATTATGAGAATTTAGTATATAGTTTTTATGAGGTGATAGAAAAATAAAATAAGGATGAGTGAGAGAGTTAGGAGTTTGATAAAAATGATGAATGGAAAACGATTCTTAAGATGTAATGTATTTATATTGGAAGGTGAAGAGAGAAAGACAATGAGAAAAAAATGAATGAAGGAATTTTTTGTAACCGACTAACTGGAATATGGTTGACACTTTGATAATTCAAAGGGTCATTGATAAGACTTTGGAATTAAAATCTATTCAGGTTTATTTTTTTTAGACTTTTGTTTTGTTGTTACTTTAATTAATAAAGTTGTAGGTCTTCCAGCTGTTTGTTGTCTTAAATGTTTCAGTAAAATTGATTTTTTTTGGTTGAAAATGACACATACATGTAAAGGTTAAATAATAATAATAATAATAATAATAATAATAATAATAATAATAATAATAATAATAATAAGGCAAAATATTCTTCTTGGTCCCTTAACTATACCTCGGGGTTCATTTTGATCCCTTAACTTTAAAACGTTTCATATTGGTCCCTTAACTCTTCAAATGTTCCATATTAGTCTTTTTTGACCTATTAGCGACGGATTTAGCGACGGTTTTTTAATTTTTTTCCGTTGCTAATAGGTCAAAAATGACTAATATGGAACGTTTGAAGAGTTAAGAGACCAATATGGAACTTTTTAAAGTTAAGGGACCAAAATGAACCCCGAGGTATAGTTAAGGGACCAAAAAGAATATTTTGCCTAATAATAATAATAATAATAATAATAATAATAATAATAATAATAATAATAATAATAATAATAATAATAATAATAATAATAATAATAATAATAATAATAATAATAATAATAATAATAATAATAATAATAATAATAATAATAATTATTATTATTATTATTATTATTATTATTATTATTATTATTATTATTATTATTATTATTATTATTATTATTATTATTATTATTATTATTATTATTATTATTATTATTATTATTATTATAGATAAGGAGCTTTATAAAATATTTCTACTTATTATAAAACTTAATCTTACTTTTTTTTTTCATTCATCTCAATCCTTGAAGTTGAGGAATAAGAGCATTTTTAAGAATATTGTATTAAAGATCTATAAATGGAATAAATTTTTTTAGTACAAACTTTTTATTTTTATATTATTTCACACAAAAAAATAATAATTTAGTATAAAAGTTTATATTTGATGTGTAACCGTGTAAGATGTACTCTCTTCAAATATAATTATAAGTAAAAATAACTGTTTTTACACTGATTAAAAAAATTAGTTATATATAATTAATTTTTTTGATTTCATGTATAATCAAAGAAAAATTTATTAAAATATTCTTAGTTGTATTTTATGAATAAACTAACATTAAATACTTTTGAATTAACTTAAAGATATAATAGTAATGTAAGAATTACTTAATTTAAAAATTAATAACATTTATTATAATAATGACCAAGATTTAAGGTTTTTATTTATTTATTTATAATAGTAACAGGAGAAAATAAGTCAAGATGTAAATAATGCAAGGTCTGAACTAAGATTTTAAGAGATGCTTTTTTACATAATATTTTATGAATTTTAAAACACTTAGGAAGATTATAATAGTAAGATTTTTTTTTATTTGCTTTTAATAAATAAATCATAAAATGTGTTAGTACAACTTCGGTTTCTGGATTAGTAAATGGGAGGTCTACAAAGGAATTTTCTTTTTGAAGTGTGGCGTAGGACAATGAGACTCATAATCCCCTTTTGTATTTCTTTCTTTCTTAGCTATAAAAGGTTTGAATGCAGTATTTTATCTTCCTGGATGGATTGTTTTAAAAGGTTTTCGGTGGGAGACAAATTCAATTGTTGATGATACTTTGTTTATTATTAAAGGGAAAGGGAGAGAGATTTGATCCAATATTATATCCATTAAGGCTATAATTTATAGTATTTTGAGATTAATTTTAGTCTTAAAATGGAGTTCTATAAAAAAACTTATTTGTGGGTGTTAATATCAATACTATTTAGGGTGAGAGGGATAAGTGAACTAATTTGAATTAGGAGTTGGAGGTTCAAGGTTGTTCTGATAATAGTGTAAATATAATAGTAACAGTTAATTATTAATAATTTTATTAGACACGTGATTCCAAACACAAGAGAAATGAGATGAATCATGTGGGTTTGAAAAACAATGTATGAATAAAATCTTTGATAAAATCAAAGTTTAAAACAACTTTATAAAACAAACGAAAGATAAGCAGTGGAATAAAGAAAATTAGACAGAAAGAAGTGCATCGAAAGTAAATAATAGAAAAGTAAAAAGATAAGGGAACATAAAGATGCACCAGAGATTTATAGAAGTTCAGCCCAATGACTTAGCTTATTTTTCTTCTCAAGAATTTCTTTTTCAGAAGTTCCACTATGATGTGAGCTTTTGACAGGTTTTGCCCACGAACCTTACAAAAGGATTGTAGTTTTCATATGGCTTTCCTCCCAGCCAAACATGAGAGTTTTAACTACGGAGACCTACCAACCAAGAGAGTTTACCACCACGATAATTTCGAACATACTAAGAGTTTTTAACACCAAACTAAGCTCATGAATCAAACAAGAGTTTTACTCATAGAGACCTCTCAACCAAACAAAGATTTTATCAGGCTCACCTCAACAACCAAATAAGAGTTTCTTAGTTGGTTTACCTCACAACCAAAACAAATTTCTCACGAGGGAGATATTACAATAATACCTTTACACTAGATCTAAACACCTCATAGATAAAAGAATTTACTCAAGAGCACTAAGGCAAAAGTGAGGAAATAAAAGAAAAGAAAAGAGAGTCATAGAAAGGTATTAGAATACATTTTTCTAGTGTGAAATGAAATGGGAGGAAGCTTTATATTAATAGGAAAATATAGGGCTCGAAAAGGAAAGGATTCATAGGCCTTTTAAAGCTCATAATTGATTATGCCACGGGGATAATCGATTATGTAATATAAAAATGAAGGTTTTAAAAAGCCACCATCTCTAGTATATTAAGAGACCTAACAATCGATTATTATAGTTGCAAGGTTGATAATTGATTAACCCTAATGGGTTAATAGATTACTTCATGTAAAAAAAATCTTCTAATTAATTAGAATGAGCCTTTAATATATTAGCTAGGAAAAAAAATATTTTTTTCATGTATTTAATAAAATAAGAAAGGCTTTCTAATCATTTGTGTGTGTGTGTGTATGTGTGCGCGCGCGCGCGCGCGTGTGTGTGTGTGTGTGTGTTTGTATATGTGTGTGCATGTGTGTGTGTGTGTGTGTGTGCGCGCGCGCGCGCGCGCGCGTGTGTGTGTGTGTGTGTGTGTGTGTGTGTGTGTGTGTGCGTGTGATTGCTATTAGTAAATTTGAGAATTAATTTTATATCTTAAGAGAAATAGATCGTTCAACATAGACATGACATGCTTTCACATTTCACCTCTTTCACAACTTTGAAGCTCCAAGATTCTTATATTATCTTTGACTTTAGCACTTCACTGAGACCTTGAATCTTCTCTCTGATGAGGCTTGAGATAACTCTTCATGCTAGGCACCATCATCATACACGCAATTTGATAAGAGATTTTCATTGAATCCACCAAACACTGCTTATTATTAGGTGTTGTCTTCTAAAGATGAACTTTGATATCTTGATCTTCAAGCATCACATTTGATTACTGCATTAGATGATGACTTCACCTTATTTTTTTGTCATCATCAAGATCAGATGGACTTGATCAACACTTTTGATGAACACTTTACTTTAGAGTGTTGTCATCATCAAAACCAAATAGATTGTTGTAGGCATCATATTTATTTACAAGTACATTGATCCAAATTCTCTTCCTTTTTGATAATGACAAAACATCTCTTAGGAAGATGGACAAAAGAAAAACCAAGCTGATAGATTGGAGTGGTTAAACTCCCACTGATAAAAATTGAGAGTATACCTTACTTTCCCTAAAAATATACTTCTCCCTTTTTTGGCGTTATAAAAAAGGTTGGAAAAACTATGAACAAATATGACAAATATTCAAGCACATAGATCACCAAATCATACATAACCATTTAAAAAATTCAAAAACACTTCATTAATTAGAAAATAGAATTCAAGTACAAAAAGCGGGAAAAAGGCTAAAGAAAACAAGGAAAATAAAGAGAAAGTCACTCTGATTCCTCATCATCCTCATCACTGAACAACCTTCATAATAAAATATAAATAAAGGATATTTGGTCAGGACGATTTCAAGTTGGTTTGTTCTTTTTTATGAATATGCAGAATCTTTATTGAAAACCTACATAAGGGAAATGCATTGACAATAAAAGTACATAAAATAGCGAAATTAACAACTTAAAACACAGTGTGTGGCACTTTCATCACAATATTCAAGTTGAACCTTTTCATCCTAACGGAAAAGGCTTGAAAAATGAGATTTTAAGAAAAACAAGAATTTACCTGTTCATTGTTAATTCCAAGTTGATGCTATTTACCCATATATCTCTTTGCCTTGTTCAATACCCACTTCTATTCTCATACCTCTAAATAGATAACTCAAAAAAATTATTCATGCATCTTATCTATTCAACTTTTTTTCTCTTTTGACCAATTCACTCAAATGAAAAATATTCACTCAATCAACAAGTATAGATAATTTTTATCATATGTTTGAATAATTTTTAAAAATTCTATCAAATCATTATCCTACACACACTCTTGAGGTATTAAGGTCATGGTAATATAAATTTAGGCAAAATGAACTCATTCTTGAATTTATGCACTAAATTTTTTAATTAATTTATTTGATTGTTCATTTCCACATTCAACTCTTTAAGAGATTGATCTTGATTTATATGAGACTTTTTCTTTTTTATTGGAAGCCACATGTTTTATTTTTTATCTTTCTTTTTGCTTCTTTAATTTTGTTTTGATGGGTATCTAATTTTTTTTTCTTTTTCATAATATCATTTCATTATATGTGCTCTTAATACCACCACTAAATACTTATAAGGTTGCTATTAAAGAGCAACCCCAAATTTATAAATATGATGCACTTCAGTTTGCTCTCTCATAACTGTCTAGATCAAAAGAGATATAAATTAAACAATGGTGATCAAAAGAGATATTACAATCAATTTTTGTGATTTATAGCATTTTATTAGGTTTTAAACAAAGAAACGGTTAAGAAATACAAATTAATTAAAATAAAATCAGGAGAAAGTACCGATCATTAGTTGGTTCAATGGTGATTGACGTTGGACTTGACAGGGAGAACCACAGTTTGATCCTCCGCATCTGCGATCGAGAGGGGGTTAAAACCACTTAATGTCAAAAATGACATCGAAACCAGATTAGGCAGTCCAGTGGATCGGGTACTGGTGGTGAAAACCAAAAAAAAATTAGAAGAAAGTCTCCCAAAATAAATCAAGAGAGAAAAATAGAATCTAAAGTGAGACACGTAAATAACAACAGGTTTAGATCGGTGTTTGGAGAGAATAACTCAAAGAATTTGCAGTAGCTCAGAATGAGGATTAAATGGTTGAAGAATTGTTGAATAACCTAGTGTTAAGAGTTATAACTTTATAAATAAAAAAATTTAAGGCGATTTTACATTAAAATTTATTGTTTAACTATTTGCTCATTATGGGATTAAGGTATCTAATTAATTAAAATAACTTTATATTAAACTCACTTTAATAAAATTTATTTCTTTTAAATTAAGGTTAACCATCAATTTGTCTCATACCATAAAAGGAAAATTTGAAAAGAAATTTTGTAAAAAAATACAAGTTTTTCTCTGGCATTTGAGAGGTAGAATTAAGGTGTCCCTGACCTCCAATAAGGCTTTGCGATCTTACATACTTCTGTTGTTTGTAATTGATATGTTTTATGTCATGATGATTACCGACGAAATTCGTGTACTTGATGTATGTCAAATTCTGTTTTGGTGAGTTATCATATTTTCACATAGTTGTTACTTAGAAGGTTTTAGGATTAACATGATTTTATGAAAACCATGAATTAAAAGTGTTAATTCGATGAAATTAGATGTTATTGATGAATATATAACATGTATTGTTGTGTTTGGATCAATTTGGTGTGTCTGGAATGATAAATAAGAGTTCTGCAGTGATCATCATGGAAGAAATGAAATTTTGCACGTTTTAGGGTGGTGATGAGAGTCATACTCGTGACAGGTAACCCATCACGCTACCCAGGCTTGTCTTTCAAGTCGGTCATCACATGAATGCAATTCTGGAGTTTTTTGGTTGGTGATGGGCATCACAAACCTGACGGATAACCCATAATGAGTCTGCAGTAAGCGCATATACTTGTTTTTATGATATTAAATTGCATATTCCAGTTTTTCGAATTTTTTGGATGTTTTGGGTACTATTATGCTATGTTAAGTACTGTTTGAATGATGTCGGGTATGACTTAACAATTAAACATGATTTTAATCAAATCTATGAGTTGTTGATGAATAATGGATATGTGCTTAAATGAGAATGACATTGTGTTAATTATTGTGAATTAAAATAATGATATATTGTTTTATTAGAATGAATTATGTTGTTGAATTATTAGTATGTTGTTGTAGATGAAATTTCGGGAGGGGGCTATTATCGTTGGGTCAATGCATGTTTTGGTTATTGTCAGGAGGGGACTTTAAACATTATTTTGTTGTTGCATTGACGTATTGTGATTGCAATCATTATGTCGTTGTTGTTGATGAAAAAGGCAAGTTACAATCTGTGCAGGATGAATTGGTGACTTATCCTGAACCCGAGAAGGGTGGATTCGGGGTTCAAGCAGGGTGAACGCGGTTGCTGAGTGAACCAATTGATGATGATATGATACTACATGCATATGAGTCTAATTGAAGTTGTGAGTCTTATTGTATAATTTAAATGATGAATATGTGATTGCTTTGTGTATGTGGATGAATTGGGTGTGTGAATGATGTTATGTGATTGACGTCGATTGTGTAGATGTTTGAATTCTACCTTGCAGCTTATGCCATTAATTTATTGATGTAAATTTCTCACACCTTTGATTTGATGTTGTCCACCATGGACATCTTGCAGATACTCAAGAGTAGAGTTGCTGTTGTGAGTGAGAAATAGCTTTTAGAGTTATTTTTATTATTTTAATGCATTTTTAGTCACTATGTTCTGATTCTGTAACACTGGGGGAGAACAATGTTTTCTTTATTATGGTTGATATCGGCATATTTGTTTTGTTGCAGTTTAATGACTATTATGTTGATTTGATTTGAAGTTGTTAAAGTGGACATTGAAACTTATTTTTGAATCATTTTGTGAAAGATGAAGTCTTTATAATACCAAATTGAAGTTAACATGTTTTATTATTGCGATTAATGTGATTCTGCTGCAATAACACCTTAAATAGAGGTAAGCATGCGATGACAAGTATTGTATTGAAAGTATTGCGATAGTTTCTATATTCCTAAGCTTTGCGCATAATTGTCTATATTGTATATATATGCTTGTATAGATAGTTGTTTTGCTTTTATTTCCCTTCCTTGTATATACTTGTTTTACATTATGTTTGTTCAAGTGTTGCATATAATTTGTCCTTATAACGTTTGTTCAAATGTTTGGTTACGAAACTTTCTTATGGTTTGTGCTTTGAAGAAAAGCATCAGGATGTGTGAGAAAGTTACTAGCCAAGCACAATAAAGGCGTCGAGCTAACGACGTGAAACAAGCGTTTGTTGGGAGGCAACCCAATGGTTTTTGAGTTTGTATAGCTTTATGTTTAATTAGTTTAATTTATTTTTTTAGGTTGTTGGAAATTTTTTTGTTTGTTCTCAAGTTTTGTTTTTGATTAGCTTGAGGATGCATTTTGTGATTGTTCAAGTTTGAATGTTCAACAAAGAAATGTCATGGTAATGTAAAAAGTTTTAAGAAAATTGCATTGTCAAGGTATGTGTTTAATGCTTTATACAACATAGCATGAATATGAACTTTAGGCTTTATACATATAACATGCCATTCATTCTCTTGCAATTCTTGTTCAATTGTGAATCAGTTTAGTTCATAGCCCAAATGGGAGGAAGCGTGCATTGTTTACTAAATACACATGAGACCAACATTCTTGTTTAACTTGCTTGACTTACTTTAAATCTTGTATTTGTGTTGATTGTATGAAAGCATAAAAAGGATCAAGGCATTTTTTTGATTTTGAGCAATACCATTTGACCAAATAGTTAATCTACCTTGTGAGTGAGTGAGAGTTTGCTTACCCCCTTTGAGCCTTTGCTAGAATCCATGTTAGTGTTGAGCTCATTTTTGTATGAATTCTGAATTTTTTCTTAAACCCTCAACCACTAAATGTGGTTTGAATTTTTACCATTGCCTTAATACGTTTGGAAGCATTCAAATCACATTGCTTGTATGTATTCAAGTTTGGGAGAAAAGGTTGGTTGATATGCGGTTGAGAAAGAAAAAGATTGAAAAAGAAAGCAAAAAGTGAAAAAGAAAAGAAAGAGAAAGAGAAAGAGAAAGAGAAAAATCATGTAATAATAGTCATTCTAACATCGGACACCAAACTTGCACAAATACTGTCAAACCTTTTCAACATACAAATTCTTCTTCGATACGTGCAACCAGCCTTCCTACATCAGTTTCCTTCACCTCTAAAGAACTCGACCACGAGCTCTCTTCTTGATACTCATGAATGCCATCAACGTTGAAAATATTTGATATATTCATTGAATCCGGGAGAGATACACATAAGCATTATCATTAATCTTTTAGGTCACTTGGAATGGGCAGGGCCATACTTGCGTGGCTACAACTTGTTTAAAGTACCAACTAGGAACCTCTCCTTATGCAAAAATGCCATTATATTGTCTACAACATTTAAAATGTTAACTGTCCTGCATTTATCAAGATTTGCCTTATTCTTATTGCTAGTAGCCTCTAACTAAGCCTTGATAGCTTCTTTAAAAGCTACAATCTCCTATGCCATATTCTCAACAATTACACTAAGTATATGGGCCTTAGGAAACTTAACCAAATCAATCACATGCTTAAGAACATAAGTATAAACCATGGAAAGGGTGATTTCCCTGTACCTGGGTGCACAACGTTGTTGTAAGAAAATTGGACCTAAGGAAACACTAAATCCCACTGTTTCAGCTTGTCCCCACAAACACCCCGAATCATATTCCCCAAAGTTTTGTTGGTTGCCTCAATTTCCCCATTTGTTTAAGGATGAGATGTAGAACTCTTAGTCAACATTGTTTTAAAAAATCTCCAAAGAGTAATCCAAAAATGAAGGAGAAATTTATCGTCCCTATCTAAAGTAATATAGTGTATTATTTTGGAGAATCGATCTACTACAACAAACACAAAATCTACACATCACTGTGTACGAGGCAATCCCAACATAAAATTCATGGCTAAATCTGGCCAAATATCATCAAGAATAGGTAAGGCATATGAAGACCAATATTTTGAGACCGAACTTTAGAAACCTGACAAGTACAACACCTCCTGACTATAGCACAAATGTCATTTCTCAAGTGTGGCCAATAATATCTTTCCTATAGGCTATAAATGATATTGTCTCTTCCCAGATGACCGTTAAGACCACCACCATGCATATCTCTAATTAACTTCTCTCTTAAAGACGATCCAGGGATGCACAATTGACGAACTTTATCCATCTTGAATATGAAAATATGCACAAAGATGTTTTCCACTGTAATTGGCCTATAATTCTTATAATTCAGCATCATTTTCATACAACTCTGTTAGGAACTCAAAGCCTTTAATCTCTTGCGCTAAGGTGATTAACAAGGATCTGTCCTACTCAATGTATCTTCTACCTTGTTAAGAGCCACTTATTTGTGCTGAATAACAAAAGGAATTTTTTGCAGAAAACTCACCCACTGAGGATGCAACTTCTTTACCACCTTATGGCTGTGAGGAGACTTCAAAGATTGATGGTAGGTGAACATAATGAATTATCTCTAAACTGAATAATGTTACCATTATTGCAGAGTTCTAAAGACTGCTTATAATTCATGATCATAAGTACTCCATTTTTGGTGAGCATCACTTAATTTCTTGCTGAAAAGGACAATGGTTTCTTTTCTTAATACAATACAGCTCATATTCCCACTCCACTAGCACCACATTCAAATTGGAACATTTTGTCCGTGTTAAGAAGTGATAGTACTATGGTGGTAAATAGTTTCTCCTTAATCAATGCAAAACTATGCTCTTGTTCAATCCCCCAATTGAACTTCCCTTTGTTGGCTCTTAATTTTGATGCCTGGTTTAATTCATGTAACAAATAAGGGAAAAGGAAATCTTTTCCGAGTTATGATGAGTTTCGATTAGGTAAGTTCGATGTTCGAAGCTTAGTCAAAGACATTTCTTACGAAAGGAAAGATGACTAGGTGGACTTATGAAAATTTCCTATGTGTTGAAATGGTATTTCGATGGGATGTTACGGATGTTATTTTCGACTTGAGTTTTGAATTTGAATCAAAAAGGGAATGTTTTCCTTATCCAGATTTCGAAAGAAGGACACGTGGAGTACACTGGGAGGTCGAAGGCATGCCGAGTGCCATTTTTCTTTTTTTCAGAGAAAAGTCGTTATAGGCAATTATTTTGATTCAATATAAATAGGAAGTCTTAGTGTTAAGAATTTCATGTGTACTCAAGTTGTACAAAATCACTCAAATACTCAAAGTACCCGCATGAAGAGAAACGAGTTTCTTGAGAACATGTATGTTTGATAAACACCAGTTATTTGCTTATATTTTAATAAAAGTCAATTTATGTTTTTACCCAGAAATTAGTCTTTATTCTTATGCAAGTTACTTTCCGCATATTTTATTGCGCTTTCGATCCTTCTTTTGTCATAATCCTTTTTATTTTATTGAAGCAAACTAATTTCTAAACATGAATGCATTCGAAGCATCCATTATTTCTCAAACATTAAAACAAACACACTAAGCACATGTCCTAAGATTTACGAGTTGATCCTGCACGTTAACCAATATTTGGAGACCAGCGCTTATTTACCAATTTTCACGGTAAACAAATTGGCACGCCAAGTGGGACAGTGCTATAGTGTGTGAAACATTTTTTTTCCTTTTAAAGTACTTCGTTCTTACAATATTTCTGCGCTTCGTTGCATGAGACTTAGAAGTGGTAAAATAGCCATTAGTAATGAAGAGAGGCCTAGAAGGAGATACATAAGAAGGATGGAGAATCCAAATCTGCCAAATAATAAAAATCCACCGAATGATGGAGAACCACCCTCTGCCTCTTCGAATGGGGGCAATATTGTCTCAGTATCAGTTTATGAGGCCATACCATCAATCTTAGGTTTGATCCTAGTGCAGTCGATCCCCAAAAATGTTCCTAGTTTTTCCAATATGGTAACACATGGCCCGTAAATGACCCATACGCCAGTGGGAAGTAGTCTATTCAAGCCTTATGTGCCTGGATTTTCTATGCCTTTAATTAGTCGATAACAACCTAATGGTATGCCAATGTCAGTGATGGAAAGTCTGTTCAATGATTCATCAACATTTGTAGAGCTAGTGGTGAATATAACTTCGCCACTACAAAGATCTAGGTCAGGATAAACCATACGGGTAGAATGAGTCAACCTTTAGGAATTGCATATCTTACTTATATGCCAAACATCACTAAAAATTCTACAGTAGTGATAAGGCAACAAATGGACGAAAGTAACCATGACATGGTCCAAATGCTTGCCTAACAAATGGGGGTTATATTTAACCCTTTGATCCAAAATACTACCCAAACTAACTAGCAATTGGCAGCACAAATTACGCGTATTGCTGACTTCTTTGGTGTCCCACATCCCCCTCAAAATCCTCAGAGGGGGCGTATGGTACAAAATACTGGGGTGGTTTTAAAGGAAGACCCTACAATTAATCAAGTTCAACCAAATATACCTCAAGCGAATGTTTTAAACCAGGGGGAGTAGTCTAACCTCCCAGAGTCAAACACCCAATCTAAGGAGAACCAATGGTAGTAGTGGTAAATAGAAATCAAAATGTTGATGAAGTTATAAACTAAATTCGACGCGAAGATGTAGCGTCGGGTAACAACTTAGCAGCCATGGTCGAAAGGATTATGGTGAGAAACGGGGTAAGTATTGGCCTACATAGGCCAAACTACACGTCACCCTTATTTGAATATATCTTACAGTCGGACTTACCCCCTAGATGGAAAAACCCCAAATTCACTAAGTTTTCTGGGGAAACTAGTGAGTCCACAGTCGAACATGTGGCAAAATATTTGATTGAGGCTGGAGAAATCGCAAATAACGAAAACATAAGAGTGAAATATTTTCCAAGTTTGCTTACTAAAAATGGCATCACTTGGTTTACAACTCTGTCGGTGAATTCGTACCACAATTGGACTCAGTTGGAGAGACTGTTCCATGAACAATTCTATATGGGACAAACAAAGATAAGCTTAAAAGAATTGGCTAGTATTAAGAGAAAGTTCTCAATGCCAATTGACGATTACCTAAGTAGGTTTCAATTGCTTAAGGCAAGGTGCTTTACTCAAGTGCCTGAACATGAGTTGGTTAAAATGTCCGCCGGTGGTCTCGACTACTCAATTAGAAAGAAATTGGATACCCAGTACTTGAGAGATATGGCCTAATTGGCTGACAGAGTTTGACAAGTCGAATGATTGAAAGCTGAAAATGTTAGGGCAAACAAAAATAGAAATGAGAGGGTAGCCTATGTTGGAGTTACTGAAGACGACGAAGAAATATATTACGAGTCTTTAGACTTCAACGAAAACAAGGTCGACCTTGTTGAACTAAAGCAGGGACCACCTTACTCTTGTAAAGTCTTAGCCCTCTCAAATGGGAAAAATCCAGTCGAACCAGAAAAGAATGATAGATTTCCTAAGAGGACTTATGTAACACCCCAAAATAATTATAGTATTTATTTAATTGATTTATCATAATTATTTGTGATTTTCGATGAATTTTGATGAAATATTATGACGCATAATGTAATTCTATGGTCTGTTGTGGGATATTGAGGAGATAGGGAAATAAGGAGAGTATTTAGAAAATGAGTGATTAATTGGAATTATTTTAGTGTTAATCATAATAGAATAATGTTAATAATATTATTTATATTAATATTGTTAATTAAAATAAAAGAGAGTAGTGCACTAAGGGTAAGGTTGTCTTTTATGAAGGAAAGTGAGGGTAACATGACGATCTACAATGAAGTTCGTGAGTTGGGGATGTGTAAAACGATTAGAAAATGACGTATATGTGTCTACTGTGATGTATTGTTGTTGTAGTATGTTTTCCTTGTGATTGAGATGCATTCTTGGACTTTATGGTGGCGATCACTAAGGGTTTAGGGTATGAGTTATGCAGAATATGCAGCCGCAGGGTTTGTTGTTCGTAGGGAATCGTCGGGCAAATGGATTGTTTCTCCAGACGAAGTGGATTCACTTGGAGGTCTCTGGGAGAAATGAGAGGCAGGTGAAGGGTGAAAATAGGCGCTACTAGTTTTTATATGGGGCAGGGGATTCGCCCCTGCTTCACCGGGCGAAGCCCGGGCGGGTAAGCTGCTTCGCCCCGGGCGAGCACCAAACGAGCAGGAGCAGTTGCTTAGTTTATTTTTTCTTTTCATGCTGACTTATTTTCTTGAGCCTCTATGTTGGCCTTGTGTCGTGGGGTATTTAAAGCATTTTGTTTAATGATTATAACATTGTGAAGCATGGTGATGAATTGTGACGTATGTAATTGATGTTATTTTATGAAGTTTTGATGAATACTTACGAATCATGATGCAATTTGATGATTCTATGATGATGATTATTATGACGTTTTGTATCATGAATTAATAGCATAATTAGTACTTCAGTCCAGTTGCGATGTTAGGACTTGGTCTAGTGGTGGATTCAACCCCATTGTGTGGATTGGGGTGTTTATGACGTGCTCTAGTTCTTGTGTAGAATCAATCCTATTGGTGGGGATTTTTGAAAGGTGATGGCCTAGTGTCCATCAAAATGATGATTTGGTACCACATGCATGAGTCTTTGATGTTGCATTTCATACTAAGTGGTGTGGCATATTTGTGAGTTTAATGGTGAATGACGATGTGGTGGTGTGGTTTTACTTGACGTTATGATGATGAATGCTATCTTAATATATCTTATCTTTATATCTTGCATAATGACATGTGATTACTCACCATGCCTGTTTGAATATTGCCTCCACGTGGGGTAGCATGCAGGTGATCAGGATTAGCTCTCTTGGTGCCTGAAGATTTAACATTTGGAGTTTTCTAGTTATTTCCATTGAGTAGATGGTCTTGCTCTAATATGTAACATCGGGTCGGGACGTTTGAGTTAAACCATTATGTTTTTATTCTTGTTGATATCATGACGCTGTGAGCTTCTTGTTTTAAGACATTTTGAGTTATGAACTATGTTGATATTATGTACTTTGTGACAGTCAATCAACTATTAAAAAGATTCGAGATGGTGAGTATTCGACACATTCCTCGATTAGAAAATCAAGAGGCCAATGTGTTATACCCCAAATGTTTATCCCTAGATTACATCATCATTCTAGGAGCATCAACATTGTTTATCTAACCTTAACCCCTTTCAAGTTTGATCTTTATTAAGATGCAGATGAATTAGGGTTTCACACAGTTAGGAATCGGGGTTTCTATGGTTTGATCAGTCAAGGTTTTGGATTGATTCTCCATGTAGAAACTCTCTACATCATCAAAGATACTACACTGGATCAAGTATGAATCCAATTTGAGGTTGTTCATCAAAGAAGAAGAACAGTGCAGCATAAGACCCCCGATTAGGGTTTCTGATTTGAAAAGTCAACTGTAGTTTGACTTTTAATTTAAATGGAATTCCAATGGTGGAATCTTGGTCCATAAATATTATATGAATTATTGAAGTCCCCTCAATAAGTTTCAAGGCCTTAGGGAACCCAGAATACCAATAGTCGATTCAGAGGTTTTTAATCGTTCGGTTCATCTAACTGAAAAGTCAACCCATTGACCAACGGGGTTTTGACCCAAAATTGAAGACATTTATGTTTTTAATGTTATTTCATATCTAATCATGAAGTTTGGTGACCATTGGATCCATAATTGAGAAGTAATCGAAAAGTCGGGAAATTAGGGTTTTGAAAGGGGCTAAGCCATAACTTCCTAACCACACATCCAAATGGAGTGGTTCAAAGCTTGTTGGAAAGGTCTTGAGAATTCCTACAAAAGTTCCACAATGACATATGTTCAAAAAATGAATGAATTTTGAGTTATGAGCAAAGACAAAGCAAGAGGGGAAAAACACTAAAAAATTTCATGTTTTTGGCACTTTTAAGTCAATTTTTCAGCCAACTTCAAGGGGATTTTTGACATAGTTCCACTTGGAATTTTAATTTGTGTGAAACATGAAAGTTGTAGATCATGTTTAGGGATTTCCAAAAAATACAAGAACTCCACCATAGCATTTGTGAGCTAGGAATTTCAAAGAGAGGAAGTTGAGGTCAAAAATCTTGAAATCCAAAATTTCAACTTATAATGATATGATACAAAACCAATTCTTTGCTGTCAATCTGGTTTTTTTAGGTTGATTAGTTGCAAGATAGACTCTAAACAAGGTGTTACACAAAAAATACAAATATTACACAAAGATTAAAGTTTGGAACCAAGAGAAACTTCCATTTATGGAATAAAGTGATAAATGCTATTTTGATAAAGTACCACTTTCCCTTAAAATATGCCTTGAGCCACTCCCTTATCTCTTTTCACACTCCAAGGTCCATCTCAATCTCAGAAGCATATCCTCAAGCCAGCAAGTTTTGTACTTGATCACATAAATCAAGGAAAGTCATCATGGCTAGCAAGTTGGTTCTCAAATAGACAAGTTGGCAAGAGACTTGAACACCAACTAGATCCTTACTCTCCACTCTCCCTATAAATAGCACACTCTCTACACATCAAACCACACTAGAACCAAGAAACCACAAAATCTTCCTTCAGCAGAATTCACCCTAAATCCATTTCCAAACACCAAAACTCTCCACAAACCCTTCAAGCAACCCATAAATGTTTTATTGAAGCTACTTCAACCACCATTTCCACCAGAAACATCTTTTTCCCAAAAGCCATCTGTTAAACCAAAAAAGATTGACTTTCTGCATTATTCAAGAGATCCTTCTGTTCAGGGCAGTTCCATCTCTTCCAACACCTCAAACACCTCAAATATAAGGTTAGTTACTTTCCAAATCATCACAACTCAACTGTACAACCATTTCTAAAATCTGTCACAAGGATCCTTTGGTTACTTCTAGCCTAAGTTAACCTATTTGAATAAGGAGGTGTTTGAAAGGAAATTGAACTTTGTAGACACTATATTGGAGTTTTAGAGAGGTTGCTCAACTCATTTTTACTCAACAAGAAGCTTTGTATAAAGAGCTTTCTAGGAGGTCTTCAAGAGGTAATTTCCCTTTGTAAATTACACTTGTTAGGCATCATGGTTATTTTTGATGTACATTAACTTGAAAATGCTTAGAATCCCTTAACAAGTCATGTTTGAACTTTGGTGATAGTTGTTCTTTGGAGTTTGTAAACTGCCATGAGATTGGTGCTTGTTAGTGTGATTATAGGTTTCATTCCATGTGCCATATTTCGGTTCTACCTAGGGTCAATGTTGCGGTTGTGCCTAAGTTCATTTATAGGTCATGTTAAACATGTGTAAATAATGTATAATATATAATTGATGTGTTTGTGAACTGTTCTATTTTATGCCTATTGAGATGGTTTAAAGTCTTTCACTTTCATGTGCAATGTTGGAGTTCTATTTGAACCAGATGTTGGAGTGATCAAGGACCTCATTTGTGTGCTATTTAAGTTATGTGAATTATGTTTGAGTGTTGAGTCTTTGTCTGTTTGCAACTGTCATAAGTTTCCTTGTTTTCCAACATGTTACAAGTTCATTTCCATATGTCATTTGATGTTCTTGATTGGATATGAGTTCTATGTGCTTATATACATTATGTATATGACATTTGAAGTGTGTTTGAGTTTTTATCCTTGGTATAGCATGCTTGAACAGATCTATGGTTTTGAAATTTCATTTTTGTTCCATTTTTGCATTTGCTATCGAATTTCAAAATATACACACTTTCAAAAGAAAAAAAACAAGGATACCATTGTATTCCTTGTGCAATTTCGCTCAAGTTTGACTAAAATTTCACTAAAATCCATCAAGAATTGAGGGAGTTGTGATGTTCACGTTTTTGAGATTTTGACATGGTTGGGCCTAGTCTCATTTGCCCAGGATTCATGGTTTAAGGCTTATCATTTTATGGGATGGTTTGATACGTTGGATGTATCACCACCTAAGTGGTTAAAACACGCGTTCATTATCCTCTCTTACATTGCCTGACTTGAGTTCGATCCTGTTAGGGACAACTCTTTTTATATTTTCATCATTTTTATGACTTTAGCAATATCTTATTTCTCTTCCATTTTTATATCATACGCACATCTTAGATGGTTTGGTAATATTTTAAACATGTGAACCATAGGGCGTGGGTTCAATCCTTGTGAAGGACATTTCCGTTTTTTTTACTACTTATTCTCATGTTTTTTTCACAAATTTAATTTCATCATAACTTGCTCATTTTTCAACATTTTTGCACCATTATTTTTGCAATTTGTTCTTCATCATGCCTATTTTCAAATAGTGAGTAAAGAATTCAAGGATTGTCATCCTAGAGAGACTTTTACTCACTTGAAAATCATGTGTTTTTAGGATTTTCACCTTAATGATTTGAAACTTTTCTCAACTTAAAACTTGATCCATCTTGTAAGATTGATTTTGTTTGATTCATATGTGTTTTTTAAACATGCTTGAGTAATAAAATTTGCTTGATTCAATGTATTACCATGTCCATATTTGCTTTTGTGAATGCATCTATATGAAAACAACATTTTGAACTTTGTTTGTAAACTATACCTTATTTCTTGATGTTGTAATATTTTTTGAATATATTCATCATGTCCCTTTATATTTGTTTATGTGTCTTGTTAGAACCATAAAATGCTAGGGCTTGCTTTTTCTTGGTTGTTACCATGAAATTTGTTTGTTTTTCCCATGAAATCTTGAACTTATACTTGAATTGTTGTAACACTTGTTGTATCCTTGCTTGCTTGATTGTCATCAATGAATGTTAGTTGGTTCTATGTTGTTACATTTGATTTCATTGTATCCCTATAACATGCTTACCTCAAGTTGTAACTGGGTTGCATTAAACTTGTTTGAATCACATTTTCTTTTTGTTTTCCTTGATGGTTGTTACCTCATTGCTCTTCATTTTTATTAAGATGTTTAAAGTAAATCTTGACTTATATGTTTGGTCTTGTAAGAACCTCTATCACCATCTCCTTCTAGATATTGTAATATCTTTGTTCATTAATGGTTTAACCATTTGATTTGATTGTAACCTTTGTTCTTTGCTTGATGTTGTCACATGCTTACATATCTTTCTTAGTTGTTACCATGCTCTTCCATATCATCATCATGTTTGAATGAAGGCTTATGTGTGCTTTTAAACTTTGTTAAATCATTCCCCAAGTGATGGAACTTGTTAGTTCTCATCCAGTTGCCTCATCGTTTTCCCATTCCAAAGGAAAGTCTCTCTATTGACCCTTGGGTCATAGATAGCTCATTACCCTCCCTCTGACTTTGTTAAGTCACCTTGAACCCTAACTTGGCTAAGTTAGAACCTATAGCCATTAGACTTTTGCTTTAAGTCTAAAAGACCCACCCCTTGTTAGGAGTACCCTTCAATTAGAACTTTAAGATATAGTTTGTTAACTCTTGTAAGAATCATTGTCATGACTACTTACTCCCCTCTTGGCTTTTGTCAAAGTCAATCCCTTTGAGTGTACCATTTAGATTTAGAGAGTTTTGTTAAACTCTATACAAGCATTGTTATGTTTGTTCCCCTTTGAAACTTGATCGTGATCAAGTGTACATCTATCCCTAGTGAGGTGAACTACGATTTCTCTGATTCAATCCTAGTTAGGATACGTACGCAGAAGATGTGATATCTTTGCGAGCAAATTTAGAACTATCCTTAGGTATTTACCTCCAAACCCTAATCCCAAACCATGGAAAACCATTAGCAACTTAGCATACAAATATACAAAAGGTTCCTGTAGAGTACTACATATGTTTAGGATGTGAAATACCCACCCTAGGCATAACCAACCCCCGATCCCCGATCTCTTAGCATTGTTGTTAAATCTCACAAAAGGTCTTTCTTCTTTAACCTTTCCTTTGGATAAATTAAAGTTCGGTTGTGAATTTAATGAATTAAGATTCAAGTTAATCAATAGTCTGATATCACAATTCTCATCGCAACACAATGACCTAGCACAGATTGCCTCTGGTTATAAAATTTTGAAATAAAAATTGCAGAAAGCAATCGAAGTTAGAGGAAGGGTTGTATCAGCCAGATTATCCCCATCAGAGTTGGAAACGACAAAGCTAGGATACACTGACGAAATTTTTTTTGAGATATTAAATATAAATAGCTCGACATATGAAGATTGGAGGAAGCCAATAGTGAAATACCTACAAAATCCGATAACACCTTCTGAGCGAAAAATCAGATATTGAGCTTTAAGTTACGTTCTTTTGGAAAATCAGTTATTTAAAAAGACTCCTGAGGATGTTTTGCTTAAATGCCCCAGTGAATCTGAGGCATATTTATCCCTTTCGAATGTCCATAGTGGGACATGTGAGGCACATCAGGTAGGCCGTAAAATGAAGTGGTTATTGTTTCGACAAGGAATGTATTGGCTAACCATGTTAAAAGACTGTATCGAGTTCGCGAAGGGATGTCAAGAGTGCCAAGTGTACCCAGGTATACAACATGTTCCTACAAGCAAACTACATTCCATAGTGAATCCTTGGCCCTTTAGAGGTTGGGCTTTGGAGAAATTCGACCAACATCATCCAAAAATCAGAGATATATTTTGGTTGGCATTCACTATTTTATGAAATGGATCGAAGCCATACCATTAGCGAATGTGGATTAAGACGTTGTAATTAAATCCATCCTAAAGCACATTATCGATAGGTTTGGAGTCCTAGAGACCGTTATGACAGATCAAGGATCCGTCTTTACTGGTCGAAAGGTGTAAGAATTCGAAAAGGAAATGAGCTTCAAACTATTGACATCTACACCTTATTACACCCAGACCAATGGATAGGTTGAAGCAGCAAACAAAGTTGTGATTGGTTAGGTCAAAAAACATGTGGGGAAGAAGCCAAAGAATTGGCATAAAAATTTAGACCAGATTCTTTGGGCATGTTGGACCTCCCCTAAAGAAGCTACTAATACTACTCCTTTTCGACTGACATACGGTCATGATGCAGTCCTACCAGTCAAGATCTAATTACAGTCAACAAGAATCCAAAGACACCATAAGATCCCATCCAAAACATATTTGAGCACGATGTTGGATGAGTTGGTTGATTTAGATGAAGAAAGGTAGAGTGCCTTAGAACTATTGAAAAGGCAGAAAGAGAGAGTAGAGAAATCATACAACAAAAGGGTTTAAATTAAAACATTTTCGTCTGGAGATTTGGTGTGGAAAGTGATCCTTCCCATGGATCAAAAGGATAGAATTCTAGAAACAATGGTCTCCTAAGTGGGAAGGTCCTTTCCAGGTTATGCCGATTTTTTCGAATGACGCGTATAAAATTATAGAATTGAATGAAGATAAAAGGATGCTAAGAGTGACTGAGAAGTATTTGAAAAAAATACAAACCTGCACTCCAAGAAGTAAGAATAGCAAGGGAGTAATCACATACAAAACGGTCGAAGCCAACATGGTAAAATAAATATCGGCAAAATGGCTTAAGTCATTATAAGTCATGCCACAAAGGGCTAGAGAAAATTGCAATAAAAAATAAATAAAGTTCAATAATCAAGTTCAGAATGGGATAGAGCTCTTCATCTTCTCATATTTTTACTTCTGAAGCGTCAAATGACGTTCGTAGAGAGCTTTGTTGGTTGAGAGGGTTTCGATTTCTCTTCCAAGATGTTGGGCTCTTTTGATATGATACATCCCAACTTCGAGTTCTTTGGCCACCTCTTCTTGGACAGGGTGTAGAAGCTCATCTTTACATTGCTTAGCCTGAGAGATTTTGCTTCACAGAATTTTGATTTGCTTTTCCCATTCTTCGATGTTTTTGTAACAATTTTCGATTTCTTTCTTATTTTGATCAGAGACTTTTTACAAGTTTGAAACTTTAATGGTATATTCAGAGACTGCACCCCATGCGGCTAGTTAGGTCTCTGACATGTTGCCAATTTTGCTTGAGAAATCTCGAAGACGGTTTATATCAGCGGCGATGAGGTCAATCAATGTTCCCAGTTCCATAATGGTATCAACAACTTCAGGAGAGAACTCCAAGACATTAACTTGCTTCCATAGTTTTTTGAGCCCAAAACTAGCAGAAGCATTTTTTCCAAGAATTGGAATAGATCCATATTGAAAATTCTCTCTTTAGTTTGAGGAAGTAAGTCATCCTCAGGCTTACCAATTGATTGGTTCTCTGAGGCAGTCGAAGTGTTGGTGCTCTTGTTGCCAAAGCTATGTCTAGAGCTAATAATGGCTTTTAAGTACTCCAGTGGTCTTTGTACTTTCAATGATTCTAGCTCTTCATGTGAAAGGCTGGTAGAAGGTGTTTCAATCGAAGTATTTGTTTGAGGGTCAGCCTTTGATTGATTTTCTCGTTCCAATTCTTCTTCTTTGTCTTCCACTACGATTTCATCATCAAATGTTGATTGGCTTTCCTCCTCCTCTTCATCCTCTTTTTCAGCCTCCTCATTCCTTTCGTCACCGTCATCTTGTTGATTGATTATGGACCTATCTTTAGATTTTTCTTTGATAATCAGCTCTGCAGTAGGCATCTCAGTATCTCCTGCGATGTCAACTATGATTTCTTCCTCAACCGGGTTTGTCTTTTGGACAACCACGTTGGTGTGTGAAATTTCAATAGTGGCCTTAGGCGACGTTTTCTCGTGAGCATCATCAGGTTGGCTCACTTCGTCAGCATACCCTTTTGTGAAGTCCTTAGAAGATGTCCTGGAAGGAGTTGTCGGATGATAGGTAGAGTCACTGCTGGTGGTGGGAATAACCTGGTGCACAATTGGGTGCCCTCGATTGTCTTTGGCACTCTAAGAAAGAGAAATCAAAACAGGTTAGAAGCATGTTATTCGAAGAAAACTATAAAGTTCAAAACGAAGAAGAAATTTTGTACCTTAGGATTTTCAGCCCTAGGGCTAGAGTTATCACTCTCTACCTGGTCAGGATTCTGCTTGTTGACTGGTTCTTTGTTAGCAAGTGTAGCATCAACTTCTAATATCCGTGAGGTGGGAGGTTTCATCGCAAGTGATCTAGTTGGTTTTTCTTGAAAGCTTGGATCAATAATCTTTGTTTGCTTCTTTTTCTTCTTGAGTTGTTTGGTTTGGTCCGACGGAATATCCCCATCATCAGATTCAAGTATTTGAACCTCAGGTTCTTGTTACTTCCTCTTTTTAGGTGTCGGAGGAGGTCTCTGACTTCCCTGCAAAAATAAGGTATGTCATATTTTAGATAATAAAATGAGTAGGCAACAATAATAAAATGAAAGCAATGGATACACAAGATTCACCTTTGTTGTGGGATTTTTGGTGTTATCTTCTTCGACAGATTCTTTCTAGGCGGGAATGGGTTTCTTGGCTGGAATCTTCACATCTGCAAAAAAAAAAGCATTACAGTCAATATAAGCGAGAAGGAAAATATAATGAAAAGGAAAGAAGTATTGTCGAAGAACCTCTCATTCAACACCTTTATATATTAGAGACTCTATGCAAACGTGTTCTATACTAATATGAAGGTAGCCTTTGAAATTGTCCAAGGTGTACTTAGTCGGAACCACTCACTTCGTACGTTTTTGGTAGTTTTGGCGAAGATTTTTCATAAAATTCCCATAGATGAGCCAGTTTAGAAATGGAGGGCTAAAAGCCACACCAAAGTCAGCAGTTGGTAGTCGAAGGAATTTTGAAGGATAAAGATTAAAAGCTAATTTGTAACGTTGATCAGGTTAAACGTATGAAGGAAGCTTTAAATCATCCAATTTCTTAGTAACTTTTTATTTTAAGGTTACTGCTGCTTCGCCAATGGTTCGAATAAGCTCGTTTGGCCTGTAGGCAGTTTCAAATTATTTTTGTAATGCTTGGATCTACTTGATATGCTTTGAATTACCTTTCTTCACTTTGTCCTATACAAGGGTAAAAGCTATGGTTAGTTGAATATTGAAGGAGGACACATAAAATAATTTTGTGTTATAGTATTCCCTCCACCATTCGTCGAACTCCTTGGTGTAGAGGAAACACGGTTTGAAGGCCACATCATCAAACTCTGTGAGGTTAGAAAACTTGGCTAGCTGTTTGGTACACTTTGCTTCGTTATGCCACACATTATAATAGATCAATGAGCCTTTCTTAGGGAAGAGAGGTTTTTGTTAAATCTGAATCAACCAAACTATCAAAAGACAAGATTTGGTTGATAGTTGACAAAAGAAATTCGAAGTTTGGAAGGATTCATCCTCGAAACTAATAATCTTGGCGTTAGGAAGGATTCCCAGATATCAAGAGACTCTCCTTCTTGTTTCACAAACATCATTACGTAACTGGTGAATGTCTGTTGAAGACTCATTCCTTCATCATTGTGAGTCAACAACGCAAGCCTTGTTCTTTCGACTCTTCGATGTTTCATAGAAGCTTCGTTGACGGGATTTTGACCAGGAAACGATGCTACAAAAGTGGCATTCAGCCATAGTTGTAGTATCTAGATAGGTCTAGAGAGGAGCAAGCTTCCTTTCGTCTTGATTGTCTTCAACACCGTGATGCCTTCGCCAAGAGATTCATACAGATTGGCCAAGATAATTTCACTGAGACAAAGGTTATGCCCAGAATGCAATTAGTTTCCCATGGTTAAGTACCTATTCGCCACTTGAAGAGACCTTGAACAGAAAACATAGCGCGAGAGCCAGAAATCCAAGAAGGTAACATGTTCTTGGTCGGGAACCTTTGTGGTTTCCTTATCATGGTAATATGATATGTAAGTGGTGAAGGTTGCTTTGCTAGTGTCGAAACCTATTGAGTCATCAGCTAAGAGATTGGGGTCATAATCTACTTCAATGGGTTTCAAACCAGTAATGGCAGCTACATCGAATAGGGTTGGGGTAACCATTCCACAAGGGAGATGGAAGTTGTTGTAAGTGTTGTCTTAGAAGTAAAGGGAAGCAAAGAGCATCGAAGGACAATAACCTGGCCCTACTTTCGATAATTGGATAAGGTCATAATTGCCCATTTTTTTTCAAACTTGGGACTTGGCTTTTTCTATCTTTTCTAGCCAAGCTAAGTACAGAGGGCATGATCTGAAAATCCTAAAATTATTATTCATGTACTCTAAGTTGATGGTGTCCCTAGATGCTACGGTTAAAGGTGAACCTTGGCCGTCTACCTTAGATTTTTCATCAGTCCAAATTTCCTTACTAGTCCTAGGTCTTACACTATTTGTTATAGGTTCGTAACGGTGATAAGCTGGAAAAAATCCTTAGTTTTAACAGGATCAACATTTAGATCAGGTAAAGGGCCTAGCATGGCATGGGTTTACCAGATATAAGAATAGGGATGAGTACCTGAGATTGACAAATCCTGCGTTTTTCTTCCTCATTTGGAGGCTCGGGGATGTATTGTTGATTTCCAACCACGTCTGGACCTAACATCTTGTGAACTGGGGCGAGTTCTTTTGACTTTTGGGAGTCTTTTGTTTTCTTGCTGGTTTCCTTGGAAGTTGCTGAAGCAGAAGCCATTGTTGCAATGAGTATTGAGAGAAATTGGGAGAAAGATTAAGTTTGAAGATGATGGAATTCAAGAAATTAAGAAAGTGAAAAGAAAAAGTATAATGGTAAAACTTTTACTCTTTTATAGGTGAGCTGAGGTGAAACAGTTACTATGCACGACTACTGTACCTAATTAATGGTGACAAAGTCGTGGGACACGTGTTTTCTTGGAGACGTGTTGATGAGACGGTGGCAGTTAAGTTTCTGACCCACGATCTCCTAGGGGCTAGAAACGTGATTATTGAAAAGATTTATGCGTGGGAGTGAAGAGACATTTCAAAAAAGGTGTCATGATGACCCTGACGTCACAATTATGTTGAGTCACATGAATAATTTATGACATCTAATTATCTATGGCGTCAAATCAGATTATCAAAAAATGCCCTTTAATTCATGTAACAAGTAAAGGAGAAGGAAATTTTTTTCCAAGTTATGATGAGTTTTGACTAAGTAAGTTCGCTGTTGGAAGCTCAGCCGAAGACGTTTCTTACGAAAGGAAAGATGACTAGGTGGACTTAGGAAAATTTCGTAAGTGTTAAAATGGTATTTTGACAAGATGATACGGATGTTATTTTCGACTTGAGTTTAGAATTCCAATTAAGGAGGGAATGTTGTTCTTATCCAGATTTCGAAAGAAGGACACGTGAAGTACGCTGAGAATTTGAAGGCATGTCCAGTTCCATTTGTCTTCTATTTAGAGAAAAACCGTTATAGACAATTATTTTGATTCAATATAAATAGGAAGTCTTAGTGTTAAGAATTTCGTGTGTATTCAAGTTATACAAAATCACTCAAATACTCAAAGTACCCGCGTGTAGAGAAACGAGTTTCTTGAGAACATGTACGTTTGATAAACACCAATTATTAACTTACATTTTAATAAAAGTCAATTTATGCTTTTACCTAGAAATTAGTCTTTATTTTTATGCAAGTTACTTTCTGCATATTTTATTGCGCTTTCGATCCTTCTTTTATCATAATCCTTTTTATTTCATTGAAGCCAACTATTTTCTAAACATGAATGTTGCTGAAGCATCCATTATTTCTCAAACATTAAAACAAACACACTAAGTGTAACACCCTTCTAAACCCCGCGGAAAATATATGAATAATCAGAGTAAATAATCATGCATTCACAAAAGGGCGTCACACTTAACTTTCAGACATCAAAATCACCTGCCATGCTCATTAACATTTCAATAAATAACCATGCTTTTCATAGTTTCACTTTGCATGTAGCAGCAGATTCATTTTTATAACATAATTCTCTTAACAGAATAATCATGCTCATCATATAATTTCAACATTTCTTAGGCACTAATGCCAACATCACAATATCCCAATGAATATAAAAACATAACATAGAGTACACAATGTATCTCTAAAATATAAACCAAATGATCCCAGTGTTACATGACCAGAGCATGACTCGACCCAATATAACTAAATTACTAAATGGCTACACCGACAACGATCATACAACTACGAGCAGCTCTATTCTCGATACCTGCACAATGTCAGATAGGACATCATTCCAGCAGAAGGGTGAGAAATATTATCATAATAACAATGCATATAATCATAAATGTATGCACAAGCATAGAATACACATATTCCACATTTTTTCACCACAATTCATTATGATCATCATATACCTCACAATGTTTATATAAACCAATATGGATAATCATCAAGCGTGTTCATCATACACACACCCATAATCCTCATCATTCCACATCAACAGGCTCATATTATGTTTATTCACCAATTCATAGTTACACATTCACAATATAGATATAAACAGATATGGATAATTACCAAGCATATTTCATCATGCCTACATCCAAAATTCTCAATCCAACAATTCACGCACATATGCATAACTTCATACATCAATCACATATTCATCATTCTCAATAACACAAGTCATGTACATACACATATGCATAACTTCATACAACAATCACATATTCATCATTCTCAATTACACAAGTCATGTACATACACATATGCATAACTTCATACAACAATCACATATTTATGCCATGAGACTCAATGCAACTCATGCCATGTAGTACCAACACTTGTTATCATTTTTCAGTTTTTACATTTAAACCGGGTCCGTCCCCTAGACCGATAACAACAAAAGCCCGTCCTCTAAGCTTTCAAACCCACCCTTCTAGGTTTGGGACAAGTCACTAGTCTCCACGAAATATAAGCGAGAAGGAAAATATAATGAAAAGGAAAGAAGTATTGTCGAAGAACCTCTTATTCAACACCTTTATATATTAGAGACTCTATGCAAACGTGTTCTATGCTAATATGAAGGTAGCCTTTGAAATTGTCCAAGGTGTACTTAGTCGGAACCACTCACTTCGTACGTTTTTGGTAGTTTTGGCGAAGATTTTTCATAAAATTCCCATAGATGAACCAGTTTAGAAATGGAGGGCTAAAAGCCACACCAAAGTCAGCAGTTGGCAGTCGAAGGAATTTTGAAGGATAAAGATTAAAAGCTAATTTGTAACGTTGATCAGGTTGAACGTACGAAGGAAGCTTTAAATCATCCAATTTCTTAGTAACTTTTTATTTTAAGGTTACTGCTGCTTCGCCAATGGTTCAAATAAGCTCGTTTGGCCTGTAGGCAGTTTCAAAGTATTTCTATAATGCACACATATTCACAATATGTTCTCATGCATTCTTCATATACAACCGCATACAATCAATATGCATTTCACAATATCGCGCCAACGGCAACGAACTCAACCACATTCATCATGCACTTTTAAATAATTTAAACAATGCATATATTTGTCAAAAGACCACATTTATCAAGCAATGCACACATATTCACAATATGTTCTCATGAATTCTTCACATACAATCGCATAGAAATCATTATGCATTCACATCATCGTGCCAAACGGCAACAAACTTCATCACAAATTATCATGCATTTTAATCAATTTAAACAATGCATTATATATGCCAAAAGGCCACATTTCACAATCGGTGCCATAATCTAGGATTCCCGCCATACGGCTACCCACAATACATCTTATCACAACAGTACACAAACTATTCATTTCAGATCAAGATTGAATACAATCGAACCAAACACTCAATCATTGGATGGAATCACAAAGAAATAAGAATGCTGTCACACTCGCTAGCTTGCTCGCCTAACGAGTTCCTAGCGAACACTCGCTACCTGTTCGCCTAGCGAACAAGCTCGCGAAGGCAAACAGAAGCTACTATAAGGCTTCGCTACCTACATGTTGGGGCTTCGCCTAGAGAACCCCTCACTACCTTGCTTGCTACCAGCGAAGAGGGTCAATTACATTCTGTCCAAGTCTGGGACCATTCGCTACTAGCTCGCTATAGCGAACACTCGCGACCTACTCGCCTAGCGAAGGTGCTAGCGAACGTTTGCGATGTTCAAAACCCCAACTGTCCAAAACTCTTCGAAACTCCCAAAATCACCCGATTCAATTCCAACGATTTCCAGTATTTTTAGTCTAATAATCCTCGACTAATTTACACCATTAATTTCATATTCTAACCGTTCAAACATCAGTTTCTACCGAATAAATCATCTCTGCCCTAAAATGGAAAAAGATGGAGAACCTCCCACAAATCCAAACACACACATACATAATCACATACATTGGTAAGATAACAATATTTCACACCCTTACCTTGATTAATCAGAAGGTAGAAGTCGTTCTGATGATTCCAAGCTTTTCCTCTATTTTCTCCTCTTCTCTCTTCTTCCTTCTTTTCTCTTCTTTTTCCTTTCTCTCTATTTATCCTTCTCTTTTATTTCTCCTCAATATATCTCATATTATCATTAATTAGAGAAGATCTAGTAAACTCACCTTATTCTACCAAATAGAATAAATCAGTTAAATTCATTAACTCATATAAATTAAATAGATCCAATAATTCATTAAATCAATTAATTAGTACAAATAATCAATTATTAAAAATTGGTCTTTTACACTAAGCACAAGTCCTATGATTCACTGGTTGATCCTGCACGTTAACCAATATTTAGAGACCAACGCTTGTTTACCAATTTTCACGGTAAACACCCTTTCTTCAGACATGCAGTAATAGGTGTATTGATAGTACTAAAATCCCTGATAAACATCCTATAGAAGGTGGATATACCATGAAAGCTACGAATCTCAATCATTGATTTAGGGGGAGGTCAATCCCTGATAGCACTCACCTCATTTTCATCAATCTAAATCCCTTCTTCACCAACAACAAAGCCTAGGAAAAGTAATTAGTCGTTGTTGAATGTACACTTTTTCATATTAATGTACAACTAATTCTCCTATAATAATTTCAACACCTGCTTCACATGCTCCAGTTGTTCTTTCTTGGTCTTGCGATAAATCAAAATATCATCAAAATAAACCATTACGAAAGAACCACTAAATGGACGTAGAACTTGATTCATCAATCTCATTAAGATGCTAGGGGCATTTGACAACTCGAAAAGCATCACAACCAATCATACAACTTACATTTTCTCTTGAAAGTTGTTTTCCATTCATCTCCAAGTCTGATTCTGATATGATGATATCTGATACGTAGATCTATCTTCAAAAACACCTTAAAAACTGCTAACTCATCAAGCATGTCTTCCAAACGAGGAATTGGGAATCTATACATGATAGTCATCTTATTGATGGCTCTATTGTCAACACACATATGCCATTGATTTCCCTTCTTAAGGACTAGAAAGATTTGTACTGCACAGGGTCTCATGCTCTCACGAATGAATCCTTTCTTCAATAAATCCTCAATCTTCTCCCTTGAAATATCATTTTCCTTAGGGCTCATACAATAGTCATGAAGTTTTAGTAAGCTAGACCCCCTAATTAGTTCAATCTAATATTAAATGTCTCACATATGAGGCAAATCATATGTAGTTCTTATGCAATTAACTCTTTGAATTCCTCTAAGATCTCTAGCACTTCTTTTTTAATATTTCTTTCCTCCTTTACATAACTCATCATCCCTTTGATCACCATTGGATTGAAACATTCAATTTCTTTAACAACCTCATCACGCTCTTTTTCACTTTGCATTATCACCAAGAAACTAGTCTTCTTTCCACCTGAATTCTTATCAAAGTGAAAAATAAGAGCCATATCATTTTTCTGTGTGCCCCATGTAAACATCATCGTGTTATCTTGTCTTTGATAAGTGATATCATTATCAAACTACCAAGGTCTACCTAATAAAGTATGACAAACATCTATATCAAGAACATCACAAAGTAATTCTTCTCTATAATGCTTTCCGAAGGAGATATGAGCTTTGTAGGCTAGTGTTACTCGAACTTGGGAGCCCTTTCTTACCCAACCAAGGATGTATGGTTTTTCATAGGGTTATATAGACATCTTCAAATAATATATTGATTTTTGTGATGCTAGACTCTTCGTGTTGCCATTATCCACCATCAGATTACACACTTTGTTCTTGATATAATAACGTGTTTTAACCAAATTCTTGTGTTGCCCTTCATTTTTTGATGCTAGTAAAATTATATGTAACACAAAGTTTACCCTCTCATCGGATTCTCCCTCGAAAAACTCAACATCTGCATATTCCTCATTCTAAAAGGCATGTCCTTCTATTTCCTCCTCCTCTTCTCTTTCTTCCACAATAGTAGTGACTCTCCTTGTTGAACAAACATTTAATCAGTGACCTCATCCATTACAACAATAACACTTGTATCCATTGGGTTTAGCATATGGATTATTTTTCCTCTAGACTTGTGTTTTACCATTCTGCAAGATAATAGAGTTGTCAGCCCCATTATTTCCAAGGTTGGAATCCCTGGTTGCTGCACTATTTTCCTTGTCGCCTACCGATTCAAAGTTGTTCAGAGGCGAATACTTTCTAAAAGATGAGAAATTTATAGGGGATTTATCCATCAATTCTTCCTTTAAAGCTAGATTGAATGTCTTAGCAACAGTCTATACAGTCTATAAACCCACCTTCTCCTAACAAGATCCGTTTAAGCAACTGATGTATCAAGCCACCTTATAGCTCTTTGATTCTCCCAGTTCATTACACTTAGAAAAATGCATGAACTCAATCGTGTATTTTGTTACAATTCTCTTTTCCTAAACACATTAAATATACATCTTTTAAATAATTTGTTCATAATCCTCCGATAAAAATCTCTCCAACGTTAATTATTTCATTCTTCACCAAGTCCTGGATCGCCTCTTCCTTTGCATCTGCCTTTGAACAACAAGTTTATCCCATCAGACAACAATAGTACTTTTCAGCCTGATTTTCATTATTTTAACTTGCTTATTCTTAGGGACGCCCATGACATGAAAGAATTTATCAATGTCGATTTGTCAATCCAAAATTCCTCCACTCATATCGTTTAGTCGAATAATAGAATATCAACCTTCACTCGATAGTTATGGTTATAGTGTCGGTTCCCATAATTAGCTAACTCTTCCTCGTAGGGTTCTTCTTCTTCAAAACTCAAATTTTTAGGAATAACAACATGAATGTTTCCGCCAGCAGAACCCTAATCTGTTGATCGCGACTTTCTATGTCTAATACAACCTAACTGCAAGTGCACAGTCTATCGCGTAGTAATAATAGATATCGATCCCACAGGGACTCGTAATCAAACTAGTGTTCTCGGGAGTTACTATGTTTAGCTAGGTAGAATATGTTTAAGGGAATAAGATTGTCACTAAAAGGGAACTAAGACTGCTACTTAGATTATAATTGATTGAATCGATATGCAGTAATTGTGTTCTTCAGGGATTTGACAAATTACTGGTGTATGAAATAATTTTCAGAGTTTATTTAAGTAGAAAATAGTGATTTAAAGATTCTCGCCTCACGATGGTTATTGACGCTAATCATAATCCTAAGGGCCAAACGTACACTTTCGTATCCCGTTCGGGGTTAAAATTATTTTTTGGAAATCTCTAAGTTCTAATTCATTTTAAAGTGCTTTCGCTGTTATTAAAATGGATGACTAGTGTTTACTATCTGACCTTACCGCAACTTTCGCTTGTTGGTTCGTATCTTTATTAATTTCCCACTTTCGTGGCAAAACTACTTTTAAATAAGTTCTCGCTTTCGCGACGAAGTTTATTCAGTAAATCAATTTTAAACACTCAGACCATAGATTACTTTTTTTGAAAAGAAAGTTTTTCAACCAGTTGTTATCAAATCCCATTCGAATTATTACTACATATCGATTACCTAAGTTTAGCTAGACATGGATTTGGGAAAGATAAAACATAAATAAAAATAATAAATAATAATTTTCATTATAATAAAACTGGAATCGATTGAAATGAGAAACCTGTAAATATTCCAATTGGCCTTTGGGCAGATCCTCCACAGATGTTGGCAGGATTCTGGTCTTTATGCCAAATTGATCGTACAATAAAGTAGAAATTACAGAAGAATGAAAATGGAATGCAGAAGAAATAAAGAGAAACAAATAAGAATATTAAAACTGGAAAATATGCTCTGGAAATAAATTTGGCAGCACTTCGTTGTATGAATGCGGCTCTCTTTCTGAAGTCCCCTGCTTCCCCTTTTATAGAAGTGGAATTCCAACGGTTATCATTGAAGATGATGGACTTTGAGGCAGATAATTTAGGGAGTAGTGGTCCACTCTGTGGGAATTGGAACTGCTTCTTTAACGTGTAATTGAAGTGGGGCGTTTTTGCCTGCATGACGGTCGTCACAAGGTGTGACGGTCGTCACCCATGTGACGGTCGTCATGAAGCTGTGACGGTCGTCACATCAGCAAAAACAGCTTCTGCGCTTTTTATGATGTTTTCACTCTTTTTTCGTCCATAATTCATCTGAGATTGCTTCTTTTCTTCATGTTGCCTTGTTTAGACGTGATCGTTGAATACCTGCAAAACATCAGACAAATAACACGGAAATAACCCAAAATCGGATCGAAAACGGTTAAACTTTAGTTGAATTATGCATCAAAATATATATACAATTTCGTGTTATCAAACTCCCCTAAGCTTGAATCTTTGCTTGTCCTCAAGTAAAACATGAAAAAGTCGGCAAGCGCGAGGCAGCTTCTTCGTTCGCAAAAGTCGGGAAAAACCGGGATTCTTGGTAGGAACAAAATGAGTACCATGACGACACTGGACTACAAGTCTTCGGAGGTCTCCTTCTTATGCAAACCGGTCCCAGTCATGCTACTGTAGCTTGGTGTCAAGGTTCTCGCGGCAAGTTCACCCTGTTTGTTCTAGCGCAATCACATTAAGCCCGTTGTCCGTACACTTTTCATGGCAAGTCGACCTGTTAGTGAATATGATCTCATTTCTTGTTTTTGATCTTCTTCATTGATCATAAGCTTATGTCATTGATTTTTCAATGAATTTTCGTGCCGTTGGGCTAAATGCTCGGGTGAGGAGCACCTAACTTAGAAGGAAACGTGTCTTATACTTTTGGGCTTTTTAGCTCTCTTTTCATGATTTTTCATCTTTTTGGAGATCATACACTTATTTGCATCGGTCGCTCGCTTAGAAGTGCTTTAGGATGGTGCTGACTGCTAGTATAAACTACTTGGGGCTGAGTTTGCGTAGACACTTGAGATTTTTGTACGCATAGGTAGTGAAACCGACTCGCATAAACCGGAGATCTAAGGTGTCAGGACGGTACTGGTTTTGTTAGAACTGTCGTTTACTCGGAGTTTCAAAACTTGGTTTGAACTCGGTTGCATTCTCGTGATGCTTTTGCTTTTGAGGAACGAACGAAATTTTTTTTGTTTACATCGAATAATGTGGGGATGTTTGCGTAACGGGGAAAGGATATATAAACGAGCTTTATTTGCTAAAAATAGAAAGTGTTTAAATAGAACTTACGAAATTCAAAGTACAGTGGAATGGAAATAGCAGTGAAATGGAAATAAAGGCTCTGCTCCCACACTATCTCAATCAGTGTCCTCACTGATTTTGAAGCATGAGAGGGAGATACAACTGAAATAAAAGTACAAATGAACAGGAAATATAGTAAACAAATAAGGAGAAATGGAAAACTAATCACGTCCGCTGCCTCTGTCACGTCCGCGCTGGCGTCCTCTGGCTCTGGCGAGGGCTACTCTGTCCTCATAACTCATAGCTCCTGTGTGATAGACGGTGTCTCGGAGTCCTTCGACCTGCAGAGTCAGATTCTCCAGGTTCTCAGTGATGGTAGCTTGGCCGGTTTGAAGTTGTTGCATTTGAGTCCGGTGTCAGGCTTCGAACTGGTCGGCTCGCTGATTCTGCTGCTGCAGCATCACGAGTATTTGTGCCTGCTGGTCTAGAGAGCGGCGGAGGTCCTCTTCTGTGTAGTCTGGCACGGGATGATGGCGGCGGCGGCGGGAGGATGTACCTTCGGGAGGAGGAGGCTGCGATGCCTCTGGCTGCTCGGACCTGTCCAACTCAGCTTGGATTTCATCGTCAGAACCTTGGGTGTGGTCCTGAGTAGGAACAACGGCAGCAGGAGGGGCAGTGAGGTCAAATAACCAGTTGGTACGATCCTCTGGGTGTGTGCGGGTGCGTGACGGAAGGATGATGCTTCGGACGGTCTTGCCACGCACTACCGGATGGTACTTGCCGTCAGCTCTGGAGCGGATAAGGTGGGAGGCTTTGCAGTGGTCGGTGTCAAGGAACACCGAGGGGATGGAACGAAGGTGCTGGAGGCGGTCGCCTAGGCTCAGCCCAAGTGCAATGGCAGTGACAATCCCGCCAAAGTAAAATGGCTTCGAGCCACGGTTGCAGTTGGCCTGAATGTGAGCCAGCAGAAACGGAGCGGCGTTGATAGGTTCGTCGTTGAAGACGCAATGGAGGAAGAAGAGCTCTTTCGAGTTCACTTTGTGGTTGCTGTCTCTGGCGAAGATTGTGTTGCTTAACACTCTGTGAAAGTACCGGATGGTTGGGTTATGGATATCAGTGGCGTGCAGAGAGTCCAACCATCGGCATTAATGTCGGTCAACTGGTACCACATCGCGAAAGCTTCGTGCTGGAACTGATCGGTGAGGCAGCGGTGAGCGTTGTCGCCTCGAGGAAGTTGTAAGAGGGCAGCTATCTGGTTCTGGTGCATCTGATAGTTTGTGCCGAACATCCGGAAACACGCGGCACCGGAATGTTGGTTGAGGTCGCCGCTGCTTGTGACGTAAGTGAACGAACTCAAGAACTCAAGAGTGAGTTGTTCGTATGTTGGCAGTGAGTTGGTGCAGAGATTCCAGATTCCTGCTCTTTGAAGCATCCAGGTGACGCCTTCAAGGAGTCCGAGCTCCGTAAGCGATGGAATGTGTGGATAATGAGTCGGCTGGAGCGACCTCTGATGAAATGCGATGTAGTTTGCTCGCTGTCTCTCGCCTAAGTCACCTTCACTGAAGATAATGTTGCTGATATCTGGGGTTTCTGCATTTCTTGCCATTGTTGGAAGATTGAGAGGTTTCTGAAGATTGGGGTTTTTCTGCAGAGTTGGAAGAACTGACAAAAGTGTGGTTTGGAAGTTGAGATTGGAGTTGAAATATATGGTGCAATGTGGGGAGGACGAAAATTTTTTAGTGGGGTAGGAGTTCTGATGATTGGAAGTGGTAATGGGGGTAGTGGGAAAGAACACGCACCCGGTTATATCAGATAGCAGTTTTTGAATTCGTGACGGTCGTCACCCGCGTGACGCTCGTCAGGGTCCTGTGACGGTCGTCACAGCAGCAAAATCTGCAGAACGCAGAATTTTGCTCTGAGGGCGTTCTCGCAGTGACTTTAAGGCATAGTATTGATACGGCAATGTAATATAGCAGCCAACAAACAACGAATAATGCGAAAACAGAATAATTGAATAAAAACTAGAATTGAAATAACATAAAATTGAAATGATTGTATGTAGTACATAAAGAAAGTAATAATGCGAAAATTTTAAATGATTAAACGAAACTAAACTAAACTAAACTAAACTGAATCTACTGCTAAACTGTATCTACTGCTAAAAATCCTGAAAAGTTTAAAACAGGAGTTTGAAGTCAGGATTTTTGAAAACAAAAAGCGGTAGAAACAAAAGACAAAAGAGAAAAATAAAATAAAAATAAAAATATGAAAACAAACGAAAGTAGAAAGTAATAATAATTATAAGTTTGGAATTTTTGTTGGATTTTCAAAGCAAAAATTTTAAATAAAAATTGAAATGCGATAACGAGGGAAATTGGTTGCCTCCCAGTAAGCGCTGTTTTTAACGTCTAAAGCCTGACGATAGCTTGGTGAAAAGCTATTCGGGTGTTTGAGCTGGAAGCTCAAGCAATGTTATATTGCTGACTTGAGGGTTGTTGTCGTTCTTATTATAATGTTTTAGACGTTGCCCGTTTACGATAAATGGTGCATTTGTCTTATCGGTAATTCCAACAGCTCCACTCTGAAGTACTTTAGTCACTTCATAGGGTCCAAACCACCTAGATTTTAGTTTACTTGGGAAGAGTTTTAATCTCGAATTAAAGAGCAATACGATGTCTCCCACACTGAATTGTTTCCTGACTGAACGTTTATCATGCCACTTTTTAGTTCGTTCTTTATAGATACGGGCATTTTCGTAAGCGTCTAATCGAAGTTCTTCCAATTCGTGTAAGTTCAAGATTCGCTTTTCTCCTGCCTCGGTGTAGTTGAAATTGAGTGTCTTAATGCCCCAGAAGGCTTTATGCTCTAATTCTACAGGGAGATGGCAGGATTTACCGTAAACTAATTTGTAGGGGGTAGTACCTATTGGTGTCTTAAAAGTGGTCCTATAAGCCCATAAAGCTTCTTGTAGCTTTGACGACCAATCTTTCCTTGAGGTAGCGACAGTCTTTTCCAATATCTGTTTTATTTCTCTGTTTGAGACCTCTACTCTCCGCTAGTTTGCGGATGATAAGATGTAGCTACTCGGTGTCGGACTCCATATCTAGAGAGAAGTTTATAGAATATTCGCGATATGAAGTGAGATCCGCCGTCACTAATGACGAGTCTGGGTACACCGAATCTAGGAAAGATTGTGTTTTTGAAGAGTTTGATTACTACTCGTGCGTCGTTTGTTGGAGCAGCAATGGCTTCTATCCATTTAGAAACGTAATCGACAGCGACGAGTATGTAGTTATTACCAAAAGAAGGTGGGAATGGTCCCATGAAATCTATTCCCCATACGTCAAAGATTTCTACCTCTAAGATTCCTTTCTGAGGCATTTCATCGCGTCGTGAGATGTTGCCAGTTCATTGGCATCGATCACATTTTAGCACGGTGATGTGAACGTCTTTCCAGAGGTTAGGCCAGAATAAGCCGGCTTGGAGAATCTTAGCGCACGTCTTGGATGTACTAGCATGACCACCATATGGTGTTGAATGGCATTGGGAAATGATTTTTTCTACTTCTTCCTCTGGGACACAACGACGGTATATGTTGTCGGCCCCTCTCTTGAAGAGTAGGGGTTCGTCCCAATAATAGTGTTTCAGATCGTGGAAGAATTTCTTCTTTTGCTGATAAGTGAGATCCGGTGGAAGCACGCCTGCAGCGAGGTAATTAACGATGTCAGCATACCAGGGTAATGTGACTTGGGCATAGACGGCTTCTACGGCTTTTTCGAATTCTGGATCTTCCGAGATTGAGTTGGGTATGTCACTTTCTAATTTGGCTATCAGACGTTCATACGGAAAATCGTCATTTATCGGTACTGGTTCGTGTCTGATGCCTTCTATTCGGGATAAGTGATCTGCAACAACGTTCTCGGTTCCTTTCTTATCTTTGATTTCTAAGTCAAACTCTTGTAATAACAGGATCCATCTCAAGAGTCTTGGTTTGGCATCCTTTTTGCTTATTAGGTACCTTATGGCAGCGTGGTCTGTGTATATGATGATTTTTACTCCTACTAAGTAAGAACGGAATTTGTCAAGCGCAAATATAACTGCTAGAAGTTCCTTTTCTGTGGTAGCGTAGTTCATTTGGGCAGGATCTAAGGTTCTACTGGCATAGTAGATGGCATGGAGTTTCTTGTCCTTCCTTTGTCCTAGAACTGCGCCTACGGTATAATCACTCGCACCGCACATGATTTCGAACGGTAATCGCCAATCGGGCGGTTGCATAATTGGTGCGGTGATAAGGGCTGATTTTAATGTTTCGAATGCTTTTAAACAGTCTTCGTCAAAGACGAACTCAGCATCTTTCATCAACAGGCCGGTCAGAGGTTTTGTGATTTTTGAAAAATCTTTTATAAATCTTCTGTAGAAACCGGCATGTCCTAGAAAACTCCGTATTTCTCGTACGGATTTTGGAGGTTGGAGATCTTTTATAATCTCTATTTTAGCTTTGTCTACCCCAATTCCTTTATCTGATATGACATGTCCTAGAACTATTCCTTGTCGGACCATAAAATGGCATTTTTCCCAATTTAGGACGAGGTTCACTTTTACGCAACGTTCTAATACCATTTCTAAGTTTTGTAGGCATCCTTCGAAACTTTGTCCATATACCGAGAAATCGTCCATAAATACTTCCATGATGTTGTCTATGAAATCTGCAAAGATTGCCATCATGCATCTTTGGAAGGTTGCTGGAGCATTACAGAGTCCGAACGACATTCGGCGGTAAGCAAAAGTACCATAAGGACAGGTGAATGTAGTCTTTTCTTGGTCATCAGGATGGATGGGAATTTGGAAGAATCCTGAATAACCATCTAGATAGCAGAAATATGAATGTTTGGCTAATCTTTCCAACATTTGGTCTATGAAGGGTAACGGGAAGTGATCTTTTCGTGTGGCCTTGTTAAGCTTCCTATAGTCAATGCACATCCTGCTTCCGGTCACGACTCTTTTTGTTATTGATTCGCCTTTTTCGTTTTTAATTACAGTGACTCCTCCTTTCTTTGGTATGACATGAAATGGGCTGACTCATTCACTATCGGAGATCGGATAGATGATTCCTGCATCTAGCGATTTCTTTACTTCATCTCTGACTACAGTGCTCAGGATGGGGTTCAGTCTTCTCTGATGCTCTCGAGAGGTTTTAGAGTCTTCCTCTATTGTAATTCAATGCATACAGATCGAAGGGCTTATACCTTTTAGATCGCTTATGTTATAGCCTAACACGGTGGGGTACTTCTTTAGGACTTCTAATAGCTTTTCAGTTTCTGCTTGTCCTAAGTCGGCGTTGACTATCACTGGTCTTTTTAGTTCATCGTCTAGAAATTCATATCTAAGGTTTTTGGGTAGTGTTTTAAGTTCTAAAGATGGGTTCTTCGGACCTGGCATGTGGTTTGGAGTCAGTTCTAAGCTTTCGCTTAGGCTGTCGTCTTTATACGGTTTACGCCAATCGTCGTCTTCAGAAATATCGGGTATTTGAATCTTTATTATTTCTGAATACGTGGTCTTTTCGTTTTCAAGTTCTCTTATGCATTCGTCAATTTCGTCTACTAAATAGCAGGTATCGTCTATGGCTGGTGCTTGTAAGAACTTGGTGAGAATGAACTCTATCTTTTCTTCTCCTACTTCGAATGTTAGCCTTCCTTTCTTCACGTCTATAATCGCTCCGGCTGTAGCTAGGAATGGTCTTCCTAGGATAATTGGGGTAACAGTGTCCTCCTTGATGTCCATGATTATGAAGTCGGTTGGAATGTAGAATTGTCCTATGCGTACTGGAACGTTTTCCAGTATTCCGACGGGGTATTTTACTGATCGGTCAGCTAATTGAACAGACATCTTGGTTGGTCTGAGGTCTCCCATATTCAGCTTTTTGCATATAGATAGAGGCATAACACTGATACTGGCTCCTAAATTGCATAGAGCTTTGTCTATTACGAACTTTCCTATGACGCAGGGTATGGAGAAACTACATGGGTCTTTTAATTTAGAAGGCATGCGGTTTTGAATAATGGCGCTACACTCTGCAGTAAGTGTAACTGTTTCGTTATCCTCGATCTTTCTCTTATTCGACAGGATTTCTTTGAGAAATTTAGCGTATGACGACATTTGAGTTATCGCTTCTGTAAAAGGAATAGTAATATTCAGCTGTTTAAGGAGCTCTACAAATTTCTTAAACTGTCCTGAAGTTTTGGAATTTATTAATCTTTGAGGATAAGGGATAGGTGGTTTATATGGCGCTGGAGGTGCTTGAGTTTTTTCACTTGCGGTATCCTCCATCTCGTTGTCTTCCTTCTTCTCTAACTCGGATTCCTTTTCTGCTTGTTCAGTTGGTTTTTGTTGCATGGATGAGTTTTCGGTCCTCGGGTCGATCGGTTCGTCCAATTCTTTTCCACTTCTTAGTATTACAGCATTTGCTTGGCCTTTTGGATTCTGTTCGGGTTGTCCAGGAAATGTGCCAGCAGGTGCGGCAGCAGAGGCTTGTTGTTGAGCCACTTGTGATATCTGTGTTTCTAACATTTTGTTGTGGGTGGCTAAAGCGTCTACTTTTCCTGTCAACTGTTTAATCTGCTCGCTAGTGTGTATGTTTTGATTCAGGAATTCTTTGTTTGTTTGAGCTTGAGTAGCTACGAATTTTTCCATCATCAATTCGAGGTTGGATTTCCTAGGTGCAGTCTGAGCAGCAGCTGGTTTCTGATATCCTGGCGGAGCAGTAGGCATTTGCAATGCATTTTCGCTTTTGTAAGAAAAGTTTGGATGATTTCGCCAACCTGGGTTATAGGTATTTGCGTAGGGATTTCCTTGAGCATAATTTACCTGGTCTGGTGGGATTCCGGCTAGCAATGGGCATTCGGGCGTATTATGAGTGGTGTTTCCACATAACTCGCAATTTGGAGTTACTGCAGCGACAGTTGTAGTGGGGTTAACGGTCAGACTATCAATCTTCTGTGCTAGAGCATCTACTTTAGCGTTGAACTTTTCAAGGCTGCTGATCTCGTATATCCCACCTTTCGCTGTGGTTTTCTCTGTTGGAGTGCGTTCACCTCCCCATTGGCAATGGTTTTGTGACATGTTTTCGATTAATTGATAGGCTTCATCGTATGGCTTATCCATAAGTGCACCGCCCGCGGCAGCGTCTATTGTCAATCTAGTATTGTATAGAAGCCCATTATAGAAAGTATGGATTGTCACCCAGTCTTCTAGACCGTGGTGAGAACATGTTCTCATCATATCTTTGAATCGTTCCCATGCTTCGTAAAGAGATTCGGTATCTTTTTGTCGAAATCCGTTGATTTGAGCTCTAAGCATAACAGTTTTGCTTGGAGGAAAATATCTCGCTAAGAAGACGTTTTTCAATTGTTCCCACGTCGTAACGGAGTTGGATGGTAAAGATTGTAACCATGTCCACGCTCTGTCTCTAAGAGAGAATGGGAAAAGACGAAGTCTTATCGCGTCTGGAGTTACTCCATTTGCTTTCACTGTGTCCGCGTATTGTACAAACTTCGTTAGATGTTCATTCGGATCCTCAGTTGCGTTTCCTGAGAATTGGTTTTGTTGTACAGCTGACAGCAATGAAGGTTTCAGCTCAAAATCATTTCGGGTAATTGCTGGGGCAGCAATGCTACTTCTAGGCTCCATCTGAGAGGGTGTAGCGTATGCCTTCAGCGGTTTGTTTGGGGGTCCTTCAGCCATGTTTGATTCTTCTTCAGATTTGGGAATGGGAGTGAGAGGATCGGGAATGTTATGTTTGAGTTGGTACTCTATGATTCGGCTTCTTAGATGTAAGAAGCGTTCTAGTTCTGCGACCGAAGGTTTCAAGATATCGCCTTGTGAGCGATTACTTGGCATACAATCGACAGCACTAGTAAAGGGAAAATGAAAATTGTTAACCTAGTCTATACGGCGTAACAGAAGGTTACACTATTGACTAAACGGGTCCCCGGCAACGGCGCCAAAAACTTGATCACGACTTTCTATGTCTAATACAACCTAACTGCAAGTGCACAGTCTATCGTGTAGTAATAATAGATATTGATCCCACAGGGACTCGTAATCAAACTAGTGTTCTCGGGAGTTACTATGTTTAGCTAGGTAGAATATGTTTAAGGGAATAAGATTGTCACTAAAAGGGAACTAATACTGCTACTTAGATTATAATTGATTGAATCGATATGCAGTAATTGTGTTCTTCAGGGATTTGACAAATTACTGGTGTATGAAATAATTTTCAGAGTTTATTTAAGCAGAAAATAGTGATTTAAAGATTCTCGCCTCACGATGGTTATTGACGCTAATCATAATCCTAAGGGCCAAACGTACACATTCGTATCCCGTTCGGGGTTAAAATTATTTTTTGGAAATCTCTAAGTTCTAATTCATTTTAAAGTGCTTTCGCTGTTATTAAAATGGATGACTAGTGTTTACTATCTGACCTTACCGCAGCTTTCGCTTGTTGGTTTGTATCTTTATTAATTTCTCACTTTCGTGGCAAAACTACTTTTAAATAAGTTCTCGCTTTCGCGACGAAGTTTATTCAGTAAATCAATTTTAAACACTCAGACCATAAATTACTTTTTTTGAAAAGAAAGTTTTTCAACCAGTTGTTATCAAATCCCATTCGAATTATTACTACATATCGATTACCTAAGTTTAGCTAGACATGGATTTGGGAAAGATAAAACATAAATAATAAATAATAAATAATAATTTGCATTATAATAAAACTGGAATCGATTGAAATGAGAAACCTGTAAATATTCCAATTGGCCTTTGGGCAGATCCTCCACAGATGTTGGCAGGATTCTGGTCTTTATGCCAAATTGATCGTACAATAAAGTAGAAATTACAGAAGAATGAAAATGGAATGCAGAAGAAATAAAGAGAAACAAATAAGAATATTAAAACTGGAAAATATGCTCTGGAAATAAATTTGGCAGCACTTCGTTGTATGAATGCGGCTCTCTTTCTGAAGTCTCCTGCTTCCCCTTTTATAGAAGTGGAATTCCAACGGTTATCATTGAAGATGATGGACTTTGAGGCAGATAATTTAGGGAGTAGTGGTCCACTCTGTGGGAATTGGAACTGCTTCTTTAACGTGTAATTGAAGTGGGGCATTTTTGCCTGCATGACGGTCGTCACAAGGTGTGACGGTCGTCATGAAGCTGTGACGGTCGTCACATCAGCAAAAACAACTTCTGCGCTTTTTATGATGTTTTCACTCTTTTTTCGTCCATAATTCATCTGAGATTGCTTCTTTTCTTCATGTTGCCTTGTTTAGACGTGATCGTTGAATACCTGCAAAACATCAGACAAATAACACGGAAATAACCCGAAATCGGATCGAAAACGGTTAAACTTTAGTTGAATTATGCATCAAAAAATATATACGATTTCGTGTTATCATCTGTTCCCCTCCCCTGTCTCTTTACTGGTTCCCGTTGTTGTTGGCGTTGTTCACTTGATTTGCAAAAGTCGACATCTATTCAATCAACATACTTAGGATCACGGTAATTTTCTCAAAGTTTGCTCTGATCACTGGTTGATCTCCCATGACTAATTAAGCTACAAAAAGAAACAGGAGAAAACCTGATATGATCTCAACTGACACAATCAAAATCTCAAAGGATTAGCTAGCACTAAACCAAGAACAACAACACAAGTTTGTAAGCGACAAACATGTCAGATAAAGATCTGAAATTCAAAAAAAAAAAAAAAAAAACTCTAAACTTTTATTATGATAAAAAAACAACCCTAATTGACAGTCACGCCCAAAAGTATTCAAATATAAATAAATAAAAAATTCTCTAATAAAATTTTAATACAAAACAGAAATAAAGCGAATAATTATAAAATACATTAAAATATTATTTTCGGACATAAAACAAACTCAAATGATTTAAAAAACTCATATATCACATTAAAGTAGTGAATTAGACTTATGATCAGATTTCCTATTAAAAATAATAACAACAATCACTCCAACATCAAACACTAAATTTACACAAATTTACACAAATTCTACCGAACATTTCCAATACACAACTTCTTTTTATATATACGCAGCGTACCTACATGACATTAAAAAAATCTAGATATAACATTTTAAAGATTATCATAGTGAAATTTAGGAAGTTGAAGTAAATCCAACCACATGGGTACGTCACACTAAAAATAAAATAATAGACAATTGGAAAACATGTGTCAACTACGTAGGCCCCAACAGGCGTGCAGGCGTGCGACGATTTTCAAAAGTCTCACTCGTTTTCCGCTGTAGAGCCTGTCAACTATCAACACCATTTCTTCTCTTGAGAGTCAGAGCCATGAAAATGACCCCTACGTCTTTTTTTATTCTGCTCTCATTATCATTTGTCCATTGGCCACTTATTATCTTTAGGGTAAACATCATGTTTTTTTATACATGAAAATTCAAGGAACAGCCACCACTTTTACATTGAAAATTTGTGTCACACACTCACTTGTACATGTTAGTATGAACGCAGATAAAAATCAAGGATTTGAGTGTTGTGAATCATTTAGTGAATGAATGAACTCTTCTACTAAAGAAATGAAGAGTCCACTTCTATTTTGGTTTGGTTCATTGCTCATTCATTGATTGTATAATTTTTGCAATGAGTGGGAGTGGCTGACAATTGAGAAGTCAAACATGATGGAACATATATCCCCCATATCCATGGAATTTTCCTAAGGTTTTATTTACTGCAATTAAAATGAAATTTAATTGCAGTAAATATCACGTACAAATATCGAATTTTTTTTCATCCATGTCATTTTTTTAAGAATTTATTTCTAAAATACTATATGTTTCAACAAATATACCAAAACGCCACAGTTTTAAAAAAATTGTTTTTATGGCACAAGGATGCCGCCCATTCAATGGACGGAACTGTCATATTTTTTTAAGGTGCCGTCCTTTTAATGAGCGCCAGTGATCGAGTCTAATTTTTTTTTTTTTACGTTTTAATTAAGACCGTCCATTGAATGGGCGGCACCCTTGTACCAAAAAATTAATTTTTTTAAAACTGTTACATTTTGATATATTTGTTAAAATATATAATATTTTAAAAATAAATTTCTAAAAAGATGGTAAGGATGAAAAAAATTTACAAATATCTTTCGTTACTTTGTTAAAGTGATCAATAGTTAGAATTTTAAATTTTAAAATAAAAACTAACATTAATTTATCATTCTGTACAAGATATAATTATTTTTAAAATTATTCTCTTGAGTTCTCTCTTCTCGTCATTTCCAAACTCCCAAATAAAATTTAAGTGTATAATTGTTTAAATGTTTGAAGTAAATTTCGATTTTTTATTTTGGATAAATATTCAACTTTAAACTAAAAGTAAAGAGCTTTATACAAATTGAAAAATATCAATATTATTAAATTAAATTGCATATTGTTTCATTTTTTTTACCAATTGAATATTGTTATAAGTTTGAATTAAATGCCTACTAGTTTTGGATGTAGTGATATTTGACTTTTTAGTAGTGACAATAGTAATTTGACTTTGTAAATAGTCTAATAAGATATTTTGTGAGAGACCTCTACTAGATATTGGGATCCAACACAACATAGAGTATATGCTATAGCAAACGTGGAAGTCACCAACATGTCAAAGAATACAATACAAAATTTCGATTTGAAAATAATTAAATAAAGTGTGTGTTAAAAAAAATTAAACAGACATTTACAGGCGATGTAAAGAAAGTTTATATTGTCGTCCAAAAGAAAATTAACAATATATTAAATTATCTAAATTATTTTAAATTATCAATATGATAATGACGAGATACCCGTCGTTTGTTGAATAAAAGTTATTGTTTTTCTCTTAAACCAATATTATTGTTTTTCTTGATTACAATGTCAAATTAGTTTGATCAATGAAAATTACATGAATTTATCATATTCACGAGTCATTATTAATTATACTTAGGAGTGCACAATATATTGAGAGGTTTAAGATAAATTTTAAAATTATGTTTTTAATACAATATTAAAATTTTTAAAAAAATTAATGGATTTTTATTTAAAGAATGCTTTTTATATTTTTTTAAAATTAAAATTATTTATTAAATTATTATAATTAATTATTAATAAACTTATTTAAGTAAGTTATTTTAAAATTACGTTAGGGGGCGACTGAAAAAAGAGGTTCCTCATTCGCCAAAAAATTGCCGTGACGACGGAAGTGATATCAATTGAAGGGGAGGAAGAAGGAGAAGTTGCAACAGAAGAAAAGTATAATGAAGAGGAATTAGGGTTAGGGTTTGCTAAAACCCCAACGAATGAAGCTGAAGAGGAAACAAGGAAGAATATAATGCAAAATGAAGAAGGGAAAAAGTTGTAGGTTGATGTAATTCGAAGTAACAAAAACACTACCAATGGAATGACAATTCAATTTTTGGCGCCGAAAATTATTGATGGGAAGGTGGAATTTTAAATTGAGGAGGAATATGTAGAATTGAACGTGAGATATTGGGAAGCGGCATTGATTATGTACGTGATTTGAGCTAATTTGAGCATGAACGCAAGAATTAGATGATTAAAGCCTGAAATTTTGTCAGGTTACCAAAGATGTATTACAATGATGAGGGTTATTTCATCTTGAAATTCAAATCAGACAAGGAACGTGATGAAGTGATGATGCGAGGACCTTGCACGATACACAACATGTCGATGGTGATTATGGATTGGAGGTCATATTTCTCTATAGAGAGGGAAATGTTGCGTGCATTACCAATCTGGGTCAAGCTTCCTCAACTACCATTACATCTATGGGGTGCAAAGAGCTAGGGAAAGATATGAATTGCTATTGGAAACCCGATGTTCACGAATGAATGCACGAAGGGAAAGCTCAGAATCACGTATGCACGGATATTGGTGGAAGTGGATGTGACACAAAAACTATGTGAAGAGATAATAATAAAAGATAATGAGGGGAAAAAGAGACAACATGAAGTGGAATATGAATGAAGGCCTTATTTTTGTGAACGATGCCAAAAAATTGCCCATTGTTGCAATAAAGAAAGGAAAGTTCCCATCAAGAAGTGGAAGCCAAAACCAGTCAATCAAGAGCATAAAGAAGTATCAAGCATCATGGAGAAAAATGATGGTATGGAAAATGATGAGGAGCCAAAAGAAGAAAGCTTACACAAACCAGAAGAAACAAAGAATGATGGAATTTGGATAGAGGTTAGCAGAGGACCACGTGATAAAGGTAAGAAACCCATGACTAAAACATAACTTAAGTCACTTGTCTGTCCGAATGGATTTGGAACTATATGTGTTTAGGAGGAACCTAGAGTGACTCCATTGTTGTAAAAATGATTGTGTTCTAGAATGTTAGGGGTGTGAGGGCAAAGCCTCGTATATAGATGTGTTCGTTTTGATGATGTCAAAACTCCATTCCACAGAAGAATATATGTTGGGCGTTATCACCATGTTGCATTTGCATGTCTTGTTTCTCATAATTCAAATGCTCGCATAAAATGTCACGGCTGTTGCATATAGATTGTCAAAAATATGTGTCATATAAGTTTGACTTTGTTGGTGTTGTTTGCCATATCATAGATGTCATCAAAAGTGTCGAAAAATATGAAAATAGGCATTTTTGACAGTTTCAGGACTTTGAGTCGACCAAAGATATATTCCGATCGACTCACACTGTAAGTCAGTTTTGTGTATTTGCTTCAGGTGGGCTCGCGTCGACCCACTGGTCGACTCATACTGTAAGCATTTTAATCTGTCTAAAAATGCATTATATGCATCGAATACCTTGTTCTGGTCGACGCATGATTCTGTGATTTGAACAATTTTACAATCGGGTCAGCTCAGGTCGACCCTCTCCTCTGCATAGGTCGACCGCTTGCTGTTTTATGTCAACTTTATGTTATGTCAATTGTCTTTGTGAAGTGGTTTTGTTTGTCATGTCAGTTATGTTTGGTATATAAGTTCAGTTACTACTTTCACTTCATAACATTGAGAAAAACAAGAAAAGTGAAATAGGTGTCGATTTGATTCTCATCATCTTCATTCTCTTCATAGCATATCACAATAATTACACATAATCATATTTGTTGTGCATTGTGCATTGTTAGAGGTGATAATTGTAAGAGCAAGATTTGTCTCTACAAGATAATCTCTATGTTTTGATGATAACAATTGAGTATTTGTGAAAGAACCATTTTATGATTTAATGTTTGTTATGTGCAAGTCATATTAAATTAAATATATTAGACCAAACAAACAGAAGCAACGTGTGCAACTAGTAACTTATGGAATTACTTAGTGTGACGTCATGAAGCGCATGTGAGAAGCTAGTTTGCTTATGTATCTGATCACGTTCAGTAAGAATCAAGGATGCTGGATACTGCAGTTGCAATGCTCCTGTGTATTCTGATCTGAAGAAGTGCATCTGATCTGAAAGCAAATGAAGCTCAGTGAAGAAGCAAGTTTGTTTCTACATCTGATCATGTTCAGTAAAGAATCAAGGATGCTGGATATTGCAATTGCAATGCATCTATAGATTCTGCTCTGAGTTATGCATCTGATCTGGAAGCTAACGAGTGTCTCTGAAGAGTGAGTCCTCTGAAGAACAAAGTGCTGAAGACTCTGATGACTTGAAGTTCTGAAGGATGAAGGCTCTGAAGACCAAGTGCGTCAAGACTCTGAAGACTGGTTCTGAAGGTCAAGACTCTGAAGACTCTGAGGTCAAGACTCTGAAGACAGGTTCTGAAGGTCAAGACTCTGAAGAAGTGTTCTAAAGGTCAAGACTCTGAAGAAATGTTCTGAAGGTCAAGGCTCTGAAGATTCTGAAGACTAGATTCTGAAGTGGAAGATTGTCTCAGAAGAAGATTCATCCAGACGCAAGACAAGTTACATCAGATAAGTTGCTGCTATTCAAATCTGATAAATCATGTGCTTGAGTTAACAACTCTGATGCTGAAGCCTTCATACCAAAGTAGTTCTGAACTACTCATCAGACGAATCATCAGAAGAATCAAGAAGATTGAAGCACAACGTATGCAATTATTCAAATATGGTAAAGACGTCGGTACTGTTCAAGCGTAGTTTCCAAGGATTAAATATATTGAAGCTACAAGCTAAGGTCACTGTTCCAACACGTGAGCTTATTCTATCCGTTGGGATATGACCGTTGGAATGAGAAAGGACAACTATATCCTCACAACAACTCTATTGGCTGCAATATATAAAGAAGAATCATTTGATCAAAAATGGCTGGGTTGTTGAGTCAAGCAACGCTGTTGCTGTTAAGCTGCACTATAAGAAATAACATTTGATTCATTCAAATGTTACCATGCTTGTAAGCATGAAGTAAAGAAAGAAAGAAAGGAAGAAATAAAGAAAGAAGAAAAGCTTAAATGAAAAGAAGCCTTAGTGCTCACACACAGAAAAGCTTTTAAGCAATATGGAAACTATGTTCTTACAATCTTTTAAAGATTCATCATTAGATTAGTTTCTGCATTAGGAAACAAGGAGTTGTTGCTCATTACTTGCTATGTGCTAAACTTGGAGTAATTAGCTTGCTAGGAAGCACCATTGTAATCTCCGGCAACACAACATTCTATTTTAGAATTAGTGGTTCCTCAAGTGATCTTGTGAAGATCAGTATACTTGAGATGACAAGTGACAGTAGTCATTTGTGGTTTTCTAATAGGAGATCTTTAGTGATCGAATTCTATTAGATGTTAATGAATGTTATATCCTTGGGGATCCCTGAACGTTTCATTGATTTGTTGTTAGTCACTTGCAGTTAGCTTGTGCATCTGTAATCAGTTCGGTTATAGTGGATTAAGTCCTTAATTGATTAAGGCAAAATCACCTTGGAAGGGTGGACTGGATTAGCTTGGGAGTTACTCAAGTGAACCAGGATATATGTTGTATTCTTTACTTTCAGTATGCTTTATTATTTATGCTTCCGCAATATATTTAATATAAGTGCAAAAAGCATCAAGTGAAGAAGAAAACAAGAAAAGGAAAAAGTTTTTATTTAGGCATAAACCCAATTCAATCCCCCCCTTTCTTGTGTTTATTTCTCACCTTCAATTGGTATCAGAGCCTGGTTCTGTTTTTGATGGATATCAAACACCTAACAGTGTCAGAAAAAGATCCATAGGCTGTGTGAAGAAATACTTTTGGGGATTTTTCACCGTTCTTAAAATTTCAGCCTCACATCAGTTTTTGAGGATGATGAGTTCTAAAATTGTAATATATTTGGTTACTTGAGCAAGTCACTGATCCTGTGAAGTTTGAAGTTTAAAGTGTTGAAGCCTTCAACAACAAATCTCCTCAAGTAGATTATGAAAGAAGAATGAAGAATTAGCTGACAAGATAGATTTATCAGATAAGTAGATATATCTGTTGAATACTGATCTTCAAATACGTTTGGATTTTCAACGTAGTTGCTCAAAGTTCAAATCTTCAGCAAGCAAGAAATCAAGCTTTCTAAAGATTACCTCTATGTGAGTATGATATGTTTTCAAGAAACGGACTAGTCTACACTTGACTTTCTCATGAAAACTCATTGGGATTTATCTTAAGTAAGAAAAAATATATTGCTGGCTGGTGAAGTTTAGTCATCAGAACGCCAGAATGTAGTTTGCAGAAAAGGGAAAGTTCAGAAGAATGTTCAAATCTGGAAGAAATGATTCTTCAGATTCAAAGCATTTGAAAGTTGCTATGCTTGAAGAAGTTTCAAAGAATTCTGCAGAGGTTTCAAGATAAGCAGTGTTTATCAACTCATCTGGATATGATGAAATTCAGAAGATCTGATTTGAAGAAGCATGAACAATTAAGTTCTGGTAACTTGAGATGTCATCTCAGTTGAACAAACTGTAATTGATCAGATGTTTTTAGGCATTATTTTTTCAGAAATTCTTGATGAATGTTTTGAGAAATAAAGTTGTGTGGAAAGATACAAGGACAGTAGTCATTCTGTCTAAGGTAAAAAGGATTTAAGTCTCTGGTGTTATTTAATCTGAATAAGTCAGTAGATATTCTTTTTCAAGAGCTGATGTTTCTGTTAAACTTTGTTGATCTAACTCTTTACAAGTTAGCTCAGCATTGTAAGAGCAAAATTGTCAGTCAGACTGTGTCTCTTGATACATCTGAGTTTGATGATAATTGTATCAAGATTGGATCTGTATTTGTTTTAAGTAGACAAATTCAGAAGATGAAGCCTGATGGAAGCTAGATGCTCTCTACTCATGAAGATCAGAATATTTGTGCTTTGAGGATATCTCTCATGAATCAGATGAATGTTGTTGTGAGTAATGAAGACGTTGGAGAATCAGAAGCTACCCCAGATGCTATTCAATTAGCTGCTTCTGAAGAATCAACTTTGAAAAGTTTCCCCCAGAATCAAATCTTCTCTTCCAAAAGAGATGTTCATTGGAAAGAAGGATGATTCCAGAAGAACATGACTCTTTCTTCTCAAAGCTTGTCAGCAAGAAGCTTTTGACTATACAAAAGATAGGTGCTTCTGTGACAAGGTTAGAATTCCTATTCTTGTCAATCTTCTTTATTGATCAGTATAACATCATATAAATCAGATGAATATTGAAAATACTTTTTAAATGGTTTTTGAAGAAGTAGTATGTGTTCATCAACTTCCCAGTTTTTGAAAACTATTTTTTGAAAAAAGAAAAGTTTATACTACTCTTTTCATAAGACTATTATGGAAGATATTTTAAATCCGTCAGATTTATGTTAATGATATTTTCTTTAGAAACATATACTTCACTTGGAGAGGAGTTTGTTGAGTGTATGCAGGCAGTAGCTAAAACTAGCATTCTAGAAAAGGATAGTGAAGTCAGATCAGTGGCCGTACAGAAGGTTCTGTAACACTGATTTTGCAGAGGCTCTATCAATCAAGACATCTCTCCTTCAAGTGTTGGTGATTCAGAAGAAAGGCTACAGAGGCAAGGTACACAAGCTACAGAGGCAAATGTCAGGAGAATCAGAGAAGCAACTCTACAGAAGACTCTGAGCAGTTGGTTGATATGTTAGCAACACAACTCACTTCTGGATAACAAGGAATCCTGAAGACTGAAGATCTAGTTTGATCTGAAGCATACCTCTGGATGAACTGTTTGCTGAAACATTCACTAGAGTTAAGCTACATAGATCTGAAGCTAAGGATCTAATGCAAGGAATCATTTCCATAGCTGTTCATTTCACATTTAGTTGTTCACTCAATAGATGCTGATCAAGATAAGTTGGGTTGCAACTTCACTGTCAGAAGAAAATACTTTGGATATCATAAAGTTGGTATCAGACTCTTACCAGTCTCCAACCTTCTGAAGAAGCACTTATGGGTTTGACGTTATTAACTAAGCTAACATATGTTGATAAAGCACTTCTGGACAAAGATTGATTGTTGATAATCAGAAGAACTTGCTAACATAACAGAAATAGTTATGATTAGAAAGTCTACTGTAAAGAATCTCGTCAGAAGATTAAGTAGAAGCTTTGAAGGTTTCTGGAGCTAATTCAGAAAGGAAAATGTTTAGTGAAGATGTTGATACTTGAGTGTATCAGTTGTTGTTCACCATTCTTTAAACTCCTCAGATCTAGTGGAAGTTTGAAATTGATCTGTTGGAAAGATGTTTCTAACGTTCTAGTTCTTCATTTTTAAGTTCAGACTTTAAAGGTAGAACAATTATTAAAGAAAATGTTGGTAATCATGATTGATAAAAGTACTCAATACTGTAGTCAGAATGATTGATCAGTACCAGATGCAATTCGTATCTCTCATGATGCATATTGTTTCTGAAAGACTCAATTGGTATCAAGTATTCTTTAATGAATGACTGTTGCTTAGATTCAAGTTTTGATAACAAGCTTGGATTCAGAAATCTAAGGTGATTCAGCAGAAGATCCTACTCCTTCTGTTGGAAACAAGTCATCTTGGAAGATATAGAGGCGTGAAGAAGATATAGCTCTCATATGGAAACTAGTCATCTTGGAAGATATAGAGGCATGATCAGTGAATGATCAGAAAATGAAGACCTAAGGAAGAATCTTATGAAGAATGTAACAGACAGAAGATTAATCTGTCAGAGAGTAGCCAGCTAAGACTCTCATGCATTCAACGTACACTCTGAGAAAGAAAGAGAAAACCAGATAACTATTTTTAAGTGGGTTTCTGTTATGTTGATGTTACTGAAGACAGAGCTAGTTGCAAAAGTACCTCTGAATAACACTCTCCCCTACAAAACCAAAATATTGTTGATGCTGATTGAAGTATCAGATGCTCTGGATGAAGTATCAAATGAAGGACATTCATTTCCATAAGATTGAAGGATCAGAATGCAAATTGTTGACACATCACCTTTAATTGATATCAGATGCTGTTTAAAGATCTGAGCAAATCTGAAGTCATAGACTATCAGAAGTTTTGGATCATTTAGAGATTTGGATAAAAGATTCAATTAGAAGATGGCTTATCAAATCAAGCGTTGATACTTCTAAAGTATAGTGTTTTGATGTTGAAGAAACAAGCTAAAATAGTTTCATTATTTCACACCTTCAATTGGGTATCAAACCTTTCAAAAGAAAGAATCAAAGCAAGGCCAGAACAAGCACTTCAACTCTGGAACTTGAGAATTCTTGAGATATTTCTTCAATTGGTAATAGACTCTGAAATTGGATATATTTTAAGTTTTTCTAAGGACTGGAATAATTGGTATCAAGATCAAGCCAGAAGGAAGAAGGAATTTCAGCTTTCTTGTCTAAATCTAGCAGGTACAAGAAGCTGAAGATGCTAACAAGACTAAGCAAATTATTATAGTTGGTTCTTCTTCTGAAATTAATCTTGTACATTGAGAACGTGACATTAGTAAGTATAGAGGAGATCAACAAGCTATGAAGGATGTACAAGTTGTCAGAGAAAGATCTGTTGATCAGAAACTTGTCAACAATCCTCGTCAGAGCATGCTTCTACAAACTCTGAAGAGTTGTCACTCTCCAAGAAGCAGGGGGAGATATAGAAGATGAAATTTGGAAAAGATAACAACCTACCTTATTGGTATCAACCTATAAGAAGTAAGTTCTCAGGGGGAGAAATGAAAGATGATTAAGTTCTCAGGTGCTATCTCTCAACTCCTATCTTTTTAATTCCTGACATTAAAAAGAGAGAAATATTTTTTCTTAAAATCTATTTTTTCAATGAAAAACTCTAACTTTTTGATGATGTCAAAAAGGGGGATAAATGAAGATGATTTTGATATAATCTGGAATAATAGTATATAACAGCGAAAATGACTTAGGGAGAAACGGAAAATGTTTTTGAGAAATAGAATATAGCTTTGATATATTCTATAACCTGAAAGAGAATGCAAAACATATAAACTGCGTTTATTACTAAATGTGTGTTTGATGTTTTTCCAAGGAACTCTGAACAAGTTCACTAGGCATTCTAAACAGGATAATTGAAAGAAATCTGAGCTCAAATGAACTGGTGTTCATATAATAGAAGTTATACACTTCGTGAACATAGATTCAGAATCATATGGACCCAATATTGTTCAGAGATCTGAAAGTTAAAGTCATCTGGAATCAGAATGTTCAGAAGATGTAAATTATCTATCTGTGAATATGATAATTAGAGCATAAGAATCAGAAATCTTCATAGAAGCAAGATTTGGATTCAGAATCAGAATCATGAGTATCATGTATTGGTGTCAGACTAAGAACCAACATGGGTATCAGACTCAGATTCAATATTGGAATCAGATTCAAAAGTAAACATTCTATTGGTTTCTATTGGTATCATACTGCTTCAAGAGATCAAAAATCTGAGAAGAAAGTAAGTCTGAGAAAGCAAGAATCAAGACTGTAACAAGATCAGAAGATCCAAATATCTGACATACTATAATCAGGAGGAGTTCTCCTAGGAAGGTTCACAAGTCAGGATATTTGATTTTCACCCAGTCTGAAACTCAGGGGGAGTTTCTCATCTGTAGATAAACAGATGTGTTGAAGATCAAGAGAAAATGCTTTAGAAGATTCTGAAGTTATATGACTCTGATACGATGCTTAGAGAAAACAAGTTCTAAAGATCTGAAGATGGAAGTTCTGCTGAACTAGTCCAGAAGCTGAAGACTTATGCTATCTTATATCGCAGGGAAGTATTCCTTCTATTCTACTCTATTTGATTATGTTTTATCAAATTTATTTTTTGTAAGTCTTGGGATCAGAGTATGTCTCTAAACAAGCATAAAAATGTTTTAAAGGTTAACACATTCAGGGGGAGCAGTTGCTTAGAACTCTAAATAGGTTAATGCTTGGTGATTACACTGTATAAAATGTTCTATCAAAATACATGTTTTTGTCATCATCAAAAAGGGGGAGATTGTAAGAGCAAGATTTGTCTCTACAGGATAATCTCTATGTTTTGATGATAACAATTGAGTATTTGTGAAAGAACCATTTTATGGTTTAATGTTTGTTATGTGCAGGTCATATTAAATTAAATATATTAGACCAAACAAACAGAAGCAATGTGTGCAGCTAGTAACTTATGGAATTACTTAGTGTGACGTCATGAAGCGCATGTGAGAAGCTAGTTTGCTTATGTATCTGATGACGTTCAGTAAGAATCAAGGATGCTGGATATTGCAGTTGCAATGCTCCTGTGTATTCTGATCTAAAGAAGTGCATCTGATCTGAAAGCAAATGAAGCTCAGTGAAGAAGCAAGTTTGTTTCTACATCTGATCATGTTCAGTAAAGAATCAAGGATGCTGGATAGTGCAGTTGCAATGCATCTATAGATTCTGCTCTGAGTTATGCATCTGATCTAGAAGCTAACGAGCGTCTCTGAAGAGTGAGTCCTCTGAAGAACAAAGTGCTGAAGACTCTGATGACTTGAAGTTCTGAAGGCTGAAGGCTCTGAAGACCAAGTGCGTCAAAACTCTGAAGACTGGTTCTGAAGGTCAAGACTCTAAAGACTCTGAGGTCAAGACTCTGAAGACAGGTTCTGAAGGTCAAAACTCTGAAGAAGTGTTCTGAAGGTCAAGACTCTGAAGAAGTGTTCTGAAGGTCAAGGCTCTGAAGATTCTGAAGACTGGATTCTGAAGTGGAAGATTGTGTCAGAAGAAGATTCATCCAGATGCAAGACAAGTTACATCAGATAAGTTGCTGCTGTTCAAATCTGATAAATCATGTGCTTGAGTTAACAAATCTGATGCTGAAGCTTTCATACCAAAGTAGTTCTGAACTACTCATCAGACAAATCATCAGAAGAATCAAGAAGATTGAAGCACAACGTATGCAATTATTCAAATATGGTAAAGACGTTGGTACTGTTCAAGCGTAGTTTCCAAGGATTAAATATATTGAAGCTACAAGCTAAGGTCACTGTTCCAACACGTGAGCATATTCTATCCGTTGGGATATGACCATTGGAATGAGAAAGGACAACTATATCCTCACAACAACTCTATTGGCTACAATATAAAAAGAAGAATCATTTGATCAAAAATGGCTGGGTTGCTGAGTCAAGCAACGATGTTGCTGTTAAGCTGCACTATAAGAAATAACATTTGATTCATTAAAATGTTACCATGCTTGTAAGCATGAAGTAAATAAAGAAAGAAAGGAAGAAAGAAAGAAAGAAGAAAAGCTTAAATGAAAAGAAGCCTTAGTGCTCACACACAGAAAAGCTTTTAAGCAATATGAAAACTATGTTCTTACAATCTCTTAGAGATTCATCATTAGATTAGTTTCTGCATTAGGAAACAAGGAGTTGATGCTCATTACTTGCTATGTGCTAAACTTGGAGTAATTAGCTTGCTAGGAAGCACCATTGTAATCTCCGGCAACACAACATTCTATTTTAGAATTAGTGGTTCCTCAAGTGATCTTGTGAAGATCAGTATACTTGAGATGACAAGTAACAGTAGTCATTTGTGGTTTTCTAATAGGAGATCTTTAGTGATCGAATTCTATTAGATGTTAATGAACGTTATATCCTTGGGGATCCCTGAACGTTTCATTGATCTGTTGTTAGTCACTTGCAGTTAGCTTGTGCATCTGTAATCAGTTCGGTTATAGTGGATTAAGTCCTTAATTGATTAAGGCGAAATCACCTTGGAAGGGTGGACTGGATTAGCTTGGGAGTTGCTCAAGTGAACCAGGATATATGCTGTGTTCTTTACTTTCAGTATGCTTTATTATTTATGCTTCCGCAATGTATTTAATATAAGCGCATAAAGCATCAAGTGAAGAAGAAGACAAGAAAAGGAAAAAGTTTTTATTTAGGCATAAACCCAATTCAATCCCCCCTTTCTTGTGTTTATTTCTCACCTTCAATAATGTTCGAAGCCAAAGATTTGGTTATCCAGTTCGGGTTGAGGAATCGACAGGTTTTTCTTGAATAAAACTCTAGGGTTTTGTCCTCCAAGATTCTCTGAATTTGGGGGATTTTGTACGATTCATCTCATCACATATTCAACCGAGTGAAGGTAATCGAGGAGCTGGAGGTTCCGTCGATTTAGTAACGGTAAACGGAGGATTGTAAGTGGGAGTTTCGGGTTCGACACGCGGGTGATTGAAATTAGTCGGGCCAGATTTTGAAGACTGAAGGTTGTTCAAAGATAGTGCCGCAATCGGAGGTTTATTCACAGCTGTCGAAGTACTTGATTCGACTCGAATCAAGGGGCAAAAAGAAATAGGATCTACAACAACAATAGTGTTCGTTTTTTTGATAGCTATTCTGTTCTTGTATAAACTTTCAACAACAGGTTATATCTATATATTAACAGGTCTCAATTCTATTATTAGAATTGAGGACCGATGTACCCCGAGTGAGGACGATGGGGGAACTGCCTCAACAAATCATTGTGTCTTTTCCTTTAAATTTATATTGCTTAATATCTGTGTTTTTAATGCAAACGATTATATCAATCTAGGTCTTGTTTGAGTAGTGCTAAACTGATTTTGAACCTAGTATGATCATTGATTGTAAGAGGAAACTTGAGCAATTCACTCTCAAAACAGAACACACTTGTAGTGTTCTGCACTCCAAGTGTTTGATAAATTTTCTGAACTAAAAGCCTTGTGTGTTGTCTTTTCATAGTGGTAATATTTTTAAGGCATTAGAACTAGTCACACCATATAGTGAGCTGAATCAAAATGATAGTGTGATTAACGTAGTGATTCTCATATCTCGTTATCGAATTCCATAGGCTTAACGCATATCCGACTTTCTAGTAACCATTCGTTTTAGATGTGTATAGTTCCTAGGTCGCTTCTGCAATTAAACAAATTTTAAAAACCATTTTTCTTGGTAGCGCCGACTTTTTTAAGCAAGCGATCTATTCAACCCCCCTTCTAGATCTGCGCCATCGTCTAACAAAGGGGCTGAACAAGGTAGCAAAGTGTAAAGAGATTAGCTATCATCTCTTCAAACTCAACCCTGAGATAGCTATCTTGTTGGAAACTAGAGTGAAAACCCCTCATGTTGATAAAAATAGGGTGATACTTGGTAGTCATTGTAACGCCCGTTCATTTTAATTAAATTATTTATGAATTGTTGGTGTGCCTTTATGTGGAAGTGTGTCTGAGAGCGTTGGTGGGTGTCCTTAAAGTATAGGAAACCATTTAATAAATCATTGAGTTTGATAATAATATAACATAATTAATAATGATGATAATTTAATAACTAGTAGTAATATTATATTATTATTACTATTATTATTATTATTATTAGTGGATGGAATAATGAGAATTAGGGAGTTATTAGAGAAGTTGTGGGAGAAAGAGCAAAAGAACGAAAAACTGCTCAGAAAATCAAAATTGGAGGAAAAAGGACTTGGCCGTGGAGAAAGGAAGAACAGAAGAATTAACCGCCGGAGAGAATTGAAGGTTGTTGCAGAAGAGTCACCAGGAGAGCAAACCGGAACCGGAAGTTTAGAGTTGTCCTCAATCCAAAGGTAAGGGTGGTTCAATTCTATAACTGTGGGTATGATGGATTTCATGAAGGGTATGGAATCACGAGGTTAATGTTTCCGTAGTGATGTTACCGTAGTAAATGTTCCTGTAGATCGATAAATATTAAGGATTAATGTTCCTGTAGATCGATAAATATTAAGGATTAATGTTCCTGTAGGTCGATAAATATATTAAGGATTAATGTTCCTGTAGATCGATAAATATTAAGGATTAATGTTCCCGTAGTAACGTTACCGTAGTAATGTTCCAGTAAGTTGAAGAAATATTAAGGGTTAATGTTTATCTGTGCATTTCTAAGGGTTAATGCCTGTCTATGTATGAATGAGTGTGTTATGTTATTAGTTTTGGGGGAAATTGGGAAACGGTTCTGAAACGCGCTATTTTCCCATTTATTAAGAAGGTGTTGTTATTATGTCCCTATTTAATTAAATTAGAAGTTGTAGTAATATTCCCGTAGTGATGTTCCCGTAGTAACATTCCCGAAGTGATGTTCCCGTAGTAACATTCCCGAAGTGATGTTCCCGTAGTAACATTCCCGAAGTGATGTTCCTGTAGTAATGTTCCCGTAGGTTGAGCAATATTAAGGGTAAATGTTTCCGTAGGTTGAGAAATATTAAGGGTTAATGTTTGTCTACGCCTGCATTAGTGTTTATGTCATTAGTTTATGTAGTAATATTGGGAATCGGCGCCGAAACGCGCTAATTTCTCATTTGTTGAGAAAAGGTTGTTATTATGCTCTTACTTGATCGACTTCAGGTAGGGAATCGAATCATAGATATAGTTCTCGTTAATCGACAAATGTTAGGGACGAGGTTTGTTTGTGTAGGAACGAATGTGTTATATCGTCAGTGTTGTACGATGTTGTATGGTTTCCCTTAATGAGGCAAGATTAGTTGCCCCGTAGTTAACGAACCTTTTCAGAAACTATAATTAGTTTAGTGAGTAAAAGTCGTAATGTTGTTCTTATGATAATGTGTTGAATTCTTAATTGTCGAAAGTATGTTGTTATTGTTCCCTTACATGAACAGATTGAGATGATGAATACTTTATGCATATGAAGTTGTTATGTCATTGTTGAGAAAATGTTATTATAATATTCTCCTTGGATTATGTTGACAAGTTATAGTTATATGATGAGGGGTATGCCTCTGTTATGGACAATTTGGTTGTAGGCTTAATGCCTTGTTGCGTGGTTGTTGTTATTTGTCTCTGACGTGAACAGGTTGAAGTGGTGAGTCCATAATATATGTGAAATGTGATGTTCTGTTATGGATAATTGGTTGTAGGCTTGATGCCTTGTTGCACGGTTGTTGCACAGTTGTTGATGTTGTGTTATGGTCCATAATAGTTGCATCTCATAGCATATCATTTGGCCTAGATTGGCGACGGTTGTGTCTTTAATGATGAAATTAAATGATTGTGGAGTGAGTCTCCCGGATAATTGTGGAGTGAGTCTCCCGAATGATTATGGAGTGAGTCTCCCAGATAATTGTGGAGTGAGTCTCCCGAATAATTGTGGAGTGAGTCTCCTGGATAATTGTGGAGTGAGTCTCCCGAATAATTGTGGAGTGAATCTCCCGAATAATTATGGAGTGAGTCTCCCGAATAATTGTGGAGTGTTGTCTCCCAAAATGATACCACATGCATATGCACAGTCGAGTTGCAGAATTGAGTCGCATTTGTCGAAGTGCATAGTTGAGTTGTGTCGTTATGCGTTTGCGAGTAATTAATGAGTTGCTGAATTTTAATGATAATGGTTGTGGATATGAATACTGAATTGTTGCGGTTTAATTATTGATAATATTTTGCGAATTGCTGGAATTATAATGCTGTGATAATATTCTGACATGACTTTTATCATGCCTTATGTTATATTGTTGATATCTCACCCTTTACGTTGTATGTTACCTCCATTGGTGGTAACTTGCAGGTAATCCGGAATAAAGTGTAGCTTTTCGTTTAAGGTTGTTGGTCGCTCTGATACGTAGCACTCTCGGGGGGATGAACGATTGATGTTATTGCTTTTATTTAATTTCCTTGTTGCTGAATTTTAACAAGTACTTTTCATTAAACTGGTGGCTGCTGTTAAGTGTCAAATGCTGGTTGGATGCACTATGCCGATCAATTAGTAGTGCTGATTTTTATGGTTGAAACTCGTTGTTTATGTTGAATTGATGCAAGATAATTACTTGCTGAATTTTAATGGAGTTTTGTTGCAAGTTTCACGGTCTTGCTTTAATCATGCTAAATGTTGGAAATGTTTTATATTCCGCTGCGAATTAATAAGATGCCTTGTAATCAAAATGTTAATCAAGTTATTGTTGTATGTTCATCCAAGCTTCTGTGCTATGTATCATTACTAAATGCATGTTGTCTAATTGAATTGTGAAATGTATGTTTCTATGAGTTGAAATTATAACGCCCAGAATTTGCTGATGTGACGTTCGCCACAACTTCCTTACAATCGTCATGACCGTCACGGTCGTGACAGCCACTTACGACCGTCATGTTTACAAAATTTCTTGCACTCCGATTCAGTTTTCCTTAATTATCCGTCGGGTTAGATTGGGGTGTTACATTAGTGGTATCAGAGCAGGTCGGTCCGTCCGGCCAAGTTGTCTAATGTTGGTAGTTAAACAAAATAGGCTAAACCCTCAAGTTTAAGTTTCCCCAGTGAAGTCTCCATTTCAGTTGTGGTGAGAATCGTGATACCAAGCTATTGATTAACTTGAATCTTAATTCTTAAATTCACAACCGAACTTTAATTTATCCAAAGGAAAGGTCTAAAGAAAGAAAAACCCTTTGCGCGATGTAACAACAACGCTAAGAGATTCGAGGATCGGGGGTTGGTTATGCATAGGGTAGGTATCTCACATCCTAAACATCTGTAGTATTCTACATGAACCTTTTGTTTGATTGCATGTTAAGTTGGTAAATGTTTTGCTAAGGGTTGGGATTGGTAGCATGTGAAATGCAAGTAGAAAGTTCACATTTATGAGTTTTAGGTTTACCTCTTGAAGCAAGCTTAAGCAATAATAAAACCAGATATATTGAGAGCTCTTACAAGGTCTTCAAATGTTCCTAGGTTGATG